>CM065720.1:76198412-76213412 GCA_033310375.1 Conus canariensis | reverse complement strand
ACTCTTAAAGATTTCGGCGTTTTTGTTGCACAACAATTAGCATGAAAACAAGAATTGAGAGGGTGGCTTCATTTCCGCTCACTTGACAAGGTTTATTAATTTTATTCTGAGAAAGGGCGCAAACGTTATTTGAGTAAAAAAAAAAAAAAGGGGGGGGGGGAGAGAGAGAGAGAGAGAGAGAGAGAGAGAGAGAGAGAGAGAGAGAGAGAGAGAGAGAGAGAGAGAGAGAAAGAGACGGATAGACAGACAGACAGACAGATAGACAGACAGACAGACGAATGGATGGACGTATTGACAGACAGACAGACAGACAGACAAACCGAGACAAAGACAAAGACAAACACAAAGACAAGACGGAGACAGAGAAACACAGGAAAGCAGATAGACCAAAAGAGACAATCCAAACAAAAAGAGACACTCAGACATATGTCTGTCTGACTTCCTTTTCAACTCTTATGTTTCTTCTTTCGTGATCTTATTCTGTCTGCAAATGGTAAAGATAATCCCCTGAAATATTGCATTTCAGCTGTGTTATTCATGTTTATGTGCTTTCAATTTCGATGGGCATTTTCCGAAGTCAGACTGTTTTATACCACATTTTCCTGGCAACAAAACACTCATAGCTCTCTGTCTGCCTGCCAGTCTGTCTGTCTGTCTTTCTGTCTGTCTGTCTCTCTTTATTTGTGACACAGACACAGACACAGACACAGGCACAGGCACACACACACACACACACACACACACACACACACACACACACACACACACACACACACACACACACGAGCGCGCGAGCGCTTCCGGGCACACACAGACATATGCATGTACGCGCGCGCGCCACACACACACACACACACACACACACACACACACACACACACACACGCACGCACGCACACGCGCGCGCGCGCGCGCGCGCACACACACACACACACACACACACACACACACACACACACACACACACACACGGATTTTTTTTTTAATCACAACTAGACTTCTTTCTTTTTTTTGACGTACGTTTCGGCTTCAGTATGAAGAATGAATGAAAACTATTCATCCCTTCTTCCCTGGTCGTGCTGCAATTCACTGTCATCAGACATCACAACGTCGCCAACAATCGCACTGAATCACTGAAGCTTTCTTTCCCCAGTACCTTGGCTTCTGAGTCCCTCCTCAATGCCAAATGATATAGCTTGAAATTTCTGTGGGGAGTAGAGGAAGCAGTTTGAAAGATTTCAGAATCACCTTGGACGCACAAAAGAGTTCTCTCAAGCGACCAGACTGTAGACCCAGAGCCAGAGCGAATGAGTTCATGCCAGAGTTGCCCATTCGTGACTTCTTCCCCTCCAGATTCTGGGGTGTTTTTTTTCAGCATGGGCAATCATGGGCGATTTCGAGATCTGGGTGGTTCCAGGAAGGAGCGAAGATTTTTCACACAAAGAAGCGTAGAGAAAACCGAACCACCCGTTCAGAAAACAACTCACAAAAATTGTTGTCCCAGAGCCAAACTTCAGATAATAGTGTTCTCGTTCCATCATGAGTTACGTCCTGCAATCTTTGGAAAGTTCAGATGCACACAATATTTACAGATACCCTCCGCTAGCCCCCCCTCCCCCACCCTTTTTTTTCTTTTTTTTTTACTCTCCTCTTGAACGAAAATGACAGCTGAAATGGGACTTTATTTCTTCGGTGTGTGTTAAAAGGAAATTGCTTCTTGACTGCGATTTTGTGTGTGTGTGTGTGTGTGTGTGTGTGTGTGTGTGTGTGTGATATTTTCATCAGCCCTATATTCATGATGGCTGCAATCTGAGAAATATAACGTCGTATATATTTTTAATGTCTGCCGTTTTGATGTCTGAAGAAGGTCTATCAATTACAAATGACCTTTTGTTGGGCTGTTATCAAATAAGTGTCACCTCGGACATGTTTGTTTACTTTTTTTCTTGTTTTATTTTTACCCATAATGCAGCTATTCCAGGGCAAAATAGTACGTTGCATGCAAAAGCCATCATCCGGTTTTTACCTTTTTTCCCATATGAAATGAACAATGAGGATAAGATTGATGAAGATTACATGGAGAGTTCATTTCTGGTAAACGGTTATAAGACAAGGAGGTATTGTATGCTTCCTTTGATGGTTATATCCCCTGCGTTAATCAGGCTCGAGAGATACATACCAAGGCGGGGTTGGTGAGAAAAGATGTGAGGGCACTCTACAAGCAGCATCCCATAAACTCGAAACTGAATTAGATCGACCAAGGTTCCAGTTTTCATAGTTTCAGCTCATGACAGTTATATCTGGATAGAAGCCGACTAGAACCCCGAAAAATCCGCACAAATACGTGTTTGTAATAGGACTCAAACCCAGGACCTCCCAGCCCCCAAATCCTCAACACTAACCACAGTGTTATGGTGGAGTGTGTAATGAGACATGTGATGAAAGTATGAACCATTTGACCAGCTGTTGACTAAGATGTCCGGTTTCTCCAGATAGAATTGAAAACTAAAAACTTGAACAAATGAAAGCAAGACACATAAAATGTCTGATAGTAGCCAACAGCTAATCAGAAAGGGGGCAAAGAGGGAGAAGTGTTTGGTCCAGTTCACTGTCCTGTTTCTAAAGCCTGTCTGCCTGAAGCAGAGAACGGTGCAGACTGCAGACGGTCGTTCAAAGAGGAGTGATGACGCTCAGTCTGGTTTGCAGTGACAAGGATGAAAGACACGTTATACAGGGCCCCAAAGTGTGGACGCTCTTTGTTCAAAGCAAGGGAGGGTTGTAGATAATAAGGGCAGCGGCAGGCAAAACAGAATGGGAGGAAGGAGAACGAAGCAGGGGACGAAAGGGATGGGTAAGGGTGGATTGTGGGTGAGATAGATGGAAGTATGTGAGAAGAGGGAATGGGTGAAGGGTCAGGGGAGGAAGAAGAGGTAGTGGTGGATGTGGCAGAAAGGTAAAGGGAACTGAGGGAGGGGTGGGGGTGGAAGAGGAGAGAGAGAGAGAGAGAGAGAGAGAGAGAGACAGACAGACAGACAGACAGACAGACAGACAGACAGAATCTGTTTTAGTGTTCTGGAAATTATGTGGTGGTAACTCTGTCTTTGACACAGCCTTCTTATTTTCTCTCTCTTTCCTTGTTGTGATCCATCATTTTTGTGCATTTGTAGCCTCTTCATCTTCCTTAGATCTAGGACGTCTTCACACCTTTTCTATAATCACAATTCACACCATGCTAGTTATTGTTGTCTTAATACGATATGTAGGTGGCGAGGGTTTGATCAACGCATTACGTGCAAGCTATGTACAAACATGACATTTCTGTGTCGTCCTTGCTTGACTAGATATATGAAGTTTCAAAATGGAGCGACTGAGGGTGGAGAATGAAGCAAAATTTAGAACGAGAGGGGGTTAGTTACCGCCAAGGACATTGACAAACAAAGCACAGGACAAGGCACAATGCATTTTGACCTCTTGGGTCTTCTTCTTTTGCCTGAAGAAGCCCCAAGAGGTCGAAATGCATTGTGCCTTGTCCTGTGCTTTGCTTGTCAATGTCCTTGGTGGTAGCTACCCCCCTCGCTTTTTAAATTTAGACATATCCGAATATTTAACATGTGGATGATGGATTAAATGGAATGGCTGGAGCTCGAAACAGGGCCTACTATTGTGTGTCTTAAGACGGTCAATAGCTTAGACATGATGTTATCGTTGAATATATTTATATTTATCTATCTATATGTATATCAATCTATCTATATGTGTATATATATATATATATATATATATATATATATATTATATATATAATTATGCGTATATGTACATATATATGAGATCCAAGTAAAGGTTGTTCTGCACAATTCTTAGCCACTGACAATGCTTCTTGAGTTATTGAACAGCAGAGCTGACCACTCAGACTGTTTCATATCTTTTGATCTCCCTTGCATCCTTGAATGGATCCTCAAGCATAGGCTCAAAGATTGTCCCCTGCATTTTATACTGTTTGCATAATGCTTTTAGTTTTTCAGCAACTTTTTTCCTCTCCACACTTTCGTTTTATTCCATTTACTATCCTACGCTGGCTGCTTTGGGGGTGCTGTTGGATTCTTTTTTGAACTCTTGGTGGTGAGAACACCACAGAATTATGGACTGTGGTGTGTATCTATTTGACACCAGGAGCGCAGACACAATCAGCCGCGTCTCCCTGATGAGTCCGATTCAGCGGACGAAAGACCTAGGAGCAGGCAGTACAAATAGATCTGCCTTTGAGAGGGATGACGATGGTTCCCTCAAGCAGCTAGTGAAGGGTTTCTCACTATTCATAATATATTCCCCCCCATTTTCTTCATCCTCATTTTTCTCCTAAAAGTTCAAATCTTTGCCAAGTCATTACTATAATGACTGAAGAATTGTTAGCCTGCAATTGTTTTCCCCCACTACTTAATTGTTCAGCATTATATATTATATATATTGCATTAAAACCAAGCTTAAAACACCTACAAGCCTGTTTTGCGCTGTGCGGTCATAAGGGTTTTAACAAGTGTCGCTCCCACTGTGGTAGAGCACTAGTTTTAAAATAACGCTGATGCTTCATTCAGAAATGATTTTGAAAGTGTGGCAGGATGAGCTATATTTCATTATAAACTACTATACCGCTTGATAAGAAAGGTTCCTACTGATGCTCTTTCCTCTTTGATAAGAGGGCCCTATTAAAACTGTTACACCCACAGCTGAGGCCAGTTCTTATTAACACCACTTGTACATTTTATACTGTGGCCACATCAAAACTACACAAAAGCCCACTAAAACAAGTTCGTATTGACATCATTCCTACACTGATAATGTGACCATGTTAAAACTACTATACTGCCTAATACAAGTTTCTATTGGCACAGTTTCTGCATTTATAACTTGTCCAAGTCAAAACCACAATGATATGTCTGCGTGAACACTACTGTACTGTCTACCGAGGCAAGTTTCTATTAACTCGGATTCTGCATTGATAATACAATCGTGTTAAAACTACTATATTGCCTGCTGAGGCAACGTCCTATTGACACAATTTATACATTGGTAGCGCCGCCCTATCAACATAACCAGGCTGCCAAGCAGAACCAATTTCTATTGACAACATGAATGCATTGACGACATGGCCCATCAAAATGTACTTTCTATCGGTATAAGTTTTTAATTGACTCAATGTTTGCTTTGGCAATACGGCCCCACTGCTCCTGTGCAGGTTTGGAGGCGCACAGTGACCCTTCTCTAATGTTTCCACTGCATCGAGTGGTCCACAGGTCAGAAGCCCCTTTCTCACTGGAATCCTTTACACTTTATGTTTCGTCTATGATTTGTGTAGTGGGACGCTATCATCTCTCTCTGCTTTTTTCTCAAATGCAATGTTTTGCCTTCCTACGGGTATGCCTTGTCTTGTCTTGTCTGGCGTTTTGTTGCCTTGTCTTCTCTTGTCTTGTTTTCTTCTCAGCTCAGAGGAATATGATTGCGCCTTTCACAATGTTGGCCACATTCCTCTTGAAGAACTAAAGATGGTGTAATTTTACCTTGTGGCACGCCGCATCTTCTTTGCTAAAACTATCATGGAAGGAACTGTCGAGGGCAGAAGAAGGAGACCAAGGCAGTGAAAGAGTCTGGCTTGTCAACATCCAAGAGTGGACGGTCCGGGGCATCCCAGACATTCTCCGTTGTACAGAAGCTAAGCGAAAAGGGGGCACCTGGCAGCGTCAGGTGTCCTTCAACCCCCTCCCCATACCTTTCCCTTCTTTCTCCATCCTAGAAACTAGGAACTAAATGTGAACTAGGCTACAGATGACTTTGCTGTTTGTTCCGTCATTCGTCAAGATGTGGGTTTGAATGCGGCTACCATGTCTCCAGATTTATTCTGCAACAAGATTTGATTTCAAATGGAGTTCTTCTGCTCCTCTCACTCAAGGAGACGAGCAACACAAAAAGGCAAGAGGTTTTACACACACACACACACACACACACCACACACACACACACACACACACACACACACACACACACACATACACACACACACACACACACACACACACATACACACAAGCACACACACACGCACGCACGCACGCACACACACACACACACACACACACACACACACACACACACACATGAATGAAACCAACTGATTGTCAGATTAACCCATGGTTGTACTCACACACACACACACACACACACACACACACACACGCGCGCGCGCGCCGCGCGCGCGCGCGCGCACACACACACACACCAGAGAGAGAGAGAGAGAGAGAGAGAGAGAGAGAGAGAGCTCTCTTCACATGGGGGCGAGTGGTTATCGTCCACATGAAACGATCTGAGTCTTGTGTAACAACTAATGACAACACACATATAAACTTTCGTACATTTGCACATACACCTACACAATGTAGTCCAAGCAAATTAGAAGAAAACAGTTATTGAAAAGGGCAAAACGCAAAAAGCAAAAACAGTTTCCAGTATGTAATAGCCATCATGCTGTAATAGAATGATCATCGGGGACTGTGTAGGAAATGACGTTAAAATGGGAAATCAAGTGGCGGGTGAACTTTTTCCTAACTTAACTCGTTTCGGAAATTTATTTTGATAAGGACTTGATTAGCGTGTCGTTTTCTAGTGTCCGCATAACACTAGATTGTGTCTTTTTAACAAGAAGCGCTTGGAACAGACAACATTGTTTGCAACTTTGTCGGTATGCTTCGCAACATAATATAAAGTGGTGTTCACCTTCACTGGCATTTAGTTTACACACAGGACGCGTATTAACTGTTGTTGTACCAAGAAACGAAAACATGTTTTGTTTGCGTTCAGGCCTAATGTTCTGGCTCAAAATATTGCCAGTGCACGTCTCTGCCACCTGTCTTATATTGCTGATGGGTATTTTTTTCATCCTGTAGATTTTTATTTAAAGAACCGCATGCCACTTTTAAAAGTTGTAACATCCACATCAACTATCTTTAAGTTAAAACATAACCAAAATGTCCTCCCCCTACTTCATGGCTCAGCAAAACAATAAAACCTATTTTGTGTTAATAACTTCATATTGGACAACCAGTAAACCTTCCCATTCTGACGCTGCTGCATTAGTAATATATATATATATATATATATATATATATATATATATAATATATATATATATATATATATGCTTGTTTACACAGTCTTGTGGACAGTAACTTCAAATATATAACAGCCAGTATTTTGAACATCTGAATATGAAAGAGAGTGAGAGAGAGAAGAGAGAGAGAGAGAGAGAGAGAGAGAGAGAGAGAGAGAGAGCGAGAGAGAAAGAGACAGACAGGCAGACTGACAGACAGACAGGCAGGCAGACAGACATGAGAGAGAGACAGAAAGAAAAAGAAGAAATAGGTATACGAAAAGAAAGAAAAGAAAGGAAAGAAAGAAGAAAGAAAGAAAGAAAGAAAGAAAAAAACACATGGAGAGAATCAAAGGAAGGATCGTGGAATCACTGAAAACCTGTCACAAGAATGATGAACCGTGAATAACGCTCTCACAAGACCTTGATCTTTGCTGAACGGCGAGCTCGATGAGGCCAGAATGCTGGATCAGAGAAGCTGTGAATGGTGCCAGTTTTGCAGGCTGTCAGCCATGTTTGCTGATGTGGCTTTTCTATGACCATTCTATTCTTGCTTTTTTTTGTACGCCCAGTTTAAAGAACAGGGAGTACTTTACAATGGGAACGAAGAAATGCTGTCTGTGTGTCTGTCTGTCCGTCCGTGGTCAAAATGTGTTCCACTCGCTCCTGACAAACTACAGGGCCGATCTTTCCGAAAACTTGTAGGTATGTTCATTATGGGTCACAAATAATGCCCGATGTGTTATTGTACCGTTATAGCCGTTACTAACGGCTACAACGGCCCATAAGCGTTTTTCTTCTTTATGGAACATCTCAGAAAGTACTTGGCCGATCTTTCTGAAAATTTGCAGGTATGTTCATTATGGGTGACGGATGATGGCCGATGTTTACCAGAATAGCTGTTACTAACAGCTATAACGGCCCAAAACGTTTTTCCTCTTTATGGAATATATCACGCGTATTCAAGATAAACTGGGAGTACTTTTATATGCCTTTCATCTTCTTTGTTTTCTTTTTCTACTCGGAATTTTGCTCTGTCAGGCTACATCAGAATGCAAAAAGAATGTGTGAGACAGATGGTTTAGCCTTATGGTAGGTACGGGTATAAAGAACAGATTGTTTATTTAAATACCACCTAAACCTCCTTCGATTAAGGGGTCTGGCTTTGATAAAATTTCGAGTCAAAGCTGAGAGCGAAAACGGATTTACCAACCGATAAGTCAACTGATTGAAAGGCATTCCAATTTTCTAATAGTCCAGACCACCGATTTATTCAATGTCTTTCTTCTGTTTGGCCTCAAGCTTTAAACTTTTTTCGATCTCCGTCCGGTTAAAATGGAACCACGAGAATTGTAGTTCATTAGCATAAGTGGTAACACATCACATTTGTTTTCAAGTATCCTTTACTTTGGTTTATCCTTTCGCCCCAGTCGGAACGGCATAGTCTTTTTCAGTGATATCATCACATCCTGGGATAATCCTGGCTCGCAAAACACACACACACACACACACACACACACACACACACACACAACACACACACCACACAACACACACACACACACAACGCTCGCGCGTGCGCGCACGCACGTACGCACGCACGCACGTATGCACTCAAGCGCGCACCTACACACCCGCGCACACACACACACACACACACACACACACACACACACACACACACACACACACACACACACACACCACTCACTCACTCACTCATTCATCCGCTCACTCACTCACTCACTCATTCACTCACACACTGAAACACTAAACATATATTTTTTCAAGAAGTGTTTTTCATTTAATGATATCATTCTATTGAAATCTATAGGACTAATGAATCTATTTCATGCTAAGAATATAGTTCATTTTCCTAAATATTCCATCCATATAATTATGACAAAGATATAACATTTGAAATGTTTCAAATGTATCAAAAACATACATTAAGCCATGCGGATAAATACACATTGTAAAATGGACAGCGAATGTCCACTTTGGACAGTGTACAGTCTAAACACCGCGTCTCCACATTACGACAGCAAAAGCAACTGGCTTGTCATAAACGGAAGGAAAACAAAATATAAGAAAAAGGATAATCTGACGTATAGGCAGAAAACTGGCGGACGAGAGTAAATCAAGACCCCCAAAAAAGTGCACAAGGGAGAATGTAGACCTCCGCCGAGGTCGAAGAAAGCCTTGAACCGCTATTTGATCCGGATCCGCAGCACGGATCCACACCGTAGATCAGTAGTTTTGATATAAGACAATGCTGTTCTTCCTCTTTTATTGAGTTGGTTTGGTGTTTTTGTTTTAGGTATAATCCTACCGATAGGCCCGCGCAACGAATTCACACCACAATGTCATGGTTTCATCGTAGGACTACATGTCATCTTTCGACTTCATTTTGGAATTTTTTTTTTCCCGTGGTCATGCTGGCAGACAGACAAATAAAGAAACCCAGAGACGCGGCTGAAAATGGCAAAGTCGAAAAGAGTGACAGGAAAAACAAAGTTACAAGAACAGATGTGTTAGAAGGTGGGACTCCATTGATACAAAAACAAAACAAAAAATCCGGTGAACCACACACCACACACACACACACACACACACACACACACACACACACACACACACACACACACACACACTAATAATTTAAAGCCATTCCCCTCATCCTGTTGACATTAGACTCTGAATTCCGCACAGTCAGATCACCTCACAATTAACTGACACGTGTGCAGAAAGCAGTCAAGATTGCATAAATACACCCTCGGTCGCAGACAAGTGCAGACCCCGATAAACAAGCGATATCATGGGTTGATTGATGAAGTACAAACAAGAATGGAAGATAGAGAGAGATGTCGGGAGGATAGAGAGGATAGTGGGAGGGGAGGGACATAACCATGACGGAGGATTTCTCATGAGCGAAACATCTCGGAAGGGGCGGCCGAGTGCTGGAGGGGGTGGGGGTGGGAGGGAAGTGGGAGGAGAGGAGGGAAGAAGAAAAAAAAAAAAAAAAAGGCAAAAAAAAACAAACCCGTCAGCAATCAATGATGACACGCCACGAAGGTTCCTAATCCCAGCATCATTAGTGAGAAGGAAAACGATCGGCTTGTGACAGCAGTTACCATCTGTTTTTCTCTGTGTCTTTTTCTATCCGTTCGTAAAAGAAATAATAGCCATGTATGACAATCAATACTAATGCGGGAACATTCGGGCAGTGCAGCTCATAAAGCTCTTACATCCACCTGGAGATGCATGTCGAGGTGTGAGTGCTTGTGCACGTGTAGGGTGGAGATGAGCGGCAAGGGAGAGGGGAGAATAGAGCTGTTATCAAAACTTCTGTTTTTACTCTTTTTTTTTTGGGGGGGGGGGGGGGGGGGAGGGGGGAGGGGAGGGGGGGGGGGTCTTGCTCTTTTATGTGTTCACGGGGGGCCGGAATAGCTCAGCTGGTACAGTGCCGGACTCGTAATCCAAGGGTTGCGGGTTCGAATCTCCGCCGGGCCTTTTCGGTGCAGGGGGATTTTTCCCTCGGAGTTAACATTAGTTCTGACTCCATTTCCCATACAGTCCTTGAAAGAGACTGTAAACCGAGGTTCCGTGTGTGAACGCACGCATAAGATCTTGCACACATGTAAAATCCCATCACCAACTTTCGGAAGAGAAGGCCAGTTTGGCCATTGGTATGGATGACACGTTATACATAGCAGGCACCTTCCCCGAAGACGGAGTATGGCTGCCTTAATGGCGGGATAAAAAACCGTCATACACACAAAGTGCCACTCCCTTTGTAGGGTAGATGGGATTAATACTTGCCTGTTAATATAGGGAGTGTCCGCAGGAGTATCCGCTTACAGAAGAAGAAGAAGAAAGAAGTGTTCACGATCTTCAACCGTTATTCCTGATGTTTAAGACTGGCAAGGCCCAAGGTTGTAATCTTTGCCATTAAATGTTATTTTTCATGTGCTGCGTTTTCTCTTTTTTGACAAATTAAAAACACAGTTCATACTTATCGTTATACTCACGCAGACAGACGTAAGCAGTGGCATATCTGGCACACTATCTGGCACTAATAGAAAACTTGACAACGAAAGAACGACAAAGGGGATTTTGGGTCAGAGTAAACGTTGGAAAATAAGACTTCCGGATGATGGTTTAGAAGTCAGCAGTATTTACATTGTGACAACTGTGAAAGTGCTATAAATTCCCATAGTGCACTGCGTGTTTCCTTTATTGGCAGCGAGTGAAGTAATTTCAGAAGAGACGAAGCGTTGTCACGTGTCCCTGAAGTTTTGAAACAAGATTTGCAGCTGAGTTTGGCATGTTTTGAAGTTGATTTTGGATATATAATGGACCGCCATGATATGTAATGGACAGCCATGATATGTAATGGACAGCCATGATATGTAACGGACAGCCATGATATGTAACGGACAGCCATGATATGTAACGGACAGCCATGTATACCGAACCTCAGGCATGTGTAATGGACAGCCATGTATACCGAACCTCAGGCATGTATTCTGGGAAACAGAAAGATACAAAGAAGAGACTTTTTTTTAAAAAGTGTTATCTGCTGGTCAATAATGAACTGAACCAATTAAAGAGGATGATGTGTACTTGTCAGGGATCATATTGGAGACGATGGTGAGACAGCAGCCCCACCGGCCAAGGATACAAAACTGGCAACCATAACAACCCAACTTGAAAAGTTTCAGTTTAGGTGGAGGGATTTTTGTTACCTTTAGCTTCATTATCATCATTATTAGTATTAACACCAAAGATTCAGTTCTCAATCAGCCGAACAGGACGCTATCCAGTACAGGTAACCAACTATTTTTTTCATTGGAATGGTCAATTTTTTTTCTTCTGTATACCTGTTATTTTGAAACATGTGGTTCTGTAAAGCTATATGTTCGTTTCAGCCATTTTGTGACCAGGAAATACGTCAAGCTTTATTGTCCTGATTCAGCCACTTGGTCTACACTCACTCAGCTCACAACGGACATTTCAGTCAGCTGTGACCAGGAAATACGTCAAGCTTTATTCTCCTGATTCAGCCACTTGGTCTACACTCACTCAGCTCACAACGGACATTTCAGTCAGCTGTGCCCAGGAAATACGTCAGCTTATCTGATTCAGACGTGTCTACACTCATAGTCACAGGGACATTTCAGCAGCTGTGACCAGGAAATACGTCAAGCTTATCTCCTGATTCAGCCACTTGGTCTACACTCACCATCAAACGACATTTCAGTCAGCTGTGCATTTCAGTGTGTTTGAGATGCGAAGAGAGTCAACTGACCGAGCATTAACACAAGACTGACTGGGCGAAGAATGAGAACCATGGATGGAGAAAAGCATTTGAGTCTGAATAAAGCAAGGTCTGGAATGTAGCAGCCCTGTGGCACGTCAAAGAGAAATGCATGCTGTTTGTCAGCCGAAACTTTCCTGAGGCCAGTCTGGGTTATTTATGGAAGATTTGTCTGGAACCAAAAAATACCAAGACAAGAGATATCAGCTTAAGGTTATTTTCACACACACACACACACACACACACACACACACACACACACACACACACACACACACACACACACACACACACATAATTTTTACCCAATATTTTCGCCTGTTAACAGGTCTTCCTCAGGGGACTTTAACGACAACAATATTGTACACAATATATACATATGCGTCACCACTACAATGACTTACACGGATATCAGAAATTCAAACAAAAGGTTGTTCAGGGTTACCTGAAGTTAAGCAGTAGTGCTCAGACCAAAGGCATGCAAAGGAATACTAGCCTACTGAATGCTCTTTGCCGTCAATTGTTCCCACAGTGCAGAACAGCAGCAGGTCAGCCAGTAACAATCGTTTTGCTCTGCATTTATTAAGAAGTCATCGGACTTGCTAATATCGCCTGAGCGCTGGCTGAATAATACATTCCCACGTAAGTGCAAAATTAAGCTGTATTCGAGAAGATTCTCTTTCGCAGCTCCGACAGATTCACCATTCATTGCATGGTCAATAAGTGTGTAAAAATGCATAGAGTAAAAGTAGTCTCAAAACCAGTATCGCAGGGAAAGTTTTTTTTTTCACTTCAAAATCGAATTTATCTAAAGTCTAATTAAAACTTTATGATCGATCTGTAAGTATTTTGGGACCATTCTCGGTACTGACTGTCCACTACACCAATATCTGCCAGAAGGAAATGCTTATGCAAAACGAGTAGGAAGAGAGGAAGCGGAGACTTGAGAAGGGGAGGGAATGGATGTAGAAGGAGAAAGCGGGTTATGTCCAACTCCAAAAAAGGATGCTGAATGGAAAATGGGCAGTCAGAAGCATGTGTCATTCAAAGAGAAAGAAAATCTTGGTTTCAAAGTTGAGACGCAGTTGCGGTTTCAGATCCTCGACTGCATCGTAATCATGATCATTCTTTCTATTGCTGTTTTTGTTGCTGGTGATACTACTGTTGCTGCTGCTGTTGTTAGCGTCATCTTTAATCTTCCTCAAGTTGTGGTGATGGTGGTGATGGAACACCACTATGGCAGGAATCTCCCCCCCCCCCAATCCCTCGACACCACACGACCGCCCTTTCCCATTCTGTCCTCTTCTCGCATGAAAAGATTTCATAATCTGCAATCAAGACAGTCATATGCCTGCTAAATCGTACGCGGTGATTAGCACCAAGCAGGAGCGACTAAAACAGACAGGAGAACGACATAATTACTCTCCATTAGCATCTGATTATGAACAAGGCACTCACTAATGCCTTGTCGTATACTACATTGCATCATCTTCATCATCCTTCTCCTCATTGATCAGTATACAAACAATCCTCAGTTTCTACGATTCTTTATGGCCGGCGCTTTCGGTGACCTCTGTATTTATGTCATGTGTACACCCATGTCTGCGTTGAGTTCTCTGTGTTTACACCTATGTCTGCGTTGAGCTCTCTGTGTGTACACCCATGTCTGCGTTGAGCTCTCTGTGTGTACACCCATGTCTGCGTTGAGCTCTCTGTGTGTACACCCATGTCTGCGTTGAACTCTCTGTGTGTTCACCCATGTCTGCGTTGAGTTCTCTGTGTGTACACCAGTGTCTGCATTGAGTTCTCTGTGTGTATACCAGTGTCTGTGTTGAGTTCTCTGTGTGTACACCAGTGTCTGTGTTCAGCTCTCTGTGTGTACACCCATGTCTGTGTTGAGCTCTCTGTGTGTACACCCATGTCTGCGTTGAGCTCTCTGTCAAAATCGCCAGTGTCGTCACGTTCGTGGGAGCTGTCGTTGGAAGGACGTGGGAAACAACCCCTGGAAGGGACGCTCACTCAAAGTGACTCTGCGACTAAGAATGGTTGACGTCAGGAGGGGGCTTGGTGGGTGGTATCAAACGTATGTTGCATAAGAGCAGGCACCAGTGGTTCCATCGAATGGACTGGGCAGCAGTGCAGTGTTTCCTATGGTGGGTACCTCATGACAGCCTGATGATGAGAGGTCTATGAAAACTGCTGGTCTGGAGGCTGCAACTAGATAAGGTGTTGTGCAGCAGTGTATAGAAAGGCAGACTGAGCAGCATAGTAGTTTGGTACTCAGATGGAAAAAAGATGGGGCATCACACACACACACACCCCACACACACACACACACACACACACACACACACAACACACACACACACACACACACACACACACACACACACACACACGCACGCACGCACGCAAGCACGCACACACACACACACACACACACACACACACACACACACACACACACACACACACGCACGCACGCACAACACACACACATACATTGATGTTAATAAACCAATTTCATAGATGATTTACC
>CM065720.1:76163412-76193412 GCA_033310375.1 Conus canariensis | reverse complement strand
TATCATGATAACCAAGAAACAGTTCTGTGTGGCAGGGTGAACACTACTAAATCTTGAACTCATGCTGCCTAATGAGATGGGCTCCTACTGACATCGTTTCTTCTTTGATAATGCAGCCCCGTCAGAACACCTACATCCACTACTAAGACCAAGTCTTACTAACACCATTTGTACATCAATGATGTGATTGTGTTAACACTGTCAAACTGCCTTCTGGAACAAGTTCTTACAGACGTCATTTTACATATAAGGCCGCGTCAAACCTACTATACCATCTACTTGTAAAAGTTCACATTGACGCCATTTCTGCACAATACAGCTGTGTCAAAATTACGATAACACCAGTGGAGACACGTTTCTATTGACAGAATGTCTGCATTGTTGATATGGCTTCGTTATGATTGCTGTACAGCCCATTGAAACAAGTTCCCATGGGCACCAGTTCCGCATTGATAATATAGCCTCGCCAAAACCATTATAGTGCCTACCCGAACAAGGTCCTATGACAACATTTCTGCATTGATAACATGGCCCCATCAATACGTCTATAGTGTCTTCTGGGACAAGTTTCCATTGACATAGTTTCTGCTTTGACAATGTGGCACCATGGCTCCCTGGCATGATGCTTCTGTAATGTTGCCAATGGCAGTGAGTGGTCCGCATGTCAAGTGATAAGCGGACCATTCCTCATTGGCATCCTCCACACAATATTTCGTCCGGTGCTCCTAAATCATTTTCTTACTGTGTGTTTGTGGTGGAACACCGCCATTTCCTCTCTGCTTTCTTCTCTGATGAAATACCTTGCCATTGTGCATGGTGTTTTGTCTTGCTTTGATTTCTTCTTAGCACAGAGAACTCAGAGAAATAAAATGATACATTTCAGACTGTCGGTCAGATTTACCCTGAAAACCCAAAGATAACACATTTTGATCTTGATCTTGTTGTACGTTACATCTCGTTGGCTAAAATTATTATGCAAGCTACTATAAAAAGCTGAAGAGAGACAGGAAGACAGTAGAAGACCTGTTTTGTCAACATCAAGGAGTAGACGTCCCAGAGCATACCAGACATTTTCTGTTGTTCAAAAACCAGACAAAAATGGCGGCACCCGTCAGCCTCAAGGGTCCTAAATACCCCCACACTCCCTTCATGTCCTCTCCTTCTCTGTCCTCCCAAGGAACTCAGAACTAAATGGGAACTGGATTGCAGATGGTCCGGGTGTTTATTACAATGTCATGGTCCGTTAAGATGCTTCTTGATTCCGTCTGCTATGCATTCAGACATATCCTACAACAACTAAAAATGACAAATGTGAGTCTTCTGCCCTTCGCTCGGTTCAGGGAACAGGCGGCACGCAAAGGTTTGATACAAGAGTTTATTCACACACACACACACACACGCACGCACTCACGCACGCACCACCCACCCACCACACACACACACACACACACACACACCACCACGCGCGCGCGCGCGCACGCCCGGGCGCACAAACCGCACACACACACACACACACACACACACACACACATTATCAACGATGTTGGCAAGGTGTCCTGGTCTTGTGAGTACGTCCTTCTCTCCCTCCACCCAGACTGCCTAATCCTCCACACAGAACACCTGTGGAGGCGTTTCTGGTGGTCGTTACTATGCGCCAAACCGTCAAAGTGGTGAACTAACGTGGTTTAAAACATTTTCAGTGAAGGCACTGTGTGACGAAACGCTTGACAAAACCATCCGATCGGTCCCACTAAAATCCCAAACAAAAAAATAGATTTCAAATCTATACCCACTCCCCCCTCTCAACCCCCCTCTCCCCCTTTCTCCCGCTTAGTGCTTAGTGCAAATCGCACGGCCCACACGAACTATGACAGATGAAGAAATTGCGTCACGATAAACTCGTGACGCCTTTCGCTCTTGTTGACCCCCCCCCTCCCCTTCCCGGCGCTAGCTACACCACCCTCCCCCCTCTGTCCCGTGAAAACAAAGGCGCGACGCCTCTGCCGTGCTCTCCACCACCACTCCCCCCCCCCCCCCCCCCCCCCCCCCCCCCGCTTTTCTACAGTCTGTGCACTGGCTGAACTGGTGACTTATGTCACCGGAGGATCGTTCCATGATAGTATGTATCCATACGGACGCATAAATTAAACTGGCCGCGGAAGACCGTGAGCTATGCCGAGTAGGATCAAACGATTTCCGAGGCGACTGGTATTAAAACTAGATCCCTCCCCCTCTCACCCCTGAGGTTTGAGTGACAGGTTGTCAAAATCGAATCCCGCAGTTAGAATACATATACACTAGTCGCACAGGAGTGCAACTTCACTGACCCCTCCAGACTACCTGTAGACCAGACCGGTGAAGACAAAAGAGACAACTAGAGAAGGCGTGGGACAATCCTGGTATCCTCGTTTATCTCCAGTCATTCACTGTTCATTCCCAGGAAAAGTGAGTTGGAACTCTGTTTTACCTTTTTGAATCTATGTATGGATTTTATGTATGCTGTGTGTGTTAACATTGTAGATTTGTACAAATGCTTAGCAACATGTATCAAACTGATGAATGATTATTATGTGTAGGAGTTGGCTTGCCACCATATGGCAAAAGCTCTCTCCCAGTGGTTACGATTCTTTGTTAACTATCTGATCACTGTTCTTTGTATTCACCCTGACTTTTGCCAGTAGGCAATTCTGTCTGTTAAGATAATAACTAAATGATTAATTTTGGTCAGGAAAACAGTATGCCTGTGCTAGGTTAAGAACTGCTACCCTGATTTATAAATACTGGTGATTGTTGGAATGATTTGTGGTGTATGACTTTAAGTCTACACCACATGTGTACTTGGACTCAGTGTAGCCCAAGTCAGTGTGATTTAATTCATAAGAAACATGGAAGATGTTTGACTGAAACTATGTAACATAGTATTACTGTCTCCTACCCTTTTGTAAGCTTAACCTAGTCTTTAAACAAAAGTGGAGATTAATAGTTATAGCAGAAACTCTACCATAGAGAAAACTTTGCTGGCTGAGTCTCACACCTGTGCTGAAAGCGAAACGGGGTAAATGTCGACAAACCAGCCATCAGAGTCTCACCTACAGACCAAGTTCTCTTTATCACAGAACTGGGATCCTGGTCACCCATCCTGGACACGATATCCTGGATACGCGATCCTGGACACACGATCCTGGTCAGGACTATCCTGGACACACGATCCTGGTCAGACTATCCTGGACACACGATCCTGGTCAGACTATCCTGGACACGCTACACATTGCGGCTGGACCAGAAGCTGGGACTTCGCCCAACACCAGGGCGACACCAAACACAACCAATCTACACCAGTGGGGCAGTCACCAACCACAGGAGAAATCAACTACCCTCTCCGAAGCAAAGCTAAGTTAGCTTACCACCTGGACTCAAACCCATCAGACCCTTGCCCTCATTTTATGATGACATAGGGAGAACCAGTCTATGAGTACCACTCTGGCTACAGTCACCGGGTGATTTGCAAGTGAAGTGGATGTATAATAACCATATACATTCAGTGTAACTTAGACTGAAACCCCCCCCCCCCCTATATGCCAACTTAAAACTTGCTGCACTGAGTGCAAGCGAGTAAAGTAGGAGTGAGGAAGGGCCACTCATTGTGGTAGTCCAATGAGAATTAAACCCTAGCCTATGGAATTGACCCGCTAATACTTACCTATGTGTAAACAATAAAAGTTGATGTGTGAAAATGCACTTAACTTGTGGCAGTTCTTTGTTGTTCAATCAAATGTTGAATGTTTGAACTTCTCTCTTCAATTCTGTCTCTCGGAGCTACAAGTACTAATAAGAGTACAGGCCAAGGAAAACTATCTCAGAGCCACTGTTCCGTATTTTACCCAGTCCCGGTATAAAAATAAAAATTTCTTCGATGACTAGTACCGGAAAGTTGCTCCTTCCACCACTAGTAAGAGAGAGGGTGTAGGTGAAATGTTAAGATAATTCCCATTGAGAAATTATCCCTAGTCCTTCCCCTAGAGGACCTACCTAACACTTACACATCTCGTCACACACTGAAAGCTTGAAAGACAAAAGCAACAAAAGGAAACGCTTAACCGGTTAGAAGTATATAACAGAGAAAGAGAGAGATATGCATGTTCGGGCTATTTTCGAACTTACTTCAATAAAAAAAAAAACTTAATTTATTAAACAAAAGTATGATGTAAATATTAATTTTGTCACTTTTTTCTGGTATTAAAGCAGCTATTACTGAATATATACGAAAAACAAAAATCAAAGTTGAAAATACAAAATGAATGTTTAAATATGCATGTATGTTACAAAAAGTTAACGTCAGTTTGTAAAGGGACAAGATTATATTATGACATTTTTATAGATAATCATACACACCCGAAAATCTGTACGAACTGGGATATAAAACTGAACGTTGAAAATGACTGGAAAAACTGTTTTCTTTATCTGAGTAAAATTTCTGACATAAAAATGAAATGGTTACAGTTACGAATAATACACAGATGTCTTGGTACTAATGTTGTGCTGAAAAAAATGGGTGTATTGAACAGCGATGTTTGTACTTTCTGTACCTCTGTTAAGGACAGTATTACACATATGTTTGGTATTGTACGGTCATACAACGTTTTTGGGAAACGCTGGTGGTTTTGATGAATGAAAAATGTATGTGTGCATTTAATTTGCAGATAACTGAACCATTAGCCATAGTTGGATTTGATAAAGATATACATATAGACCATGTATTGTATTTTATTGTATTATTTGCAAAACACTATTTATATCAGTGTAGAACAGAACAGAAATCACCCAGACTTCAGGTTTTTCTTAATAAGCTAAAATACAGATATAAAACTGAAGAATACATTGCTCGAAAAAATTCTGTATATAGCGATTTCCTTTCCAAATGGCACCCATATACGCCGATGTGCGCAGGCTCAGAATGAATTACGAATGATTATGACATTGTACATTATACGAGTACAAGTATGATTATAGTACCCTAAAACTGTTACACCGCCTAAAACAGCCCCTTTGGATATAATACAGAACCTTCAATATGTGTATGTATGTTATATATATATATATATATATATATGTATATTATGTATGTATGTGTGTATATGTATGTATGTATATGTATGTGTGTGTGTGTGCATATGCATATGTGTGTAATATGTATATTATATATATATATATATATATATATATATATATATATATATAAAGAAAACAAAGACAAATATGTAAAATTTCATAATGCACTAGGCTTGCCTCATGTGCTCTCTCTCTCTCTCTCTCTCTCTCTCTCTCTCTCTCTCTCTCTCTCTCTCTCTCTACCACGTAAAGAGGCTGTAACCGTGCCTTAAAAATGTAGAATGGTATTGTAGCTGTGCTTAGTATGTTGATTTCCTCTTTATCTACGTTTGTTTGGATTTTTCTTTTCTATTTTATATTCTAATGTGTTGTACTGTGTCGACTTATTTGAATTAAAAAAAAAAAAAAAAAAAAAAAAAAACTTTAATTTATTTTTAAATGTCCTTGATACACTGATCATTACCATCCCGGCAGACGCGGATAAAGTGGAAGGGGTAATTACAAAGAGGCTGAGTCAAAGGGAGTGACAGGACAAAAAGCAGAAGCTATTTGCATGGAATTTCTAGAGGCTGGGGGCTCCATTAGTACTAAAATATCCCCCGGCTTGGAGAACAGAGAAAGCAAAATTGGACCACTACATGTAGCACCTAAAGTGCAATTCATCGACCTCTTGTGCACTATTGACGAAACACTTTCCTGTCTACCTGTTTTTCTGTCTACATTTTTCCCAAATGAAACACACACACAGACATACACACACACACACACACACACACACACACACACACACACACACACACACCGCAAAATCATGCCCCGCGTCCTGGTGGTACACATTGAGAACCTCGAGCAATTAAGTAACCTCGCATTTATCTGAAACGTCTGCAGGAGACAGTCACAGTGGCATAAGAAACCATTCAGTCACGAAGATATTGCAGCTCTTTTTACAGGCGATAATTGGGGGTGAGCTAATGAAACACTAACGAGAATGCAAGACAGAGCGAGAGGTCGTGATGACAGAGAGGTTAGGTACAGGGGAGAGTTGTAACCTTGAGGGAGAACTGATATTGAGGGCCAGGGAAAACGTGGTGGAAGCTGAAGGCTACTGCTGGGGGCGGGTGGATTGGAAGAGAAAGAAAGAAAGAGAGAAAGAAAAAAAGAAAGAGAGAGAGAGAAGAAAGAAAGAAAGAGAGAAAGATGAAAAGAAAGAAAGAAAGAGAGAAAGAAAGAAAGAAAAAAGATACCCCGAGCAGCAATCAATGATGACAAGCCACGAATGTTCCGAATCCCAGCATCATTAGCGAGAAGAAACCAGGTTAGCCTGTGACAGCAGTTACCATCTTCTGTTTTTCTCCATGTCTGTTTTTTGTGTTCGTCCGTTCCTTATAAATTAGCACGCATGATGATCAATAATGTTGGGATATTCAGATAGTGCAGCACATGCCGCTCATACAGCCACGTGGTGATATATGGTGAATCGTGAGTGGTTGTGAACCCCTGAATGATGAAGGTTTAGGGTAAGGGAGGGGGAATGGTGCTTTGATCAAAACTTACATTTTATCCTACATGTTCTCGTGTTGTTCCTTGCTGTTTTATATGTTCACGATTTTCAACCGTTATTCGTGATTTGCAATCAGTATACATGAAAAAAGGACAACAACAACCAAAACCAAAACAGAAAACAAACAGAAAAAATACATTAACCGCCTTGGCTCATTAGAAGAGATGCCACAGGCAATGGCCTCAAGCAGTAATTTTTGCCATTGAACGTAGTTATTTCCATTTGCTGTGTTTTCTGATTTGTGACAGTTAGAAACACAGTATATGGTTGTCTTTTTTCCTCACCCAGAGAGACGCAAGCAGCAGCATATTCTAGCACAGTATCTGGTATTAATAGTCTACAAGAACAAAGTCAGAGACAACAACGGGGGTTTTTGTTCGAAATAAACGTTGACAATAAGGAGGTGTAGAAGTCACCAGTCTTCAGAATGTGACACCCGTCAAAGGGCTGTGAACCTCAGAGTGCATTGCATTCTATCCTTTGCTGCCAGTGCCTTGAGGAATTTCATTAGAGGCACGACATTGTCACGTAACCCCGAAGACCTGACACAAGACTCGCAGCTGATTCTAGAATGATTTGAAGCTTTCTTTGGATATGTAATAGACAGCTATACAATACAGAACCTCCGCAATCATGTCTGGGCCACACAAATCTACAGACAAGAATTTTGTAGCTGTATCTGGTGGTAAATAACAGACTGAACCAATTCAGGACGATAGAATATACTTGTCACGAATCGTATTGGAGATGATGGCAACACTTCTGATCCCCTTGCCAAAGAAACTAAAGTGTACACCAAAACAACCCAACTTGAAGTCTTTCAGTCTGCTGGAGGGAAGATTGTTACACTTTTCTTCATTTTCCGCGAATTTCAGTTTCTGTTAATTTCCGTCATGGATTCAATTTTTAACTTTTCCCAGTCACCTGGAACAGAATACTGCTCAAACACGGGTAAATAACGGGTTTTTTGTCACTGTTATTGTCATTTTTGTTTGTCTTCCGTAGATTAGAAAATCAGAGTTGAAACATGTTGCCTCTGTATTGCTTTATATTTGTATCAACTATTTCACGGTCTTGTAATTATCCCCACCTTTATTCTTTTGCTTCATCTTCCCTGTCTACTGTCTTCGCCCACCTCACAACGTATGTCTTAACAAGCCGTATATTTGTGTGCGCTTGAGATGCCTGAAAAGAATTCATTAACCGAATACTAAATGCAAAAGATTGAGTGGGCAAAGAATGTGAACCATGGATGGAGAATGGCGTTTGAGTTGAAACAAAAAACAAACAAACAAAAAAAAAACAACAGCAACAACAACAAAAACTGACTGATACCCTTTGTTGTTTTGTATTTCGCGTCACGTCTTCGATTTTCTATGTGTACCGGTGAACGCTATAAGCTACTTGTCATTGTCCCTCATTTCATTTTGCTTCACATCCATTCTCAGGATCATTTCCATCCCCCCACCCCACCCCCAACCGGCATTATTATACTAATGCCATAACGTTATTTGAAAGATAAGTGGTTTCTCGTTCTTCGTTTTCACTGTCCTAAATGTTGTTTGTTTTTGCTTGAAGGAGACCCAAGAGGTCGAAATGTATTGTGTTTTGTCCTGTAATCTGTTTGTCTGTATCTGTGGCGGTAACTAACCCCTTTTCACTTTGAATTGGCTTTATTTTCCGCCCTCATTCATCTCGTTTTAAAACAAACGTGAATAAAAAGTTAAATCCAGTTGCAAAGTAAGATCTTCAGGCAAGATATACACCACTCAGGACAACGAAAATGAATCAGCGATTACTTACCTTCATCCGATTTGACACAAGGTAGGCGTTCATTTTCTTTGTCCAGTGTGCTGTGTAACTTGCCTGAAGAAGACATGAGGTCGAAACGCGTCGTATTTTGTCCGTGATTCATGTGTCTACGTTTTTCGGCGGAGCCTTGTGAATTATCTTTCAAGCTTGTATAAAAAATGGGCCTGGAATGTAGCAATGCTATGGCACATCAAAGAGAAACACGCTGTTTGTCAGCCGAAACTTGCCTGGGGCCAGTCTGGATTATTTCCGAAAGATTTGTCTGGAGCCACGACAAAACAGTGCCAGAGCATCTTGATGCTTGTTTCTTTTATATATATTTTCAAGTACATAGTTATATCACTCCAGCACTGTCAACTAAATCAGTATTGAGAATAGTCATCTCTCTGTCTGTCTGTCTCTCTCCGTGTTTCTGTCTCTCTCTCCTTCCCCGTCCCTCCACCCCCCTCTCTGTGTGTGTGTGTGTGTGTGTGTGTGTGTGTGTGTGTGTGTGCATACACACAGAGAGAGAGAGAGAGAGGAGAGAGAGAGAGAGAGGATGTACACTCGACGCAAACAAGTGACATACTTCTTCCCGGTTTTGCGTTCGTTTTTCAAAGGATACATTACTTTGACATGGCATGAAAGTAATGTTACTGAAATGCAACAGAAGGCGAGACACCAAACGCGCGTGCGTGCGCACACACACATACACACACACACAAACACTAACACGCGCACACACACTAACACGCGCGCGCGCGCGCGCACACACACACACACAGACACACACACTCTCACACACACACTCACACACACACACACACACACACACACACACACACACACACACACACACACACACTATATGATATTAATGAACACTTATTAAATAGTTTGTTGCTTGTTTCTATTACAGCACACGACTTTTCTATAAGGTGATGGCATCGAAAGGACTCTGTGTGTATTGTTGGCCTGAAAGAGACAATAATGTATGCATTGAAAGGGACTCCGTGTGTACTGTTGGCCTAACAAGACACATACACACACATCAGAGCACTGAAAGCGACTCTAGCGCGGTTGGCGGCCTAACTGAACAGAGACACACACATCTCAAGCACAACTAACACACGACTCTGACACACCGCACACAAACGAAAACAGACACTATATATATGAGATGAACACTATTAAACTTGTTGTGTTGTTGGTTTCTATACAGACACACTTTCTATAAGGTGATGGCACGAAAGGACTCTGTGTGTATTGTTGGCCTATATGAAAGAGACACTATTATATGGTGATGGCACTGAAAGGACTCTGTGTGTTTGTTGGCCCTGAAAGAGACACTATTATATGGTGATGGCACTGAAAGGACTCTGTGTGTATTGTTGGCCTATACTGAAAGAGACACTATTATATGGTGATGGCACTGAAAGGACTCTGTGTGTGTTGTTGGCCTATACTGAAAGAGACACTATTATATGGTGATGGCATTGAAAGGACTCTGTGTGTGTTGTTGGCCTATACTGAAAGAGACACTATTATACTATCAACCATGACCGATCCCTATTGACACCATTTCAACATTGATAATACGACCTCGTCAAAACTACTATTCCACCTACGGAGGCCAGTTATTATTGGTAACATTTTTCGCATTGCTAATACAGACACGCCACTGCTTGCAAGGACTGGAATTGAACAATATTCCTCCTCTAATGCTTCCTCCTGTGTTGAGTGGTCTGAAGGTCAAGAGACAAGCAGCGCCTTTTGTGCTGAAACCCTTCACATCAGATTTCGTTGCTGGTGTGCCCACAAAAAGGATTCTCTGGCATTTGTGTTCGTCTAGCAGGCCACCATTATCTCTTCTCCGCTTCTGTCTGAAAGGAAAATGTATTGCTTCTTGCAGTTTGCCCTGTCTTCCTTTCAATACAGAGCTCCGAGGAATAGAATAATGCAACCCAGAATGTCACCCACGTTTATCCTGAAATATTGGATATAAGACTATGTTGTATAATACAATTCCAATGTTTGTCCTGGAATATTGGATATAAGACTATGTTGTATAATACAATTCCAATGTTTATCCTGAAATATTGCATATAAGACCAATTTGTATAATTCATCTCCAATGTTTATCCTGAAATATTACATATAAGACCATGTTGTATAATACATCTGCCATGTTTATCCTGAAATATTGAATATACGGCTATGTCGTATGATACATATCTATTGTTTATCCTGAAATATTGCGTATACGATCACGTTGTACGATAAATCTGTAATGTGTATCCTGAATTACTGCATATAAGACCATTTTGTATAACAGATCTCCAATGCTTCTCCTGAAATATTGCATGTACGACCATGTTGAATGATACAGTTCCAATGCTTATCTTGAAATATTACATGTAAGACCATGTTGTAAATGACATCTTCAAAGTCAGAACATCATGTAGCCGTAGATAGCAGAAGGAGAGAAGACAGTGCTAGAGCCGGCCTGTGAAAACTGAGGGAAGGGTGGCGCCAGGCATTCCAGACATTCCCCTTTGCGCAGCAGGCGAAGATGACTTGACACGTGTTCACCAGCGGAATACGATGTGCACAGCCAGTGCTCCCACCAATGGCCTGGACTGGTCACAATAACGTTTTGAATTCACATGTTGAAAATGTGCCCTGATGTAAGAGTTAGGGACTGGTAGAGTAGCTTGTATATATTGATATTTAGCTGATTTTGTCCCTCTAAAAAAAATAAAGAGAGAGAGAGACCAGGATTTTTCATTAAAGATACATTTGTGTGTGTGTGTGTGCGTGTGTGTGTGTGTGTGTGTGTGTGTGTGTGTGTGTGTGTGTGTGTGTGTGTGTAAAACTTAGAGTCTATACGAAGTGTGTGTGTGTGTGTGTGTGTGTGTGTGAAGGGGGGGGGGGGGGTGCGTGAGCGTATGTGCGCGCGTGCCTGCGTGTGTGTGTGTGTTGTGTGTGTGTGTGTGCGTGCGCATGTGCGCGTGCGTGTGTGTGTGTGTGTGTGTGTGTGTGCGTGTGTGAGCGTACATGCACATATTAGTCTCTGGAATCACATCTGTAAACCCAAAGTCTGCTATCCCTACTCATGAAAAGATATTCCCATCGTTATAAAATATTGTAGCGATGTAGTGTGTGTGTGTGTGTGTGTGTGTGTGTGTGTGCTTGCGTGCGCGCGCATGTGTGCGTGTGTGTGTGTGTGTGTGCGCGCGCGCGTTTGTGTGTGTGTGTGTGTGTGAGAGAGAGAGAGAGAGAGAGAGGCTCACACCCTGCACATGCAAACTCACTCTCACGCCCAAATGCATTAAAACACACGTACGCATGCGCGCGCGCACACACATTTATATACACACACGCGTGTTCGCGCTCACACGCTCTCGACCCCCCCCCCCCTCCCTCTCCCCCCCCCCCCAACACACACACACACACACACACACACCACACACCACCTCTCTCTCTCTCTCTCTATCTCTCTCTCCCGTTTCAGACACCACAGAGTTGTGCTCCATATTTCAGAGATACCATTTTTAAACCCCGTACATGGAAATTATCTCACAATTATTTGAAACGTCCGCAGGAATTAGTCAAGGCTGCATAAAAATCCATCGGTCCCAAGCCAAGAGCGAAACCTTTTTAACCCGCGATAACTCAGGGGACTTAATGAAGCACTAACAAGAATCAGGCAGAGGCCCAGTGGTCGGGAGGACAGAGAATAGAGAATGGGGAAGGGAGTGGGAGGGGGGTGGGGGTGAGGGCGGAGGGGAGGTCGTAGCCAAGAGGGAGGAATCATCAGGAGAGCCAAAGAAACATGGCGGAAGGGGCGGGCTAGGGCTGGGGGAAAATATGAACGAAAAAGAAACCACATGCAGCAATCAATGATGACACGCCACCAGAGTTCTAAAGCCCAGCATCATTAGCGGGGAGGAATCAGGTCATCTTGGGAGAGCAATTACCAACTCCTCTGCTGTGTGTTTTTCTATGTTTTTCGCCCATTCGTTGAAAAAAAAAACCCATCGATTTATGATAATCAATAGCAATGCAGGAACAATCAGATGGTGCAACTTTCCAGAACATTCCAGCGCATAGCGCTCTGCAGCCGCATGATAATACAGGTTGAGATGTTTGCAACTGTGGACCTGAGATGTGCCTTGGAGGTAGGGGTGACGGTGGAAAGAAATGTCACCTCTATTAAACTTCCGTTTTAACCTTTCATGTTCTTGGGTTGTGTCTGGCACTTTTACGTGTTCATGACTTGAAACTTTCAAACATTGTTCGTGATGTTCAGTCAGTGTGCATGAAGTATACATTGACTGTCTTGGCTCAGTAGGAGAGATGTTACTGACAAAGACCTAAGGTCTGCTCTCTCTCTCTCTCTCTCTCTCTCTCTCTCTCTCTCTCTCTCTCTGAAAAATCTGAATCTGTCTGTCTGCTCTCTCTGAAAGAGTGAACGGAAGAGATAGGTAGAATGACGGAAAAGAAGAACATAATGAATAACACACAGAAATATGCACACGCCTGAAAACACTAATCGTATATCAAAGTTCACAACCGATATCGGTGTTCATGAGATCGATGCTTGGCTCTCCCAGAGAGAGTTTCCGGCGGTCGTCAGGCTCGTTGTCCTGGCATTAGCTGCAGGCCTGCACCGGTTGGAACCGGGTGGAAAAGATATGCAAGGTGGATGGGCATCGAATCTACACAACGTTCAAACAGAGAATCACGGCCTGCAGGGACTGTTGAGAAAGGGGAAGACTGTGACCTGGGATTCTCTTCAGAGAGCACGTAGGACCACATGGCGAAAGCGTGGCCGTGTCTGGAGTTGTACTGTCTTCATCTGTCAGCGGAACAGTGAGTGAAGCTGCGGGGTGCACACGGCTGTTGCTTGATGGTGGCGTTTTTGCCGGTTGGCTTTGCAGTCATGAACTATGGGCTGGTGCACCCATGGGAACGCTCCCGTGGAGGTTCTGTCGTGTCACATCCAGTGGCATTACATAATGGCATCTGCCAGGGAACAGTTAGTCCCTTGATGTCTTAATGGAGTGCCCTGTGCGTGCCTGCGCAGGCTTCCAAGAGTGGTGCAGGATTGGTCCCTGCTTGTTTGTTAGGCATTTGAACACAGTACTTCCCTGGGTCCCACCTGCACCTTCGAGTAGTTGCAGAAGAATGAGGTTGAGAGATCAATCAAACTCAGAAGCTCACACTGATATGCTCACAGAACCACCCTAGAAGAAGACACATAGAATCCCCTCTCCTCCAGCACTTCCAGCTTTGGACCATCGGTAAAAGTTTTTTTTTGAAAATTGTATTAGTAATCTCTGGAATTAAAAGTTCATAGCTGGACGAAAGGACAGAAAAGCCAAGGAAAGGGGAGGTAAGTATGTCAAAAGAATGGCAACTCACAAACCATACATCCGTTGCCTTCACCCGCCCACGGGAGAAGCCAGAGGGAGGAGGACATTACAGCACACGCCACAGGGTTGCCACAAAGCCCTAAATGTCTGTTCGAACAGCCCGCCCCCACATTCCATACCAACATCAGCAACAAAGCTAGGCTTTTTCTCATGTGCACGTACACTAATGCACCACAGAATTTCATAGTTTCTGATTAAATAACAGTCTGGGCCTCGTCTTACTTCCTCGTTCTACTATAAACTTTCTAAAAGGAACTAAACAATTAGTCTCGCAAGGAAAGGACAAGACGAAAGAAAGATAATTACCATACGCACGACGCTCAAAATTCTTGAAACTATTCGACAAAGTTGCAGGTCTATCACTTACCCCATCACCCAGTGAAACAACGACAACAATAATAGCAAAAACACAACAACAGCAACAAAATAGTGGTCCTAAACAACAACAACAGAAGCAGCAACATCAAAAAAACTATGATAGCAACACCAACAACAAAACAGTGGTCATAGAGTCCCGCGGGTGGCCATCTCCAGGATGGGTCGAGGCAAAGCCCAGCGATCCCTTGAGCACGTTATGATGGTGGATCCTTAGGGTTACCAGTACCTTTCTTCTTACAACCGAAGGTTAAACGTCCTAAAAACAGTGAACCTTGCCTCGTGTCCCCGCCACCACAGCAAAGTGGTGTCTATGCAGATCAGCACAAAATGGCTTCATTTTACGATGAGGTCTCAGTGAGTTGATCTACGTGAATGCCGAACTTCCAGGACGAGCTGTTTCATTCTGCTCCGTCTGCACAGGTTTTCCCTTTTTTACTCCTCCATCCTTCCATCCCTTGGAATTTGAGCGGACCAGGCGAGAAGGTGGGTGTATTCCGCAGGGCAAAGCCGGGTAAAATGGGTCTGATTGCTCAGAGAAAGGAACTCAAACGGACTGGGTTCAAATCCCACAAAGAAAGTGTTAAAGAATATTATTACAGACACACACACATACACACACGCGCGCGAGCGCACGTGTTTCATTTAGTATGAGGGCCCTTAGGGTCACACTTGCACAGGGTTAGCGAAAGGGAAATGAAATCAAATGGTCTGGCCATTCAAATATGTTCCCTGTCTCCCAAGAGTGCAAAGAAAAAAAGAAAACCTACCATCAAAGCCATACCTGGTCCGTAACATTTCTTGTTATTGAATTTAATTTGTATCAAATATTTTGTAAGAGATTTAAGTTTAAACATATGCCACTTACCTGAAACGGGATGCTATCCAGACGTAAATAAAAGTCTTTTTATTTTCGCCGTGATCGGCATTTTGTTTTTGGTTCGTCCTATTTATGTGCGGACATTAAATGTTGAAACACGTAGCTTTTGCATTGTCAGATCTTTGAACTATTTATTTGGTGGTAAGAAGTAGCCACAACTTCCATTCTATTGCTTCTATTACTCTGCAAGCATCTTCTCTTTATACAATTTAAATCTTATAAATAAATGTTTGAATGTTTGAAATTGCTGATAAGAATCGAATTAAATGTCTATTGCGAGCAAAGGACTGTGCAGTCGAAGTGTGAGAACCGAGGTTAGAGAGATTCTAAAGAGAGAATTTGGATCACAGCAAACCTATGGACTTATAAAAAAGACGCATTTTTTGTGACCACATACTTGCCCTGGGCACGTCTGGAATATTTCCGGAAGAACTGTCTGGCACCACGACAGAGTACTGTCAGAAATAACATCGCCAGGCTTACATTCCTCTTTCTGTATGAATGTATCTATGTACACACACACACACACACACACACACACACACACACACACACACACACACACACACACGCACGCACACACACACACACACACACACACACACACACACACACATATATATATATATATATATATATATATATATATATGATGGTGAAATGGGGAGTCACAAATGTCAATGGCGTCACATCTGTTGTTTTATAACGTACGGACGGTCAATCAACTTGGTCAGCAACCAACAATTCTCTCCCTCTCTCTCCATTGATCCATCTATGTATCTATTTATCGGTCTCTCTGTCTATCTATCTCCCAAAATATTTCTGTGTTATTTCTGGAAGACATATCTGGATCCAGTGTAGTGACAGAAATAAAATCGCTAGGTTGACCTCATTCTTAACACACAAACGCGCACGCACGCATGCAACTTTCTTTTCATGTGTGTGTGTGTGTGTGTGTGTGTGTGTGTGTGTGTGTGTGTGTGTGTGTGTTGTATTTAAATCTCTTTTGGTTATTTAAATAACATAAGCATTGCCAGTCAAACAAGTCAGTTATTGACTCTGTCTCTTCCTACACTAGGTAATCAATGGGCCAGCAACTGACAGTTGTTTCGCTCCACATGAATAGCTCATCAGTCTCTCGCCCTTTTGTCGACAGAACAGATGCACAAGCAACTCATTGTAACCGTGTAGGTTGACGTTTGATTTGTGCAGAAGAATGTGCATTTTAAAGTCTGTTCACGCTATGTGAAATAGTCGCTCCTAGATGATGCTTTTTTTTCTTCTTTTTTTTTTTTTTGGGGGGGGGGGGGGGCGCTCATTCTGACACCCTGTCCACAGCCACAGCCTGGCCCGGCCTCCGCAGCCGATGACAATCCCAGGGACGGTCAATGTCAGTCAAAGCCCTGGTATGACCTGAACCAGCGGAGATGGGACCAGTGCCATGAACCCCACTGGGTTAAAGGGCAGAATGGCCAACATGAATGCCGACGTCACCATGTCACTGGCTGAATACAGATGCCAGCTTAAACTTCGACTGTATCACAATCGTGCATTAACTACCCTGAACTACAATCGTGCATTAATAACCTGACTACAATCGTGCATTAACTAACCTGACTACAATCGTGCATTAACTAACCTGACTACAATCGTGCATTAACTAACCTGACTACAATCGTGCATTAACCAACCTGTCTGTTTATCAGAAGGTGATGGTTGTTTATGAGCTGGTTTTGCTACACTGCCAGCCAAAGCTCAACAGAAAAGATGACAGAGTGAGGTTCTTTGAATATAAGGTATACCCATTTCCCCTTTTTGGATATTGTGCGGAGATATTTCTGTCCCTTGAAAATTACTAGTTTTTTATGGTTTTTTTTTATTGCATTTGTTTAATCTGAGAGTTCGGTAGACTTGGAAGTAGCATTCACAGTTGACATTTGATAACTTTAAGAGCTTTCAAATTCAAATATTTTTCCATGAGGTGTTAAAGTTCTCTGCGGCCATGCCTCGAAAGATCCTTTACTTCGGCAAATGCATCTGCCACGTATATCTCTCTAACATCTGAAAGCTCGTTGGTATAACCAAAGTCCGAATTTGTGGGATTCGTTTCCTCTTTTTTTGTTTTTGTTTTTTAGCTAAAAGTCTGACAGAAGACTCTTACTTGCTACTCAAACACACAAGTTCGACTTCATTTTACGTAAAGAGATCACTTTGTCCAAGTGTGTGTGTTCACGTTTGCGTGTGTTTATGTGTGCTTTTGCGCGTGTGTGTGTAACAAAGAGAGAGAGAGAGAGAGAGAGAGAGAGAGAGAGAGAGAGGGGGGGGGGGGTCAGTGTTTCCAGCGGTCTGAAGTGATCAAAACAATGAGAGATGGGGATGGAAAGGTTTGGAGGTGGGCATGATGATTTTAAAAAAAAATTCTCCTCCTCCTTTCTCTCTTGCACACATACACACATAGCGTGTATTTAGGAGAGAATCGGAGGATTGGTAGATAGGAGAGGGATTCTGAAAAGCTTGGACTCCTTTACTTTACTCCTGCGAAGAAGATGCTTGCAGAGTAATAGATGCAATAGAATGGAAGTTGTGGCTACTTCTTACCACCAAATAAATAGTTCAAAGATCTGACAGTACAAAAGCTACGTGTTTCAACATTGAATTTCCACACATAAATAGGACGAACCAAAAAAAAAAAAAAAAAAAAAAAATGCCGATCACGGCGAAAAAAAAAGACTTTTATTTACGTCTGGATAGCATCCCGTTTCAGGTAAGTGGGACATGTTTAAACTTAAATCTCTTACAAATAATTGATACAAAGATCTTACTGACGGCACAACGTGGGATTTTGGTAAGAGATACGGAATGGATGCGTTGGAAACCTGAAAGGAAGTAGAAAAAAAAAAACAAAGGTGGATCGGCAGAAGGGTTTGAAAGAGAGAAGACTATATTCGTGAAGCTGAAATCTACAAAGGAAAAACTAAACAGATGGACTGGATTCATTTAGCGAAAAAAAGCTGCAAAAGATGAAACATACAGGAATGTGTGAATGCAGTACGTTGTTCATCAAAATGGAGGAAATGGAAAGGTGTAAAATTCAGGACTGGACAGAGGATAGAGAACAAAGAGGATGGAATCTGACAGATATGTAATATCAACTGTGCGAAAAAACGATCAGAGACTAGCAGAAATAGAAAGAAATGGATTATGACAGGGGTTGAGGTGGAGCTACTAAGAGCAGAGAAAGAATTGGATACCGGATTGGATAACAATGGTGAATAGGGGGGGGGGGGGGGGGGAGATGAAAATATGTACGTGAGGATTAGGATAAGGAAGAGGATTTAAAATGGAACCGAACCGAAAAGCTTCCAGCTAGAGGAAAGATGGGGTAGGAAGAGACAGGAGACATCTGTGTACAGAAAGAGCAAGAGAGGTCGAGGAGATTTCTGATAAACAGATGAAATTGAATAAACATTCACAAAGAAGCTTGGGTAGAAATAGGGAGAGACAGGTGGAAGGTCAGAAGCGATTGAACTGCGACAGGGAAGGGCTGTAATGGAATGGCCATGAACGGGAAGCAGAAACTGCAAATAATCCGGAACATTTCTTGCAGAGGAGAATCTGAGACAGCAGTGCATTATATTGTTGTTCGTCCGTCGAATCGAAAAGAACCACTTCAGTCATCTTGGGGTTGAAAGGGTGGGGAGGGTGTGTGGTGTGTGTGTGTGTGTGTGTGTGTGTGTGTGTGTGTGACATTATTTGTAGATAAGCAGGCGGCTGATCAACACGATGCGTATCAGCTTCGAGAGCAATGTGGGAGACTGCTCTTGCTTGCTGGCACGGGCTTTCCATGCCCGTCTCTTTCTTCACACACATTGGCACCTTTGTGGATACAGCAGCGCTTTCTAGCTCGATCCATAGCACTTTGTTCCCATGTGTCAGGGTTGATGTTAAACGCTTTCAAGGATATTCTTTAATTTTTTTTTTGTAACTCCGCCGAACAACGTGGACAAACGAATCACAAGGCATAACACGAGACGTTTCGACCTCTTAGTGTTCTTAAAGCTAGATAAAGACTCGGGACAACAAAAATAAAGCACGAGCAATCACTTCTCTTTTTGTCAAGTTCGGCGAATGCTTCAAAGCCCATCTTTCGCCCAATTTGACAATGACAAGTGATCGCTCATTCTTCATTTTTGTTGTCCTGAGTGTTGTCCATCTTGCTTGAAGAAGACCTAAGAGATCGAAACGCCTCGTGTTATGCCTTGTGATTCGTTTGTCCACGTTGTTCGGCGGAGTTAAAAAAAAAAACTGTTAAAAATATCCGGACGTCGCGGGGTAACTATTATGTCATTAATCATGTTGTTTTCTGACCACAGTGACCTTCACTCGTTTCACTGTCGGATGATACTGTTTTTTCTCTGCGTGTTGACTGCTCTAAGGGGCACCGTGATGATACTGTTTTTCTCTGCGTGTTGACTGCTCTAAGGGGGCACCGTGATGATACTGTTTTTCTCTGCGTGTTGACTGCTCTAAGGGGGCACCGTGATGATACTGTTTTTTTCTGCGTGTTGTCTGCTCTAAGGGGGCACCGTGATGATACTGTTTTTCTCTGCGTGTTGACTGCTCTAAGGGGGCACCGTGATGATACTGTTTTTCTCTGCGTGTTGACTGCTCTAAGGGGGCACCGTGATGATACTGTTTTTCTCTGCGTGTTGACTGCTCTAAGGGGGCACCGTGATGATACTGTTTTTCTCTGCGTGTTGACTGCTCTAAGGGGGCACCGTGATGATACTGTTTTTCTCTGCGTGTTGACTGCTCTAAGGGGGCACCGTGATGATACTGTTTTTCTCTGCGTGTTGTCTGCTCTAAGGGGGCACCGTGATGATACTGTTTTTCTCTGCGTGTTGACTGCTCTAAGGGGCACCGTGATGATACTGTTTTTCTCTGCGTGTTGACTGCTCTAAGGGGCACCGTGATGATACTGTTTTTCTCTGCGTGTTGACTGCTCTAAGGGGCACCGTGATGATACTGTTTTTCTTGCGTGTTGACTGCTCTAAGGGGGCACCGTGATGATACTGTTTTTCTCTGCGGGTTGACTGCTCTAAGGGGGCACCGTGCGGCTAGGCAACTAAAAGACTAATGATTCCCGGTCGGCGGGGTATCGCCGCCATCTTCATCGCATACAACACTAATGCTAATGTAAACAGACCTGAAACGTCATGTCTTGTTAGCTTCATTTTCAAAGTGAATGCCCAGTCTGATTAGATTTACTGCCACACGCATGCACACTGATGCCCCACTGGATGCTTTCGTGGCAGGCCACCGTACCGAGACATTATCCTGCACGATGAGCTGTGACCCCTACCGGGGTATGTCAATGTAAAAGTCCTTGCCATTTGTATCAGGAATGCATCGGTATAATACCATACCGTTTTGATTCTGGGTGAAGGGCAAGCATGTTAAGGTATTGGCTGGTATAATTCTAACCGCGATGGAACGTCTCGTGGACATCAGTTACGGAGTAGTCAAAAATGGATCCACGCGTCCTTTGACCGTCACGAGGGCAGGGAAAATTCGATTTCATGCTGTTTACAGCCTAACGGGCCACGGAGAGTAGGAGGAGGTGGGGGCGCATTAGGCTTGTCACATGGCTGGAATAGCCTCCATATACGTTTGTATGTTTGTTGTTTTTTTTTTAAAGACCAGCTTCATTCAAATACCAAAAAAATGCCTTAAAACGGGATCTATTTTCCAAAAGAAAACGTTTCAATGGAATCAAACATTTCTAACAAAGACTGAAAAGTTACTTGCCGGAACATCTCTCAACTAATTCTTCATCCAATCTGCTGTGAAGCGTTTACAGTCGAATGTCATGCAAATCAGAACTCTCTATGAGCACAAGTTCATAGCGAATAGCCGGCCAGTTACGGCATGGAACCTCCTTATCACAAACACACAAGCATGCTTCAAAACAGCGGCTGATGTGTATAACTGGCACAAAACTGCTTTATATTAAGAACAGAGGCAGACGGTAGTTATTCTTATAGTTTTTGACAGATTAAAAAAAAAAAGCATATATCTGTGTTTCATTTCTTGCCAGCTCTGACATGACTATAATCTTTGGGTTTCAGATCTGTGTGGGGAGAGACGATCTGGGACAGTATTTGATGGATTCTCGGCAAGGCGATCAACCCCTGGTCGCCTTGAATGCAAGACGGGTAACCCAAGCAAGAACAAGTTTTTAACCGTCAGAATTAAGATGTAAAGTTTACAAAAAGAAACTAAAAACCATCAGGCGTTTTGTATGGTAAAGATGATGGTCAGCTACGGCCTTCAGAGAAGAAAGTGTCAAAGAGAACGAGAAAGCCTTGTACTTAAGACTGGTGGATCATACCGTGTTCCAGGACCGGGTTGTGTGCTTCGTGCGCCGCCCGTCCAGGAGGAAAAAAAGTCTGCTCCAGTTCATCTCTTTTCCAACTTTCTGGCGACGGCCAAAAACGTGCATTGAGCACCTGGCCCGACCCGTGCGATGAGAGCCGTGATTTTGCCGGTCGTGCAAACCGTACTTTCCCGGCCGTCCGGGTGAAGCGACCGAAGTCCTCCTCTGAATTTTACACTATCTTTCACTCCAGCATCGACGACGAAAAACTCGGCAATTCGGCAAGAAAGGTTCTGTATAGCATGTAGCCGGTGGAGGTCTTGCAAAAAAAGAAAAAAAAAGCAAGACGAGGTTCTGCAATTTTGAAACATCCATAGTGCGGTTTGTCTGAACATCTGATTCGACCACAAGTAGCTCCATTACGAACATCGGTAATCTGTAAATGTATGAAAAGAAATATGTATGTGCGGGGGTGAAACAAACAGAATGGCAGTGTTTAAAGCCGGGGGGCAACCCCGCGGTAACGGATTAAAGTAGGAATCGAAATTAGACTTGCATACTTATGTAAGATGGGAAGAGGAAGAAAGGGAGATCATTTTAGCACCACAAAAGAAAAACAAACACATACAAAACAGATTATTCTCACTGCACTAATGTAAAGTCCTTGCATACGTCTCCTACGGAGTTCACGATCAGAACAAAGAGGATGAGCTCACTGCCCATGTCGAACATAAATACATCATTTTGACCTGAAACTACCAAAGCATACACACGAGGAGGGCGTCGTCTCCCAGGGAGACTCTCAGAACTGTCAGAAATACAGGCATGGGATCTGGGTCGTCGGTGCTTTGTCCTGGACTCCGATGATAGATGCCAAAGTGCTGGTGGAGGAGGCAGACATTCTGATAGGATCGGCCGACATCCGACATGTAGGCGTGAGGTGCTGAAGTCCCTGACTGGTCAACAGCTGAACTGGAACCCTGGGAACCAGGTCTCTGACGGCGTCTGCACAGTACAAGGGTAAGAAACGGTAATGTTGCTTACAGCCCAGCCGACCGCAAAGGGCGGTATTCGATTTGTCACCGCATTGAAGTCAACTCAAGTCATAAAAAGGAAAACCTTAGATCAGATGAAAAATGTTGATCTCCCGCAGAAACTGGAAGATCACATCAGGGCCTGTATGCACGTCGATCCGGATAGAGGGCTATCCGCGAATAGCGCCTATTCGGTGGATAGGCGGCAGATTTTGGTATGCACGTCAGACCGCATAAGCTATCCGACTCGGCTAAACGCGGATAAAGTTATCGGTGCCTCGGGGGTCCGATAGCGAGCCTAAACGCGGATAAATATGGCTGCATTGATGTTTTTCCAAGTGAGACAGCGACGGCAATCGCGAAGAAACCGCATCTTTCGTGACAGAAAGAACCCGTTTGACCTGTACGATGACCTAGAACTGTTCCGAAAGTTCAGGTTTTGGCGGCAACATATTTTGGAGCTGACAAACGAGGTGGAAGGTGAGATACGGTTGGAGAATCGTGGGTTTACCTTGACACCCTTGCAGCAGGTTCTTGTTACACTGCGGTACCTGGCGACTTCAAGCTTTCAAGACGTGTGTGGCGAGTTGGTTGGGGTTGACCAGTCCACGGTGAGCCGGGCGGTGTCTCGTGTGACAAATGCTCTCCGTCGCTCGAGGCAATACATCACTTTTCCGGACCAAGCCACAGCAAACCGGACAAAGAGAACCATTTTCCAGAACTATGGTTTTCCCAATGTTGTGGGGGAGCATTGACGGGACTCAGGTGCGAATCCAACGACCACAGGACCAAGAGCATGAGTTCGTCAACCGGAAAGGCTACCACTCCATCAATGTACAGGTATGGACCGAATATAAAATATCTTTACCTTGTTTGGAAAAAACTGTGTTCAACAATAATCACACAAACATATGACTGCTGAAGATAAAGTCAAGATGAGTGTGTGTATGTGTGTGTGTGTGTGTGTGTGTGTGTGTGTGTGTGTGTGTGTGTGTATGTGTGTGTGTGTGTGTGTGTGTGTATGTGTGTGTGTATGTGTGTGTGAGTGTGTGTGTGTGTGTGTGTGTGTGTGTGTGTGTGTGTGTGTGTATGTGTGTGTGTGTGTGTGTGTGTGTGTGTGTGTATGTGTGTGTGTGTGTGTGTGTGTGTATGTGTGTGTGTATGTGTGTGTGAGTGTGTGTGTGTGTGTGTGTGTGTGTGTGTGTGTGTGTGTGTGTGTGTGTGTGTGAATCGCCCCACTTTCCAGCACATTTCCAAGGGCAATTATTATTTGTTGTTTTCAATGATAGTGCACATTTGCGTTCATCCCTCTTCTTATTTAACACAGCCCCTTTCATGGACCGCCATTTGTCTTTCAATTCCTGCACCGTGCGAACGACCACCCCGCACGCATTCACCTTCTCGGCCATCTTCTTCCATGTTTCCGTCTTCTGAGGGTTGGTAACACTCGGAGTAAAACTGCTGAATAACAGCGCACGTTCTACCTGCATCTCTTCCAGTAATACTCGAATTTCATCAGCACTGAAATTTGGCTTCCTAGTGCGCTTTGAATTCTCCATGGCAAGTAACACAAACAATAAAAACTTGGACTGGCGAAAACCGACGAAGCACGTACCAGCGGAAGTTCCACGAGGGAGGGTATGACTAAACCGAAAGCAGTGCCTGCTGCACCCCGGTTTTGCCAAGAATCTATAAATAGAGCGCCGTTTCCTGCCCTGTAAACGCGGAGAGCTATTCAATCGCGAATAGGGCGTCGTGCATACCAAAACCGGAGAGGGGCTATCCGCGTTTAAGCTCCGAATAGCTAACCGCGTTTAAGCCCTAAACGCGAATAAGCTAATCGGGTTTGACGTGCATACCAGTCAGGTGGGACATCTCTGAACAAGGTTTTCTTGGAATCTGGTGTAAAATGCTTATGTCTCCCATCATGCAACTCCCAATACTCTAAAAGAACATGTTTCACTGTGAGTGGTACATGATATGGAACGCACCACGGAGCTTCACTTTCTAAAAGATAATAATGAGTGTAAAAGGAGTGGCCTGTATGCAAACGGCACAAGACTTTCGTCATTACGGCCGCCTCGGGAACATGGTTAAAAACTCTTTACATGAAGGGTCAATCTGTTGTAATCGTGTGGCCCCCATAAATGATCCACATTGTCTAAATCTTACACATTTCCCTTGTAAGAACAGATAATCTCTTTACGGACAGCTGCTCTCTCATACGTTGAGCTTTTTTCGTCAATAGATTATCTTCTCTTGCAGGCACAGGCATAGACATTGCCCCTGCTTTTTCACACTCTCCATTAAACCCGGAGTGGTGTGTGTGTGTGTGTGTTGTGTGTGTGTGTTGTGTGTGTGTGTGGTGGGGGGGGGGGGGGGGGCGAATGCTAGTATTTCGGGTGAGACAGTGAGTACATTAGCAGCCTGCACTGAAATAAATATCTGTTTACAATGCTAGTGCTAAGGACAATGCGACTTTGTGTGTGTAGTCTGCATGAACAGTTGTCCCTGGTCAGAGAAAGAGAGGAGAGAGAGAGAGACAGAGAGGACAGAGAGACAGAGAAGAGAGGACAGAGACAGAGCGACAGGACAGAAGAGATAGACAAAAGTGGATAAATTATAAAATTGTGTCTGCCTGCCTGCCGGCGCACCCGCAAATGTAGTCGCCTACTTTAATAGCATTTCTATTATTTACAGAAAGGGTAAGGGCGATGGCAGCTTTCGGGTACAGAAGATCAATTAAGAGCCTGTATTAAAGCAGATCAAAACTGCACAACACAGTAACAACACACATAACGACCCTTCCCTTTATCTCTGAAGAGATTTGTACCATCATCGGTATACATTCACACGTTTCGGCGCAGCTGGAAACGACACTCTTAGTTGCGGGTCTGGTGGAATGGACATCTGTACCTTCTGGAGGATGTGAAGCGTGCTCCTCTCCACCACTGCACCCTCGAGGGCTGGAGTTGCATGGCAGACATCGGTCATGTGACGACAGAGGCGGAGGAGTAGGAGGAGGAAGAGGAGGAGGAGGAGGAGGAGCAGGTTGTTGATCGTCGTCATCCATCGCCGCTTCAGACGTGGAGTCCAGCATCCTCGATGAAGAATACCGTGGCCTGCCACGGAGGAGGCGATGATCACCGTCTGCGCACGTGGCTCACCTCCAGCAGGAGCTTCGCTTCCAGACATCTCGGAGTACAGGGAGGAGGAGCGGGGGTGGGGGGGGGGGGGGGGGGGGGGGGGGCAACCGGCGTGTACCGGGTCGGGTCAGGGATTGTAACCCATGTCGTCACGCCACTGCGGCTCCTGTTTAAACAATGCACTAAACGATACAAGTTAGCAGACGTGAAGCGTAGGTTCGGTCGGTTACTTCAACAATGATTTGATCATCTCATTTCTTAATACAATGCAATCAATCTCGTAGAGAGAGAGAGAGAGAGAGAGAGAGAGAGAGAGAGAGAGGAGAGAGAGAGAGAATGTCGCTGAAACTGGACATTGTCCCAACTTGTGACAATTGAAGATAGTAACCCTAAGATAATAGCAGTAACTGAAAAAAACCTAAAAACATAACTGGTTTTAATATGATAGAATATGAAATTCAAGGGTATGATTTATTTGTTAATAATCACCAAGTAGAGGAGTTGCATATGTTGATAAAGATTTGAACGCAATTGAGTGTGAAGATTATTCCATAAGTTTCAGAATCAGTTGGTGTAGTTTACTTCTTGCAATCATGAAAATGTTCTGATAGGTTGTATATATAGGAGTCCTAATTCAACAGAAGAAAACACCCAGGGATTATTTAATCTTTTCAATAATAAAATTTTTCAGAACTTTGACAAAATATGTAATATGGGAGATTTTAATTTTCCAAATATAAAATGGAATGGTGGGGGGATAAATTATATTGACATGGATTTTTTTTTAGAAACTATTCAAGATGCATTCTTAATTCAAATGGTTAAAAAAAAAACAACTAGAAGAAGAGAAGGGCAAAGATCAAATATACTTGATTTGGTGTTAGTGAATGTGAACAGTTTATTTCTGATAAAAAAACATTATGACCCTATAGGGAAAAGTGACCACGAAACCTTAATCTTTGATCTTTATACTGAAATAGAGCCACCGGAAATTAATGCTGAGTGTAGTTTTGAACTTGGAAAGGGAGACTATGTATCAATGAGAAGAGACTGTAAAAATATTGAGTGGAGTGACTTGCTAAAAGGCACTGTTGATGACTGTTGGAATAAGATAAAGAATGAAATAAGTAATTTGATGAAAAAGTATATACCCATTAAAGATTAAAAAAAAAGCTAATTATAAATCCCCGTGGATAAACAAAACTATTTAAAAAAAAAAAAGGTTAAGAAAAAATACAATTTATACAAAAAGTATATTAATTCTAACAAAAATATTGATCATCAAAATTATGTGAAAAAGAGAAATGAATGCAAAAAAATCATTCAGAAAGCAAAACGAGAATACGAAAAGAAAATAGCAAGAAAGCAAAAAAAAAAAAAAAAAAAAACAAAAAAAAACAAAAAAAAAAACGAAATATTTTTGAAAGTAGGTCCAGTGAAAACTAAAGTAAAAAACTGGAATCAGTCCTCTCTATAAATTAAATGGAGAAATGGCAACAACAGATAAGGACAAAGCTGAAGAATTAAATAGTTTGTTTTTTTCAAGTGTATTTATTCAAGAAACTACTTTTAACTTACCAAATGTGGAAGAAGGGAGAAATTCAGGTGGTATAACTATTACTGATTTACAAGTAACGCCCAAAGCAGTTGAACATAAATTGCAAAATATTAATGCTAATAAGCCCAAGGACCAGACCGCATTCCCCCTAGAGTATTAAAAGAATTAAGCCAAGAGCTAAGTTGGCCTCTGTGTATATTATTCAATAAATCTCTTGATCAGGTGAACTTCCAATTGATTGGAAAAACGCAATTGTGACGGCAGTTTTTTTTTTTTAAAGGTACTAGATCCAACGTTGGAAATTATACACCTGTCAGTTTGACTTGTGTTACCTGTAAAATATTAGAATCCTTAGTTAGGGATGCTTTGATACAATACATGGAAGGCTATAATCTTTTTTCACCTTGTCAGCATGGCTTTCGCAAACATAGATCATGTGCATCTCAGTTATTAGAAGCAATGGAAGTTTTCACTCAAATTATTAATGGAAATCGAAGTTTGGACGTTATCTACTTAGATTTTAAGAAAGCTTTCGATTCTGTACCACATAAACGTTTATTGCAAAAACTACTATGCTATGGTATAACAGGATCCATTTTATAGTTGGATTAAAGACTTTCTAAACTCAAGAACACAACAGGTTAGAGTTGGTATGGAATATTCTTCAGAAGCTGAAGTACTCAGTGGTATTCCACAAGGCAGTATTTTAGGACCTATTTTATTTACTTTTTTTTATTTTTTTTTATAAATGATTTACCTGAAGGCATACAGAGTTGTTGCAAAGTGTTTGCTGATGATACAAAAATATATAACTCAACTAAAAATGGTAAAATCTTGACAAACTAAATGAATGGTCAGATAAATGGAATTTATATTTTAATGAAACCAAATGCAAAGTACTTCATATAGGTAATAATAACCCAAATGAGATATATACTATGAGAGATAAAAATGGTATGCACACGGTCGCAGAGTGTGAGGAGGAGAAAGATTTAGGTGTGATTTTCGATTAAAAAAAAATTGATTCACATATTTCAAGTGCTATAAATAAAACCAATAAAACTCTTGGAATAATTAAAAGATCCTTTAATTTCCTTGAAAACGATATTTTCTGTGTTTATACAAATCAATGGTGCGACCTATTTTAGAATATGGTAATACTGTTTGTAGTTCATACTTAAAGAGGCAATCCATAGCTATAGAGAGAGTACAAAAAAGGGCAACTAGATTGATACATAAAATTAAGGATTGGGAATACACAGAACGACTGTCATATTTAAATTTACCATCTCTGAAATACAGACGTTCAAGAGGAGATCTTATTCAGGTGTATAAAATAATAAATAATTTAGATGATTTAAATTTTAATAATTTTTTCAGTATTAATACTGCACGATTAACAAGGCACTCTGACTTCAAATTATTCTTTAATTACAGCCGTACTAACCTTCGAAAATATACATTTAGCAATAGAGTTGTTCAACATTGGAATGCACTTTCAATAACTACTACAAATGCACCAGATATTTATCAATTCAAAAATCTACTCGATAGAGACCCAAATCGCTTAGTTAGGAAATTTGATGTTGATTAGTGTTGGAAAATTTGCACGCACAAAGCAGACCTATACGCTTGTTATGATAAAGATGGGACGTATAAAGGCTCGTAAGAGCCTAACCTAAGTCCCTGATTTACTACTACTACTAATAATAATAATGTACCCTATGCAAAACTGTCTCAGGTTGGGGATTGAGCGATTCACCGCTAACTGCTCCGCGACACGTCAGTGACCGGTCATTTTACCTGGGCCATTCTTAATTCTTCGCCCCATTTCTATTACGCCTTTTCACGCCGTGCAGGTTCGGTGACAATCGCGTCATCGTTCCTACCAGTTGGCATTTGCCCTTATGTCACATGGCTGACATTGGATAACGAAGCGAAATGCATTTCGGTATGCTGGAGCTGTCGTGAGTAGATTTGTCGCGCGCGCAAATCGCTTCGAAACCCACGGGAAACACGGGGAAAAACTATCCACGCCCTTTCGTCACGAGGTCCTTGGTGATGAGGGCGGCGGGGGGGGGGGGGGGAGGGGGGGGGAATCGTGAGTGTGTATGTGTATAATATTTTCAGTGCTTGAGTGTCAGCCTGTATGTGTTTGAGATCGTTCTCGTCGCGTGCGCGCACGCGCGCGCTCGTGTGTGTGTGTGTGTGTGTGTGTGTGTGTGTGTGTGTGTGTGTGTGTGTGTGTCTGTGTCTGTGTGTGTGTGTTAGTGTGTGTGTGTGTCTGTGTGTGTGTCTGTGTGTGTGTGTGTCCGTGAGTGGATGCGTGCGTGCGCGCGCGCGCGCGCGAGGTGTGTGTGTGTGTGTGTGGTGTGTGTGTGTGTGTGTGTGTGTGTGTGTGTGTGCTATCACTTAATTCTGATAATATGAGTAAGAGGAGGAGAAAGAGTGTGTATGGGTATGTTCGCGAGTCCGCAGTCGGCTGTATGTGATCATACCTGTGCGTCGAATGTGTGTGTGTGCGTGGTGTGTGTGTGTGTGTGTGTGTGTGTGTGTGTGTGTGTGTGTGTGTGTGTGCACGTGTGTATGTGCGTGTGCGAGCGCGCGCGCGCGTATGTGTGTGTGTGTTGTGTGTGTGTGTGTGTGTGTGTGTGTGTGTGTTTGAGAAAGGACGCGCACGGTAGAGAGAGAGAGAGAGCGAGAGGAGAGAGAGAGAGAAGAGAGAGAGAGAG
>CM065720.1:76153412-76158412 GCA_033310375.1 Conus canariensis | reverse complement strand
CTTGAGTCTCCGAACTACAACGTTGTTTCAAGCTTTCGCTCTCATCAGGTTCTAGAAGTTATTAGATGGCGTAATTTATCAGATGACATATTTTATCAGATGACGTGATATATTGGCTGCGTTTTATATGTGTGACGTTCTGATAGGGTCTTTCTGTGTGTCATTTATGTTACGTTTGCTAGGAGGAACTTTCGTCTATGTGGGCATGCGCTGATCATCTCCACTCTTGAGTTCAAAGTTGCCATGCCTGGTTTGCAGAGTATGTAGTATTCTCTGTTGTGCACAAGTTGCATCTTTTGCTGGAGGAGGAGTACGACCTGGCTCTTCGGACTATCTTCCAGGAAATGTCGTAGTCATTATTGTTTTCTTTTAGTGTCCATATGTGTTTACTTAATTCTGTCTGGTTTTTGTACCTTTCTTGTTTGAATGATTGTTTATGGTTTGCGTATCTGGTTTTGAATGTTGTTTCTGTCATTCCAATGTAGGTCTCTGTTTTCTGCGTGTTTTTCTCCGTGACAGTTGCTTGGTATACAATGTTCTGGCTTTGGCAGTTATTTTGAAGTGGACATTCATCTCTTTTCCGGCAGTTGCAGTTGCTTTCTTGATTTGTGTTGCTCCTTTTTTCCTGGTGGAGTTTTTTCTTGTTGTTGCTTTCTATGATCTGCTTGATGTTTGGCATGCATGAATAGGACAACTTTACGGTGTTGCGGTTGAAGATTTTGTGTAGTTTGTGGTTTGGGGGGAATGATTCTTCTACTATCTTAAAGAATTCTTTACCAACATTGGTTTTGACGGTTCCTTGTGTGTTGGACCTGTGTGACCGATTTTTAAGTGCTTGAAAGCACAACTTGAAGATGCATTCGCAGTACTGTTCTTTAAGTGCTAGAAAAAATAGAGAGAAGCATTTTAATTGCTCTGATACATCTTGTTTGTTTGTTTGAGTGTTTATTGGTTTTTCTTCCTGTCGGATATTGTGTACCCCAGGGCTCAATTTGATGTCATCTCCTATTTTCTATCTATGTAAAAGATTTCTCTCTTATACTGAAGAATTCTGAGGACGTTTTTTCATAATTCGACGATTCACATAAACAGCTTAACCTTAATTCTGTGTACGCATCATTGCAAAAGTCTGTAAACACATTCAGCAAAGGGTGCCATATGAATTACAAAATTAAACTAACGCAGGCTCTAGAGTGGAGTCCTAAGTGATACATGTAAACCCACGGGGTGCCATGTTTACATTGACTGACATATGGGTGAGTCAGAGAGCTTCTCCACACTACTGCCTTAAAGCCGGAATGAAAACCTAGTATTATCCTCAAGACAGAAAAGCAAAACAAAACAAACAAACCAATAAACAAACAAGGAAGCTGAACAAGTAGGCAAACAAATAAACAACAACAAACAAACTAAACAAACCAAAATAGCAACGAAAAAGCTCATGACCACTCTAAACAGCATCATTTTCTGAAGGTATGTGTCGCAACAAAAGTCTAATGTCTCTGAACGGCCGTTCAGAAGGCTTTGTGGAGGGGGGGGGGGGGGAGAGGAGAGGGGAGAGAGAGAGAGAGAGAGAGAGACACACACACTCACAACACACACCACACACACACACACACACACACACACACACACACTACGCGTACACTCACACACACACACACCACACACACACACACACACACACACACACACACACACACACACACACACACAGAGTTAGTTAGTTAGTTTGTTCTTTCTTGGAAATGCCTCATTTTGTACCTGTTTCTCTCTTTAGCAACACATGAGAACCACGCCGAAGAATGGATATCACAAAACTCATTCTTTGAAAAAAGTTCGGACTGGCATTTTCCCGTCTACTCTTTCCTTCACACTAACAATGTCATTTTGCAAACAGATGCGCAACAAACATGGAATAAAACCTCCATTTCAACGAACTTTGAAAATTACGTGCACCATACGTGTCTGTTTCAAACTTTATCAGAACAAAATGCGATGGATGGGATTTTCGAGAATCTTAGCGCATTGCATTACTTATTTGGATTAATGTGGCTCTTCACCTGTAAGAACGAACGCTGCCGGAAGTTGTTTTTTTCCCCCCTCTCTCTCTCGTTATTTGTATGAGTGAAATACATATCTTTTAATTCTATCACAGAGACAGGGATAGAGGATGCCTCTCATGATTCGAGTCGGCACGATAAGTGTGTTCAGTTGGTTACGTTATTTCAGATCAGAGAGGGAACTATCGAATTTGTGATACATGAAAGCTGGGAAGCGCGCGCGCGCACGCACACACACACACACACACACACACACACACACACACACACACCACCACACACACACACACACAGCACGCACGCACGAGTGCGCACACACACGCACACACACACACACACACACATACATGCACACGCATGATTGCTCTCTCTGTCTGACTGTCTGTCTGTCTGTCTCTCCTATATCTACAGCTGCATTAATTGCCAAAATCTACGAAAAATAAACACATGCGAAATGAAGTAGGATTGTGATTTATTACTGCTTCCAATAAAGCAGATAGGCCAGGAGGTAATTCATTTAATGCAAAGCGCCCCTTCCTCCTTTTTTCCTTACGAATCCCTACCTTCACCCCCATCCCCACCAGAAGTTCTGAAACTTTCAATTGCCTTTCTTTGTCTCAAGATGAGAAAAGTGATTATTTTATGTCCGTCAAAATGATCCTGTTCTTAATGCCTATCTGGCGGCTTGCCGCTCAGACACAAGAGCAATGTTCTTTCATCTGTTCCCAGAAAGAGACGCATGTTATATTACTCGGGTAGGGAAAACATCTTGTTTTCGTGTGTGTGTGTGTGTGTGTGTGTGTGTGTGTGTGTGTGTGTGTGTGTGTGTGTGTGTGTGTGAGAGAGAGAGAGAGAGAGAGAGAGACAGAGAAGAGAGACAGAGAGAGAGAGAGAGGAGAGAGAGAGAGCATATGAACGAAAATGCTTCAGCGATCAGTCCTTCGACCAGTTTTAACCAGATATGAAGTTTCTACATCGCTTAGAAAATAACAAATAAACAGCAAAACAAATGAAGCTGTTACGCTGTTGGTTGTTTGGCATATACATTTTTAGCTATCATGAAAAGACGGAAAGAAAAGAAAAAGCAATGACATTGGTAGGCAGGCTGAGGAACGGGGACGAGGGCAGGGAACAAAATGAGAAAAGAGACATGGTAATGCAAGGAAATACAAGGACATGAAAAGAAAGAAAGTGCAAATGAAAGTGTGGGAAATCAGGACGAGGCTAGGTATAGTATGACAAAGGGAGACATCGCTAGACAGGGATAGCCAGGGGAATGCAAGGCAAGACATGACATAACAGAACGAGGCCAATCAAAGCAAGGCAAGGTAGGACAAAAGAAGACAAGGTAAGGCAAGGGGAGACAAGGGAATGAAAGACAATACATGCCACAACATGGCAAAACAATAAAATGCAAACCAAGGCAAATTGTGGCACGGCAAATCAAGATTTGAGAAACCAAGACACTGCTGGGCATGCTCTGGCAAAATATAAACAACGCAAGAAAAGGCAAGGTAGTGGAAGGCAAGGCAACACAAGGCCAGGTCTGGCCTAGTCTGTCAAGGAAATACCAGGCAAGACAAAGCAGAGCAGACAAATAAAGATATTTTAAGTCAACGCACGGCTGCGCAAGGCATTATGAAGAAAGGCTATGCAAGGTATAGCAAGAACATTCAAATCAAGTCAAGAGAAACCAAGACAATGCAAAGTGTGACCATTTATGGTAAGGAAAGGTAAGGCCAGGCGTGTCTAGGCAAGGGACATAATGCTGAGCAACGCAAAAAAAAAATCAAGACACACTGAGGCAAGACAGAACAAGATAGAATAAGGTATGGCGAATCAGATCAGATTAAGGCCATGGCGAAGGCAAGGGAATGCAGTACAATTGAAAGGCAGGGTGAGATGAGGAAAGAGGAGGCAAGATAAGGTCAGGTAAAACAATGGTAAAGTTCCAGTTTTAAGTAATGTGATAACAAGACAAGATGGAAAACTGAAGTAATGAGGACACTGAATGCAATACGTTAGAGGGGGAGCTTTTAGTGCAAACCACACGAATCAAATTAAAGTAGGATAACATGAACACAATAACGTCTGTTGTCAAACATTCAGTAAATCCGATGTTCAATAAACAGTAAATCACCAAATAACAATGCATCATCGATCTATCAATCCATCAATGAATCGATCAACTGATCAATCAATCAGGTAATCAATCAATCACCAACCAGCTAACCAGCCAACATATCAATCAGATATGTAACCAGTGAGTACGTCGATGGAAATAGAGAGTTTTAAAGAATACAACATCAGTTGGAAAAAAGAGAAGATGAAAAGGAACGAAAAATTAAAACTAAAGAAGAACGACAAATGTCGAATCAAAATCCAAAGCACTGCAAAGCAAAGCTAACACTGAGAAAAGAAACACACGAACTAAAATCAAGGAGAAGCCTCTTAACCTTTTGAAACGGTTTCTTGATGACTGTCTGTCTTCCGTGGTGTAACAAGAAGCCCACGCAACATTTAGTGCATTAGGTACATCTTTTACCACCTTTTCTCAGCCTGGGTTACATATCCTTTTGGTTAGAACTGAATCTGTCTCCCTGTGTGTGTGTGTGTGTGTGTGTGTGTGTGTGTGTGTGTGTGTGTGTGTGTGTGTGTGTGTGTGTTCGTGCGTGCGTTCGTGCATGCTTGTGCACGTGCATGTGAGTGAGTGTGTGTGTGTGTGTGTGTGTGTGTGTGTGTGTGTGTGTGTGTGTGTGTGTGTGTGTGTTACTCTTTTTTTAAATTCTAATATATTATCATCTCTGATGTGGTCTTATTTCCAGATGGTTACAACAAGAAATAACGTGACCAATCACTCAATTCATCCAAAATATCTATCTCCCCTCATTCCACCCCAACATCCTCACGTTCTCCTCCTCCCTGCACACACACACC
>CM065720.1:76143412-76148412 GCA_033310375.1 Conus canariensis | reverse complement strand
TAGACATTTTCATTTCGAGGGTTGACTGCCAGAATCCAAATATCTCACTTTTTTGACGATTTTAATTTTTTACACTGCACTATCATTTCCAATTAATGTTTCACCTAGTGAACTTGTTTTGGCCATGGTATTGATTTCTGATCAGTTACCGATAAAATCAAAACCCAGTATCTTCAAATGTAGAGGTAGCTTCCCCCCTAAAACCCATTAACTCTATATGCTATGTTCTGCCCTACTTGAATTAGCAGCACTTTTCACAAACAGTAACTGCCAGAATCCCGTATCTTGAACAAAGGGATTCTGGCTGTCTGAAAACACCAGTCATCTGGAAGAGTAAGCTACGACTTGTCTGGAGATAAGTGTATTTTAGTGAGATTCCACCAAGAAAAGGGAAGTAACTGTGTCAGGGAAAACCCAGCGTGTCCAGCTGCTGGGCTGTCGCTGTCAGGATTGTTTTAAGTCTGGCAGGAAATGGGCCCGTAAATGAGGTCCAGAGTCTACTCTGATATAGGGAAAACTTCGCTTACGCATGTGAAGGCTCACTCTTTTACTCCTGTTCACAAAAACTAAAGCATTGCAGAAACACCAACACTCCCATTTTTTCCAGAAAACAACAGTACAGTTTAGACATTTTTACTACATTAATAGTTTCATATAAGCTTTTGTAATACCTTTACGTCATATAACCGCATAAACTTCCCCTCTCTTTTTGTTGTTGTTGCATTTTTATGATTATGTTTTGTGCGGAGAAAATCTGTTTCTTTATTCCGTGTATGTGTGTGTGTGTGTGTGTGTGTGTGTGTGCGTGCGTGCGTGCGTGGGGTGTGTGTGTGTGTGTGTGTGTGTGTGTGTGTGTGTGTGTGTGAGAGAAGAGAGAGAGAGAGAGAGAGAGAGGGGGGGTTACACGCACTGGCATGAATGCTTGAATGCGCTTGTTAATAACAGAGAGAATGTGAGTATGTTTGTGTGTGCGTGCATGTGTGGGCGCACATGAGTGTTAATATATGTTCGCGAAAGAGTGAGTGCGCGCGTGTGTGTGTGAGGATGGGATGGGATATGCACTTCCGTGCTTACGAAGTCCATGCACACACATTCATGTGCTTACGTACACTTACTATATGTTTTGTCTTGGAATTTGTCGCTGTTGTTTGGCAGACTTACTAATAATTCTTTTTGAAATGTATACATGAGTGGCGGTAGCTTGCATCAATACTTAAAACATACAGACGTATTCTCTCTCTCTCTCTCTCTCTCTCTCTCTCTCTCTCTCTCTCTCTCTCTCTCTCTCTCTCTCCAGTGATAAAGCCCCAGCCGTTGTGTGTGTGTGTGTGTGTGTGTGTGTGTGTGTGTGTGTGTGTGTGTGTGTGTGTGTGTGTGTGTGCGCGCGCGCACACACACACACACACAGATTTCAAATATTTTAAAGATTTTATCCTGTGACCCCTTTTGGGGCATGGAGGACTTGAAGCAAATGAAACACATCAAACATCCGAACATTTTCCCGATAATTAACACACTGAATATAGCGTTACACAACTTAACTAAGTTTAAGAAACTTTGCTAAGTTTAGCAACACTTTTGTATTACCACAGAGCAAACGACAATAGTTAAATGCGGACTTTATATATGTAAATGTTCTTGGTATAAACTGATTTCTAATGTCGCTATATTTGGTGCATTTCATTACAAAATAAAATTCATCACCAAGGTCATTCTGGTCGCAGTCCCGACAGAATCGTTTATCGTGAGGTATTCCAAATCGTCTGCCAATTTCTATCATGAGTTTATGATTACCACAGCGAAACCGAATTAGTGGGTATATATAAACATCAGGGAACATTTCAATGTATTTTTCACCTCAAAACTCTGTTTTAAAATTCCTAAAAAAATAAACACTTATTACAAGATTATAACGCATTATTCCATGCACTTATGTAATATTTTCAAATGCATTACGAACGTTTCTACAAAGACTGAACAAACGAAAAATTGTGTATCTCCCAAACACAGTCGAATCCCGTTTCTATTAGGATATCCCGTATATACATCAACCACCTAGATGTAAAACCCTGATTTCTGTATGTCATATAATACTTTATACAATCTGATGACTATTTGTTTGTGGAGAAAGTAATGATGGCGAGAATTTTAACATTCGTGGATAAACTTGAACACACACACACACAGACACACACACACACACACACACACACACACACACACACACATGTGCGCGTACACATGCGCGCGCGCGACACACACACACACACACACACACACACACACACACACACACACAGAGATTAGTATGCACATACTCTCTCTCTCTCTCTCTCTCTCTCTCTCTCTCTCTCTCTCTCTCTCTCTCTTTTTGAAGTCACCGTCGTCAGCAGGATGAAAGACGTAGACCGGGTGGACACGTTTTTCTATTCCCACCCCCACCCCCACCCTTTCCCCGCCAATCTACCTTTGTCGCCAACCACTCCCATACCTTCTCCCACCCTCGCCAGCCCCCCTCTTAAAAGAGGAGCAAGGCGTCTTTGAACCATCGTCAACGTTACAAAGTGCTCCGTTTTGTGATTTAATAAACGGGGAAGAGGTACGTGCGCGCGCGCGCGCGCACGCACGCACGCGCGGGCACACACACACACACACACACACACACACACACACACACACACATGCGCGCGCACGCACGCACACACGCACGCACGTATATACATATTATGATACAGGCTAATGAACACAACTTTTGAATGCAACTTTTCCAAGAGTGTACTGAAATTTTGCATGTCCACATCATAGTAAAATTCAGTACCTTGACTTTAATATAAAATTCATGTAGTTTTTTTTGTTGGTAGTGGATTCTGGATTGACATAAAGTACATATTGTTTGAACAGTGCTATTTTGACGATCTCTTTGTCCCCCGATCTTTTTGTTCTTTATTTCCGCTCTGTTGTGATGGGGCCTCACTACAAGGCTTGTTGGCCTGTCCCTAGAGAAGGGAAGACTTTGACTAACGCTGTCGTCCAGTCTGAACACTCTGGCTCCCGTCTGATTGCCTCTTCCCAAGAGAGATGGAGGAGATGGTGTTGGGCATGGTGTCTGCCTACACTACCAGTCTGACACATTGAGGATGACTTTGACCTAATTTTTACCACCTTCACTTCTCGCACATACTATCCTTATTCAAGCTTCTCGTGCCCGGTCGCTCTTCCATCCACCTTAGGCCGCCTCTCTGCATATGCCCAGCCCTCTTATCTCAACAGCCTTGGTGTCTATGTATTTCTTCTCTTTCTATTCTGATTATGCATTGGCAGTCCTATATTATTCCATATTTTATCTAACTTATTCTTTTCTGTCAATGTTCAATCAAGTACCTATTGATATTTCATTGCTATGTTGTTGGTGCTGTCGTCGTTTTCATGGCAGCTACCACTACCATTCTTTTCTGTCATTGTTCTTCTGTCCCATTATGAACCTTTCATTTCCCAAGAGGTGAGTTGTCTCACTTCTTGCTCTACTTCCGTGCCTGAATGCTTATGTGCTTTTGCGTGTGTGCGTTCGTGTGTGTGCGTTTACGCGTGTGGGTTTTTGTTGCTTCGTGTTGAGTTTGCCCCCTTTTTGTGTTGTGTGTGTGTGTGTGTGTGTGTGTGTGTGTGTGTGTGTGTGTGTGTGTGTGTGTGTGTGTGTGTAGAGTGTTTTGCTTGGTAGACAAGGAACAAAACTTTGATTCTTTCGCTTTCACTGCAAATACTTTTGGAACGTCCGATCGGAGCCTCAGCATGCTAAACTACAGGCAGCAGTCGGTTTTAAGAGGCAACGACCAGAGGAGATACTGCACTACTACCGAATCACTTTGGTGGTGTTCAGTGGTGCCTGTCCAGATCTAGCATAGTGTCTCCCTTCCAACAGCCACAGAGAACATGAACGGCAAGTGATCAGATTCGATTCTTCTCATACACACACACCACACACAACACACACACACACACACACACCACACACACACACACACACACTCACACACACACACACGCACGCACGCACACACACACATCTATCTATCTATCTATCTATCTATCTATCTATCTATCTATCTATCTATCTATCTATCTATCTGTATATATCATGCTTCCATTTAGCTTGAACAAATCTGTGGAGACTAATCGGCAATTATTAACACTCGCATTAGTAACACACTTGTAGTGACTATTATTGTCGCCATAACAGTCCGTTTAACATCATCGTCCGTAACACATTACACCGATTCAAACAGTGGTTCTTGTATGCATTGTGTGTAGGCTTTTCTCAGCATCTAATGTAATTATGAGTCAGTGTATTACAATAGTCAGTCCGGTCGGAATGTCAAAGATTATTTTCTGTATCACTGAGCATTCGACACATTATTCTATAGTTTGCTTCACTACATCCAGAGATGATCAAGAATACCGACAAGACAACCCTCTGGGATACAAATGCTGTTCCAAACTCCAATAGTATCATAGAAAGAGGAATTTTAAGATGAACATAATCATACACATACGCAGGGAAGTAATTTTTGCTTAGTATAATGATTATCTTTAATATGATTAGCAATCATTCCGCATTACGTCGCAACTGTTTAACATGAAGCGGTCAGCAACTAGACTGCATGTGAGCCAACCGTACTGTCCGGTCCTCGTCCACGCTGTTTGAGTTTAACAGCTGCTCTAAAAAAAAAAAAAAGCATGTGTGATTTCCATGTTGGTAATGCAGCGGACAAGAATCTGCTATAGGTGCCCCTGCTGCACCAATGGAATCAAGATAGTCAACATGACTGAAAACGTCAGGATCATACAGCTGAAAAACAAATCCATTCACATTCAAGCGCAGACAGAGAGAGAGAGAGAGAGAGAGAGAGAGAGAGAGAGAGAGAGAGAGAGAGAAAGAGAAGAGACAGAGATACAGAGACAGAGAGACAGAGAGGGAGAGAACAAAAAGAAAAAAAAAAGTTCTC
>CM065720.1:76125912-76140912 GCA_033310375.1 Conus canariensis | reverse complement strand
ACAGACATACAGACAGACAGACAGAGGGAGAGTATGAATGCACGTGCATTACTGTTCCGTCATTCGATCCACGTCAACCAGAGATTGAGTCTAAGTATCACTTAGAAAAAGAATCAACGAGCAAACAGACAAAACAAGCAAGAGAGCAAGCAAGATAAAAAAAACCCAGCAACAACAACAACAACAACAAAGGAAAACAAAACAAAACAAAACAGAATAACACAAAAACAAAACAAAACAACAACAAAACTAAACGGTAAATCGCGATTTTATTTCTCATGTGTCTTTAAATATTGTATAAACACGGAAAGACAACACTTATAAGACAGGGAGAGAGTGGGAAGCAAACTGGACAAAACAAATGTAAGGGAATACGAGAAAACGCGACGCAATGTAAAAAGGAAGACATGACAAATAAAAACATGAGAAATCAGGACAAGGCTCGCCATGGTATGGCAAGGCAAGACAGCGCAAGGTAAGGCAAAGCAAGGCAAGGGAATACAACGCAAAGCATGGCATGGCATGTCCAAGCAATACAAAGCACGGCAAAGTAAGGCAAAGGAAGACAAAGGGAGACAATGCAAAACAATGAAATGAAAGGCAAGGCATGGCATGACATGTCCTGGCAAAAGAAAACAAGTGCAGGCCAGGCAAAGGAAGACTGGGCAAACCAAAAAATATGGGAAAAGGAAGACACTGCTGGGCATGGTATGGCAAAAGGAAAAGAAGGCAAGAAAAGGCAAGGCAGTGGAATCCAAACAAACCAAGGCAAGGTCTGGCCTGCTCTGTCACGGCGATAAGCACCAACGCAATGCAAAGCAGTGACGTCATACTCTGACAAATGTTCCTTTAGTCATGACCAAAAAGAAAGTATACACCATGTGTTTTGGACATGCAGTCGAGTGAAAAACTTTTGGAATGCATTTCAGGATTCGGTAAACGAAAAGTGTGCCAACACAAACTTATTACTAACACAAAAAGACAATTTTATTTGGATGCGATGACCATTACAAGGCAGACAGTACATTTGACTTTATTCTGCTGATAGCTAAATTTCATGTATACAAATGTAAGTTTGAAGGAACACAATCTCAATTCCAACAGTTTACTATATATTTGAAAAAAAGGTATGAAATTAAAATTGTATGCCAGCCGTATAGATATGTCTCAGCAGAACTTACTGGCACGATGGCATATATATCTACCTATTTTTGAGTAGTTTACAAACCTTTGTAAACGTAGAAGTAATACGGTTCTTTGCTTTAAACATGTGTATAACATGTATTTTGTCCAATTTGCTGGTGTTTGTATGTTTGTCTACTGTTTGTACTTGTTAAATTTGCAGATGATCATATATGTGTACGTTGTTTATGCAAAAAGAGAAAAATAAAATGTTTATAAAAAAAGAGACGTCATTGTATGTAAAGTCAACACAACGCAGGACGAGGCATTATGAAGAAAGGCAATGCAAGGCATCATAGCAAGAACATTCAAACCCAAGCTAAAGCAAGCCAAGGCGATGCAAAGTGTGATGAGGTATGGCCAAGCAAGGCAAGATAAAGAATCTCCAGGCTTGGCGACATGAGGTTAGTCAACGCACACAAAAAAAAATAAATCAAGGAAAATCAAGGCAAGACAGGGCAATGCAGGACATGGGATGGTGGGGCAATTCAAGACCAGGCAAAGAAGGCAAGGAAAGGCAGTGCAATAGAAAGACAAGGCAAGTTGAGGCAAGAGGCAAGTTTTGAGGCTGTCGACAATTAGATAAATCCAATAATCAATGAAAAATGAATCACCATAACAAATCAATATTCGATTAATCAGTCGACCAATTAATCACCCAACCAATCAATGATAAACAATTAATCACCATAACAAATCAATAATCGGTCAATCAATCTATAAATCATTCGACCAATTAATCAACCAACAAATCAATTAATGGCCGACTTACTAACAGGCTAACGAATCTATTGATGAAGTAGTTAATGGTACAATTGATCTAACTAGTTTGAAAGAATTCCGCATGCGTAGAAAAAGAGAGCAAAAACAAGAAAAAAAGGACAAATGTCGGAATCAAAGTGTAAAGAAAATCGAAGCAAAACTGACAGCAATAAAAGAACACACGGTACATTATCAAGGAGAAGCCGCCTTTTAACCTTTCAGAACGGATCCTTAACGACATTCTGTCTTCCTTAGTTTCACAAGAAGCCCACGCACCATTCAGTTCACTAAGTCCATTTTTCACTGTCATTTTCTCAGTCTTGTTTACATTTCTTTTTGACTGGCCCTTAGTTTGACGCCCCCCCCCCTCCACCCCACCCTCTCCCCGCCCCACAAACCTGGCCTCTCTTCCTTAACCACCGCTCCCCCCCCCCCCCCCCCTGTCTTTCTATGTCCTTACACACACACACACACACACACACACACACACACACATATATATATATATATATATATATGATAATAAACTAACAAATTCCAAGGGTGTAACCGAGCACCGTTCCAGCAATTTTCAGAGCAGCTTGGTGTTGCAATGACTGCAAGAAATCTTGAATACCGGTATCTGACCAGGAGTTCGGATATGTTAGTGAGTTTCCTCCCCTTGGAGATTGTCTCCCCCTTGGAGACTATAAGCTTGCTGAAGGCTCATTTTGAGAAGCATGTATTATTCCCCCAGTCACCCACTCAAGCACATACTGTTAGTTGGGCAGAATTATCTACCACTGCAGACATGAAAGTTTATCTCCCCCTACTTTTCAATATAGACATAAGAGCAAGCTTTGTTTAATAATAATAATAATAATAATGATATATATAATATATATATATATATATATATATATTATAGTGATTATATATGTGTGTGTGTGTGTGTGTGTGTGTGTGTGTGTGTGTGTGTGTGTGTATTGATGTTATAAAACTTTTAAAGTGGAACAAATTTTGCACGATTTATGTATTGCCAATTTATGTGACTTTGAAAAAGCTCTTGCCTCATGGAACTAATTCTATATGTTTTTTGACAAACACACCCCACCCAAAATCAAAAGAGTTAGAATTAGTAGGAAACCACTATGGTTAACCGATGAAATCAGTACAGCTATAAAACTTCGAAAAAGGTTTTTGCAGTCAACGTGTAAAGATGGAAAATTTAGGAAATTCATTCCCCCCTCTCTGTGTAAAATAATGAACGGTTTAGGTAGTTTTTACCATTTTTAGGCTTTGTTCTAATCATCAGCATTTTATCAAATGATACAGCGTTTTCTACATTGAAGTTTATCCGCCTTCTCCTGCTGCGTCCGCTAAATCTACAGTGAAAAGACGCCCAGACATCTTACTTGGTACCATAAAGCCAAAAGGAGTTCAAGCTGTGTGCCTGTGATAATAGCCCATAATCCGTCCAAACCCTCTCTCAGAACATGGATTGAGGAACAGCTTCCAGTACCAAACAACAGCAAAACTCTGCAGGGAATGATTCCTAAGAAAACATAGTGGGTGAAAGAAACTGCAAATCCCTAAAAAAAAGAATATTTAATGCCTTCTGCTCCGCTCCCCTCGTCACTGGATATCAAAACTGCAGGCTGTTCCTACTGCTCTAAGAAATGTTCTTTGCTCTGGTCATCTTTTAAAAACCAAATATTTTGCCAGCTCAAGAACCTACTAAATATATGCTGTGTGTGCGTGTTGGGGGGGGGGGGGGGGGGTAGATGCGTGCGCGCACGCGCACGTGTGTGTGTGTGTGTGTGTGTGTGTGTGTGTGTGTTTCTTTCCTTCTTTTTTTCTTGAATTGTAATATTCACTCATCTTTCATGTGGTCCCTACTTCAAGATGGGCAGTAATCCAAATAAACCTGACAAATCACTCCACTCAGCGAAACAGCCTACCCTCTCCCCACCCCACCCCAACATACCCACTCTCCCCTCCATCCTCCCTGAAGAAAAAGCTAAACCGAAGCAACACCAAGTGTGACCTTGTAACAACCCCAAATCGCAAGGGACCGAAGAACCGGAGGACAAGCAAGGAAGGTGGGACAGAGAGGCAAGTGTCTGAGTCTGATCAGGTAGCATGAAGGACAGAGAGTGGAGATGGAGGAGAGGGACACTGACAAGAGTTGCGGGACTTATCGACAGTGTCGAGTGGGACAGAGAGACAGGGAAACAGACTTACGCCTGAAATAACAGTCCTTGCATGTAACAATGTGTCTCTTTTGTTATCGCGTTTGTAGTGAAATATTCATCACTGAGACTGTCTTCTCCTCCTCCTCCAAGTTGTCATGGTCTTCACTATCACTGTCATTAATGATACTGTCATTATAATTACCAGTTATCTCCGTCTGTCTCCCTCCATCCCATCCTCCTTTTGCCCGCTTCACCCCTTCCTACACACACACACACACACACACACACACACACACACACACACACACACACACACACACACAACTCACCAGTTCTACCCGTGCCGTCCACCAGCCTCTCACTACTCTGACCCCCCTCTCTCTTTCCCCCTTCTCTGTCTTTTTCCTGGTGGCCGGAATAGCTCAGTTGGTAGAGCGCCAGACTCGTAATCTTGGTGATCCTGGGGTTGCGGGTTCGAATCTCCGCCGGGCCGTTTCGGTACAGGGGGATTTTTCCCTCGGACTTAACATTGGTTCTGACTGCATTTCCCATACAGTCCTTCGAATGAGACTACAAACCGAGGTTCCGTGTTTGAACGCACGCATAACATCTTGCACACACATAAAATCCCATCACCAACTTTCGGAAGAGAAGGCCAGTTTGGCCGTTGGTATGGATGACACGTTACACATAGCATGCACTTTGCATGAGAAATGAAACGAATGAAGGAAGTAAGGAAATTGAGTGACCGATATTGAATGAAATGGACTGGAAGACACGGGAAACGACTGAATGGAGCGACATGTCGCAGATCTTCAATCGGCACTACCCAGGTAGGCAGCCCATTGTGTAAACGAGTGTGGATTGTAAAGCACTTAGAGATTGTTCTCTAGCCGAGAATAGGCGCTATATAAATATTCATAATAACAATATAATAATAACAATTGTTTCTCCAGTTGATTGAGCCCCCCACTCTCAATGAAGAACAAATGTCAAGTATTGAGACCAGCAGCTCAAAGATTATGACTTAGAAAGTGACGACGAGCACATGTGTTGGACTATCCAGGCTTCAGGAAAGCTAACGAACTGACAGAATAATTGTAACTGGGCACATTGACTCGATTTCAGAAACTAACGGTTGTCTCGTAATGCACGTGCAGTCAACAGGATGTCATCCCCTGGGCAGTTATGCATTCTCCGACGTTAAGCTTTAATGCTCACAAGAACATTACACACACACACACACACACACACACCACACGCACACACGCACGCACCACGCACGCACGCACTACACACACACACACACACACACACACACACACACTATATATATATATATATATATATATATATATATATATATATATAGAGGGCTTGTTGGAATTGTTAATACTATAATTAGAAACGGACTATCACCGGTAAATTACATTCATATTATTTTCAAACGCGACGGCGCAACGTGCAGAAAATAATCGCTCCAGCATCACTCATTCAGCAACATTTTACATTCACGCTCCAGCATCACTCATTCAGCAACATTTTACATTCACGCTCCAGCATCACTCATTCAGCAACATTTTACATTCATGCTCCAGCATCACTCATTCAGCAACATTTTACATTCACGCTCCAGCATCACTCATTCAGCAACATTTTACATTCACGCTCCAGCATCACTCATTCAGCAACATTTTACATTCACGCTCCAGCATCACTCATTCAGCAACATTTTACATTCACGCTCCAGCATCACTCATTCAGCAACATTTTACATTCACGCTCCAGCATCACTCATTCAGCAACATTTTACATTCACGCTCCAGCATCACTCATTCAGCAACATTTTACATTCACGCTCCAGCATCACTCATTCAGCAACATTTTACATTCACGCTCCAGCATCACTCATTCAGCAACATTTTACATTCACGCTCCAGCATCACTCATTCAGCAACATTTTACATTCACGCTCCAGCATCACTCATTCAGCAACATTTTACATTCAACGCTCCAGCATCACTCATTCAGCAACATTTTACATTCACGCTCCAGCATCACTCATTCAGCAACATTTTACATTCACGCTCCAGCATCCCTCATTCAGCAACATTTTACATTCACGCTCCAGCATCCCTCATTCAGCAACATTTTACATTCACGCTCCAGCATCACTCATTCAGCAACATTTTACATTCAGATTTCAGGAAATTCACCCGGAGGGTCTAACAAGAATTAATGTGTCGATCCGCGATCCACACAAAACACACGAGCAAGCGACATGCTGCGTGCCTCTGTTTAAAGTTATTTACATTTCAACCACGGGGGAGCCATTTGTGTGCTCAGATTTGTGTCACAGTTAGAAGCACAGGTGACCAGCGTTGTAAGTCATCTTCTGGTAGGAATGTTCTTGATTTTTTTTTTATTTCTTTTCTTCGGTCAGCAGGCTGTGAACATGTATTATGTCAAAATGAAATACTAATGAGCAACATGTTTTGCCAACATTTTACCAGCAAATCACTGAGTGTCAGTGACGCGCATCAGCGTATAGTATGAACACCATGCCTTCCACGAATCCCACCTCTCACCTCCATCCTCCCTATGTATTTGTACATAGGGGTACGTGTGTGTGTGTGTGTGTGTGTGTGTGTGTGTGTGTGTGTGTGTGGTGCGCGCGCGCTCGTGCGTACGTGCGTGCGTGCGTGCGTGTGTGTGGTGGTGTGTGTGTGTGTGTGTGTGTGTGTGTGTGTGTGTGCACCTGAAAAAGAAACCCAACATACAGAAAAATAAACACATACATAAACGCAGACACACATAAAAGCGCACGTGCATTTGACGCACACGCACAAACGCACGCACGTAGGCACGCATGTGTGCACGCACGCAGGCAGGCAGGCACGCACACACGCACATAAACGCACATACACACTTGCTTGAAATTTTGACTTGGTCTTTGAATCCCCCTATCCATAAGAGATGAACATAGAATTGGACTCGACAGGCATTTGAGAAACAGATTTCCTTCGGTTAACTTTCTGACTATAATAATAATAATAATAATAATTTAAAAAAAAACTGTCCACGCAGAATCATACTTTTTGTAGCATTCATCATCACTTTAAGAAAATCTTGGACTGATTAATATCACAGTATGTACTGCCTTTTTGTTTACTTTTCTTTCAAAAAGTGACAATCTCTCTCTCTCTCTCTCTCTCTCTCTCTCTCTCTCTCTCGGGGGGGGGGGGGGGGGGGGGGGGTGAGCTCAACGCAGTGTTGGAGCAAGACGTATGGTGTAAGTCTCTCCGAGTTTTCCTTCAATTGTGACGGTTCCCGAAGTTGCTAGTGTCTGAGACTGTGCATACGACTGGTGCTGATACCATGCCGTTGGGTGGACTATCTTTTCCTTCAAGATGTGGCTGTTTCGTGGACATATTTCTGCATTTCATGTTCAAGAGAAGTGTGCACAAAGCAAAAATGCGGATCTCCATTTTGACGCTGCGTAGACCGAGTGACGGTGTCTGCGCAGGTTTGCTCCTCGTCTTGTTGTTTTGGGGCGGACTGTTATTGCAGTGTGGAGACGTGGAGCAGAACCCCGAACCTACACCAGCGGTGAAGGCAGACAACGTGAAGCAGACCCGGCTGGGCTACGCTACGCGTGGTGCAAGTGCGGACAGGAGTGCTGCCCCCTCTGAGGACTCTACTGTGTCCAGACCGACGAGCGCCGAACCCACCACTGCCGACATCATGACCAAGCTTCTGGAGATGGACAGGACCAACAAGGCCATGGACAGTAAGTTGGATGATGTAAAAACAGAAGTGAAGACCCTTGGTGAACAGTACGCTGCTTTGCAGAACGAAGTGAAGGGTCTCAGGGAGGAAGTGGCGGAATTACGGTCCCAGAACAGTGATCTGCAAAGAACGAACACTGAACTGGTTGATAGAGTAGAGTTGCTGGAAAAGAAGGTGGACTACCTTGAAGGGCGCTCAAAACGTAACAACTTATTGTTTTATGGTTTGAGTAGAAGTGAGAATGAGAACGGTGATGACTGCGAGCGTATGTTGAAGGACTTGACAGCGAAGAAATTGGGCGTGAATGGGGTCGAGTTTGATTGAGCGCATCGTTTAAATGCAAAGCATGACTCCCCCATCATTGTCAGATGCTCTTCGTATAAGGATAAAGTACATATCTTAAAAGCTAAAGCGAAATTAAAAGGGACAAATATCTTTGTCGGCGAAGACTTCACTGCTAGGGTCCGCGATATCAGACGGAAACTCACTCCTCATCTTAAGGAGGCCAGGAACAGTGGTAAACGGGCCGCGATGGTCTTTGACCATCTCCTTGTGGATGGCAGGAGATTCGGGCTAGATGTTTCCGGTCAACTGAAGGAACTGAGTTAGGGTTTTGGCTGGTCCGTTTGTGATAAGGATGAACTTGCTTCAAAAGGGAGGACAAATTTGCTTACACCGGTTGTAAGACTGGCCGCTCCGGACTCTGCCGCGCGTGGCTTTGAGCGCTTTGCACGTGATTGTGACGACAGTAGCGTGGGCAATGGGAGCGATGGCACTGACAGTCATTTGAATTCGGATCAAGGTTTGAAAGATAGGCATTTGAATGTTAATTCTTTTACATATGATAATATGGATAGCGATACTTATGTATGCATGAATAAGAGTGTATTTAGTAACAGTCATGTTGATAGCCATGGTCTGGACGTGCCTGTATGTAATACAGTGTTCAAGCTTCTCTCTTGGAACGTGAATGGTCTATCCTCTAAAGTTTCTGGCAAGGCATTTGTTTCCTATGCCTGTGGTTTTGATTTCATATGTTTTGGAGAAACCTTTCTTGAAACGTTTAACATGGATGTGTTTGTTGGATATAAAGCCTTCTGCAAAGCTGCTGTGAAACTCTGTCATCAGGGGAGAAGATCAGGGGGGGGGGGGGGGGGGGCTTGTTTGTTTAATAAAACAAGAATTTGTTCCCTTCATAACTTATGTTGATGTTGATTGCTCTAACGTGTGTGTCTTTTTAATCGAAAAATCGCTTTTTGGGACAACGAAAAATATTGCTTTGGTCTGTGCATATATTCAACCTGAAGGGTCTCCCTTTTATAATTCTGGTCGTGCTGATAATGGGATTTCTATGTTGGAAGATTGTTTGGCTGATTGCTTGTGTTCCCTTGGTGACATTGATGTAATAGTATGTGGAGATCTGAATAGCAGGACGGCAAATTTTTCTCCTGACTTGTCTTCTGATGTTTTTGATTCTTGTTTGCAAACGAAAAGTGAACCACCTTGCACAGATCGTTCTTCTCAGGACAATGTTTTGAATAACTACGGTAAGTTATTGTTAAATCTTTGCGTTGCTTTTGATTTGTATATTATGAATGGAGTATGTCAGGGCGACCGTCATGGTTGCTATACATATGTAACAGACAGCGGGAGCAGCGTAAATGATTATTTCCTTGTGTCAAAAGATTTTTTCTCTACTCTTTATGATTCCTGTAATTTGTTTGTTTCGGAACGGATCGAATCCGATCATTTACCTATTGAATTTCACATTGACTTCTCAACAGAAAACACTGATAAATCAACTGAGACTGTTGAGGCTATTATCTCCGAAAGGTTTGTGTGGAATGATGACTATGCCATGATTTACAGGGACAATTTGTGTGAAGCAGAAATGCGTACAAAATTAAATGAGGCCTTAGAACTGATTGCTGTTGATGTAGATAAAGCTTTAAACTTGTTCAATGATTGTATCAAAAACAGTGCTGAAGGTATGAAAAAACGTGTGCAAACAAGGAACAGTGGTGAGAACGAGGACTGGTTTGACTGTGATTGTTTGGTAATGAAAAGAAAAGCTCTAAAATTATTGAGAGTATGGCTGCGTACTTTGGACGCTGGTGACAGAAGTGAGTATGTTATTGCGAAAGAGAATATAAAAATCTTCTAAAACAGAAGAAGAAAATATTCAATAAAAAGCTATTAGATAATATGATCAGATCCCTTCCTTCACAACAGGAGTTTTGGAAAACAGTAAAAAGAGCGTCATTCAAAAGAAAATGTCACAACGATAATATCTCTCTGGACTCTTGGTATATGCACTTTAAACATTTGTTAGATAAAGATGTCTCAGATAACGATGAACTTTCTGTTGTCACTGGTGAAGACGAGGATGAGTATTTTAATCGTCCCATTTCTAAAGAAGAAGTTATGTTTGCCATGCGGAAAATTAAAACCAACAAATCGGCAGGACCTGATTATATTATTGGTGAATTGTTGAAATTTGGAGGAGCTCAAGTTGTTGACTTTTTGCTAGCTTTTTTCAATAGGATTTTTGATGATGGTATCTTCCCAGAAAACTGGAAAGAATCTCTAACCTTGCCGATATTCAAGAAAGGCGATGTAAATAATCCTAATAATTATAGAGGTATCTCTTTAGTTGACGTTAGTAGTAAATTGTATAGCACTGTCATTAACAAAAGATTGCAGGAGTGGATTGAATGTAATAATATTACTGGAGAACATCAAGCTGGGTTCAAAAAGGATTACTCTACTATCGATCATATGTTTACTCTCCTCGCGTTTGTTCAGAAACAATTTTCTTTAAATCGTAAACTTTATGTTGCGTTTATTGACTTCGAAAAAGCCTTTGACTCCATAAACAGACAGCTTCTGTGGAGAGTATTACTTAAAAATGGGGTCAAGGGGAAATTATTCAACTGTATTAGAGCTATGTACAAAGTTGTTAAAACAAGGGTAAGAAGTGGGTCCAGTCTGACAGATTATATTAATTGTGTTGCGGGAGTAAGGCAAGGTGATGTCTGTAGCCCTGTATTATTTTCAATTTTCATAAATGAGCTTGCCATTGAGGTAATCAATAATGGCCTGCATGGTGGACGATTTACAAATGATGTTTTAGAATTATTTATCCTACTTTTGGCAGATGACGTTGTTTTGGTTTCAGAAACAAAAGTTGGCTTACAACGTCAGCTAAATAATCTGAGCAGGGCTGCATCCTCATTAGAGTTAAAAGTTAACATGAGTAAAAGCAACATCGTGGTGTTTAGAAAGGGAGGTTATTTGGCGGCGAGGGAAAGATGGAAGTATGATGGACTTACTATACCTGTGCTGAATGTTTATAAATACAGGCGTATCTCTAATGATTTGGTGTATGGAGAGTCCAGTAGATATCCACTGTTCATTGGTTCAGCCGTTAGATGTGTGCGGTATTGGTTAAAGCTCTTACACATGGATCATTATAGGTTGCCTCGTAAGTCTTATGAGATGTTGTTTGAATTGGATGTAAAGGGGAAAACGAACTGGGTTTCAAATGTGCGTTTGTTTCTGTGTAAGCATGGCTTTGGGGATGTTTGGCTGACTCAGGGTGTTGGAAATCAAAAACAGTTTATTCGTGCTTTTCGCCAAAGGTTGATTGACTGTAGATGGCAAATGTGGGATGACCATATCCAAACTAGTGAACGGTATGATTTATACAGAAATTATTTTAGTTTCCAATATATTCAGCCTTATCTAAAACTGGATTTGGACATGTGTTTGAAAAGATTAATTGCTAAATTTAGAGTCGGTGTTTCTGAAATAAGGACTCATTACTTAAGATACAGGAAACATACACAAACTGACTTGGTTTGTCCATTGTGTATGCAAGGTGAGGAAAATGAAATACATTTTATGTTCCTTTGTCCAGCCTTGGAAGATCTCCGCCAAAAATTTATCCCACAGAAATATTATAGGCGCCCGTGTATGTTTCGATTACAGTTACTACTTAGCTCTAACAGTTATAAGGTAATTAGGAAATTAGGTATGTTTTTGTGTAAGGCGTCTAAGATTAGAGAAATAATGACGTCTTAGTTGATGTTCTTATTGGTATAGTTGTTTGTTTTTGTTTTTGTTTCGTGACTATTGATTTTGCTTCTTACACATTATAATGTGAATGATTGTGCTCATTCCCCTTCAAATGGGCCGATGGCCTTATTGAATAAAAATCTGAAGTCTGAAGTCTCTCTCTCTCTCTCTCTCTCTCTCTCTCTCTCTCTCTCCCGCCTTGTTTTATGTGACGTTTTGTCACCTACGTTCTGTCAGCCCTGAAAAGAGCCTAGATGGTTGGCCTGGCTGAACTGAAAGACTGTAAAAAGAGATGTTCTCTGACTAACAAATCGTATTCGCGGGATTTTCAAACTTGAACATGCATGCTCCAACATTACTCATTCAGCAACATTTTAATTTCAGATATCAGTAGGTATTCCTAGTAGGTCCTGGCGAACATTAATGTAAACCTTAAATAAATGTTAGCGAACCGCCAAAAAAGTGGACAAACGAATCACAAAACAAAACACTTTTGTGCGTTTTGTCCTGTGATTCGTTTTTCCACGGTTTTTTTTTTTTTTTTTTTTTTTTTTTTTCGTTGTTTGTTTGTTTGTTTTTTTTTTCGGTTCGCTAAAATTTATTTAAGATGTGTTCAGATTTCCGCCTGCAGTCGTCTCACTTTGCAACTAGATCGAAATTAATGTGTTAACCCACAGTCTAGTCAAAACGCCTGCCAGCAATCTACATGCTGCGTGCCTCTGTTTAAAAATCTAATACATTACAACCACAAGGGAGCCATTTTCTTCTTATAAATGTCTTAATGGGAGGTGCATCTCACTGGTGTTTCAAATCAACATTTGGGACGAATTCTTTTGACTGATTTCTTTTCTTTGGATTGAGATGTTAATAGGCAATGGACTTTGTTGTACTGACATTAAATCTTATATATTCAGACGTTTTTTTGCTAAAGGTTTTACATTCAATAAACTGAGCGTCTTCCCACCACTTCCAGCTCTCATCTCCGACCTCCCGATCGTGTTGATGTGAATGTCTGGAAGGAAAAAAATAAATGGAGAGCTGAAATACTTTGGTTCGAAGTGCTTTAGCCTATAGCCTGGTCCTCATTAAAAACCAAGCAAGGATTTCCTCTCCTGATGCTCATTTACAAGTCACATGAGTTGTGTGGGCAAGCGCTTCCCTGCAGGTACTGCTTGTGTAACGGCCACGCTGGGAGTGGTATTCAATTTAAAAGAATGCTCTCAGGTTTTGTTTAAAACTTTATCCTCAGTTTGCAATACTGAGTGATGACTAAAGCTGTTTACGCGTACAAGAGTGAATAATTGAGTGTGATAAATGAGCAGTATGGAAAGGAAGCATCATTTTAGTGTGTTTGGATTACACATCTAATTGCTAATAAAATGATAATTTCACACAGGACAATTTCACGAAACTGATGCCATAGCGTGAATTTGCATGCTGTCCAGAGGAACTAGGCTCTTATGCAAAGTGTAGATAATCATAGCGGTTGATTTATTTTAGTTGAAACGGACATTCATCCTCCAAAAGGAAAAAAAAAGTATAACGCCAAGTAAAAAGATATCATAGAAAATAGTTTCCTTTCTGAACAAAATTAAAATTGAAATTTTGAACGGAATGAGTCTTGAAAGGGACGAAGTACACATCTGTAATTATGCGTAAGATGTTGCATACATGCATGATGTTTTTCACTAATGTCAGTGAATTAATAATGCGTATGTAGAGTACACATTTGCCAAATATGGTGTAAGTGTGTATAGAATAATCAAGGAACATTTTATCGTGCCAGATATTTATACTTCTAAAACATAATTTTCAAAGACCCCCCCCCCCTCCGCCCCCACACACATACACACAAACACGCAAACAGATATATACCCATGCATGCACGCACGCACACACCTACACACATATACGCTGCTCCACAAAGACTGACCAGAAACCTTTTTTTTCTGTTATTCTTTTCTGTTTTCTAACAGATTTACGATTCAATTACCTCTCGTATCCATTGCAGTTAGACTGGCAGCGCACTAGGCTTGCATGAGCAGGATCCTTCAACTCCACTCTGTGTAAACCTGTGTCCTCCATCCGTATTACCAAACATACATTCACATCCTACTTTTGAAAAGAAAAGTTCTCTTCCATTGAAACGCATAGACCATAATTGCACACCCAAAACTGAATGTTACATCGAGAAGAATCCCATCGGAGTGCTTGTCTTGAGCTGCTTGCGAGACACACTTGCTGTCCCTCCATTTCCACCACCAAGTCATCCCTGTCTTTTACTTGTCAGCTAGTAGCGCAACCGACGACACGGAGGAAACGCACTCCAGTGTCAAGGTGACGAGTGGGACATACAGCACTACATGTGGGACATACAGCACTACATCGAGTGGCGTCTTTCCTAGAGAGGAGGACAGACCAAACTTGTCAGTGACCAACTGAAAGTGAGAGACAGCGAAACATCTTGGGAAAAAAACGATTTTTTTTTTCATGTGAGCATGTTAAAAACATCTTTTTTTTCATGTGACCATGTTAAAAACAAAGTTTGATGTCTCTTTTTTTTTTCCAGAAGACCTTGACAAACTCAACACAAAAGATTAGAACTTTTCACTCGTTTCTTTGGGGCAGGTCTAAGTGCGTGTGTGCTCCTGACAATGATGTGAGGCAACTGCAAAAGTTTGATCAAAGTGCAAGCTTTTATATCATTCACTGTGGAAAAGCAAGGGGAAGTGAAGACACAAGACGAGCGTTTGGGTCCGTCCCCCAGACCCCTCAGCCTTTCTCTGTGACCCCACTGCCCCCCCCCACACCTTTCAATTTCCCCCCGTTCATTTGCACAACCTTACTCAGTCCCCTTTCTCCTCCATTTTGTTTTCTCTCCCGACAAGTGCTTCGCATTGTTCCCTCAGGCAGAAGCAGCTCTCTGACTAACCAACAGAACTTAGGCAATTTTGTTTCACCAAAATGTTATAACCGTCAGAAAAATGAAGCAGAATTTGAAAAAAAAAGAACGTAA
>CM065720.1:76105912-76113412 GCA_033310375.1 Conus canariensis | reverse complement strand
ATCTAATAATTGCAAAGAAACGTGACAAAACTGATCAATTAAAAACACGCCCATGTCTTTTGGTCTGTGCCTACGCACTGTCGCAAGTCTCATAACCATCTTCAACGCGCCTACATCGTTCCTATTGTCCACATTTTTTTAACTTAGAACCAGTCGTTCACCAATAGTTTGAAACACGCATTAAATGGTAACTGCAAAATATGATTATACGATCGACATCACTCACATTGACACAGACAAATCTCAGACGAAGCACTAAATCCGGATATTCCCTAGAAGAAGAAAAAAAATGACCCAGCGCATGTTTTAACGCTTTGCTGAAAGTGGCTGATATGAAATCCAATGAGATAAACAAACAAGGGCGGAAAGTTGTATAAGAGTGCTTTCACTCACGCCAGCATTAACGCCAGTTGCAGGTGACTAAGACGTCAGTGACGGCGAAGGTGTGATCACAGCCCAAACTCACTGGCACAGAGATGGCCACAAGAGACGCTAGCACGTGCAAAAATGTTGGGCAAGCATGCGTGCACGAATGCTTGATTGTGTGTGGTGTGTGTGTGTGTGTGTGTGTGTGTGTGTGTGTGTGTGTGTGTGTGTGTGTGTGTGGGGGTGTTGTGTGTGTGTGTGTGTGTGTGTGTGTGTGTGTGTGTGTGTGTGTGTGTGTGTGTGTGTGTGTGTGTGTGTGCGAGTGTGCATGTGTGTGTGTGTGTGTGTGTGTGTGTGTGTGTGTGTGTGTGTGTGTGTGTGTGTTTTAAGAGAGAGAGAGAGAGAGAGAGAGAGAGAGAGAGAGTAGTGCATTTACGAGTGAATACATCAAAGCCGAAATAAAATAGAGGATAATTTCATCAACAATATTCTCGTTTGTTCTCAGGAAACTAACCCTAAATTCTCCACAAGAAAACAAAAGGGAAAAAAAAAAAGAAATAGGTAGACGTTACATATACAATTCCCGAAGGCGCCTTGTCTTATCTCCAAATTCTGTAGCATGTGTTCTTCAAAATAATACCTCGCTCCCCCCCCCCCCCCCTTCTTTTCTGTTTGTTTTGACAGCTATGCCCTTGTCGCCTGGTGTCGCCTATCATTCCTTAGAACACATTCTTAGGTAAGTCTGAATAATTGTTATGAATGCTTAGCATTGTGATGTTCAGTGTTCAAGACGCTTAACACTTTAATTTTCCCATTCTTGTTCTTGTCATATCTTCCCAAATCCTATGTTCAACTATTTTGTCATCTGACTGCAGTCCCATTCTTCTATGTATTTATGATAGTCAATCCAGTTGGCGTGGAGTAAAAAACAGCTGGCTTGTCATAATTCTGTCTGCCAATACCATATGGTCCAAGCATACCATTCCAGGAATGATGGTCTGTGCCAGCCTAGGACATTAGAAACCCAAACCTAGGCGAAGGTATTTCACTATGGCCAACAATGTCGATGTAGTATTGCAGAACTAAGTGCCTTTACAGTATGACACTCTTGTTATATTGATGGTTTTGTTTTGGGTTATGGTTTGAATCTTGTAAGCCTCGTGGGTCGTGCACACACCACACACACACACACACACACACACACACACACACACACACACACACACACACACACACACACACAAAAGAGAGAGAGAGAGACAGACAGACAGACAGACAGACAGACAAGACAGACGGACGGACGGACGGGCAGATAGACAGAGTCAGAAAATGAGACAGAGACAGAGACAAAGAGAGTCAGAAAGAGAGACAGACAGAAAGACTGACAGACAGACAGAGAGGGAGAGTGAATTTATATACACAAATTGTGCGTGATGCGTGTGTGGTGCGTGCGTGGTGCGTGCGCGCGCGAGTATGTGTGTGTGGTGTGTGGGGGGGGGGGGGGGGGACAGAAAAACAGACAAAACACAGACAGACGGACGGAGGACGGACAGATGGACAAACACTTCCTGAGAGAGAGAGAGAGAGAGAGAGAGAGAGAGACAGACAGACAGACAGACATACAGACAGACAGACAGACAGATAGTGAAACAGACAGACAGAGTGACAGAGACAGATAGGGACACAGAGAGAGAGAGAGAGAGAGAGAGAGAGAGAGAGAGAGAGAGAGAGAGAGAGAGGAGAGAGAGAGAGAGAGAGAGAGATCCACATACAGACGAAAAGAAGAACAGACAGACAGGCAGAGAGATAGATTTTATAACCACGAGTAGAGAGAGAGAGAGAGAGAGAGAGAGAGAGAGAGAGAGAGAGAGAGAGAGAGAGAGAGAGAGAGAGAGAGAGAGAGAGAGAGAGAGAGAGAATGCATTAATTTTTGTTCGGGTAATTTGATTTTGAGTCTGCTCATTCTTGTAACAAGTGAGGACCAATGTAGCCAAAAAATATCAGTTGAAGATGTCCGTACTTTACAAAACCCAGGCTATCCTTGTCTGCCTCTCTGTGGCTCTATGCTGCCTGTGTTACGGGTTGTTTTAATAAAGCTTGCTTCGTTTGTCTTTTACAGACTTTCAGTTTTAACATTTTTTTTAAGTCGTCCGGACACCTGATTTTTTCTTCGTAATTTCTCTCTTTGTCACACTCTCTTTCGCTCGTCTCTCTCTCTCTCTCTCTCTCTCTCTCTCTCTCTCTCTCTCTTCTCTCTCTCTCTCTCTCTCTCTCTCCTATCAGGGGGAAAGGGAGCTTCTTGTAATGTAGCTGGCTAGTGTTCCTGCTTCTTGTTTTCGTGCTGTTGCTCTTGTGATTCGGGTTCATCTTCTTCTTCCTCCTCTTTTTGTTCATATGCCGAGTTGCTGTGATGCTGTGGCTTTTAATTAATTAACTGAGAGAGAGAGAGAGAGAGAGAGAGAGGAGAGAGAGAGAGAGAGAGAGAGAGAGAGAGGAGAAGAGAGAGAAGAAGAGAAAGACAGACACAGAACAACAACACACACACACACACACACCACCACACACACACACACACACACACACACACACCACAAACAGACAGAAGAGAGAGAGAGAGAGAGAGAGAGAGAGAGGGGAAAAGAGAGAGCGAAGAGAGACAAAAACATAGACAGAGAGACAGAGTCAGGGAAACAGAGACAGAGAATGTATTTTGTTTGTTTGTGTACGACTTTTCGTAACAATATATAAGGGCAGACTAGAAATATCGCAGTCGTTGAAGATGACAATGCATTTCCTAGCACAGGTTGTCCTTTCCTGCCTGTCTTTTGCTAAATAAACTGCTTTATAGTTTAATTAAAAAATATTTAAGCAAATTGAGCTTACAGATGCGCAAAAAGAGGACAGTAGACGAAGTCGATACATCAGCAGCATTTCTGTTAAGTCTCGCCCATAAGCCTTTGTTACACGAAACAAAACGACACAAACTGACAAAAACATCGAAGGAAAAATGCATATTAGGAAAAATACAGCTTTGACTAAGTTTTTTTTGTTGTTGTTCATACGTACAAGCATGTTTTTATCTTATTTTATTTCATTTGTTTACTTGTTTATTTGTTTACTTATTGATTGATTGATTGATTTGTTTATCTACTTATCTATTCATTTATTTATCTATTTATTTGTTGTTCCGTATTTGTCTGTCTTCTATAATCTTTCATTGTGTTTTAACCTTTATTCTCCAGACTTCCAGATATCTGATTTTTCTTTTGAAAAACTATCTCTTCTCTTCTTCTTCTTCTTCTTCTTCTTCTTCTTCTTCTTCTTCTACACTTCTCATTTCCTCTCTCTCTCTGGCTTTTCGTGATCTTATTTTCCGTTTTCGTTCGTTTTTCTTATTCTCCATCGTTTCCTTGTTTGCTTCCCAATCACTGATGATAGTGTAGCTGTAAACTGAATAATACAGAGAGAGAGAGAGAGAGAGAGAGAGAGAGAGAGAGAGAGAGAGAGAGAGAAGAAGACAGAAGACAGACAGAAGACAGACAGACAGACAGACAGACAGGGCAGACAGACAGACAGACAGTGTTTCTTTCGTTTCGAAAATCTAATTCCATGTCGGTGTTTTCTTGCAACAAAACATGAGAACCAGGCCAGACAATGGCCGTTAAAAATGTCTTTGCTTCACAGTGTCCAGCCTGGCATTTTGCTCTGAACTGTTTATGTTGTGGTTTGAGTTTTATTGTTGATGTTTTCTCATTTAAATTAACTTGATTTTATTCTATTTTACTTTTCCTTTGTTTTTTTCCCGCCTGTAGCGTGTGTCCGTCGTCTGTAACCTTTCATTGCGTTTCTGCAGGTTTTAATTAAGCCTGTGTTATATCGGATTTTTCTGTATTGAAACTTCTATCACTTTCCTCCTTTGTCTGTCTGTCTGTCTGTCTGTCTGTCTGTCTGTCTGTCTGTCTGTCTTTTGTCTCTCTCTCTCTCTCTCTCTCTCTCTCTCTCTCTCTCCAGTCTCATATTCAATCATACATAGACTATGGATCTACACTATGGGACTGTGCTAGCGCTAACACTCTCAAACCATTGTTAAGCCTACACAAGCGAGCACTCAAATTAGTCCTCCTAAAAAGCAGTAGTCTTCTGGACTCGGACTATAAAAAGATTCAAGTTCTCCCATTAAGTCTGAGATTACAATACAACAAAGGGATCATAATGCACAAGATTGTGTCTGGGAAGGCACCCTCAACATTAGTTCACAGATTCTCAATAAATTCCTCAAGGACTCTACCCAAACTTCATGTCCCTGTTCCTAGAATTGACTTATTCAAATCCAGTTTAACATATTCAGGTTCCTGTCAATGGAACTCGCTCCCTGAATCAACCAAACAACGCCAATGCATATCAACCTTCAAACACCATTATTTCAATCATCTTATGTGCCAGTACTTACATACTCCGCCATAAATCCACCACCAATCACCACCACCCTCTTTGCCTTATATAATATACTTGACTATTTAGAAAGTGTTTTGTACTTGAAATGCACATGTATGTTATTTTGTTTAGTAAGTATGTCTTATATGAGTACATGTGTGTGTGTGGTGTGTGTGTGTGTGTGTGTGTGTGTGTGTGTGTGTGTGTGTGTGTGTGTGTGTGTGTGTGTGTGTGTGTGTGTGATTTCCTATTACCTCCTGCCCTCTTGTCATTCTGTCAATATGCTTGTATTCTTATGTGACTCTCTCTCTCTCTCTCTCTCTCTCTCTCTCTCTCTCTCTCTCTCTCTCTCTCTCTCTCACGGTTCTGCTGGAATGACTTGATTTATTATCCATATGACATCCCCTCCTACCCGTAGCGACTGGGCTATCATTATGTATTTCCCACCTCCATTTGTGCTTTATTTCTATCGCCCCCCCCCCCCCTCCCCGGTGCTTCAAAATCGATTGTCTTGTATCTCTTTGGAACTTTTTGATTGTCAGATTGTTCTAAACATGCTCTCTTATCGCACCCACTCTCGCCTCTTTCTCCCCCACCCTCTCACTCTCTCTCTGCAGACTTACCCTGCACTCCCTTCGCTCCTGCTCTCTCTCTCTCTCTCTCTCTCTCTCTCTCTCTCTCTCTCTTCTCTCTCTCTCTCTCTCTCTCTCTCTCTCTTTTAAATTTTAATCCCGTATTGTATTGTAGTTCTAGTCACTTTTGCATGCTTCCTTTGTTACCTTTTATTTTATATTGTTGACCCTACTCAGGGCGAGGACTGGATGTAAAAAAGCACATCAGTGCTTATCTATTATCCTCGTAAATAAAGAATTTTGTTGTCTTGTCTTGTCTTGTCTTGTCTTTCTTCTCTCTCTCTCTTTCTCTCTCTCTCTCTCTCTCTCTTTCTCTTTCTCTCTCTCTCTCTCTCTCTCTCTCTCTCTCTCTCTCTCTCTCTCTCTCTCTCTCTCAACAGAGGGAAAGAGACGTTCTTCTAAAGGAGCAACATCATGCTCGAGTTTCTTGCTTTTCGTTTCGCTGTTGTTGTTGTTGTTGTTGTTGTTGTTCCTGTTGCTACTGTCGTTGTTGCTCTTCTTCTTCTTCTTCTTCTTCTTTTCTTCTTCTTCTTCCTCTTCTTCTTTTTCTCTTCTTCTTCTTCTTCTTCTTCTTCTTCTTCTTCTTCTTTCTTCTTTCTAATCGTTTCTTTTTCCTTTTTGTCTTCTTTATCATCTGTTCAAATGATGGTGATGTCGTAGCAGCGAACCCGATCAACTGAGAGAGAGAGAGAGAGGAGAGAGAGAGAGAGAGAGAGAGAGAGAGACAGACAGACAGACAGACAGACAGACAGACAGACAGACAGACAGACAGACAGAGACAGAGGGACATACAGAGACATAGAGAGATAGATCGACAGAGGCAGAGACAGAGTTTCGTGCTGATGTGTGTGTGTGTGTGTGTGTGTGTGTGTGTGTGTGTGTGTGTGTGTGTGTGTGTGTGTGTGTGTGTGTGTGTGTTGTGTGCGTGCGTGCGCGCGCACGTGCGTGTGGGGGGGAAGGGGGGCGTGTGTGTGTGTGTATGTGTGTGTGTTGTTGTTGTTGTTGTTGCCATACAGACAGGCAGGCAGACAGACAGATACATGGACAGTGAGACAGATATGTTAGTGAAAGCAATTTTAGTGACTGTTTTGCAGATCACAAAACAAGAGCATAGACGCACTATTTGAGACATGTGTGATCTGTTTTGAAATGTTTTTTTTTGTATAAAAGAAATTAAACACCAAATGTAAAATGGCCAAATCCAGGCATTGAAAACAGATCTGATTTCCAAAGATAGCCTATCATTCTAAACTAAAAGAACCAGTGATGAACAATTGCATTACTCCAAACAGTAGAGTGAGACAAAAACCCCGCACTACAAAATCTAGAAAAGTAGCCTGTAGCAAGCGATAGTACTATCCCAAAGACTAAAGTGAGAGGATAGTCAAGTGCTGCAAACTGTATGAAGGTACCCAGTGGAGGGATAGTCAAGTGCTGCAAACTGTATGAAGGTACCCAGTGGAGGGATAGTCAAGTGCTGCAAACTGTATGAAGGTACCCAGTGGAGGGATAGTCAAGTGCTGCAAACGGTATGAAGGTACCCAGTGGAGGGATAGTCAAGTGCTGCAAACGGTATGAAGGTACCCCGTGGAGGGATAGTCAAGTGCTGCAAACTGTATGAAGGTACCCAGTGGAGGGATAGTCAAGTGCTGCAAACTGTATGAAGGTACCCAGTGGAGGGATAGTCAAGTGCTGCAAACGGTATGAAGGTACCCAGTGGAGGGATAGCCAAGTGCTGCAAACTGTATGAAGGTACCCAGTGGAGGGATAGTCAAGTGCTGCAAACTGTATGAAGGTACCCAGTGGAGGGATAGTCAAGTGCTGCAAACTGTATGAAGGTACCCAGTGGAGGGATAGTCAAGTGCTGCAAACGGTATGAAGGTACCCAGTGGAGGGATAGTCAAGTGCTGCAAACTGTATGAAGGTACCAGTGGAGGATAGTCAAGTGCTGCAAACGGTATGAAGGTACCCAGTGGACGGTTAGTCAAGTGCTGCAAACGGTATGAAGGTACCCCGTGGAGGGATAGTCAAGTGCTGCAAACTGTATGAAGGTACCCAGTGAGGGATA
>CM065720.1:76100912-76103412 GCA_033310375.1 Conus canariensis | reverse complement strand
AGAGAGAGAGAGAGGAACTCGGAACTCGGAACTCGGAAAATTTTAATTGCAAAGGCCACCGACCTATCTGCAATGAGGTCAAGAAACAAAAATGAAATCACACACACTGACGCTGTAACATTACTACTGATCACGCTCATTTACAAAACTTGCTCTCACCAACTGTATAATCGTAAATTGAGAATACCGCAAGATACTTACAAAATCACACCCGTATGTAGCACTCTCCCAGACTCGCACAGCTCGCACATACAATTTCGCTCGCACTTACAAATTACGCGCGCGCAAACCACACACACACACACACACACACACACACACACACACACACACCACACACACACACACACACACACACACGTACACAAGCATACACACAGACACACACACACACACACACACACACACACACACACACACACACACACACACCACACACACACACACACATACACATTTTTCATCATGATCCCTAAGTCTTCACAGGACGTATCGACCACGAAACAAGGTAAAACTGATAAATTTATGAAAACATATGGTACTCCTAATGATCTCTCCCCAGTAACAATTCTTCTCTTTTCTTCAAGGCATAGAAGATATACATCGCAACAGAGTGAATTACGTCCCTTTTCTCGTTTTGCAGCAAAAACTTCAACAATGGTACGTGTACATTTGTTACATATTTCATGATATACTTATTTCTTAAATCTTGATATGAGAGAGAGAGAGAGAGAGAGAGAGAGAGAGAGAGAGAGAGAGACAGACAGACAGACAGACAGACAGAAAACGACAGACAGACAGAGACAGAGATGCCCATTGAGTCAGGCATCCTTCCTGTTACGATAAGGCTGTCTGCTCAGAATGTAATCTGACTGCTACAAACTGATCAAGCTGGTCTTCCATCCTCGATAGGTTCAAATTAGCACATTTACGTTTTCACTGAGATCTTTTAAAGAATTGCTATGCGTGATGTTTATTGACCAGAAAATGATTGTGGCCCCTTTACCCGAATAAAACCTTGTAATCGTGCCAGAACCGTCGTGATAGCCTCTGAGTCTTCCAGACATTGTAAGAAGCTTGCAGCTGGTTGCAGACCTGTTAAAGATGTCAGTGGATGTATTTCTAAGTCATAGTATTGATGTTCTTGTGTTTTTCTATTTATTAATTAATCTAGTTACTCACAGCGTTCCAGGATTTGATGTTTATTTTGTGTCGATCTACCAATAAACTAGCTCCGTTTGAACTAACCCCCCCCCCTCCCGATATATACCCATACACTCATGCATTCACAATTCCCATACATAGCACACACGTGCATGTGGAAGTGCTCTCTCTCCCTCTCTCTTTCTCCTCTCTCTCCTTTCCTCTCTCTCTCTCTTAGTCACACACACACCACACACACACACACACACACACACACACACACGCACGCACGCACGCACGCACGCACGCACGCACGCACGCACGCAACACACACGCGCGCGCGCGCGTCAGTCAAACAAGTTTCAAACCGATTGCAGTGTTTCTGGGCACTTACATTCTGACCAATATCATGCAAATGCGTCGGTCAGACATTAACTACATTGGTCCACGAGTCCCCCTGCTCATCGTTTCCCGTATTAATTTATTTCTTACCCCTGGACATAGTAACCATGACTTAGCAGGTGAGATGCCAAATATACGAATTAGTCCGCACGCGGTCACTGCATCCTTGATTAAACTTTAGGAGAAGAGTCTGCATCTCTGTGTAATTTAGCCTGCTTTACTATGGCAACAATTTTACCAGCTGTCACAAGACATCCTCGCTCTTCGCTGCAGCAGACTCCCCGCGGCAATAGGTTGTGTGTGGACCTGGTCAGTGTAGGTTCTGTTCCAGATCAAATTTCTGATACATCCAGGGCGGATGGTGGGGCACAGGATCATTTTGTAACGTCTGGACCGCCTCCCCCCAGAGAGTCGAGAGGAAATTAGAAATCCGAAGTTCTTCCTGGAAGATCGAATGGCTTTGTTAACAAAGTGAGTTCGTCACCCGAAGCGACTTAAACAGAGGGAGGGAGAGAGAGAGGAGAGAGAGAGAGGAGAGAGAGAGAGAGAGAGAGAAGAGAGAGGAGACGACAGACAGACAAGACAGACAGACAGGGAAAAGAGAGAGAGAGAGAGAGAGAGAGAGAGAGACGAGAGACGACAGAGACAGAGAGAGAGAGAGAGAGGACGAGAGAGAGAGAGAGAGAGGAGAAGAGAGAGAGAGAAGAGAAGAGAGAGAGAAGAGAGAGGAGAGAGAGAGGACAGAGAGGGGAGGGCGGCGAGTGAGTAGTAGGGAGGATGTTTAAATTCTGAGAATTCTTACAACACTCAAAACGTGCTGTGTATATACTGTACACATGGCGTACGTTGTAATGAAGGAAAAAAAAAAGCCGAGCAAGATATTTGAAGGCTGTTCTCTCTGACCTTTCACCTTTCTAGATAACCATCCTCTCACACTCAAAAATGTTGATAATGG
>CM065720.1:76075912-76080912 GCA_033310375.1 Conus canariensis | reverse complement strand
GAGCAGTGATGAGAGACTGGGACACAGACAGCGTGAACGATAAACTGACAGTCACCAATGTATGAGGCGCGCCGGTGGGTGGGGTGGGGGTGGGGTGGGGGTGGGGGGAGGAGTGGGGGGACGGGGGACAGCGAAGGGAAGGATGAACTGTCTCTTTTAAACAGCTGAGTGAAAGAAAGGGGGTATGGTAAACTGATGCTCGTTGATATCAGACACAGACAGGGAACAGTGAACTGATGCTTTTGCATACACAAGAAGAAAGCTCAGTTGGTAGAGCGCCGGACACGTAATCTTGGGGTTGCAGTTCGAATCTTCTCCGGGCCGTTTCGGTACAGGGGGATGTTTCCCTCGGAGTTAACATTGGTTCTGACTCCATTTCCCATACAGTCCGTCGAATGAGACTATAAACCGAGGTTCCGTGTGTGAATGCACGCATAACATCTTACACACACGTAAAATCCCATCACCAACTTTCGGAAGAGAAGGCCAGTTTGGCCGTTGGTATGGATGACACGTTACACATAGCATGCACCTTCCCCGAAGTTGGAGTATGGCTGCCTTAATGGCGGGATAAGAAATGGTCATACACACAAAAGTGTCAGAATAATCAGCATGGTGATTGTGAACACACAAAGAAAGAAAGAAAGAAAGAAAGAAAGAAGAAGAGAGGGGACGGTGAACGGATGGTGTGACAGACATAAGACATAAGATGAAGAAAGAGAAGACGGAGCTGGCAGTATCACAGACATAAGACGAAGACGGGGAATGGTCAATTGATGGTCTGACAGGCCTGAACTCAAGAACAGTGAACTGATGGCATGACACATATAGGATGAAGAGAGGAAACAGCTGACTAACCGTATCATAGATATAAAGTGAAGAGAGTGAACAGTAAACGGGGTGTATGACAGACATAAGATGAACAAAGGGAACAGTAAACTGATGGTATGACAGACATACGATGAATAAAGGGAGCAGTAAACTGACGGTATAACAGACATCAGATGAATAAAGGGAACAGTAAACTGACGGCATAACAGACATAAGATGAATAAAGGGAACAGTAAACTGACGGTATAACATACATGATAATTATTATGAAGAGAGTGACCAGTAAACTGACGGTATGACAGACATGATATGAAGAGAGTGACCAGTACACTGACGGTATAACAGACATGACATGAAGAGAGTAAACAGTAAACTTACAGTATGACAGACATGATATGAGAGAGGAAACAATAAAGTGACGGTATAACAGACATGATGTGAAGAGAGAGAGAGAGAGAGAGAGAGAGAGAGAGAGAGAGACAGAGAGAGAGAGACAGAGACAGAGACAGAGAGACAGAGACAGACAGAGAGAGAGAGAGAGAGAGAGAGAGACAGACAGACAGAGACAGAGACAGAGACAGAGAGACAGAAACAGACAGAGACAGAGAGAGAGAGAGAGAGAGAGAGAGAGAGAGAGAGAGAGCAGTAAAGTGATGTTACAACTGGCATAATATAACAAGAAACAGCGAACGGACTATTTGACAAGGCGTAAGAAGAAGAGATGGAACAGTGGCCTGACTGTATAAGACGATATATAACGATGAAAGGCAACAGTAAACTGACGGTATGACAGACATCATATGAAGAGAGAGAACGGTCAAGTGATGGTATATCAGGTATAACACGAAGAAACGGCACGGCACCATGATGGTATAACAGGCATCAGAAGAAAAAAAGAGAACGGTAAATTCATGGTGACACATACAACAAAGAGAAAGAGAGGGAACGGAAAAGTGATGGTGACATAGAGCAAAGGGAAAGAGAGGGAGGGGTAAAGTGATGGTGACATACAGCAAAGAGAAAGAGAGGGAGGGGTAAAGTGATGGTGATATACAGCAAAGAGAAAGAGAGGGAGAGGTAAAGTGATGGTGACATACAGCAAAGAGAAAGAGAGGTAGAGGTCAAGTGATGGTGACATACTGCAAAGAGAAAGAGAGGGAGAGGTAAAGTGATGGTGACATACAGCAAAGAGAAAGAGAGGGAGAGGTAAAGTGATGGTGACACAGAGCAAAGAAAAAGAGAGGGAGGGGTAAAGTGATGGTGACATACAGCAAAGGGAAAGAGAGGGAGGAGTAAAGTGATGGTGACATAGAGCAAAGGTAAAGAGAGGGAGGGGTAAAGTGATGGTGACATAGAGCAAAGAGAAAGAGAGGGAGGGGTAAAGTGATGGTGACATACAGCAAAAAGAAAGAGAGGGAGGGGTAAAGTGATGGCAACATACAGTAAAGAGAAAGAGAAGGAGAGGTAAAGTGATGGTAACATACAGTAAAGAGAAAGAGAGGGAGGGGTAAAGTGATGGTGACACACAGCAAAAAGAAAGAGAGGGAGAGGTAAAGTGATGGCAACATACAGCAAAGAGAAAGAGAGGGAGGGGTAAAGTGATGGTAACATACAGTAAAGAGAAAGAGAGGGAGAGGTAAAGTGATGGTAACATACAGTAAAGAGAAAGAGAGGGTGGGGTAAAGTGATGGTAACATACAGTAAAGAGAAAGAGAGGGAGAGGTAAAGTGATGGTAACATACAGCAAAGGGAAAGAGAGGGAGGGGTAAAGTGATGGTGATATGGAGCAAAGAGAAAGACAGGGAACGGTAAGCTTAGTCTCTGAGAAAGAGGAGAGAAAGGAACTGTAATAGAAATGTAAAATGCTGGTGCCACACAGCAAAGAGAAAGAGATGGAACGGTAAGCTTACTCTCTGAGAAAGAAAAGAGAAAGGGACAGAAATCTGTAAACTGACTGCCGAATAGAGAGAAGAGAAAACTGCAGGGATCGGTCACCTGGCCGCTACACAAAAAGAGCAGAGAAAGAGGCGGAACAGCATCATGACAGCTGCACAGAGTACACTGACAAGAGGGAACGGTTCGCTGACGGTCAGACAGAAAGTTGTGGAATAGGTTATCAGATTGACTTCTGTGAACATCAGTGTGTTTGTGTGGTGTGCGTCCATGTGTCCCGCATTAATATTGTGATAATTATGATAGAGCTGTCTGCAGAGGAGTATCAGATGCTAATCCCTGGGAATTGACCAATGTTCTTCTGTCAGTGCGACCTTTAATTGTATCAGTTGAGATATTGGCATATAAGCATTTAGCAAAGTAAAAACACAAAGAGAGACGTGCATGCTGTTCTTGTTTTTGTTTGTATTTTTTTCTAACCAGTGTTGCTTATCTTAAGGTGTGTGTGTGTGTGTGTGTGTGTGTGTGTGTGTGTGTGTGTGTGTGTGTGTGTGTGTGTGTGTGTGTGTGTGTGTGTGCTTTTTCAGAGGGGTTAGTTAGATCCACACCGCCTCTTTAAGAGTTCTTTTTCATACACCGTCTCCCAACAGTGAATTGTGAACAGGTCAGAAAAATCAAAGTTGAAACTGTAGGAAATAACTATTGTGGTCATTCACGGTGACATTACGAATATTTTGAAGGTCTTCGTTTCGAAATGGCATGGATGGGCTGTTCTGCTGTCGTATCTACCGTACCACTCCAGTGACATTAATCAAATATATTTCATTCGGACTCTCAGAATACACTGTCACACCAAGGTGTCTATTGCCGCAACCCCACTACCACAGTCCACAGGAAGCAATCAATGATTATTGGTCTCGGGGCAACCCACTGGGGGAGACGCTGCACTGCTGGAAATTCACTCAGGTCCCTATTCTGATACAACAGACGCAGGACTCCACAGACTGAGCCTCTTAATAACGAAAATAACTGCTTTGCTACAGGGCCTGTGTGTGTGTGTGTGAGCGTCATCCATCCAGAGGTACCACAACACATCCAACGATACTGACAGTGAAGTTGCCAATTCCGACTACATGGTCACGAAGTCACCACGAGCACAGGAGTGTATGGAAATTGAAGCCCAGGTCATGAAAGACAGCAAGGCCGTCAGAGGGCACAGAACCTCATACAATTTAATGATGATGAATGGGAGCATGTATGGACATTACTTTGTATTTGAACTTCAGTCTGCAGCGATGGAAGTGGCTGACTGTGCCATGCTAAGAGGGATGTGGACATGCGCATCGCTAGTTACAATAAAGGACAAAGCCATATAATGCCATGTCCAGAATGGTCAACGACCCAAAGGAAACAGGTAACATAAGCATGTAAAACACAATATTCGTACACCTCTCACACACACATGTATATATATATACATATAGAGAGAACACTTAACATGTTTAATGTCATTAGCTATATAGCCTTAGTGACATGGGGGGTAGAGAGAGAGAGAGAGAGAGAGAGAGAGAGAGAGAGAGAGAGAGAGAGAGAGAGTCGTGTCGGGCAATTTAAAATGGGAGAATATAAGTGCAGGCTAACAATTCCTCATTCATTATACAAATGAGTTGACTAAGTCTGGAAGGGAGAAAAAAGGCGGGCAATATGTTGTACATGCATACTAAATCCCTCACTTGCATTACACAACTACTCATATAGCCTGCTCCTAGGCTTTTCGTCCGCTGGATCGGACTTGTCTTGGAGGCACAGTTAGTTGTATCTGAGGTCCCTTGGCATGAAATAGATATACCACAGTCAACAATTCCATGGTGTTCTCACCACCAAGGATTAAAAAAACAGAATCTAAAAGCAGCCAGTGAAGGGCAAAAAATAAATAACGAGTGTGGTAAAGAAAAACGTTGCAGAAGAACTAAAATTACATACAAAACGTAAGCGCAAATCTTTGAGCCTATGTTTGGGGATGCATTTAAGGAAGCGAGGGAGACCAAAAAGGTCGACAGCCAGCTCCACTGTTACCTAGTTTAAGCATTTTCAGCAGCTAAGAATTGTGTAGGGCAGCCTTTACCTGGATCTAGTAAGAGATGTAATCTCCCACAATTGACCAACTGAAATAATATGAAGGGAGGAGAAAACATTCAGCTTTCTGGTGGTGTGGATAGGGGTGAAAGAAAACGAAAACGAACACGCAGTGATATATATATATATATATATATATA
>CM065720.1:76068412-76070912 GCA_033310375.1 Conus canariensis | reverse complement strand
AGAATGTTTATCGTACCTCCTGAGGCTGGCTCCAGACAAGGGGATAGGCCTTCATGCATGAACCCAGATCAAAGGTGGCAATCACATATTCTTGTCCCAATTTCTGTGCAGCACACTCTGCCTGCCTAAGGCACTCTATGATGGTTTTGTACTCAGTGATGGGATTGAAGATAACTGGGTAATAGTCTTTTTTTTTCTTTTCACACTTTTCTCCAGTCAATGAAATATACCCAGCCCAACCAGGGATCTCTTGTTCGGCAAAACTGCTGCGCAGACGTTCACACACAGTATCATACGGTAATATACTCATGCTTATTCACTTTCAGCACAGCTTGAAGCACGATTCACTCTGTCAAGGTGGAGGGAAGGGAAGGGAGAAGGGGATCAGGAAGTGGAGGAGGAGGGGGGGGGGGATCTTACAAAACAGCCTGGACGATTCACTGGACTCCAGTTCTGAAGATTCTGATGAAGCTTAAAAGTGAAATTTCTGATGCTTCATTGACTGTTGATGAAGAGAGAATACAGACAAATTATGCCTTTGAAAATGACTAGGAACTGTGCTTTCCGGACACCTTGAATAATGTATGTTGTGTTGCGCTATACATATTTGTTGAAAGACTGTTAATACTACACTTTGTTACACGAGAATACCAGCAATATTAAACTTGTAAGCAACAAAACCATTCTGGACAATTAAGAACATAAACTCCCATCAAAACCAAACAATTTGGGGGTTTGAAAGGCTGTCAAAATGGTCGTTTGGTGTCTTTGGCGAAATCTTGAATTTTGGGGTAGGGGAGATAAATGTGAAACTGTGACTTTATGCATGACTCATGTGGTTCCAGGTACAGTCAGAAACTACCAAGAGGCATTGTAGTATAATATGATTTATCAGAACAGTTGATTTTGGCCTTTTGGTTTTGTGAAGAACAGTTGACATGCCGCCGATGCAGTGAAAATATCGGTACATAAAAGTTACCCACTACTGCACCCAAACAATGAATGAGAAAAGACTGATCAAGTTACCACCAGGCACACTGATAAGTAAGTAATAAAACTAGTATAAGCGAAAGCTGATTTCTTGTTTATTTACAGGAGCTATTTCAAGTTACATTTGAATGGCGCAAGTGAGCGTGTTAGAGGGTACCCTTCCGCCAAGGGCTGTAACTCCTGTGCATCCCAACTTTTTGATGGAAACATTTTAGATTCGTGTTCAGGACAATCCAAGGAACATTTTGACACCATTCATGATAACCCCTGGGGGGTGGGGGGTGGGGGGGTGCAAGGGAGGCCTAGCTGGCTTGTGGTCTAACACACTAAGATAGACAGCAAGACTGTCTGTTCTTATGGTGAGTGCTGAGACTTTGATCTGGCAGCTTTCTGACCACGGTCTTCAACTGTTAACAAACTGAACAAAGCTGCTAATGCGTTCTGGTGCTCTTCTCCTGTCTATGTTACAACACTCAGCGCACATGGCGCATGACAGCGTTGGTCGATCAAAAACACTAAATCCAGACTAGTTTTAATTGTAATATTTTTGTTTTCATATTTCGCGGAGACAGCTGCAGTGTTATATCTGGTGTGGTGTTTGCTGCAATGTTAGATTCAATTATGTATCCCGAATGCGTACGAGTTATTTTTGCAGTTGTGATCCGTATACCGTGAGTGACATCGAAGATACACAAAAAACAAACTTTTAGACTTGTTGTCTGTTTTATTCCGTAAGGAAATGGACAAACTTTGTGCTGGAGGTACTTACAAGAGAGCATGATATTTTTGGAATTTTATTTTTGCTTCAGCCGAAAAAAAAAAAAGCTGCTGTATATTCCAGACTTTGTTCAGTAACCCGAGTAAATGTTCTGTGTGTTTCTTTTCTATTCTCTGTGTGTGTGTCTGTGCACCAAGGTTATTGCTGACAACTACTGGAAACCAGAGAACAATAAAAAATATAGTTTGGGTGTTATTCACGCAGGGAAATCAGTAGGTCACGGGCAGTCAGCTGGTACAGACAGATTTGATTAGTCTACAAATATAGCCCAGTTGCTTTTATATGCTATCACATGCTTACTTTTTTTCCACACGTCTAGGTTGACTTGGGGTAATGAGAGAGAGAGAGAGAGAGAGAGAGAGAGAGAGAGAGAGAGAGAGAGAGAGAGAGAGAGAGAGAGAGAGAGAGAGAGATGTAACCAACATTCTATGTAAAAACAAAATGGATATTTATTCGCATGCTCATTGATTTTTGTTTGATTCGTTTGACATATCGTCCTGTTTCGGTATTGTCTACTATCTTTGCGCGGAGATTCTCTTAATCATTTCGATTGTTAATGAAAACGACGACATGTCAAGGTTGCAACATCATGTGCTTTGTTTCTTGACTGCAATGTCTTGTAAAGTGTGTCACAGTGTTACTGCGTTTTCACGACATAAAAAAAACACGGAAAGTGCAATATTGCATAATACTGACAAACAACCGTCCAAGGAAGGATATATGAAAAATGAG
>CM065720.1:76053412-76063412 GCA_033310375.1 Conus canariensis | reverse complement strand
CCAAGAAGACTATGTTTGCACACGTATTTTGCTTGTTTGTGATGGTGACTTTATCAATACCGCTGAGCATATTTTAATGAAATGTAGCAGAAAGATAGAATATGGTCCATGTACGAGCCCATTCAATGTGTATGTGTTTGTGTGTGAGTAGGAGGGAGGGGGCGGGAGGGTGGGGTATAGGATTTTTTTTTCTGTAATGTTGAAAAAAAGCGAGCGCGCGCGCGCGTGTGTGTGTATGTGTGTGTGTGTGTGTGTGTGTGTGTGTGTGTGTGTGTGTGTGGTGTGTGTGTGTGTGTGTGTGTGCGTGCGTGCGTGCGCGCATGCGTGCGTGCGTGCATGCGTGCGTGCGTACATGCGTATGTGTGTGTGTGTGTGTGTGTGTGTGTGTGTGTGTGTGTGTGTGTGTTCTTAGTTTTGTTTTTTATGTTTTCTCTGACGTTTGACAAACGCATAATTATCACAAACTCGTAACTTTTGTTTGTTTGTTTGTTTGTTTGTTTTGGGGGGGGGGGTGGGGGGGTGGGGAGGAGAGGATTAGGACCCAGATCCAGTAAACAAACTAACATTTTATGAATGGATGGCGTTGTGGGTGCATTTAATCAGTCATTACGTAACAAGAAATTAAGACTGAAACCTGCTTTTAGGACCAAACTGTTTCTGTCAGTGATAATTTAGCGAGGTTTATAAAAGTTCTGGAGATCTATAATGCGATGGACACGTACTTGTGTTTGTATGACGTTGGTAAGAGGGCTGTCTGACCCCGGTCAACATCTGCGTTCTTCCGAATGCCCTTTTAGTATGTCTTTGTATTTAGGGTCACTTTGAATTGTCTTTCCTACAGCAGAGCTCAGGTAGAAAAAGCGTTGGTGCTGTACCGTCATTTGCCCTCTCCGTTCTGTTGGCGGTCTTCTAATACAATTTTGGTTCTCCCCAGACGTCTTCGAGCTCCAAATTATGCTTCAGTCAATAGTGTCAGCTACAACATTGTGACTTTTGATTTCATTAGTATTGTTTGTTCACTTTTTTTTTTTAACGGATCTTCGTTTTATTACCCAATTATTCTTTCTTTCTTTCTTTTTTTCTGTCTCCCTCCCCCCCCCCCCCCCCCCCATCCACCGTTCCCTACTCCTTCAAGAAATGTATTAAATTGTCGCAATGAAAACGAAATTTCTGATTCTGTTCTCTCTCTCTCTCTCTCTCTCTCTCTCTCTCTCTCTCTCTCTCTCTCTCTCTCTCTCTCTCTCTCTACATACATACATACATACATATATACATACATGCATGCATACGTACATGCATGCATGCATACATATACATATTCATATATACATACATAAAGAAAATAAAATATGTATACCGTCGTCTCCCCCAGCGTTTATTACTTTGCTTCTACAAAGAAATAGATACACCGGAAGGTGCGAGTGGGATCCAGATAATACTGTCCTCAATTGTCCAGTCAACCAGCTAAGAGCAATCCTGCACCACCCTTGGAAGCCTGCGCTGAGTTCACATAGGGTACAGGCACGCTTACGGCATTCCCTTAAGAATTCAAGGGACATAATTGCTGCCTGGCAGATGTCATAAATTAACGGCTACTACAGATGACACGGCAGAGCCTCCACAGGAGCGTTCACATAGGTTTGCAAGCCCATATTTCATGACTGCAGAGACCTCCGACAAAAAAATCCAACTGCCAAGCAAGTGCCGTGTGCATCCTGAAGCTTTACACGTTGCTGTTCCACTGACAGGTGACGACAGTACAACTCCTGACGCGGGCAGGTGAATATCTTATTTTCTACTTTCTGTCGACGTCTGCCTTCATATTTGATTCGAGTGTTTATCTTGCTTTTTTTCTCGTGCTCTGTTGATAATCAGAGAGCTGTCTCGGATCAGAATCATGTGCTCTGAGGAGTTATTGGACTTGAATTTGTTATGGATAGAGGTCTCACAAAACAGGGCCCATCAGCACCCCATCAAAATATCCCAGCCATTTTGTCATCCACATTTTCATTGATTTCCACAGGTGTTTTTTCATTGATTCTCAGAGGTGAGTTAAGAGGACATGAGGGGGCCATGAAATTGGGCTCCTTAGCTCAGCATTAAAGGTTAAAGATCCATGGGCTAAAAGTGATAGGAGTAATGGAGTGTTAGAAGTTCACAGCGTCTAGAGCATGGGATCACGGAGGGAAGAGTCCATCCATCTGTTTCCGCTGCTTTGTCCTTACTTCAATTCCTTCCGGTAGCCATTAGCTACATGCTGGGAAGAGAGGCTTTTCAAACCATAAACTCAAACACAGCGGGTGGTTCCAATTCACTACCGTTTTGTCTGCAGATGAAAGGCTGGCGGACAGGAATGTATGTGTGTATATAAGAAGAGATAATGGAGAGAGAGAGAGGAGAGAGAGAGAGAGAGAGAGAGAGAGGAGAGACAGAGACAGAGAGAGAGAGAGAGAGAGGGGGGGGGGAGGGAGATTGACGGTAATCATAATGATGATATCATCGATGATGGTTGGGTTGATGAAGATGATGGTGATGTGGAAGGGAAGATGGACGCAGGGTTCAGTATCATCAATGGAAAAACAGAATACAGACGTGCAAACAAATACACTGTCAACAATATGATTTTTGTCTGCTGCAATGCCGGGTCCGCTCATTCCTTATCAGGGACAATGCGTACAGTATTTAGTACATTATTCAGTGTGTCCTGTTACCAGCCGCCATGGCGAAGTGGTTAGCGTCGCGGACTCGCGTCTAGGAGGTCATGAGTTCGATTCCCAACCAGAGTCATGTGGAACGTTTCTACCCCGACCGGTTCGTATCCAGAGTTGAGTTTGCTACGAACTCAATTGGGAACACTGGGACCACACTGTTGAGCTTCATCCACTAAATGAATGCGTCTCTGAAAGTGTTGCTCAATTTTCCTGACCAACACTGCAGGTGTCTGTATCTCTCGGGTCTGGTTGATGCCGAAATATATTGTGATATAAGCGTAGAGTACAGCCCCGTCATGCAGCCTCAGACAAAAATGTAAATCGCATCATATTCATCATCCTCATTCTCATCGATCAGCATTAAAAAAAGATGTGTCCTGTTATCTTGGATTACATACAACAGCCATTTCTTCAGGCACCAGTCTGGCACTCTCTTGTCTTGTTTCCCTGGCAGTTCTGATGAACCGCCAGCCTCCTTGCAATTCTCTTCGACTCCCACCACCTCCACCCTTCCCATGCGCCCTACCAGCCCGCCCTCAGTGCCACCCTTCCTTGCCCCATCTTCCTTCCTAGTGCCACCCTTCCTTGCCCCATCTTCCTTCCTAGTGCCACCCTTCCTTGCCCCATCTTCCTTCCTAGTGCCACCCTTCCTTGCCCCATCTTCCTTCCTAGTGCCACCCTTCCTTGCCCCATCTTCCTTCCTAGTGCCACCCTTCCTTGCCCCATCTTCCTTCCTAGTGCCACCCTTCCTTGCCCCATCTTCCTTCCTGGTGCCACCCTTCCTTGCCCCATCTTCCTTCCTAGTGCCACCCTTCCTTGGCCCCATCTTCCTTCCTCATTCTCCGGTCGTTAAGTCCCTTGCGGTTTGGGCTTGTTAAAAGTTTGCAATTAGTGGACGTGTTTTTGTTGTAGTTTTTTTTTTTTCTCCCAAGAATTTCTTTGAAATATGCAAACGGTCACGTCATTCTGATTGTAGTTTAGCCAGCTTTTGAGATCACATGAGGGTTAGAGCTGCTTAGAATATACATGCTAAAATTGGAGGAGAAGGGAGTTAATATAAAAATGTGTCCCTCGAACTAAAGTAATACCGACAACATGACACAACGTTTTATCCAGTTTGCATAGACAGCGGAACAAATGAAAGACATTCATTTCGATCAAACCAAAAAAAGTCTTTTGGTGTAAACTAGTTTGCATGTCAGCCGAATTAAATGAGAGATATTAATTTCATTTTAGAAGACATAAAAAGGCTGTGTCTAATGAAAAAAACATCTCAAAGCAATACCTCCATAAAATTTGCAGTGAAAGGACTACGCTGAATAGTCTACAGATCTTAGTAATCAGTGACAATGGTATTAAGATTTCAGGAAATCGCAGTCTTACGCACAAAAGTTTCTTTATCATTTTTGTGGTTTAGTCTGATGTATAATTAAGTTACACATTATTTCAGTCGTCGAATAAGCGTTTATTCCTTGATTCAATATATGTTCACCTTCATGGATTTATAAATTTTATGGAAATCTTCTTCTTCTTGAACACTCTAGATGGGAACGCCAGCTCCCCTGACGAATGCTGCCGTGCGCTGTAGGTCCCCAAGGGCACCATAGAGCTTCCTCTTCACTGATGCTTGCTCCGTCCACATCTGTTGTCTCAGAGCTTCATGCAACGGGCAATCCTGCAGTAGATGTGCTGTTGTCATACTGCCGGTCTGGCATGGGCACTGGTCTGACTGACCGATCCTGAACTTGGTAAAGAGGTGATAGTTCAGGCGGTTGTGGCCTGTCCGCAGCCTGAAGGTGGCTTCCTGCTCTGATCTTGTTAGCAGGTAGTACGGGTCATGTCTATTGAAACGTGGATGCTCCTGCAACCACTTGCTCTGCTGTCTGACTTTGATGGTTGTCTTGGCTTCCTTGAGGGTTGTGGACCTGTCTTCCTGTTTCTTTGTTGCTCCCTCTTTAGCCAGAGTGTCTGCACCCTCATTGCCAAGTACGTTGCAGTGGGAAGGGATCCACTGTAGAACGACTGTGCCGGCTCTGCATAGGGAGATAAGGACAGTAGATAGGTCGTTCAGTTCTTTGTCTCTGGCAGTCTGTAGGGCCTGCAAGACAGACAGAGCGCCTGAAAGAAAAACGACGTTGCTGGAGGTGTGAGGGCTTTGCTCGATATGGGCTGCTCCTGTTTGTAAGGCAACTGCCTCGGCCTTGAAGTTGGTGGAGTAAAGGCCGGTTGTGAGTGAGATCCTTTCTTCTCTCCCTCCTGGATACTAGATGTAGATTCCGGCACCACCGTTCCTCACTGTCTGTTCAGCAGATCCGTCTGTATATACATGGGTCCAGCTGTCTTGGGGGTAGCAGTTGTTGATGTGTTCCATGGTTTGGGGACTTCTTCTCAGCGCTGCTTTGCGAGTCTTTTTTTGCCAGCGCTAGGGATGCTGCACTGTAAGAAGGGTCGAATGTCCTCCTTCCATGTCAGGTTCTCAAGGAATTGTGGGGTCTTTCTGGGTTCATGGATTTTTTTATGGAAATAATCTGAGGATATATTCTGGGGAATGATGAAAGATAATGCAAAATTAGACACAAAACGCTTAAAAAAACCTCTTCAGCATGCTTTTCGCATCAAAGTTCATGAAACGCGCTTCTCTCTCTCTCTCTCTCTCTCTCTCTCTCTCTCTCTCTCTCTCTCTCTCTCTCTCTCTCTCTCTCCACTGAATAGGCCTTGAGCAACGTGTGTGTGTGTGTGTGTGGTGTGTGTGTGTGAGTGTGTGTGTGTGTGTGTGTGTGTGTGTGTGTGTGTGTGTGTGTGTGTGTGTGTGTGGTGTGTTTTCTTTTCTCTATTGCATTACTAATAGTAAGAAAACAATAGATACTTCGAGTCATGGTCATGTAGTGTCAGGAGTCATTTCTTATGGGCAGTGCACGCGGAGAAGATGACCTGGTTGCGTTTTATCCAATCATTTGACTTATTTTGCAACGCACATTTTCGTTGTTTTTCAGAGATGGGCGTTTCATTGACTGGTGGTGGTGGTCTCCCTGACTGTCAGAGATTGGTTGAGAAGTGGGGCAGGAATAGCTCAGTGGTAGAGCGCCGGACTCGTAATCTTGGGATTGCGGGTTCGAATCTCCGCCGGGCCGTTTCAGTACAGGGGGGATTTTTCCCTCGGAGTTAACATTGGTTCTGGCTCCATTTCCCATACAGTCCTTCGAATGAGACTATAAACCGAGGTTCCGTGTGTGAACGCACGCATAACATCTTGCACACACGTAAAATCCCATCACCAGCTTTCGGAAGAGAAGGCCAGTTCGGCCGTTGGTATGGATGTCACGTTACACATAGCATGCACCTTCCCCGAAATTGGAGTGTGGCTGCCTTAATGGCAGGATAAAACATGGTCATACACACAAAACTCCACTCCCTTTGTTGGGTAGCTGGGATTAATCCTTGCCTTTCTATATAGGGGGTGTCCGCAGGAGTATCAGCCAGTGTACGCAGAGGAAGAAGAAGAAGGTTGAGAAGAGACAGAGAAGATGATGGAAGTGGACTCCTTACGTCAGCATTTAAGGTTCAAGTTTGATCTGGCCTGAAGAAGACCAAACAGGTAAAAATGTGTCGCGTTTTGTCTTAAAATTTGTGTATCTCTTTCGCTCGGTGGAAGAGTAATTTTTCTTTTAACTTTGTTTTGAATTTCCGCCCGCAGTCACCTCACTTTGAAAGTAAAGTTTGATGGTGATCTTAGTAGTGATGCACAGTTAGAATTTCATAGTGTCTGGGTCATCGTGACATTCTGGCAGACAGAGTCCAAATCTCAGTTTCCACTGTCGCATCCCTCCTTGAGCTGAATCAGATAAGCTTACCCATCGTCTGTTCGGTACGCATAAAGAGTGTTTAATTTGTGAAAAATGGGTCTGAGCGTAAACTGATCACACACCCACTGTCAGTTCGACACATACGTACAGACTCTACAATAACAACAAAAGTAATGCAAGGGACATTGAAAGCACCCGGTGGCATGTTTTTCATAATGATAGTCTCTCTCTCTCTCTCTCTCTCTCTCTCTCTCTCTCTCTCTCTCTCTCTCTCTCTCTACATATATATATATAAGAATAAAAGGAAAAGATGCTCCCAGGATTCACCGAAAGGGGGAGAGAATGATGAATCCATCGGTGCTCAACCAATCATGACTGCAAATCCCAAACGGACTATGAACATGGACCAAATGGAATATCCATGTGTCTGTGGAAAGCGTTTCGCTACCACCCGTGGCATGAAGATCCACAGAACAAAGATGGGATGTGTGAAGACTCATCTGAATGAGCAGCAGCGCACTGCATCAGCAGATAAGACGTCGGAAGACCAAGGCCAGGATTTAAACCACAGTGCCAAGGACATCCACGCTGCTGGTTCGGATGAGGAATTTGCACAGGCCCTCGATGCTAGGCGCCTGAAACTCAACCTGCCACGAGCAAACGAAACTGAAGATTGGGAGAAACTGGATGCAAAAATCGTCCAAAGACTCGATGCACTGATAGGGAAAAGCACCCTGGAACACAAACTAGCCACATATGGGGACATTGTGTATGCCACATGTAGAGACGCCTATGGAGCAAAACTACCCAAAGAGAAAACACCTCCAAAAAAATCCAGACGCCAAGAAAAGATGGACAAGATCAGGGTCCAAAAGAAAAACCTCAAGATGCAAATGAAGACCGCATTGCCAGCTGAAAAACAAGGCTTGGAAAAACTGTGGAAAGACCTGAAAGAAAAACACAGCGCCCTCAGCAAAGCGGAATCTGCGAGGAAGAGGAAGAGCAAAAAGAAGAAGACACAAGAGCGCTTCTTCAGAGACCCCTTCCAGTTTGCCAGAACACTGTTTGAGCAGCCAAAATCTGGGACCCTAAGTGTGGACAAAGGAGTTCTTGAGCAGCATCTGAGGAAAACATACTCTGACCCACAGAGCAAAGCACCACTCGACATTCAAGGTCTGGTGTGGCCAACCAACCCTGAGGAACAGTTCAATGGCAAGCCTCCAACGTTGGCGGAAATCAAGAAGGTGGTCGACAAAGCCAGAGCCAAATCATCACCAGGGCCAAACGGAATACCTTACCAGCTTTACAAGAAATGTCCCAAGGTGCTGGAGTGGCTCCACATGCTGCTGCGATCGGCTTGGAGAAACCAGAAGATCAGCGGCCAGTGGATGACGGCAGATGGTGTGTACATCCCCAAAGAGCAAAACTCAAGTGACATCAGCCAGTTCAGGCCAATATCACTACTGAACGTCGAAGGGAAAATCTTCTTCTCTGTCATGGCAGCAAGGCTGACCAAGTACCTGATGGAAAACAAGTACTTGGATGTGTCAGTCCAGAAAGGTGGCATCCCAGGCGTGGCTGGCTGTGTAGAACACGCCACAATGATCTGGGACGCAATCCAAAAAGCAAAAACAGAAAAGAGAGACCTGGACGTAGTGTGGCTTGATCTGGCAAACGCATATGGATCTGTGCCCCATGAGATGATACAGTTGGCTCTTGAGATGTACCATGTGCCAAAGAACATCTGCGACATGCTCAAGAAGTACTTCAATGGCTTCTCAATGCGGTTCTCTACCAAGGAGTACACAACAGACTGGATCAACTTGGAAGTGGGTATTGCAATGGGCTGTGCAATTTCCCCAATACTGTTCGTGCTGGCAATGGAACTCATCTTGAAAGCAGCAACAAACAACGCGAGACAAACAGACCTTGGCGATGGATACAAGATGCCTCCTCTCAAGGCCTTCATGGATGACACTACAGTGATTTCATCCAGAGAAGACGAGACACGTCATGTGCTGGAGAGGCTGGACGACATAGTTGCCTCATCCAGAATGAAGTTCAAGCCAAAGAAATCACGGAGTCTCTCACTGAGGAAAGGAAAAGTGGCCGGATCTGTGGTCTTCAGTGTTGCCAACCAGGCCATTCCAACAGTCACAGAAGAACCAGTCAAGAGCCTTGGAAGATGGTATGATGATACGCTGAAAGACACACAAAGAGCAAAAGAAACCAAGCAGATGGCGGAGGAAGGCTTGGAGACCATTGACCAGTGTGGGCTCCCTGGCAAATACAAGGTCTGGTGTCTGCAGTTCATGCTGATACCAAAGCTCCTATGGCCTCTGATGATATACGACATCTGCACCAGCATAGTGGAGGCAATGGAAGCCAAAATCAACAAGTTCACAAGGAAATGGCTTGGTGTCCCACCCTGTCTGACTGACATAGCGCTGTACTGTCGCCAAGCAAAGCTGAAACTACCACTGAAATCCATCCTGGAGGAATACAAAGCAGGGAAGATCAGACTTCAAAGCATGCTGGAGGACTCAGGAGACAAGGTGGTAGAAGCAATCAAGCCCCAGCTGAAGACAGGCAGAAAATGGAAAGTTCAAGAGGCGATGGATTCTGCAAAAGAAAGTCTCAAGATCAGAGAAATAACAGGACACACACAGACCAACAGACAAGGACTGGGGGTGACCAAAACTGAATGGTGGTCAAAGGCCAAGGAAAAGCCAAAAGAGACATGATGATTCAGGAGATGAGAAAAGAAGAAGACCAAAAAAGACTTCAAAAAGCAGTCCAGCAGAGCCAGCAAGGGCAATGGACAACGTGGGAGAATGCACTCCAAAGAAGTCTCACTTGGAATGACATTTGGCACATGGCCCCTCTCAGGATCAGCTTCATTCTCAGATCTGCATATGACCTTCTGCCCTCAAATGCGAACCTGGTGAAGTGGGGGAAAACAGACGATCCTGCATGCCCCCTCTGCCATGAAAAACAAACAGTGGAGCATGTCCTAAGCTCATGTAAAGTAGCCCTGGCTCAAGGAAGGTACACATGGAGGCACAACCAAGTGCTCAAAGAGATTGTACAAGTAGTCTGGGCTAGTACCAACACCACAAAAGGGAAAATCAGGACTCCAAAAGCACCCACAACATTCTTCACGGCAGGAGGCAGCAAATCATGGCCAAGAACAACAGTGCCACTCGAAACATGCAGGCAGAGTCTGCTGGACGGGGCAGATGACTGGGAGTGCACTGCAGACCTCCCAGAATGGAAGAGTCACCCAGAGATCATCAGCAAGAGTGGCATGAAACCAGACATAGTAGTCCACTCTAAGTCAACCAAGCAGCTGATCATGATCGAGCTCACGGTGCCATATGAGAACAGAATGGAGGCAGCTCAAATCTACAAGACTGAAAAGTATGCTGATCTGGCAAACAGCCTGAGGAGAGAAGGCTATCAGGTCAAAGTCCTCACTGCAGAAAT
>CM065720.1:76030912-76040912 GCA_033310375.1 Conus canariensis | reverse complement strand
GAATTGAAGGGCGTGTTCATCATAGTGATAGAACATCTGATTTCACAGCTTTCAAAGTACATGTCGTACAATTTCAACGGAACTGGAGTCTTCTTATTAGGATTCTAGTTTGCTGGCACCATGCATTCTGAATTCTGACAAGCAAAGTTCTAAATCAAACGTTCGTGCACTGCCTGCATGCATACAAGCAAGTGCACATGCTCGTGCGTTGCCTGCGCTCGCTGTCAGAATGCAGGTATTATTGTATTGACTATCCCCTGCCCTGGTTTGCATCTGTTTTCACAGAAGACGCCAGCTCCAAGTTAGGCTGTCCCCAAAGGAACATAAGCTTTACACCACAGTGTGCTCTTCCCTCCAAAGCATCACTGGAACTTCCTGCCTATGCTTGTCTCTCTCTCTCTCTCTCTCTCTCTCTCTCTCTCTCTCTCTCTCTCTCTCTCTCTCTCATACAGTCATGTGGGCTTGCTTTAAATGTATCTCACATGCACTTTGGTTCTGATGTTCCTTCAGATTGCAATGTTCTGTGTTCGCTGCCGCATATTCAACCATAATACTGCCCGAGGACGGATAGAATAAACTGTTCAGATGGCATCCATAAGTGGGGAGCAGTCATGAAGTCAACCCCAAGTTTAGCACCCATTCTTTCCCATCCAGGACATACTCGGTACAACCTAAGGCTTATCATATACAGCCGATTTCCTTTTTTCCCTAGATGTGCTTCATCTCTCTCCATTACCACGTGGCTTACTGTGACTTTTTTTGCCCTCTCCAAAGAGAATATGTAAGCCATTTTGTATACTTTCCTCCACCTTTTCCACGTTCAAATATTCTCTGTGTATCATGTAATGTAATTCTGAAGCTGTGGAAGATAAGAGGCGGTGGTAGACGAAGGGCCAATGGGATGATGATGATGGAAGTGTCACGTAAAGGGAAGCAGAGAAAGTGTTGAAATATGCCAGAGAGCCCCTTCTATGAATAGCTCTATTTCGTTTGAAGCTCTGACCTTTCTGTTACTCCACCAAATGGATTGAACAGTCTCGATGGAAAAGTACAGGGATGGAGTGGAAGTTGGGAGGAAGAAGTGGTGTAGCATGGACTATGGCAACACATTTGTTGATGACTTGGAAAAACGTTGTCTGTTGAAGTCAGCAGACATTCACTGGATTTGGGAATCACAGATACGATCATGCAATTGATCAAACTGCCATGAGGCTACCATTTCACTTAATAACATGGATCAATTATTAACCATTTTTGGTAGTGAATTAGGGTGCCTCTTAAACGTCAGTCCAGGACTAGGACGTGATGTGGTCGATCTCTATGATGTAGCGCTGTGTGCGTTAGAAATATTGGGGAACATTGTCTCTGCAAATGTAGGTCTTGGAAAAAAGTTAGACATATAGGGGTCCGTTGTCCTTTAATTCAGAGACCTCTCTCCCTCCCTCCCCCTCTCTCTCTCCCTCCCTCCCTCTCTCTCTTTCCCTCACACATAAACACACATACACACACACACACACACACACACACACACACACACACACACACACACAACACTTTAACCTTCTGTGAATATGCCCGTGCTTAAATACACACACACACACACACACACACACACACACACACACACACACACACACAAGAGAGAGAGAGAGAGAGAGGAGAGAGAGAGAGAGAGAGAGAGACAGAGACAGAGACAGAGACACAGACAGACAGACAGACATACACATCCGTCCATCCACCCATATATCCATCCATCCGTATATACATTACAGTACATACATACATCCAAACATACATGCATGCATACATACAGAGAGAGAGAGAGAGAGAGAGAGACAGACAGACAGACAGACAGACAGACAGACAGACAGACAGAGACAACCAGCCAGCCAGCCACTCAGCTAGCCAGCCAGCTGGATAGACAGACAGACAGACTGACAGAAAGACATACGGATAGACAGACATAGAAGGGGGTTTTTCAGTGCTGGCCAGCCACAGAACACGTTTGTTAAAAAGTGCACTATCACCCAAACACAGGCACAGAAAGCTTCCATCATTTTCAGGGAACTCAGTGCCCAGGACGGTAGCTAATTCTAAAATGTGACGCTGCCACGTACGCACCAGATATGTTGAGACTTTGTTAGTGTCAGAAAACCTAAATATTTGATGAGCTTACCTTCTTGTGTCAGGGATTATTCTGCCAAATAGGCTAAACGGCTTTGTGGTGGTGCGGCCAGTACACTACAGGGGCTACTATTGACAGGATGGTATATCATCATTACAAATGTCGCAGACACAAAGGAAAGAGCGTCTTTGTCCAACAGTCGACATAACTTTTGGAATCAGTGGAATAATTCATGTATTGTTCGTTTCCATTAACAGGTGATATCTTCTCTCGTGAAAGCAGTGATGATGAAATCTGGATCGTAAACTAAGATTTTCAACCACTTCGTGTCAACATCTCTTGCTGTATATCATCACGGCAGTTATTCCATGTCATTAACCTCTGGTTGTATTTTTCACGAAGGCCACTCGTTCAAGTCATCTGAGAGAACTTACAGATTAAAAAAAAGACTTACATGCGGTCCTGGACGTTAGTGCCATAGGTAAGGGGTTTTAGATTTACCTGTAAATGTTTGGTTAGAAAAAAAGGAAAACTCTCATCTTTCACTTGTGAGTATCCTATACTAACAGCTTTCAAAAGCCATCTAGGCGCTTCTTGTTTCTCTTATGGTGATGTGACAACGTTGTGTCTCATTGAGCCCTTGCTCTGAGTGTTCTTCCCTGGATATTGTTATTAGTTGCCAAGAGTTCTCACCTTAAACACGATTTGATCCTCTGTCATTTGCCCAGCTATGTAGCTCTGAACATAACAAAAATACGTCAGAAGGCACAGGTACATAACAAAACGTACAGCACACATTCCCACTAAAATACAGGCACAATCTTGTTCGCGCGCGCACGCGCGCGCACACCACACACACACACACACACACACACACACACACACACACACACACACACTCACATACACATACCACATATACACACACATACTCGCACGTGCGCGCGCGCGCGCGCGCGCACACACACACACACCACACACACACCACGCACGCACGCACGCACGCACGCACGCACGCACGCACGCTCGCACAGACAGACAGACAGACAGACAGACAGATAGATAGATAGATAGATAGATAGATAGATAGATAGATAGATGAGATAGATATATTGATCGATGATCGATCGATCGATGGATGGATAGATGGATAGATGGATAGATAAATTGACAAATAGACACACATGCACGCACGCACGTACACGCACACACACTGATAGATAGATAGATAGATAGATAGATAGATAGATAGATAGATAGATAAGATAGATAGATAGATAGATAGATGCGTGTATGTTCGTGTTGATGTGGGGGTTGGGGATGGGGGCGGGGATACGTACGTGAACTCAAACATACAAAGAAAAGAGATTTCATTCTGCAGCCTTTCTTTACATTCTACTTACTTTTTTCCTTTCAAAACTTGCATCACGTTAAAACATTTGTGATTACCCAAATCCTTCCACAACAGACCGGTTACTTTTTGTGTTAAGTGCTGCAACCAAGGCAGCTTTCTGCACTAAATCCCTCGAGAGAAGACCTCCTCTAACGAGACATCAAACACACGATGCTCCCTCAACCTGAGGACTGCACGTTTCAAGAGGCTTCACTGCCTGTTACTGTCAAGTTGGTGATTGACAAGCCTGCTTTACCCCTTCCCTGGGGTAGATGATAGTCTGCTGCGCCAATCCTTGAGCCGCCCATTTGCTTCGACACGTGAGCGTGCTTGTGTCTTTCTCCGAACTGTCGACACTGGGAGGCGGGAGGGGGCTGTGAAGGATGAGACTGAGAGGCAAAACATGGACGGAGGGAGCTGGAAGAGAAAAAAGAGAAAGGGGAGGGGGAGGGGGTAGGTGAGGGACTAGCACGGAAACACGAAAAGTGTAAGCCATGTAGGTCAAGCCGTCTATGCTGCAGCTAGGACATTCTGCTGAAAGTAATACCATATTAAAGTTCTCCTTAAGAACTCAGGCTTTGTTGCTCTGTGAAATGGAGGGAGTGTTTTGAACAGAGTGACGTGAAATTGGTGGGAAAAGGACTCAGCTCACGCCAGGTTAGGTGTCAAATTTACTGGACTGGATGAGTATGGTCAGAACACAGTTGAGAGAGAAGCGGAGGGGTGGAGGAGGGGAGGTGGTTCTGAGGGGGTTTAGCAAGCCAGCCAAGAGCAGAGTGAAGCAGTTGCGGTCTGGTGAAGACATTGAGGAACATGGAAGTGACACCAGAAATGTTCCTCATGTTTTGAAGTGTCCACCACAAACTGAGGAAATGTGAGTATATGAAAAACCACTGGGGAAAAAACAAAACTGCAGACCAAGTACATTAAATACGTTTGCACTCTGTAGTCTGGGAGGTTGTTAGGTTGAATCCACTCATAGAGACTATAAGCTCAAATAGGAAGACTAGAATAATGCAACTAAGATTCACCCACTTGTTGGATTCAATTCAGAGAGGCTGTAAGTTCATATGGGAAATGTGGAACAATGCAATTAAGATTCATCCACTTGCTGGATGCATAGGAGGCTATGAGAGTGTGAGGCCAATCAGACAGACTGTAGACTCAAGTTGGAAGACTGGAACAATACACGCAAGACTCATTCACTTCTCTGATGCGTCTCTAAGAGTGTTGCTCTATTCTCGTGACGACACTGCCGGCATCTGCACTTTTCAGTATTGATATGTCGCAAAAGAAGCATAAAGCACAGCCCTGTCATTAGGCCATAATAGAACTCCACATCATCGGCGTTAAAATCATCCTCCCCGTTGATTTGTATGAAAAGGAGGTATAAAACCTTGTGCTTGTTTCATGTCTACTTTCACGCCGACTTCAGTTCCGACTCATTCTTCGTGTCCGTGTGTGTCGTGAGTTTGATTCAAAGTCCCCGGTGTTGGCCATTACGTGGAGACTGTCACTGCATGGAAATGTGGGAAGTCAGCCTCTAGAATGGGACACTTACTGTCACTGCATGGAAATGTGGGAAGTCAGCCTCTAGAATGGGACACTTACTGTCACTGTATGGAAATGTGGGAAGTCAGCCTCTAGAATGGGACACTTACTGTCACTGCATGGAAATGTGGGAAGTCAGCCTCTAGAATGGGACACTTACTGTCACTGTATGGAAATGTGGGAAGTCAGCCTCTAGAATGGGACACTTACTGTCACTGTATGGAAATGTGGGAAGTCAGCCTCTAGAATGGGACACTTACTGTCACTGTATGGAAATGTGGGAAGTCAGCCTCTAGAATGGGACACTTACTGTCACTGTATGGAAATGTGGGAAGTCAGCCTCTAGAATGGGACACTTACTGTCACTGTATGGAAATGTGGGAAGTCAGCCTCTAGAATGGGACACTTACTGTCACTGCATGGAAATGTGGGAAGTCAGCCTCTAGAATGGGACACTTACTGTCACTGCATGGAAATGTGGGAAGTCAGCCTCTAGAATGGGACACTTACTGTCACTGTATGGAAATGTGGGAAGTCAGCCTCTAGAATGGGACACTTACTGTCACTGCATGGAAATGTGGGAAGTCAGCCTCTAGAATGGGACACTTACTGTCACTGTATGGAAATGTGGGAAGTCAGCCTCTAGAATGGGACACTTACTGTCACTGTATGGAAATGTGGGAAGTCAGCCTCTAGAATGGGACACTTACTGTCACTGCATGGAAATGTCGGAAGTCAGCCTCTAGAATGGGACATTTACCCTACCTCTACAATTAATCCGTTCATGTCATCAGTTACGGGTTTGGTAGATAGTAGATGGTTTAGTATTCATGTTGGATGGGAAAGGACGACACGTATAAGAAATGTTACCCAGCTGCCTTACAGTGTCTCCTCTGAAGGTGTATCCACATATGCCCTGATGTTAGTAGACCCAGCCACTCCCACCCTACCCCCACCACAACCCTCCACCCCCAAGGACTGCTGGCATTTGGGTTGGATATGGCTGTGTGAAGAAGTGCCCTTGTCGGTAATATGGGAGTAATCAAATGCCACTGTGTGGGCACGCACGTAACATAAGCTTTTCCACGTGTATGACCTAAAATCAGCGCTCTCTGGAACGGAAAATAAAGATGGGTAGATTCTTCAATTCCATTGTATCCACATGACAATACCATCTGATAAAAATGTGTGTGTGTGTGTGTGTGTGTGTGTGTGTGTGTGTGTGTGTGTGTGTGTGTGTGTGTGTGGGCGTGTGTGCGTGCGTGCGTGTGTGTGTGTTGTGTGTGTGTGTGTGTGTGTGTGTGTGTGTGTGTGTGTGTTTGCGCGTATGTGTGCATGTATGTGTATCCGGATGGTCACATAGGGTTTTTTTTGCATCATTTCACATTCTTATACCCTGTGGATGTTTTGCTGCTATGCTTATAGGCGAAGATTGTACATCAAAACTGATAACTTCGTCTGTATATGCGCGAAAACTATAGGCAGGTTCAATTTTTTTGTAAGGCGGATCGTGAACATGTTCAACATACAGACTTAAACGAAAATTGTACCAATCCATTATAAAGACTACTAACATAGGGTAATTTCATATCTTTTACGTAAGATTAGGATATACAACATGATACTTTGGAGTTCCTGACAGAACACAGTTTTCTAAAACACACCTACAAACCTCGTTGTTTTCTTTTCTGCTTTGTCACTATGAATTTGTATGCTCCGCTCTTGGTCTTGTCAACAATGTTGATTTGTTTTTCGTTTCTTTGAGCATTAACGACTGACCAAAGAATGACACAGCACAGTAGAATAGAAAAGATATTTACAAATGCAGGGCCACTCTGTCTTTTGACTGATGGGAATCTCTCTCTCTCTCTCTCTCTCTCTCTCTCTCTCTCTCTCTCTCTCTCTCTCTCTCTCTCTCTCTCCCTTCATCCCCTTCCGACTCCCCACCCCCACCCCACCTCCGCCCGATTCCATCTCCTGCCTTTCCCCGTTTACCCTATGTCCACATTTTCCCACTGCGTTCGTTTGACAGTAGTGTTGACAGCAGTTTATTTGTATTGAATTTTGTATTATCATGTTATATTTTGGTTTGCTTGTTCTTGTTCTTCTTATACGTATTTGCCTTGATTTGCTATGAATTACTTCTTTCCCTTTGCCCCAGGGCTGGGTGGAAAAAAGCATTGCTTATCTCATTACCCTGGTTAAATAAAATTTCGTTTCGTTTCGTTTCGTTTCGTTTCGTTTCTCTCTCTCTCTCTCTCTCTCTCTCTCCTCTCTCTCTCTCTCGGGGGGGGGGGGGGGCGCATTTCCGGTTGTTTAGTGTAAACACCGGCTGTCAGGAGCTCCGTGTTTAAAATCGTACTACGGGAGCGTAAGCCTTACCTGGATCCTGAAACGTGTTGGAGGTGACCATGCCGGAGGTAACTTTGGCTTTTCGGGCCGTTTGTGGCGGATTTGTACCGGTGTTCGTCGCATTCATGTATCGTCGAGCAATGCAAAGAAAATCTTTGTTTTTGCGGACATTGAAAATCTCAAAGCTACGGGACGGTGTCATCGTTGGTCTCCTCCTGGCGTATTTGTACCTCGGCGTTTTTCTGCATCGCTGTGGCGATGTGGAATTGAACCCGGGACCCGGACCTGCTGGGAAGGCAGAGAGCCTGAGACAGACTCGACTGGCATCCGCAAGCGGTGGCTCTTCCGGATCCCCATCTACCCCATCTAAGACGTCTGGTGACCCGATGATGAAGGAAATTCTGGCCTCTCTCAACGATTTGAACTGTAAATTGTGATGGCTTGAAGAAAGATGTGAAAGAAGTGAAAGACATGTGTGCGGGATTACATGAAGAGGTTGCATCTTTGAGGGAGGAAGTGAGGGATTTAAAGCATGAAAATCAGCAGTTGAAGGAGCAGAATCAAACTCTGTGTGAACGGTTGGAAGCTTTAGAACAAAAAACTGACGATTTAGAGGGACGCTCGAAAAGAAACAATATCATCTTTCATGGAATACGAAGACGTGACAACGAAACCAGAGATGAATGTGAAGGACTCGTGAAAGACTTGCTGACAGACACACTAGAGCTACCCGGGACATCGAGTTCGATAGACTTCATCGCTTGAATCGAAAACCTGACTCCCCAATCATCGGAAGATGTACGTTTTATAAAAGTAAGGAACAAATTCTCAATGCCAGATACAAATTACGGGGCAGTAAAATCTTCATTGGCGAAGATTTTACGCAAAGGGTGAGGGAAATACGGAGGAACTTGGTTCCGCATTTGAAGAATGCGAGGAGAGAGAACAGAAGAGCCACCATGGTCTTTGATCATTTGATCATAGACGGAGAAAGGTTCTGTCTGGATGGAGATAAAAATCTTAAACCGATGGCTTAACAATCCGGCCGGCCTGATATTGACAACAGCGTAAGTCCTATCTGTCCTCCGAGACAATCTTTTGTCCACAATTTTTCAAATGTCATAACAGGAACAAATCAAATCAAGTCACCGTATCGCTTAAATTCTACCCCCTCGTTTGCGCGTGCTGAACAGGGCGATTCACTGAATTGTGACACGGCGGGTGACACTGCTACCGTGCTGTCGCTGCTGTCGAACGGCAGTGCTCACGGCGGCCTAGTTAGCTCGCCTGTCAGCTGTCGTCAGTCGGTCACTGGGTCGACTTCATTACAGAGTGGTCTTTCTAAGGAAAGTAAGAACAGTCACACTGTTGATCTCAACAAGTATAATAGGAAAGATGTCGATGTTGATATTTCTGTCTTAGTTTGCTCTGATACGAATGAAACTTTTCAGATTGATCATTTTTGTTGCGAGCATGGAAACAATGGTTCAATGAGAAAACAGGAATATGTACATCGTGTGTGTGAAAGTGATTGTCGAGCAAATGGTGTATATAATACTAGATTTGGCATGTCTTTATTACACTGGAACGTGAATGGCTTGTTGTCGAAGTTAAAGGACGGCAGTTTTATCGATTATATTTTGTCATTTGATTTCATATGTCTCGTTGAAACTTTTGTTGAAAACTTTCAGTCTAGTGTGTTTAATAATTACAAAATTTTCTGCAAACCAGCGACTCAGTTTACAGCGCAAGGGAGAAGATCATGGGGTATACGATGATGTTTCTTATTTCAAAATGTATTTTGGGTCTGCCCAAAGATGTCTTGCATATTTGTACCTATATACCACCAGAAAACTCACCTTTTTATTCCTTCTTTGGTATAGATAATGGCATCAATATGCTTGAAAATGTTATTACTGATAAAATTTTGGAATTTCCTGATGTGTTTCTTTTACTAAACGGAGACTTCAATGGAAGAACAGCAAATGTGGGTCCAGAACTATCTGGTGAAGTGAATGCTTGTTCTCCTCAACTCAAAAGCTCTTCATGTTGTGGCAACAGGTGCTCTGAAGACAATGTGCTTAATAGGTATGGAAAACTCCTTCTGAATATGTGCACAGTGTTAGAATTATGTATAATGAATGGTGTATGTAATGGCGACCGGCAAGGTCGTTTCACATACATCTCTGATACAGGGAATAGTGTTAATGATTATTTTTTGATGTCTATTGACTTGTATCTATACCTAGAACCATTAATGCATTTGTATGTAACAGAACGTATTGAGTCTGACCATCTTCCTTTGGAACTGCACTTTGGCTTTTCACAAATTGTTGATCCTGTTGCAAACAAGTACAAGGAGGTTGAATATGTCGAGAAACTGATATGGAATGATGAATATGCGAACATTTTTCGTGGTCTGATGAATGATGATGATACCCTGCAAGTACTAAAAACAGCGATTCGCTGCATAGATGAAGATATTAATGTAGCTTTATGTATGTTTAATGATTGTATTAGGACCAAAGCAGAATGTATGAAAAAGAAAGTCAGAATACATTCAGGTGAGAGGACTGAAT
>CM065720.1:76020912-76025912 GCA_033310375.1 Conus canariensis | reverse complement strand
GTGTGTGTGTGTGTGTTGTGTTGTGTTGTGTTGTGTGTGTCTGTGTGTCTGTGTGTGTGCGTTTTCAGCTGTTGAAAAACGTGTTCAGTAATGTTAGTATGCTTTTCTATACTTTGTGCTCTCTCAGTGTCTCTGTCTCTCTATGTGTCTCCATTTCTCTCCTCAGTTTCTCTCTCTCTCTCTCTCTCTCTCTCTCTCTATATATATATATATATATATATATATATATTATTTGTCTATTTGTCAGTACGTGTATGAGAGAGAGAGAAAAAAAAGAGAGAGAGAGAGAGAGACAGAGACAGAGACAGACAGAAGAGAGAGAGAGAGAGAGAGAGAGAGAGAGAGAGAGAGAGAGATTTCAGAAAGAAGGGGCAGTCCACGATGACGTCAAAGAACAAGTAAAAAATAAATTGCAATGTGGTCTTCCTTTGCCAAACTCCTCCTCTTCCCTCTCCTTGCCCCACTCCCTCCAAACACACACACACACACACACACACACACACACACACACACACACACACACACACACACACACACACACAAACAGGAATGACGGCATGTGTTGTCATCTCTTCCTCATGTCTTTGCACACTGAAGGATATGAAACCTTATTTGGCGGCCCTTGTGCAGTGATTTCAATTCGGTGACAACAACACTAGACACAGTTTGAAATGTCTGAAGGAAGCCGAGTACGAGGTCATCACTAGACTGTGCAATGTTTGTCAAGGTCTTCAAGAAAAGAGACATAAATCACGTTTATAAAATTGATAGGGACAAGGTGTACAGCTGTTTTGTAGATTCTTTCTTTCTTTCTTTCTTTCTTTCTGCGTACGCAGGCTGATACTCCTGCGGACACCTCCTGTATAGACAGGCAGCGGAGTTTTGTGTGTATGACCGTTTTTCATCCCGCCATTAAGGCAGCCATACTCCACCTTAAAGGAAAGTGCATGCTATGTGTAACGTGTCATCCATTCCAACAGCCAAACTGGCCTTCTCTTCCGAAAGTTGGTGATGGGATTTTACGTATGTGCACAATATTGTGCGTGCGTCCACAGACGGAACCTTGGTTTATAGTCTCATTCGAAGGACTGTATGGGAAATGGAGTCAGGACCAATGTTAGCTCCCAGGGAAAAATCCCCATGTACCGAAACGGCCCGGCGGAGATTCGAACCCGCAACCCAAGGATCACCAAGATTCCGAGTCCGGCGCTCTACCACTGAGCTATTCCACCCCCCTGTTTTGTAGATGTTGCGCTGTTTTTCACTATCAGCTGGTTTGACTGACAATGCTGCTGTGTCCTCTGAGAGAAATACGTCAGTCGGTTGCTCCACTCCATGTCCCCCCGTCAACTTGACACTCGGGCTTATTTTCGCCAACATTTCAGCCCCGATCGCTAAAAAGAAAAGGGAGAACTTACTAGTTGGAATGGGGAGACGGCAAACATGTCTCACAAGTGTCTTCTCAAGGAGATTTTACCGTGGATAACTTTCGAATTCAAATTGACAAAACTGGTATGTGGATTTAAGTGAAAAAAGTTATTATTTGCTGAAATGCTTTGTACATTTGTCAGAAAGAAACATGCATGCCCAATTTACTGTCAATTTCAGAGCAATGAGTAGAACACCTAACAAGGCTGTGCATCACAGATTATAAGAAAATAAATAACCAAACAATTGAAAATCGTTCTCGATTTTACAACTCTCTGATGGAACGGCGTGTGTGAATGAGTGAGTGAGTGAGAGAGTAGGTGAGTGTGTGTGTGTGTGTGTGTGTGTGTGTGTGTGTGTGTGTGTGTGTGTGTGTGTGTGTGTATACGCACACACACACACGCACATACGCACGTGCGCGAGCATGTGCGCGCGCACACACACACGCATGCGCGCGCGCGCTTACACACACACGCACACACACACACACACACACACACACACACACACACACACAACACATACACACACACACACACAATGAGACCATACTACGAGCGAAATTGTTTATTACATAAACAGCAAACCCGAGGGATGTGGCTCTGCGTACATTCAGAATCATTTGCCTGTAAATGACTCTTGGGAAGGAGACATGTGTAGTAACATCTCTGAGGACTGAAGTGCCCTCTCTCTCTCTCTCTCTCTCTCTCTCTCTCTCTCTCTCTCTCTCTCTCTCTCTCTCTCTCTCCCTTTTTTGTCAATGAATTAGCCGTAGAATTAATCAGGGAAGGGAAGCACGGAATCCAGATGGTATCAGGAACTTCAGAATTATTTTTATTGCTTTTTGCAGACGACGTGATTTTGCTCTCAGATACTGTTATAAGTCTACAGAACCAGCTGAACAATCTGAAAAAAGAGGGCTGACAGATTACGTCTAGAAGTAAATCTAGATAAGACTAATATTATGGTTTTCCGTAAAGGTGGTCATCTTGGAATAAGAGAAAAATGGACGTATGGAAACGAAGATATAAGAGTAACAAACACATACAAATACTTAGGCTTGATATTTGCAACGAAATTAAGTATGAATGCTGCCCTTCTAGACATGAGCAGAAAAGGTAAAATGGGCGTTATAGAAATTCTAAAATCACTAAAGAAACTACATACAATTGATCCTGTCCTATTCTGAAAGCTTTTTGATACTCAGATTGAGCCCATATTGACTTACGCAGCAGAAGTATGGGGGTTAGAAGATATAGGGTTAATAGAAAAAGTACATACTTTTGCCATTAAACGATTCCTGAGTGTACCACTACACTCTTCAAATAGAATGAGTTACGGAGAAACAGGAAGGCATCCTTTGTTCGTTCGAATGCTGTAAAATGTATTAAATACTGGCTGCAACTGGTAAAACTACCAACTAATAGAATATGTAGGCAAGCCTCTGACATGTTGTTAATACAATTAGAAGCAGGCAAATACAATTGGGCATCAAAAGTTAGGAACACTCTAACAGAAAATGGTTTTGGGGTAGTTTGGTTGTGTCAAGGTGTTGGCTCCGAGGAGGGGTTTATATCAGAATTTAAGGAAAGGATTGTTTCATGTTACAAACAAAATTGGCATTCTGAAATTGAAGATAACGATAAATATGAGCGGTACCGTTCTTTTAACATTACGTTTGAAGCTGAGAGGTATCTAACTTTGGTAACGAATAAAAAGATGATGGAAGATCTGGTAAAGTTTAGATTAAGAGTGCATGGTCTAGGCGCTGCAAAACACTGGTTTATGACCAGCGAACGAAGTGTTGACTGCCCAATGTGCGGTCACAATAAGGAAGATGAAGTGCACTTTCTTTTTCATTGTTGCTTCTTGTCAGATATTCGCCGAAAATATTCTTTTTTCAATATGACTCATGTCGAGCCTACAGTAAGTGGTTTAATTAATCTTTTGGCAACAGATAATGATACAACTATCACTAGCCTTGCTAAGTATTTAACTGAAGCTACCAACATGAGAAAAAAAGAAGTTAGAACTTAATGACAATAGTATTGTAATCTAACATTCCTTGTTCTGTCTTAGTATGTTCTTTTGTAATTAGTGGATGGCCATGTAGTCTCAGTGTGTGTGTGTGTGTGTGTGTGTGTGTGTGTGTGTGTGTGTGTGTGTGTGTGTGTGTGTGTGTGTGTGTGTACGCGCTCGCGCTTGCGCACATGAGCTTTCGTGCGTTTGGAACAGCGAGGTCGGGAGTGGAGAAGGGTAAGGTGGGGTGGGGGGAGGGGAGGGCGATCGGGCGGTCGGGGATTTGTCGGATTAGAGGGTGAGGTTGGGAGGAGGAATGGAAGAATGTGAGCTTGCGTTTACTGTTTATGTTTGTTCGTGCAAGGTGAGAGAAGGGATTGGGAACTGGGTTTGGGAACTAAAGGGACGGGAACGGTAGCGTAGGAAAGGACGTTCTGTACGGAAGTCTTCTAATCAGATTTGATCGTTTACGTGTGAGTAGTTTGATATAAATATCTGTACCATCCTGACAATGTGAGCGATCCTTAAATCCTTTACGTTCTGATGTTTTTGTTTATTTAATCATTTAGTTTCCTTATACTTTAATGATACATGTGTATTTTTCTTATACTTTCATGATGCAATGTGTCCAGTCGTACGTGTACCCCCCTTGCCTTAATGGCCCCTGTAGCTGAAGGCAATAAATCATCAAAGCGTCAAAACGGCTCTCTCTCTCTCTCTCTCCTCTCTCTCTCTCTCTCTCTCTCTCTCTCTCTCTCTCTCTCTCTCTCTCTGCATATGTCTGTGTATATCTGTTTGTGTCTTCGTCTGTGTTGTGTTTATACATCAGACCATGTATGCGTACGTGAGCTCGTTCGTTTTGTTCTTGTGCGCGGGCGCGCATATATGTACGTGCATGTGAACGTGCGGTCGCGTACAATGTGTGTGTGTGTGTGTGTGTGTGTGTGTGTGTGTGTGTGTGTGTGTGTGTGTGTGTGTGTGTATGAATATTTCCCAAAGACTGATTTGCAACGCTGGTGCTTCGTGTCTTGCACCGAGGCACATTTCGATGCAGGAACTGCTCCCTTGTGGTCAGAACGTATCACACTTTAAATGAATGCATGCACTCAGCATTCAGTTTGCCAGCAGGCGATTTGATTGGATGACAGGTCAACACATTAACTCTCGTCAGAGCCTCCCAGGGAGTGTCTGATATCAGAAATTAAAACGATGCTGAATGAATGGTGGTTGGAGTTAAGAGCGTGCATTTTGTGCACTGTGACTTGTCAATTTGAACATCTCTTGAAGATGCTCTACTGGCCAGAAATGGCTTTCGTTATGATTTAATGTTAGGACAGCATGTTTTCGGACTTGCAATCAATTAGGGAACGGTTTCACATCCAGGCAAATAATTTACACCTTATGAAGGAAAAATAAAGGTCACACTGCAAAAAAAAAAAAAAAAAAAGTATAGCAGACAGTAAAGACAATATGTCCTGTGATTTTCAGTGTGCTATGACTGCACTCAAAAGTGAAACCATGTAAACAGATGTTGAAATACTTAGCCACTAGAT
>CM065720.1:76008412-76018412 GCA_033310375.1 Conus canariensis | reverse complement strand
GCATCTTCCTCTCCTACACTGGATGTTGAAAACCAGCCTACATTTATTGTTGAACTGACGTGACAGTGTTTCTGGTGCATCTCGGCCTGTGATAAGGGAGGAGACAGTGAAATTGACAACGTTCTGCGTCATGCCTGTCAGGCACTCACATGATGATGGACAGTTCCATCAAGATCAAATGCAAGCACGCTGGTGAGGCAGCATCTACCAGAGAACCGCACTGAGACTTGCCTGGGAGACATTTAACGACTTTGTTGCGTATACCAGATCGAAGTGGCAGACAAGAGTTCCAATGAGATAAACAGCGCAAGGTAAATAAAAACCCTGTCTACAGGCAGTGAAAACAGAGAGAGAGAGAGAGAGAGAGAGAGAGAGAGAGAGAGAGAGGGGAGAGAGAGAGAGAGAGAGAGAGAGAATAACCTATTTAAAATGCGTAGTGGAATGAACATAAATACTTGTTTACATCCAGCCGTCTGGGCAATCAATTGAACAGAGGAAGGAACGAGCATGATCCTATAAACATCAAAGCAACAGAGGCATAAATACACGTAGAAGTACAGTATAATTCACAAAGAATAAATTGAACGAGAATGGGGTGTAAGGTGGGCAGAGAGAGATATATAGACAGAGACAGAGGCAGACAGACAGACAGACAGAGGTACAGACCCAAGGACAGACAAACAGACACACAGGCGCGCAGATACACAAAGACAAGGATAAATTCACAGCAGAAAAAGACAATGATATACGAATGCGCCCTCCCCCTCCCTCCTCCATCAACCCACCACTCTCAGCCGTGCACACACACACACTCGCGCGCGCCGCGCCGCGCGCGCGCTCCCCTGCTGCTTACACACAGGTATAACTAGAGAAGACACAGCAGTGACAGTAATCATCCATACAGGTTTCGATATAGTGAGTGAGTATGAGTGATTTGTTAAATGCTATTAAAACCACATTTGAAAAGTTGGACGTGGATATGATTTTTTAATGCTTGAGAATATATTACATAGCCAATCTCTGAATTACGCAGACTAATTTGTATGAAATAATATGCGAAGGTCGAGAGAGAGAGGGGAGAGAGAGAAAGAGAAGGTGGAGAGAAGGAGAGAGAGAGAGAGAGAGGAGAGAGAGAGAGAGAGAGAGAGAGGAGCGAGAGAGAGAGAGGAGGAAAGTCGACAGAGCAGACAGCCAGAAGGAACAGCGACAGAGACAAAGACAGAGTCAGAGAAAGAAGAGTCCTTCTCTCTCTCTCTCTCTCTCTCTCTCTCTCTCTCTGCTCGTCTGTCTGTCTGTCTGTCTGTCTGTCTGTCTGTCTGTCTGTCTGTCTCTCTCTCTCTCTCTCTCTCTCTCTCTCTCTCTCTCTCTCTCTCCTCTCTCTGCTCGTGGTGGAATCCACAGAATGAATGTGTGTGTGTGTATGTGTGTGTGTGTGTGTGTGTGTGTGTGTGTGTGTGTGTGTGTGTGTGTGTGTGTGTGTGTGAGCGCACGCGTGCGTGAATCCAATCCTGTTTGTAGATATTTCATGTAGCTGTTTGTCAAGTGTGTGCAATGGCAGTGTTTGCATCATGCTGTTTGTCATTTGTTTGCAATGGCAGTGTTTGCATCATGCTGTTTGTCATTTGTTTGCAATGGCAGTGTTTGCATCATGCCGTTTGTCATTTGTGTGCAATGGCAGTGTTTGCATCATGCCGTTTGTCATTTGTGTGCAATGGCAGTGTTTGCATCATGCCGTTTGTCATTTGTGTGCAATGGCAGTGTTTGCATCATGCCGTTTGTCATTTGTGTGCAATGGCAGTGTTTGCATCATGCCGTTTGTCATTTGTGTGCAATGGCAGTGTTTGCCTCATGCTGGTTGTCATTTGTGAGCAAAGACAGTGTTTGCATCATGCCGTTTGTCATCTGTGTGCAATGGCAGTGCTGGCATCATGAGGATCAAGCCTTCTTGCGATTCTGCTCGAAAGTCTCGTCATCCATCGTCCATGCCCCCCCCCCCCCCCTTTTTTTTAGGCAAGATAAACAACATTCAGGACATTCATTGTTTTGAATGTTGTTTATCTTGCCTGATTCATTGTCCTGAATGTTGTGTATCTTGCCCGAAGAAGACCTAAGAGGACGAAACGCGTCGTGTTTTGTCTGGTAATTTGTTAGTCCATGTTTTCTGGCTTACTCACTAATAATTCCCTTGAAAATTTGTTTCAGTTTCCACCTGCAGTCATCTCACTTTAAAGCTGTCCTATGGTGACGAACGACCTGTAATCATTTGTAGTTAAAACTAACATGACATTGTTATTGTGCATCCTTGGCTGTGATATTGCAAGAGATAATGACATGGCAAGGTTCTGCTTTGCACCTGTCAGGCGCTAACACGAGGACAGACAATTCTATTAGGAGCAAATGGAATCACCCTGAAGGAGCGGCATTTTGGAGCGCACTCTCACCAAGACATGCCCAAAAGACATTGACCCAGTTTGATGCATAGACCACAGCAAGGTGACTGACATGAATTACAATGACGTAAGCATCACAAAGAAGACATTTGTCCACAGGCAATGTGCACAGGGGAGAGAGAGAGAGAGAGAGAGAGAGAGAGAGAGAGAGAGAGAGAGAGAGAGACAGACAGACAGACAGACAGACAGACAGACAGACAGACAGACAGACAGAGAAAACAGACAGACAGAGAGACAGACAGACAGACAGACAGACAGAAACAGAGAAAGAGAAATAGAGACAGATACAGACTCAGAGACAGAGACAGAGACATACAGACAGAAACAGAGAGAGAAAGTGATAGACACACACACTAACACGGAGAGAGAGAGAGAGAGAGAGAGAGAGAGAGAGAGAGAGAGAGAGAGAGAGAGAGAGAGAGAGAGAGAGAGAGAGAGAGAATTTGTGTGTGCGTTGAATGTAATCTTTCGTGCAGATATCATGTGAGGTAACTGTTCAACTTTAGTGTGCTACTACAGTATTGGTATCATTATGATCCAATCTTACTTGGATATTGCTCCCAAGCATCATAATCCAGAGTCCATCTTTTCTCCCACAACGCCATATTAACCAATTCATGTCTCTCTGTAATTACTAAATTAATGTAATTGGACATTTCCGTGGGTGTGCATGATGTTTGTCTCTCATGCTTTTATTCCCTCTCATTTTGACATATTACATAGTAAAATCTTAACGGAATCCAGAGAATGAACAATTATCGCCACTTCTCCACGTTGTAATGCGTGTTCTGATAAAGTGCTTGGTCAATGTTTTGGCCAGGCATCTGCTAAGTCTCGTCAGTGAAGCCAAGCCCTATTTTCAATTTTTCGCGACCCAACTCTCCCCTCCCTGCCCGTCGTAGCTTTACAGAGGTGGTGCTGAGTATCTGGAAAACTCTGACCACAGTGTCGAGTTCTTTGCGAATCTGAAAATGAAAAATAGAGCAATGTATGGAATTGTCTTTGAATGTTGGTGGCTTCAAACAGAAACCGCTTTTGTAGCTTGATTAAAGTATTGTTCAGAGCCAGACTACACAGATGCGCTCATGGAAATGTACGAAGGTATGAAGAAAGCGTTCTACCCTAGTGCCATCAAGATCACTCCTCTGAAATCTGTGTCGAGGTCATCACCGACAGCAGCAAACAGAGGTGAGAGATGGGCGGGACACTACCAGGAGCTGTACTCCCGGGAGAACCCTGTCACCCACACAGCCATTGAGAACACCACCTTCTTGCCTGCCATGGTGGAGCTCGACGCCTCATCCACCATTGAGGACTTGCTAGTCGGTAGTAAAGCTCCTAGTAGCGACGGCATTTCGGCAGAAGCCATCAAAGCCGGCAAGGAAAGTTCTCTCCTCAGTCACCTCCATGAGCTCCTGCTGCAGTGTTGGGAGGAAGGGACCGTACCCCAGGACACGCGTTATGCAAATATCATCACGCTATACAAGAACAAAGGGGACCGCAGCGACTGCAATAACTGTCGCAGAATATCCCTCCTCAGCATTGTTGGCAAAGCCTTCGCCCGCGTCGTCCTCAACAGGCTGTTGCTACTCGCCGAACGAGTGAACTCAGAGGCACAGTGCGGGTTCCGAGTTGCGAGGTCGACGATCGACATGACATTCAAACTGAGACAGCTACAAGAGAAGTGCCGCGGGCAGAGAAGACCCTTGTTCATCGCCTTTATTGACCTGACCAAGTCGTTTGATGAATCAGTAGGTCAGGCCTCTTCACCCTACTACACCGATTTGATGCCCCCCCCCCCCCCAACCCCCCCCCCCACCCACCCCCCGCCAAACTCCTGAAGATGATCACGTCATTCCGTGACAACATGAACAGCGCTGTCCAGTACGACGGTTCATCTTCGGACCCCTTCCCAATCAAGAGCGGTGTCAACAAGGGTGCGTGATTACTCCAACACTGTTCGGCATTTTCTTCTCCCTGCTGATGCACTATGCCTTCCTACAGTCTGAAGACGATGCTGCCCTCACTGCCCACACTGAAAAAGTGCTACAACAGCTCATCACCTGCTTTGATAATGTCTGCACCGAGTTTGGCCTCTTTGGCTTAAAGAAAACAGACATCATGGGCCAAGAGGTCAGCAGCACTCCCTACATCTCCATCGGCGATCACACCCTCGACGAGGTCAATGACTTCACTTACGTGGGCTCCACCATCTCCACCAACCTCTCTCTGGTCGTCGAGCTGAACGTACGGATCGGTAAGGCAACAACAGCCATGGCCCGTCTAGCGAAGAGAGTATGGGATGACACCACGCTAACGTCAAACACCACGATGGATGTGTACCAATCCTGCGTGCTGAGCACTCTTCTCTACGGAAGCAAAGCATGGACCCTGTTCTCTCGACAAGAACGAAGACTGAACGCCTTCCACCTGCGCTGCCTAAGAACACTAACAAGGACGTCCTGGCCCAGGCAGGGATACCTTGCACGATCGCCATGAGGACACAGAGATGCCTTCGCTGGATTGGCCACGTCAGCGACGGTCGCATGCCAAAGGAAGCGGGCAGTTGGCCTCGAATCAGCAGACCTGGAGTCAGCATCTTCAGACCGGGCCAGCTGGCGGTCCACCATCAAAGCCAGCTTTAAACAAGCAGGACAGAAGGGAGATGCCCAGTGGGAAGAGCAGAGGCGGCGAGAGACGGCAGAGAATTGCGGCAGCACCAACAGACGCTCATGACCGAGACTTCACCTGCAGCAACTGCAACGGAGTCTGCCCCTCGAGGATCAGGCTCTTCAGCCACAGCAGGCGCTGTAACTCCACAACTGACTGATCCACAGCGCATCACCACTGTCTCTCCGTTCATTGGATGCCATCGCCGTTCAAAGCCAGACTACACTAATGTGCTTATGGAAAACCATAGAACACTGAAAGTCCTGTAGAGAACCATACTATACTGGTTTTTACTGTTCTTTAGTAAGAAACAAATATAATAATAAATGTTCGTAAAGCATACACATAAAAAGAATGACAACAGCGACACTTTACTTATCATTTTTCAGATGATTGGATCATTACAAAAATAATGGATGACCATCGTCCTCTCTTCCAGTGGGATGTTGACAACCCCATCCTTTGTCATTTCTTGGTAAATTGACGTGACTGTTCTGGTGTATTCCTTGCCGTGTTGTTAGAAGAGATAATGAAATTGACAAAGTTCTGCTTCACGCCACTCTGGTACAAAAACTATGATAGACAGTTCCATCAAGATCATATGAAATTACGTTGACACAGCAGATATTGGAGTGACCACTCTCTAAGAATTTGTTGCGAAAACCAAAGTGGTTGACAAGAATTCGATTGGGGACAACAGCTCAATCTAAAAAAAAATGTATACGTGCAATATGCAGAGAGAGAGAGAGAGAGAGAGAGAGAGAGAGAGAGAGAGAGAGAGAGAGAGAGAGAGAGAGAGAGGTGCGCTCGCTTGTCTCTCTGTGTAATGTGAGTGTGTGTGTGTGTGTGTGTGTGTGTGTGTGTGTGTGTGTGTGTGTGTGTGCGTGCGTGCGTGCGTGCGTGTGTGTGTGTGTGTGTGTGTGTGTGTGTGTGTGTGCGTGCGTGCGTGCGTGCGTGCGTGTGTGCGTGCGTGCGTGCGTGTGTGTGTGTGTGTATGTGTGTGTGTGTGTGTGTGTGAGGAGAGAGAGAGAGAGAGAGAGAGAGAGAGAGAGAGAGAAAGAGACAGCGTGTAGATGTGTGCTCGTTTGCCTCCCTGTGTGATATGTGTGTGTGTGTGTGTGTGTGTGTGTGTGTGTGTGTGTGTGTGTGTGTGTGTGTGTGTGAGAGAGAGAGAGAGAGAGAGAGAGAGAGAGAGAGAGAGAGACTCACATACACACAGACAGACAAACAGATACATTCATCATTGACTCAAGATGATCTCTACATTTTGCGGTGTAGTTTAGTCAGATTTGATTGAATTAGCAAATACTTATGAAAACCAGGCGTGAAAAGCTTAAAGTTACATTAATTTTGTACTTCGTGAGGGACATGATTCCACAATCAACATCCCACAATACGCCAGATTAGATTTATGTAAAATTATCAAATTATCAATTCGAAAAAGCCACCGGAGAGAGAGAGAGAGAGAGAGAGAGAGAGAGAGAGAGAGAGAGAGAAAAGAGAGAGAGACAGACAGACAGACAGACAGACAGAGACAGACAGACAGACAGACAGACAGACAGACAGACAGACAGACGGACAGACAGACAGACAGAGAGAGGAGGGAGGAGAGGGGGACCGCGCGTTTATGTGCGTGCGTTTGTGCGTGCGTGCGTGCGTGCGTTCTTGTGGTGTGTGTGTGTGTGTGTGTGTGTGTGTGTGTGTGTGTGTGTGTGTGTGTGTGTGTATGTGATCTTTAATAGATATATCATTTCAGGTGGCTGTCTCTCAATAGTTTGCAGTTGTAGTATTTGCATCATGAGGATGAGACATTCTTGGGATTGTGCTCCCAAGTCTCATTATCCAACGTCCACGCATTCGTTCCCATTGCCACATTACAACTCAAGCCTCTGTAATTACCGAATTAATATTAATGGATCTTTTCAGTGGGTGCAGATGGTATTTAGTTTTCAGGTGTTCTGATTCAGGTGTTCTGGGCACGTTCGATCAATCAAGAATTCATGGAATCTTAATCAGAATTCAGAGAGTGAAAATCCATCGTCCCTCCTCCCAGCTAGCTTCGTGGTGCATTCCATGTCATGTACTACTCACAATGGACCATATTCTTTCAGAGTGTTGGGACTTGCATGATGTGAGACACAAACATTTTACAGCAGACTCCATGAAAATTCTGTTCAGAGATGTTCCACCTGACGTCATCTTTGAGTTTCTGAAGGAGATTAACATTTTTTTTCATCTTATCTAAGATTTTATGGAAGAAAGATGTTTAACGAAGTTTCTGGTACGTTTTTAGATGTATTTTAAGGAGACGTGTGAATGTTTTTTTGACGACTTGTGAGTTGATTTTAACGTGATGACAGCCCTGACATGGCCACGTGCGGTCGGCTGGGCTATAAGCAACATTACCTTACCTTACCCCGCTCTATTTCGGGTTCCGTGCAGCGTGTTGGGTTAATGTTTTGGTGAGACATCTGCAAAGTGCCGTCAGTGACCCCTCCTTCCTTCCACTATTCTTTCCCTCCCCTCACTATCGTTTCCTCTCTTATGATCACAGATGAAAAAGTACTGCAGGATACCTAATCCAGTCTGCATGCAGTGACGAATTCCTTACGAATCGGAAAGTGAAACACATGAGCAATGTAAGAAAATGTCTTTGGATTCTGGCAGTTTGAAATAGAGATTGTCCATGTGGATCGACTTTGAACCTTGGCGAATCATAAATATTTTAGTATTGTTCGAGACCACTCTACATGGATTTGCCCGTGAAAGTTATACTTCACTGACGTACCTATAGACAACCATACTACACTGACTTTCCTGTGGAAATTCATTCTGTTCTTTTATACTACTACTACTACTACTACTACTGCTACTACTACTTCTACTACTGCTAATTTTTCTTCTTCTTCTTCTACTACTACTACTACTACTACTACTACTACTACTACCACTGCTACTACTACTTCTACTACTGCTAATTTTTTCTTCTTCTTCTTCTTCTTCTTCTATTCTAGTAATTGTAATAAAATGATTTTTTTTAAGAGCTAAGCGCCAACAATAATAGCCTATTTGTTATGATTTGAACAGCGGAAACACAAGAACGATTTTCGGTGGCCAGTTCCCTCTTCTACAATGCAATATCAACAAGAGAGAGAGAGAGAGAGAGGAGAGAGAGAGAGAGAGAGAGAGAGAGAGAGAGGGACAGACAGATAGGCAGGCAGACAGACAGACAGACAGACAGACAGAGACAGACAGACAGACAGACAGACAGACAGAGGCAGAGACAGCGACAGAGACAGAGAGATGATGATGATAATGATGATGATAATAAGGCGGTCTGAGGAGAGAGAGAGAGAGAGAGAGAGAGAGAGAGAGAGAGAGAGAGAGGGAGAGAGAGAGAGAGAGAGAGAGAGAGAGAGCCTCTGCATGTATGTGCACGTGTGTCCGTGTGCATATGCTTGCGTGCGTGCATGAATGCGTGCATGCGCGTGCGCGCGCGCGCGCGCGCGCGCGCGCGCGCGTGTGTGTGTGTGTGTGTGTGTGTGTGTGTGAGTGTGTGCGTGCGTGCGCTGTGTGTGTGTGTGTGTGTGTGTGTGTGTGTGTGTGTGTGAAAAATGCAATCCTAGGTGCAGATGTCATGTTTGTTACCTCTTTGCCTCAAGTGGTGCAAATGCAGTGCTAGCGCCATGTCAGTTTTTGTGATATGCTTCCAAGCCATATTATCTGACGTCCATGCTGTCTCCCCCGCAGCCTGATAACAGTTCAGGTCTCCGCAACTACCGGACTGATTTTAAATGGAACATTTCAATGGGTAAGCATTCAGCTATTTAGCCATGCAGTAATGTTGATTTCATCTCCTGTTAACACGTTCATTCAATCTACAATTCATGAAATCGTAAGTGCCATTCAGAGAATTGATATTTATCGGCTGCACCTCCCCACTGTAACTTGTGTTCTGGTCAGCGTGCTGGCTTAATGTTTTGGTTGAGCATCTGATAAGTCTCTTCAATGAGGGCCTCCATCTGTCCCCTATTCATCCCCACGCTCATCTCCCCTGTGTTACTTTTATAGATTAACACGTGTGGTGCACGCTACCTAAACTACTCTGCACGCAGTTACAAGCTCTTTAAAATCTGAAGTGAAACACACGAGCATTGTAAAAAAGAAATGTCTTTGCATTCTGGTAGCTTCGAGTAGGCATTGTCCATGTGGCTTGGCTACAGAACATAGGCTAGTGGAAATCATAAATACGAAAGTATTGTTCAAAGTCATGGTACACAGAATTTCAAACGAAAACCACACAACTCTGATGTTCTGGTAGAGAAGCAGACTGCACTGACTTACTAGCAGAAAAGCATCCTGCACTGTCTTTTAGTATTATGATATTTTTTATACTGTTCCACCCACCAATGAGAACGAAGTCAATCTGTTTACTGTAATTCCAATAACTGGATAACAACAACAATAATGGCTAGCCAACGTCATCTCCTACAGTGCTATGTTGACAATGTCATAGAGTGGAGTGAGGGGTGCTTGCAAAAAGACCTGTTATATCTGTCTCCTGGATGTCTGAAGGTGTGTAAGTTGTTTGTGTATTTTATCAAATCAATCTTTCTTCCACTCACTCACACCACCCTACAACATAATAGCACAAACGGGGATCTAGCGAGGAGTGCACATTTAATTACAATAAAATGGAAATGATTTATTTTCCTTTAGCGCATGAACAACATCAACATGTAAGTGCAAACTAATTCATCAACATATATAGGCACCCACACTCCCTGTTAGGCTAGGAAATACTTCATAGTTTCACTCATGACTCAATACTGTAACATGAAGGAGAAGGATTCATAAAATCACTCATGACATGACACAAT
>CM065720.1:75980912-75993412 GCA_033310375.1 Conus canariensis | reverse complement strand
GCTGCAAATATCACTTAGAGAGAGAGAGAGGGAGAGAGAAAGAGAGAGAGCGAGAGAGAGAGAGAGAGAGAGAGAGAGAGAGAGAGAGATAGAGGAGGATGGTGGCTGCCAATATCACTTACAGAGAGAGAGAGAGAGAGAGGGGGAGAGAGAGATAGAGAGCGGGTGAGAGAGAGAGGATGATGGTGGCTGCCAATATCATTTACAGTGAGAGAGAGAGAGAGAGAGAGAGAGAGAGAGAGAGAGAGAGAGAGAGAGAGGATGATGGTGGCTGCCAATATCACTTACAGAGAGAGAGAGAGAGAGAGGAGGAGAGAGAGGAGAGGTAGTGCCATATCACTTACAGAGAAGAGAGAGAGAGAGAGGAGAGGGAGTGATATCGAGAGAGAGGAGAGAGGATGATGGTGGCTGCAATATCACTACAGAGAGAGAGAGAGAGAGAGAGAGAGAGAAGAGAGAGAGAGATAGATGAGAGGGGCAAGAAAGAGAGAGAGAGAGAGAGAGAAGAGAGGAGAGAGAGGTGGTGGCTGGCAATATTACTTACACACACACACACACACACACACACACACACACACACACACACACACACACACACACACACACACACACGCACACACACAGAGAAAGAGAGAGAGAGAGAGAGAGAGAGAGAGAGAGAGAGAGAGGTGGTGGCTGGCAATATTACTTACACACACACACACACACACACACACACACACACACACACACACACACACACACACACACACACGCACAGAGAGAGAGAGAGAGAGAGAGAGAGAGAGAGAGAGAGAGAGAGAGAGAGAGAGAGCCTCACATCCAAGCATAAGATCTTATGACCTGCTTCTATGTCATGTGTTGGTGAGTTTGTAAGATGTCGATCGTGAAGAAACGCCACGGTAACATCTTTCTGATCCCTGCACGTCAGAAATTGACAGTGAGCAGAGATGTAATCGCGATCAATGCAGTGCATGTTCACAGAGGAAAATTTCCAGTCGGCGAGTCAATACGAATGTTGTCCGAAGGAAAAGTGATTTATCGCCTATAGGATCTTAGCTCTAGGAAAACTGACCGACCCGAATTCCAACCAAGTAATCAGACGTAAAGTCGGAGAGAGACTAAAGTTCTTGCACAAATCTGAGTTTAGTGGAGTAAGCCCATCTTTGACAAGGCGGTGGGCATCTGATGTTTAAGATGAATCTGCTTTAAGCATGCAGTAGATGGTCGTAAGCAAGCTCACACACGCACACACACACACACACACACACACACACACACACACACACACACACACACACACACACACACACACACACACACACACACACACACACACACACACACACACACACACACACGCACACACACATACACGCACGCACGCACGCATGCACGCACGCACGCACGCACGCACACACGCATGCACGGCCGTACGCATGCACACTCACACGCTCACACGCACGGCGCGCGCGCGCGCGCGCGCGCGCGCGCGCGCGCGTGTGTGTGTGTGTGTGTGTGTGTCTGTCTGTCTGTGTGTCTGTCTGTCTGTCTGTAAACTAATGTGGAGTGTAGATATTATCTTTGGTAGCCACTAGACTCTAGTGTGCAGGTAGAGAATTTGCCTCAACAGGGTCAATCCTTCATGAAATGCTGCTCCAAAGTCTCATGACCTAAAACACGTTTTATCCCCAACAGCCACATTCCAATTCCACTTTCTGTAATCAAAGATTTTATATTCATGGAATATTTCAGAGGGTGAGCGCAGTATGTAAATTTCAGATGATCTCATGGCAGGTTAACACGTTAGGTGACGGCAAAACCTTGTCCAGAACTCCGGAATGCTTAATGAGAACTCGGTGAATAACTACCCATCCACTGAAACGTGTGTCCTGCCCAGCCTGCCAATCATCTGCTGCATCTTACGTCTGACATCCATGGGACCTCCACCCTTTCTCCACTCTTCCTCGGGTTGGCAAACGTCGTTATATGTGTTGCGCAATGTACGCACATCAACGTGCATGCAGTGACATGCTCTTTACGAACCAGGAAGTAAAAAAAAATATGAGCAATGTCAGAGAATGTCTTTGCATGCTTGCTGCATCAAACAGAAATCGCCCATGAGGCTATGTGTTTCTTGATGATGATGATGATGATGGTAACGTCGACGACGACGACAACAACAACAAACAAAACAATGACAACAACACAAGCAGCAGCAGCGGCAGCGCAGCAGCAGCAGCAGCAGCAGCAGCAGCACCACCACCACCACCACCACCTTCACCTCCACCACCTCCACCACCAATATCATCATCATCATCATCATCATCATCATCATCATCATCATCATTACCACCACCACCAATACCAGCAATATTGTCATCATCACCACCACACAAAGCTGAAATATACAATCCAAACAACAACAACAACAACATTAACAGGCTATTTATCATAACTCAAATATTGTAACAACGCTGTCTCGCTCTTCTACAGTGCAACGCTGACAGCTAAACCTTTGCCTTCAGTTGGTAAACCGATATATTTGTGTTCTGCTGCATCACCGGCAATAACTTCGGGGGAGAAATAAAATGTGACAAGATTTTGCTTCCCAGCTGTCAAGCCCCTGACATTCCGAGAGACAGTTCCATCAAGATGGAATGGAATTACGCTGACAGAGCAGGTTCACGGAGAGAGCTTTCACCAAGACATGCCTGGGAGACATTAAACGAGTTTGTTGCATATGCCAGAGCGTTGAGCAAAGTGGCTGACAAGAATTCCAATGAAGTAAACAAGACAGGATAGACATTTGTTTGCCAGCACTGTGCACGCAGAGAGAGAGAGAGAGAGAGAGGAGAGAGAGAGAGAGAGAGAGAGAGAGAGAGAGAGAGAGAGAGAGAGAGAGAGGAGAAGAGAGAGAGGTTACATCGCTGGGCGTTGTTGAGTCACTGAATCCAGTTGCAGGTCCATTCTCTCTCTACTACTACACCTGTCCGCCCAAACCCGAAATAGACTGGTTCATAGGAGATTTGATTACACGCAGCATACTATGTATACAAGTCATGCAGCTCAGTTCCATTATGCTAACCCAGTCTTATACTGCTTCAGAACCATGTTGATTCCTTCTCACCCAATATCGAGATGACTCAGTGCAGGTTGACTGTATCTACAACAGAGTCATTTGCCTTGACTCCAGAACAAGGGAACTGTGCCCATACCATACCTCCCATTGCTATGTAGGACACCTGACAACTCAGACGAAGCTAAATAAAAAAACTAATGATGTAAGAAGCAAATAGGCACCATGAATCCACATGGTTTTGAGGCATTACAAGACTAGGTTAGCAGAACAGAACTGTGCTACAGATACGTTAATTTCAATTATAGTTTTCAATAAGGTAATATCGCTAGGCCCAGCTATAAAAGTTATAATATCAACACTGGTACTTATGTATGTGAATACTTTAATTTGAGAAATGTAGTGCTATGAAAACGAGTGTTGTTGATCGATAAACTGAGGCATGTCGTTTAGAAGATGCATGACATAGCTGAACAAGCAAATTAAAGAAAACAGGAAGGAGAATTTTCAGAAAACTGATTGCGTTGAATAACTATTGGTATTCGTCGAAGTTGTTTCAGTGTTCTCGATCGAAATAGGGGTGGTTAAGTCGTGTAACCTGCATGATACAAAATGTTTAATCATTTGTTTTTTTATGAATATCCCATGGATTGTAACACTGCAACCTTGGAGTGTAAATTAAAACAAGATTGTGTTCACTGCTCGATAATTTAAGGTCTCTGTGATACATACTGTTTCCAATTAGCAAAGACAGACGACAGTAAATTACTTTGTAATGTTACAAGGAATCGCTTCATCTAGTTAGTAAAGTAAATGCGAGGTGGAATTTATATGAATATAATTATATTTGTAAGCTTAACTCAGCCTTTAAACAAAAGTGGAGATTCATAGTTATAGCAGAAACTCTACCATAGAGAAAACTTTGCTGGCTGAGTCTCACACCTGTTCTGAAAGAGAAAAAAGGGTAAATGTGTGCACTCGACAAACCAGCAATCAGATTCTCACCTACAGACCAAGTTCTCTTTATCGCAGAACTGGGATCCTGGTCACGCTACACACTGTGGTGAAACCATACTCTGGAGCTACGCCAGAACCCGGGGGAACGCCAGACACCATGGCTACACTTTAAACCGGAGTGACACCAGATAACCAATCTACACAGGAGGGGCAGTCATCAGCCACAGGAAAGATAAACTACCCTCTCCGATATAAGTTAAGCTATTAATTCCCCTGGACTCAAACCCATCAGACCCTTACCCTCACTTTATGATGAAACAGTGAGAACCTGTCTATGAGTACCACTTTGGCTACTGCACTAGATGTACGCAAGCGAAGTGGATGTATAATAACCATATGCATTCAGAGTAACTTAGACAGGCCCACTGTATTCCAACTTAAGTGGCTGCACTGAGTGTAAGCAATTAAAGTAGGAGTGAGGAAGGGCCCCTCATTGTTGTGGTTCAATGAGAACTAAAACCTTGCCTATTGAAGTGACATGTAAATACTTACCTATGTGTAACCAAGTAAAGTTGATGTGTGAAATTGCACTTAACTTGTGTCGGTTCTCTGTTGTTCAATCAAATGTTGAATGTTTGAACTTCTCTCTTCAATTCTGTCTCTTGGAGCTACAAGTACTTCTAAGAGTACAGGCCTAAGGAAAAATTATCTGAGAGCCACTTTAAAGTATTTTAACAATACCCGGAACAAATAAAAATTTCTTTCGGTGACTAGTACCGGAAAGTTGCTCCTTCCACCACTAGTAAGAGAGAGGGTGTAATTCTCATCGAGAAATTATTCCAAGTCCTTCCCTAGAGGACCAACCTACCACTCATCCACCTCGCGTCACAGTGACCCTTCCTGAAAACTATTCATTTTGAGTGTTTACCGTCTGAGAGACACGGTGATTGAACATTATTTCCTTGGCATTATCTAATAGAGAGATACGTCACGGTCTTCGATTTCGTGGTGTACTCACCTACAGAGGTTCAGAAAGGGAATCCAACAGCACCACAAAGCACACAACGAATGATAGAAAAGTAAAATGAGAAGTAAACGTGTTGGAGAAATAAAGTGCTTAAAAACTAAAATCATAAGTAAACTTTATACATCATCAGGGAATATCTTTCAGCCTATGCTTGAGGATCCATCCAAGGATGCAAGGGAGATAAAAAATGTAAACAGTCAAGGTGGTCAACTCAACAGTCTAAAAAGAAGCGTTTTCAGCCGCTCAGAATTGCGACAGATAAACATATTACTTCGAACAGTATAGTGTTGTTGTTGTTGTTGATGATATTGATGATGATGATGACGATGATGATGATGATGATGATGATGATGATGTGTGTGTGTGTGTGTGTGTGTGTGTGTGTGTGTGTGTGTGTGTGTGTGTGCGTTTGTGTGCGTGCGTGCATTGTGTGGTGTGTGTGTGTGTGTGTGTGTGTGTGTGTGTGTGTGTGTGTGTGTGTTCGCGCGCATGCGTGCGTGAGTGCGTGTGTGTGTGTGTGTGTGTGTGTGTGTGTGTGTGTGTGTGTGTGTGTGTGTGTCTGTGCGCGCGCGCGCGCGCGTAAAAAGAGAGAGAGAGAGAGAGAGAGAGAAGAGAGAGAGAGAGAGAGGGAAAGGACCAACTAATACAAAAACACGTGCTCTTAGCCTCTGCTTCCAGATCAAGTGTTTTCAGTGTCGGTAAACGATGAGTCGGCGATCCAGTGACATCGTTATGATCTCCCCACGTCAGACTCTGACAGCCAGGAGACATTTTGACTGTAATCGATGCCAGGAACGTCGACCGAGCAATTGTCTGAATAGGTGGCTCAGTCAATGTTGCCCAGAGGCAAACGTATTTATCGCCTGTGTCAAGGCTACAAAAAGGAAGGGAACTGACATCAATTCCAACGATGTCAACAGACCTGAAGAAGGAACGTGGTAGAACTCCTCCTTGCCTTGAGCTAGTGTGCATGTTTTAATGGACGAAGCCTACGTTTTGTTCAGTGGTGGAAATCTCTTCCAAGAGGTCTCTGCTTTGCAAGTATTTGAGATTTCACTTACAGTGCACGTGTTTTGACATGATAAAACACATACACACACACACACACACACACACACACACACACACACACACACACACACACACCAAAGGGTAGTAGCTAGGATAATTGATTGTCAATGCGCTTAGTCATTGATGTGTCTTTTTGTTAACTCTTGTGTATTTTCTTTTTATGGTTCTGTCTCAAACTGGACCTTGAGGAATCGTTGAAAAGGTGTGAACAGGTACGGTCAAGCCTGCTATAGTTTAAACCAGTTTGAAAGAAAATCTTATCAGCGATCCCACAAATCGGTGCATTAGCTCAAAGCGGCTCCTACTTCTGGTCACATTACAAACAATGCCACAGAAAGAAATGTGACGCTTATCTGTCATTACTCTCCTCCACCCTGTTCAATGTAAGATCCTCTGATATCCTCGGTGAATGTGAACAAAGTGTCACAGTGCTGGAGAGACACGGTCAGGGACTTTCTGTCCAGTGTAACATATCTTCCGCTTGGTCTGGAGAACATCCTTGTAGCCCTCAGTAACCTGACAGTGAGAGACACAAATTCTCCTGAAGAAACGTTGCCTTTGTTTGGGTTCCAGTGTCTTGCGCTGTGCTTGATGTTGCATTGAGAAAGGTCTGGATTCAATCAATGCCTTGTTGTTTTTATCTCGCTCTCGTTTCCACTCGACAGTCGATGGATGATCGAAAACGAACGTAAACTAGAAGAAGGAGGATACATAGGAGGTTAGATCATTTCTTGTTTCTTCTTACAAAGATTGCTGAAACGGATATGAAGTCCACCCTGTTTGTCTTAAATAACAAAGTCAAGTTTCACAAAATGTGATTATTCCAGTAAAGTCCAAAATTGGTACAGAGCATAGACATTCATCCGGCATTTCTAAAATGAGCCAACTAGCAATTCTCTCTCTCTCTCTCTCTCTCTCTCTCTCTCTCTCTCTCTCTGGGGTGAGTTCACGCTCAAGGAACAGGCAGGGCACGCTTTGAGGAGCTCATTGAGTTTTTCATTAATTTTTCTTAATTACTCTGTTGATATCCATCGCTGAGCATTGAAAGATGGATGATAAGGAAGAAGTGATCCAGCGGATTCGATGATAGAAGATTTATTTTCAAAGAAAAAGAAGGAAATTGAGAAATCAATACATAAAGTGTTAAATTCTAAATTTCAGGAATTCTCCATTCAAATTTCAAGCAACATTGACAGCGCTGTTCGAGTACTGAAGGACGAAATTCACGTGCTCCGTGTTAAGACGTGTGCTTTAGAGCAGAGTGTGAGTACTTCATTGACAGAAACGAATAACACGAAACAGAAATTGTTGAAACTGGAAGATGACATGGCAAGTCTTTCCTTACGCTTGGATGACAAGATCGACAAACTGGACATACTTTCACGACGTGAAAACTTGAAGTTTTTCAACATCCCCCGGTCTTCAAGCAATGAAGGTTAAATGAGTGTGTAACAGCGGTATTGGAGGCGTTGGAAGGTGTTGTTCCTGGCAAACTGTGGAGTCGGAATGACATTGTGCAAGCCCATCGCCTTGGTCAGTATAATGATTTCCGAGGGAGAGCCCCACCGGTCATTGTCAAGTGTTTTCGTTGGTCAGATAAAATGGCGATCTTGATGACAGGAAAAGAGGCATTGAAGAAGAAGAACATCTTGGTGGCTGGCGACCTGACGGACAGACAACGGGAGACGTTACAAGAACACAGACAGCGAGGTAGGCATTCCTACTTTAAGGGAAACCGTCTGGTGGTGGAGGAAGCAGGCAGTAGACGTGGCGGTGATCGGCAGTGGCAGCAGCAACACGATGTGGGCGCAGAGGGGCAGCGTCTCTACTACTACAACTCCAGGGGACACGGCAGCAGTAGACAGGGCGGTGATCGGCAGTGGCAGCAGCAGTACGATGTGGGCGCAGAGTGGCAGCGTCCTTACTACTACAACTCCAGGGAACACGACAGCAGACCAGACGGTGACCGACAGTGGCAGCAGCAGTACGGTGAAGGGGCAGTGGGCCAGCCTCCTTACTACTACAACTCCAGGGAAGACGGCAACAGACAGGGAGGGAACCGCTACAGATGGGGACAAGAATTTCGTCACGCTACAGACCACAACTACAATCATGAAAACGGGTATCGTTCCGGGTACTCCAGCTACGGTGGAACCGACAAGGGACAAGAGTGGAATTCTTGTGATAAGCATCAATACCAGGCGTACCCCAGCTGGTTATGGTCATCACACAACTTTCCATCTCTGGCATCAAGGCCTCGCATTGTAAGGACTCTGACGACTGTAGAGCCCGACCATCTGTCATGTGGTCAGGTAGGGGATGCGTGTTTGACCAGGACACAATATGACGATACAAATTGTACACAGATATACGATTCCACCGTAAATAGCATACAGTCTGTTAGTACTGACAGCAGACAGGCGCAAAATACCTTGCTTCCTGATGCACAGACTTCAATGGACATTCCAGATACGGTGAAAACCACTGACATACATGAGACAGAACACACCCAGGACGATGATATAGATGTCATACAGACAACACCAAGAGACAAGCAAGGAAAATGTACAGATAACAGTGACAACGACGCACAGAAAGTACTGGACTTGGATGACCAAGGCGACGAGACAATCTCGCTGAACATGACCTCACTTGAAGACAATGCACACACCGTGGTAGACAACACGACAGACACAGTGGAAAGCATACAGGATAGTCATCAGACAGACAACTTTCAACAACAGACTGCTAGTGACACTGGCGCCCATTTCAAACCAGGACAAGACAAAGCGGTCAGTAAGCAGACAGCTGACAATAGAAAAACAGCTGACAAAAGGGATTATGTTTCCTCAGAATCAGCACAGGCTGGACAGCATATCGCAGCACACAACGGAACCGAGAACAACCATACAGCGAAAAATGAGGTAGGGACACCAGGTATACACGTAACACACGGTCTACTCAACGAAGAAGTCATTCATGCACAGGTAGAACTGGCAATCGACAAACTACACTTTACGAAACCACAGACAGACAGGCAAAAAAAGGAAAAAAAAATAGGGACTCGGCCCGGCCCATGTTGACAAAGGGCTGAAGTTTGTAACGTATAATATAGAAGGAATTTCACAGGTTTTCAACTCGGAACTGAAGGCTTATCTTTGCAATTTCGATTTTTGTTTACTCGTTGAAACATTTGCTACAAACTTTCCATCCTATCTTTTTCCTGATTATGATGTTTTTGTAATACCTGGGGTTCGGTTGTCTGAAGGAGTGACTGCACGTTTGTCTGGTGGTCTTGCACTGCTCGTGAAGAAAGAGCTGTCAAATTATGTTGAACAAGTACATGTGGAATATGACAATATTATTGTTGTGAAAATGGCAGGGGAACTCTTTTCTTTTGATGATACTGTTCTTCTGGTTGGTGTTTATTTACCACCCAGTTCATCTGACTATTATAGAGACACAGAAATCACAAATGGGGTTACTATCTTGGAACATTGCATAATGGACCTCATTGAAACACATGGCAACTGTCCTTTCTTGATGATGGGGGACTTTAATGCACGCACTGGCGGTGAAAATGCATGTGAAAGCAGTGAAGACTTAGGTGTGGACCCATCACGTGACATTGATGATGACGATGATGATGATGATGATGATGATGTTAGTCGAACATCAAAAGATAGAGTTTGTAATGACCTCGGAAAGCAATTGATTAACTTGTGTAAATGCTTTGATTTGTGCATACTAAACGGTACTCTACAAAATGATGCTTCTTTTGGCAATTACACTTATGTTTCTCCAGCCGGATGTAGCATTGTCGATTATTTCATAACTTCTCATGTATTAGCAAAATTATGCACAGATTTGAATGTCACACCACGCATTGAATCTAAGCATATGCCTGTGGAACTGTGTATTGGGCATACTGACGATGACGGTTTACAGGGTATGGCCCCAAATCCTATTAAAATTGAAAAGTTGAAATGGGACATGGGAAAAGTAAATGATTTTTTATGCAAAGTGTCTGACGAAGAATTTAAAAATACGTTAGAAAAAGCAACACGTCTAATTGCTGTTGACGTTAACGAAGCAATTAATTGTTTTAACGAGGCATTGCATGATGCCAGTTCATGTATGGAAACAATGATTGTTATTGGCAAAAATAAAACAGCAGCTTGGTTTGACTCAGACTGCAAAGATTCAAAGCGCGAGCTCCGCCGGGATTTACGCAAACTGTATAACCTTAAGCCAAAGCCTGATAAAGCAAGATCGAGGAGTACAGAAAGCAGACAAATTAGAACAAACAGAGATATGGGAAGCAGTGCTGAATCTGAAGAGGAGCAAACAATTAGAGAGCACTATAATCAAAAACGCAGGGAGTACAAAGAACTGCTACGGACAAAGCATAAGGCTCACCGTGATAAAGTTGTTAAGTCCCTGAACGAAAACATGGGAAATCCCAAGGAATTCTGGAGCAAAGTGGAATCTTTTAACACGAACATGCCATCAGGCTGCTCGATCAGCAAAGAGGAGTGGTTCAGACATTTTTCTGGTGTGTTTCATTCTGATTCATATGAGGATAACGAAAATAATACTTGTGATCAGTCAGAAACTGTTATTATTGGTGAAGATGGAAATCTTGACATAGATACTCTTGAAAGTGACATTACAGAAGGTGAAGTTATTGCAGCTATACGTGCCCTTAAGAATGGTAAGGCAGCTGGCCCTGATCGTTTAATTGGAGAAGTTTTCAAAAATGCAGCTCTTATCATTGTACCTTTTCTGATAATTTTGTTTAACAAACTGTTCTCATCGGGTATTTATCCATCCCAGTGGTCAGAAGCTATTATTCAACCACTTCATAAAAAAGGTGATAGGAGTTCTCCTGACAATTATAGGGGCATATCCCTTCTCAATGTTTGTGGTAATATTTATAGTCACATTTTAAATCAAAGATTGAATAAATGGGTTGAAGAAAATAACGTCATAAATGAAAGTCAAGCAGGTTTTAGAAAGAAATACAGTACCATCGATCATGTCTTCACTTTATTTGCGATGATACAGAAACAATTATCGTATCATAAAAAATTATATGTCGCATTCATAGACTTCAGAAAAGCCTTTGACTCGATTGTACGCACAAAACTGTGGAATGTTCTGAAGAAAAGAGGTATTCGTGGAAGAATGTATAACGCTATAACAAGTATGTATCATGTAGTTAAAGCAAGAGTAAGAGCAGGTGGTGAGTTAAGTGATACCTTTATGTGTCCTTTAGGGCTTAAACAAGGAGATGTCTGCATTCCTGTATTATTCTCACTCTTTATTGATGAATTGGCATGTGAAATCGTTAATAAGGTTAAGCATGGTCTTCAGTTGATTCCCGACTTACTAGAAATACTTATCCTTATGTTTGCAGACGACATAATATTAATATCCGACTCTGTCACTGGTCTTCAGAATCAGCTGAATGTGCTACACGATACTGCATTGAGTCTTGGTTTGTCGGTAAATCTTGACAAGTCCGACATTGTTGTGTTCAGAAATGGTGGGCATTTATCAATAAGAGAAATTTGGTTTTATGGACAGACTAAGATGTCGGTAGTCAACATGTATAAATATTTAGGTGTTTTTTTATCAACCAGATTGTCATTTTCCCACACCTTAAAGGAATTGGCTGGACGTGCAAAGAAGGGGGTAATTAACATTTTTAGGTTATTGCGGTCGATTGGTGAAAGATCTCCAAAAATATTTTTCAAATTGTTTGATGCACAAGTACAACCGATGCTGAACTATGGTGCGGAAGTTTGGGGTCTTATTGCAAATAATGACATAATAGAAAAAGTCCATATCTTCGCACTGAAGCGGTTTCTAAATGTTAGTATCAGAACACCGAATGCAATGATCTACGGTGAACTGGGCAGATTTCCCCTGTATATTAATATATATGTGAGATGCATTAGATATTGGCTTAAACTTCTCAAGATGCCAGAACATCGACTGCCGTTAAAAGCTTACAAGATGTTACTCTACCTTCATGAGCAAAATCGAAATACATGGGCCTCGTCTGTTTGTTTTACGCTGTACAAATACGGATTTCAAGAAGTTTGGGAAAATCAGGGGGTCGAGGATGAAAAGAAATTTCTTGCCACTTTTCGTGACAGGCTAATTAGTGAGTTCAAAGAACATTGGTCTCATCAGCTTTTTGCTAGCGAACGTTTCTCATTGTACCGTACATTCAAAAGTAGTTTGGAACTTTCATCATATTTGTTGGATCTGAAACATATCGAAGCCAGAACCAGCCTCATTCGCTTCCGGCTTGGCGTGGCACAAATCAATATTCACAGACTCCGTTTTAGAACTAAC
>CM065720.1:75968412-75970912 GCA_033310375.1 Conus canariensis | reverse complement strand
GTGTGTGTGTGTGTGTGTGTGTGTGTGTGTGTGTGTGTGTGTGTGCATGCCTGCGTGCGTGCATGCGTGTGTGTGTGTGTGTGTGTGTGTGTGTGTGTGTGTGTGTGTGCGAGAGAGAGGAGAGAGAGAGAGAGAGAGAGAGAGAGAGAGAGAGAGAGAGAGAGAGAGAGAGAGGCCAACAACAGAACAAGTTTAATAAATGCAATACCCTCAAAAAGAATTTCACTTATCAAACTTCTCTATTACTTCCAAATCTGCACGGCTATACAGCTCAGCTGAGTGTTATAACAAGTATAGACATTTATAGTATTCCCTTGCGCAACATCACTGACATCAACGAAAATTCCTATGTTGATCGGCAAGATAGGTCTCAGAGCAACACTGAAGGTAATATGGCTCAGTATTTTCTTTTATCGCTGTATGCCGTATGCAGTAATCCAGTAATTCTTGTGTATAAGTATAGATCCAAACTTCATTGTACACAGTTACAGTACGCACCTGTTCAAGTAAGAGTGCGTGATGTGATAAATACTTTCATTCATAAGAATAGGTTTCTCTTGTGCGGACTCCGAACATCTGTAACTCAAGTCTGCTCTATAATACAAGTCCACAAAACCTGATGCCCTCCTGAATGGCTGGGGCGATTCCATAAGAAGCAGGAGAGTCGCAATTCACAGAGGAAATTCTAGACAGTTGTGTTATCTTTATCATTTTTCTTTTCAAAAGGGAACCACGTAAACCCTGACAACACCTTGGACATCAACAGTAAGGAGCTAACATTGTTATGCTATGTTGCTATTGTGACCCTGAACATCAATTCAAAAGAAAAAAAAAATGTTCTCAAATGATCTGGAAATTCGAATTATGTTATTGGAGTCTGCTTTCAAACACATCTCAATAAGTAAAAGATACTACAAATCCCCAAAGGAATAGAAATTATTCATCCATCTGTAAACGTGTGAGTTATTTCCAATTTTGTTTTGCATTTTTTGTTAGGGAATTCGTATTCGTTGCTGCTGATTTCTTTGGTTCGTGAGGTGTATTGTGACTGTCCATGTACTCCCGTATGCTGTCGAATAAAACAACTGTGAATTTTATTTAAATGAAAACAATCTAAATCAGAGACTGGGTCACTCGAATGTTCTTCCTCCTTAGTACTTTTCCCTTTTATTTGTTGGCATGTTAATAACACATGTGTCAAATGAGACGACTAGTCCACCACTGTTAACCACCAGGCGATTAGTGGAAACTGTCACAGTCGAACAGCCCTATATTAGTGATTATCAACTGCCAGAAATTTTTACAGAAATCTGCCAATCACATAGCACGACACATAATAATTACTTACATAAATCAAGAGATAAAAATGGGGATAGGGTGAAACAACCTCGTCTCTGATTCAGTTTTCCCTTTCTTTCTTTTTCTTTTTCCTTTTGTCCCTTTTTGTCTTGTTTAAACTTTCTTTTCGGTGTGTTTGTTTGTTTGTTTGTTTGTTTGTTTGTCTGTTTATCTGTTTGTTTTCGTTCAAAGCCACTTCATCTTCCAAAACGATTACGATAAAGTTTGTTTATCAAGGGTGGACGAGGGGAGAAGTGAGAGGCGGGGTGGGGGTTCAGTTGAATTCAAATCTTGGAATCTTCACTATATTGATTAATGTGACACCATTTATTTGCATTCGCTTTGTATGATACAATGCACAATTTTCATTCTATTGTTCCGTTTTTTTTTTTTGTCTAAAGTCCTTCTCTATAATGCTGACGGTTTTAACATTGTGGATAAAAAAAATGTCAAGTTCTTGTCAAAAGCAGCAGCTGCCTAAAGGAACAGTGTTAAGGACTTGTTGGAACAGACAATGAGGACAAAGGGAACAATGTCAAGCACTTGTTGGAACAGACAATGAGGACAAAGGGAACAATGTCAAGCACTTGTTGGAACAGACAATGAGGACAAAGGGAACAATGTCAAGCACTTGTTGGAACAGACAATGAGGACAAAGGGAACAATGTCAAGCACTTGTTGGAACAGACAATGAGGACAAAGGGAACAATGTCAAGCACTTGTTGGAACAGACAATGAGGACAAAGGGAACAATGTCAAGCACTTGTTGGAACAGACAATGAGGACAGAGGGAACAATGTCAAGCACTTGTTGGAACAGACAATGAGGACAAAGGGAACAATGCCAAGCACTTGTTGGAACAGACAATGAGGACAAAGGGAACAATGTTCAAACACTTGTTGGAACAGACAATGAGGACAAAGGGAACAATGTCAAACACTTGTTGGAACAGACAATGGGGACAAAGAGAACAATGCAAGCACTTGTTGGAACAGACAATGAGGACAAAGGGACAATGCATGCACTTGTTGGAACATACAAAGAGGACAAAGGGAACAATGTCAAGCACTTGTTGGAACAGACAATGAGGACAAAAGGGAACATGTCAAGCACTTGTTGGAACAGACAATGAGGACAAAGGGAACAATGTCAAGCACTTGTT
>CM065720.1:75955912-75960912 GCA_033310375.1 Conus canariensis | reverse complement strand
GATGACTCTTTAAATTGATTGTTTTTAAGAAAGAACGTTCAAAATGACTCTTTAAATTGATTGTTTTTAAGAAAGAACGTTCAAATGATCTTTAAATTGATTGTTTTTAAGAAAGAACGTTCAGATGACTCTTTAAATTGATTGTTTTTAAGAAAGAACGTTCAAATGACTTTAAATGATTGTTTTTAAGAAAGAACGTTCAAATGACTCTTTAAATTGATTGTTTTTAAGAAAGACGTTCAAGACTCTTTAAATTGATTGTTTTTAAGAAAGAACGTTCAATGACTCTTTAAATTGATTGTTTTTAAGAAGAACGTTCAATGACTCTTTAAATTGATTGTTTTTAAGAAAGAACGTTCAATGACTCTTTAAATTGATTGTTTTTAAGAAAGAACGTTCAAATGACTCTTAAATTGATTGTTTTAGAAGAAGTTCATGACTCTTAAATGATTGTTTTAAGAAGAACGTTCAAATGACTCTTTAAATTGATTGTTTTTAAAAGAACGTTCAATGACTCTTAAATTGATTGTTTTAGAAAGAACGTTCAATGACTCTTTAAATTGATTGTTTTAAGAAAGAACGTTCAATGACTCTTTAATTGATTGTTTTAAGAGAAGTTCAAGACTCTTTAAATTGATTGTTTTAAGAAAGAACGTTCAATGCTCTTAAATTGATTGTTTAAGAAGACGTTCAATGACTCTTTAAATTGATTGTTTTAAGAAGAACGTCAATGACTCTTAATTGATGTTTTAAGAAAGAACGTTAATGACTCTTTAAATTGATTGTTTTTAAGAAGAACGTTAATGACTCTTTAAATGATTTTTAAAGAACGTTCAATGACTCTTTAAATTGATTGTTTAAAGAACGTTCAAATGATCTTAATGATTGTTTTTAAGAAAGAACTTAATGACTCTTTAATGATTGTTTAAGAAAGAACGTCAATGACTCTTTAAATTGATTGTTTAAGAAGAACGTTCAGAGACTCTTAATTGTTGTTTTTAAGAAGAACGTTCATGACTCTTAATTGATGTTTTAAGAAAGACGTTCAGATGACCTTTAATGATTGTTTTAAGAAGACGTTCAGTGACTCTTTAATTGATGTTTAAGAAAGAACGTTCAAATGACTCTTTAAATTGATTGTTTTAAGAAAGAACGTTCAAATGACTCTTTAAATTGATTGTTTTTAAGAAAGAACGTTCAATGACTCTTAATTGATTGTTTTTAGAAAGAACGTTCAAATGACTCTTTAAATTGATTGTTTTAAGAAAGAACGTTCAATGACTCTTAATGATTGTTTTTAAGAAAACGTTCAATGACTCTTTAAATTGATTGTTTTAAGAAAGAACGTTCAAATGACTCTTAAATTGATTGTTTTAAGAAAGAACGTTCAATGACTCTTTAAATTGATTGTTTTTAAAAAGAACGTTCAATGACTCTTTAAATTGATGTTTTAAGAAAGAACGTTCAATGACTCTTTAATTGATTTTTAAGAAAGAACGTTCAATGACTCTTTAAATTGATTGTTTTAGAAAGACGTTCAGATGACTCTTAAATTGATTGTTTTTAAGAAAGAACGTTCAATGACTCTTTAAGATTTTTTAAGAAAGAACGTTCAAATGACTCTTTAAATTGATTGTTTTTAAGAAAGAACGTTCAAATGACTCTTAATTGATTGTTTTTAAGAAAGAACGTCAATGACTCTTTAAATTGATTGTTTTTAAGAAAGAACGTTCAATGACTCTTTAAATTGATTGTTTTTAAGAAGAACGTTCAAATGACTCTTTAAATTGATTGTTTTAAGAAAGAACGTTCAATGACCTTTAATGATTGTTTTTAAGAAAGAACGTTCAATGACTCTTTAAATGATTGTTTTAGAAAGAACGTTCAGATGACTCTTTAAATTGATTGTTTTAAGAAAGAACGTCAATGACTCTTTAAATTGATTGTTTTTAAGAAAGAACGTTCAATGACTCTTTAAATTGATTGTTTAAGAAGAACGTTCAGATGACTCTTTAAATTGATTGTTTAAGAAAGAACGTTCAAATGACTCTTTAAATTGATGTTTTAAGAAAGAACGTTCAATGACTCTTTAAATTGATTGTTTTTAAGAAAAACGTTCAATGACTCTTTAAATTGATTGTTTTAAGAAAGAACGTTCAGATGACTCTTTAAATTGATTGTTTTAAGAAGAACGTTCAATGACTCTTTAAATTGATTGTTTTAAAAGAACGTTCAATGACTCTTTAAATTGATTTTTTAAGAAGAACGTTCAGATGACTCTTAAATTGATTGTTTTAAGAAAGAACGTTCAATGACTCTTTAAATTGATTGTTTTTAAGAAAGAACGTTCAAATGACTCTTTAAATTGATTGTTTTAAGAAAGAACGTTCAGATGACTCTTTAAATTGATTGTTTTTAAGAAAGAACGTTCAATGACTCTTTAAATTGATTGTTTTTAAGAAAGAACGTTCAAATGACTCTTTAAATTGATTGTTTAAGAAAGAACGTTCAAATGACTCTTTAAATTGATTGTTTTTAAGAAAGAACGTTCAATGACTCTTTAAATTGATTGTTTTAAGAAAGAACGTTCAGATGACTCTTTAAATTGATTGTTTTTAAGAAAGAACGTTCAAATGACTCTTTAAATTGATTGTTTTTAAGAAAGAACGTTCAGATGACTCTTTAAATTGATTGTTTTAAGAAAGAACGTTCAATGACTCTTTAAATTGATTGTTTTAAGAAAGAACGTTCAATGACTCTTTAAATTGATTGTTTTTAAGAAAGAACGTTCAGATGACTCTTTAAATTGATGTTTTTAAGAAAGAACGTTCAGATGACTCTTTAAATTGATGTTTTAAGAAAGAACGTTCAGATGACTCTTTAAATTGATTGTTTTAAGAAAGAACGTTCAGATGACTCTTTAAATTGATTGTTTTTAAGAAAGAACGTTCAGATGACTCTTTAAATGATTGTTTTTAAGAAAGAACGTTCAGATGACTCTTTAAATTGATTGTTTTTAAGAAAGAACGTTCAATGACTCTTTAAATTGATTGTTTTTAAAAAAGAACGTTCAGATGACTCTTTAAATTGATTGTTTTTAAGAAAGACGTTCAGATGACTCTTTAAATTGATTGTTTTTAAGAAAGAACGTTCAGATGACTCTTTAAATTGATTGTTTTTAAGAAAGAACGTTCAATGACTCTTTAAATTGATTGTTTTTAAGAAAGAACGTTCAAATGACTCTTTAAATTGATTGTTTTTAAGAAAGAACGTTCAATGACTCTTTAAATTGATTGTTTTTAAGAAAGAACGTTCAAATGACTCTTTAAATTGATTGTTTTTAAGAAAGAACGTTCAGATGACTCTTTAAATTGATTGTTTTAAGAAAGAACGTTCAGATGACTCTTTAAATTGATTGTTTTTAAGAAAGAACGTTCAATGACTCTTTAAATTGATTGTTTTTAAGAAAGAACGTTCAGATGACTCTTTAAATTGATTGTTTTTAAGAAAGAACGTTCAGATGACTCTTTAAATTGATTGTTTTTAAGAAAGAACGTTCAATGACTCTTTAAATTGATTGTTTTTAAGAAAGAACGTTCAGATGACTCTTTAAATTGATGTTTTTAAGAAAGAACGTTCAATGACTCTTTAAATTGATTGTTTTTAAGAAAGAACGTTCAGATGACTCTTTAAATTGATTGTTTTAAGAAAGAACGTTCAAATGACTCTTTAAATTGATTGTTTTTAAGAAAGAACGTTCAGATGACTCTTTAAATTGATTGTTTTTAAGAAAGAACGTTCAGATGACTCTTTAAATGATTGTTTTTAAGAAAGAACGTTCAGATGACTCTTTAAATTGATTGTTTTTAAGAAAGAACGTTCAGATGACTCTTTAAATTGATTGTTTTAAGAAAGAACGTTCAGATGACTCTTTAAATTGATTGTTTTAAGAAAGAACGTTCAATGACTCTTTAAATTGATTGTTTTTAAGAAAGAACGTTCAGATGACTCTTTAAATTGATTGTTTTTAAGAAAGAACGTTCAAATGACTCTTTAAATTGATTGTTTTTAAGAAAGAACGTTCAAATGACTCTTTAAATTGATTGTTTTAAGAAAGAACGTTCAGATGACTCTTTAAATTGATTGTTTTTAAGAAAGAACGTTCAAATGACTCTTTAAATTGATGTTTTTAAGAAAGAACGTTCAGATGACTCTTTAAATTGATTGTTTTAAAGAAAGAACGTTCAGATGACTCTTTAAATTGATGTTTTTAAGAAAGAACGTTCAGATGACTCTTTAAATTGATTGTTTTTAAGAAAGAACGTTCAGATGACTCTTTAAATTGATGTTTTTAAGAAAGAACGTTCAAATGACTCTTTAAATTGATGTTTTTAAGAAAGAACGTTCAGATGACTCTTTAAATTGATTGTTTTAAGAAAGAACGTTCAAATGACTCTTTAAATTGATTGTTTTTAAGAAAGAACGTTCAGATGACTCTTTAAATTGATTGTTTTTAAGAAAGAACGTTCAGATGACTCTTTAAATTGATTGTTTTTAAGAAAGAACGTTCAGATGACTCTTTAAATTGATTGTTTTTAAGAAAGAACGTTCAGATGACTCTTTAAATTGATTGTTTCAGATGACTCTTTAAATTGATTGTTTCAGATGACTCTTTAAATTGATTGTTTTTAAGAAAAGATAAAAAAAAAATGGAACAGCTGTGTCTTTTGTACATCTGTGCTGAACACAGAATAAGTTACAGATAAACAGAATGTGTGTGATTATATAATCTGTTTCCATACCTTGCTCTAGATTTGATTGCCCGAGATACAAACTAGTCAGCGTTATGCATTTCAACAAATATTAAAAGTTGGAAAGCATGTATCAAAAATATGGAAGCGTTTTACGACACTTAAAAATCACATTTTGCATTCCACTCATTGTTGGTGATGTTGCCATGGTGACGTCTGCCTAGGATAAGGCTATAGTACCAATACATT
>CM065720.1:75928412-75930912 GCA_033310375.1 Conus canariensis | reverse complement strand
TGTATCCCTAAGTGTACTCTCTTCGCGCAATGTCCTGACTGTTCAGTGAAGCTGTTGCTCCTTGACTCACCACTTGAACGTTGGTGGGCTTGTTTTTTGGTGTTTGTTCGCTACAATGTGAGAACAGTCAGCAAGATGATGAGAAGAAGAAGAACAACAACAAGAACAAGAACAAGAACAAGAAGAACAAGAACAAGAACAAGAAGAAGAAAAAGAAGTCGAATAAGAAGAACAAGAAGAAGAAGGCGACGACGACGAATGAGTGAGTAAATGACCAAAGAAAATTCAAATGAACATGGCAGAGGTCAGAAATTTCAAGGTTAGTAGATATTGAATTACCAGGCCTACCATAGGCCATAAGAGTGAACACAGTCATCTTAGGGTATGTAAGAATTAACATTAGTGCGTGTCAGATAGAGAAATGTTCATCGTTCGTACTTTGAGATCTTGTGTCAAGTTTTACTAATCGTCTCAGGAAAAAAATCCAAATGTAATCTCTTTTCTTTCCAAGTCTTGAGTCTATGCACTGTTTGTATCAATGCCTTTTATGTCAGTGTTAGTCTATGCCAGTACTTGGTAAAATACATTGAGATGGTTTATGAACATCGTTGATTGTATACATGGTCTGTAACAGGTGGCTCAAATTCACATGTGTTTTGACTACGTGTATTCTAGTATCCAATCATATTACCAGAGTATTTGCTTACATTGAAGTGCTTATTCCATTCAATCGTTTGACAGTTTCCTAATGTCTCACACCAATTATGAACTTCCATGCAATATCATAACGACAGAAAATGAAGTGGAGAGAGAAAAAAAATGAAGATTGCACATGTATGGTAGTCTTTTTTTCTTGAAAGTTCAGAGAGCAAGTGTGGCGAATCATTAACCCGGTATCCCAGCCATTCATCTAGAAGTCAGGTTATATAACCTTCGCAGGATATGAGACCTTAGGACATCTACAAAACATGGCCCAGCACAGGAACAAGAATTACTGCAACTCCATAGCCACGTGGATAACGAACCAGCCAGCAGACCTACAAGTAGTGGTGACAGCAACACAGAGAGAGAGAGAGAGAGAGAGAGAGAGAGAGAGAGAGAGAGAGAGAGAGAGAGAGAGAGAGAGAGAGAGAGAGATCCACCGCTCTACATATAGATCAGCTGAGTTCTTGTGTACCCAAAGGACTCCAACCCTGATCATAAGACATTCCCTGTCTCTGTGATGTGAGAAAGTGAGAAAGCCCAGTCATGTGAGGCTAGACGGTTTCTTTGAAAACATTATCAATACTTTGTATATTCAAGCTTGTATACAAAGGTAAAGGCACACACACACACACACACACACACACACACCACACACACACACACACACACACACACACACGCGCGCGCGCGCGCGCGCGCGCGCGCGCGCGGCACACACACACACACACACACACACACCTGCTTCTGCCGCTCAGAAAACTTTTCTATCTTTGGTGTTAGAGAAAAGGAAATACAAAGTAGGCAAATAACTAGAAAAAGAGACAGACAGACATACAGACAGAAAGAGATGTGAGGGAAGGTCTTTGGAACTGTGGCGAGAAATGGCAATGATAGGGGGAGAACAAGTCAGATTATAACAAAAAATATAGGTTAGCAAAAAAAATAATAATAAAGGTTAGAATCATGCTGTTACTGGAGAAGCTTTTCTAAACTTTTTTTTTTGTACAAAGTGCACTTAAACTTGACTTCGAGCAAGATGAACGCAATCTTAAGATCTGAAATTTATGAGAGAAATGTTTTCTTGTCCTTTTTTAAATTCTTCTGTGTTGCCCCGTAAACAGAAATGACCTTTTCCTGGCAGTTCTTCTTCACAGGAGAGCCACACTCCAGAGACGCGTATGCACCAAATGCATATTCCAACATCATCTTCCACCCACCCACCATTCTCTCCTGCAACATTTTTACATTGAAATATCAGGCAATTCCTGGGAGAGTCTTGGGGGTGTTAATGCGTCGACCTGTGATCCAATCGAAACGCCTCCAAGCATATTACAGTCATACTGCTCGTGCTAAATTAATCTTTCAAACATGCTAAACCACGAGGGAGCAATTTCTGCTCTGAAGTGTCTCAGTGGAGGGCGCACATCATTTGGACTGGAAACAAGCTTTTGATGATAATTCTCGTGACATTTGTTGCCCTTTAACTAAGCACTCAGCCAGCCGAGTGCGTGTATATATTAAATAAAAATGTTAAAGTCCCCACCCGTCTCCATTTTACTTGCCACTGCCTATGAACAATGTGCATTACACAAAAATATTCGCATAAATTCCCTATGGAGAGAGAGAGAGAGAGAGAGAGAGAGAGAGAGAGAGAGAGAGAGAGAGAGAGAGAGAGAGAGAGATGTGTGTGTATGTGTGTTTCTCTCTCTCTCTCTCTCTCTCTCTGCGCGCGCGCGCGTGTGTGTGTATGTGTGTGTGTGTGTGTGTGTGTGTGTGTGTGTGTGCGTGCGTGCGT
>CM065720.1:75888412-75900912 GCA_033310375.1 Conus canariensis | reverse complement strand
CACGTCAGCGTCTCTTTCTCTGCCTGTCTTATTTCAACTTTCTGTCGATACCACCCCTTCCCACCCCACCCTCCTTCGTCCGCCTCCTGTTCGCCCGCTCTGCCAGCTTATGTCCATCCATTTTAAGAAACTAAAGCCAAAGAAAGCCCCAGGGAAAGATGGTGTTCCCAATGACATGATCAGGAGACTTGGAACCACAGCAAAACAGAAGCTCCTTCTGATCATCAACCAGTCATGGAGCTCAGGGAAATTCCCAGACCGATGGAGAGAAGCAGTCATCATCCCCATCAGAAAGGAACAGAAAGACAAAACCAAGAAATCCAGCTACCGACCAGTCAGCCTTCTCAGTTGTCTGGGCAAGGTGATGGAAAGAATGGTGAACACAAGACTGCTGAAACACCTGTAAGAAAATCACCTGCTCAGCAACACACAGTCAGCATACAGGAAAAACCGCAGTACGGAAGACCAGCTCGTGTACCTCGCCCAACAGATCGAAAACGCCTTTCAGGAGAAGAAAAAGGTACTCACTGTCTTCGTGGACCTGACCAAAGCCTTCGAAAAGGTATGGAAGGAAGGACTTCTCCTGAAGCTGCTAAACAAGAAAGTGGAAGGGAGTATGTACCGCTGGATACGCAACTTCCTCCAGTACCGCACAGCAAGAGTTCAACTTGATGGGAAAATTAGCCATCGAATCACTCTACAACAAGATGTACTACAAGGAGGAGACATTTACCCTACACTCTTTCTCATCTTCATTGACGACATTGCTGAGAAGCTCACCAAGCACATCTCCAGAGCTCTCCATGTCGACAATTTTGCTGCCTGGAGTGCTGCAGAACATTTAACCACAGTCAGCAGGAAGCACTGGAACACGTCGGAAGATGGGCCTCTGACTGGGGCGTAGAAATCAATGCCACCAAGACAGTGGCCACAGTCTTCTCGCTGTCGCCACTGCCAGAAACCATCAGCCTGAAAATAAATGGAAGAGAGCTGAAACAAGAAGACAACCCAACATACCTAGGCATCAAGCTGGACAAGCGGCTTACTTGGAATCCGCACCTCAAGAACATTGAAAACGAAGCAGTCAGGAAGCTCGCCATCATGAAGAAGCTGGCCGGTACATCCTGGGGCGCAAACAGCAGCATCCTGCAGAAGGTGTATGTGGGTACCGTCAGACCAACCCTGGAGTATGGCAGTTCTGCATGGGCCACTGCATCCAAGACCAACACCAGTCGCCTGAACAAAGTGCAGAATGCAGGATTGCGACTGATCACTGGTGGGATGAAGACTACCCCAATCCAAGCCATGGAGAAGCTTACTAGTCTACATTCCCTCGAAGACAGACGTGAGGAGAAGGTTTTCATCAACAGTGAAAAGTTACTGCATATGCCTACCCACCCCGTGCACACCGAGATGCAGAACTCCACCAAAAACAGGCTAAAGAGGACAAGTTTCAACCACCTGTCTAAGAGCCTACATCGCAGAAATGAAGACCTGCTGCCTGCTTCACCAGCCGAAATGGAGATGCTTCCAGATTTTGAGGAACCAGACAATCACCTGGAAGATATCGCAATCATCACCGAAGTTCCTGGCATTAAAAGAACGGACCGTCAAGCCCCTCAAGTAATGAAAGCTCTAGCACAGGAGATGATTACCAACCAATACAACCCCAGCGAGTGGACCCACGTCTTCACAGATGGATCCTCAGAAGGAGCAGTCAAGAATGGAGGAGAATGGGAGAATGTTTTATCATGATCCAGCCGACTTCAAAGATTAGAAGAAGAAGAAGAAGAAGAAGAAGAAGAAGAAGAAGAAGAAGAAGAAGAAGAAGAAGAAGAAGAAGAAGATGATGATGATGATGATGATGAACAATAAGAACAAAAACAAGAAGAACAAGAAAAAGAACAAGAAGAAGAAGAACAACAACAACAACAAGAGCAAGAAGAATACGAAGCACAAGAAGAAGAACAAGGAGGAGGAGGAGGAGGAGGAGGAGGCAGGTAGAAAAGCAAAAGAAGAAGAAGAAGGGGGAGGAGGAGGAGAAGGAGGAGGAAGAGGAGGAGGACGAGGGGGAGGAAGAGGAGAGGAAGTGGAATAAGATTTTTGTTTTAAATCGTAATGATAATAATGGTTACAATCATGCTGGTGATGTTGCTGTTACTGCTGCTGCTGCTGCTGCTGCTGCTGCTGCTGCTGCTGCTGCTGCTGCTGCTGCTGCTGCTGCTCACGGTGATGATGGTGGTGTTGATGGTGACGACGACGGCAATGACACCAACAACGATGATTATGATGGTGATGATGTTGAAAAGGATAGTGATGATGGTAGTGGTAATGATGATGATGATGATGGTGATGATGATGATAATGATGATGATGATGATGATGATGATGATGATGATGATGATGATGATGATGATGATAATGATGATCCAGAAACAATTATATTGTAATACTCTCAATTGGTTTTCCCGTTTTACACCATGGTGAATCCACTCCACGACAAAACCTACGACAACAACACATAACAACAACACACAATGACAGTATCAACTATAACACTGGAGACAACTGGATTCTGAAGAAGAAGGAATCCAGATAGGGCTCATGTAGAAGCCACAGATAAGATATGGCTATCAAAGCAAGAATCAGAAAAGCAAAAGAAAATATTCCTGAATTAAAAAAAATGTAACTCTGTACAAAAACAACACTTCTGATTACAAAACAAATGAAGCCACTGTGTACGACACAGAAACATAAAAAGCAGCGAAAAACACCAACAAGACACTAAAGTTATTCACCAAAAGCAGCCTCTGAAATGTTCTGAAGATCCTCCAACAACTGCCATCATCAACGTCAATCTTTGGCAGCCAGCACTCTTACTACCAGTCACGAAAAACATTAAGAGAAGAAAATGGAAGATGCACTAGACATATTTTCAAGTAACCAGTATCAGACATGATCAGGTGAGCCTTGACATGGAAAGTCCATAGCAAGTGGATGCGAGACAGACCGACAGGTACTTAGGATTGTGACTTGCAAAAGGGCAGCAAACAGATGGAGACACTTCCACACAGCTGAAGAAGAAGGCCCACAGGGCTCAGGTGAACTCTTGTTGACTGTTGATATTAAATTTGAATTGGGGTGGTGGGCGATAACGTGACATCATGATTATGTTTAGATTTTCACTTCTGGATTTTCAATTAAATAACAAGAGTGAACATTAAGAGATGTATCCAAAGTGTGCCGAGAACAGGTTTTGAACGACATCAAGTATTTAAATTATAACCCCGATGGCAATTAATACTGTAAATGGGAAGCAAGTGTCTACCATAAGTATCGCATTCCATTGTCGACAAGCCAGAATCGAGCTGTCTGGGGAGAATTTTGAAGATTGGAAACTGGAAAACAACTGAGAAAATTTTTTTTAAAAGTATCTACAGTTGAATTATGGATTGATAAAGCAAAGAGAAAGACAATGATAAGCAAAATATGTATGTAAAAATAGTAAACACATGAAAGAAAAAAGACAAAGAAACGTATTGAGGCATGAAACATGGAACATTTCCAACGAAGGATTTTTAAGAGCGTTTGAACTATTCAACACTTAAAAAAAACATCTCCCACTTTCTCTCCATCGCCAGCAACACACCCCATACCATGGCTCGGTCTGGGAAGATGATTGACGACACCTATACACATGCACGCACATAAGTACAGAGAAAAAGGGGGAAGTGGGAGAGAGAGAGAGCGAGAGAGAGAGAGAGAGAGAGAGAGAGAGAGAAGGAAACAGACATACAGACAGACAGCAGACAGAAAGACAGGCAGACAGCCAGCCAGGGAGACAGCAAGACAGTGAAACAGAAAGAGAGAGAGAGAGAGAGAGAGAGAGAGAGAGAGAGAGAGACAGACAGACAGACAGACAGACAGACAGCCAGCCAGACAGCCAGCCAGACAGACAGGCAGACAGAGACAGACAGACAGCCAGCCAGACAGCCAGACAGCCAGAGAGACAGCGAGACAGTGAAACAGAGAGAGAGAGAGAGAGAGAGAGAGAGAGAGGGAGGGAGACCGACCGACAGACAGACAGACAGACAGACAGACAGACAGACGGAGACAGAGAGAGATTTGGACAGATATAAGGGCAAATATCTTCATCCAAATCACCACGTCGGGTTGCCAGCAGGCGTGGACAACATGATGCGAATGGTCAGCCAGACAAGCCATCGGCTCCACTCTCCTTGGCCATTAAGCCAGAGCTGGAAATAGCAACACTAATTAAAACCCTGCTGTCTGATACCAAATGGGGCATTTCCTCAGGGTAAAAAAAAACCCTCAAAGGTCTAACTGTGGAACAGATTCGTCTGGGTTCTTTCTTCTTCTTCTTCTTCTTCTTCTTCTTCTTCTTCTTCTTCTTCTTCTTCTTCTTCTTCTTTTTTTTTTTTTGCTAGAGTGCTAGTAAGCGAACATATGAATGTGTCTCTCTCTGTGTGCCCGTTTGTCTGTTCATCTCCATGTACTGTATCCCTGCCCCCTCCCCCCACCCACTCACCACTACAACTGTCTCTGTTTCTGCCTGCCTCTCTGTCTGTCTGTCTGTCTCTCTCTCTGTATGGTGTGTGTACACACACACACACACACACACACACACACACACACACACACACATATATATATATATATTATATATATATATACACACACACATATAGAGAGACACACATACATACATACTAAGAGAGAGAGAGAGAGAGAGAGAGAGAGAGAGAGAGAGAGAGAGAGAGAGAAAGACAGAGACATACATGCGTAAATACATATATGCATACATACATGCATAGATAGATAGATAGATAGATAGATAGATAGATAGATAGATAGATAGATAGATAGATAGATAGACAGATAGATAGATAGGGTTGAAACACAGAAAAAGATAATAAATGAAGAGTACCCACCATACTGTGGTATATAAACGTCAACCTGTCGATGAATGAGCAACAGTTTCTCACTAAAAGTGTCAAGGGCACATGCGCTGGTAAACAAGTGTCGCTTTTAGCATCAGAGAAACGGGTTACTTGACGTCAAACACCTATGTCTTTCCTGAGCTTGTTAATTACAACGCCTGTCCGAAATCACCCTCAGCCATGCTTACAGCCGTCAGAGATTCTTGACCGTCAACAACAGCATTGAAGATCTCTCTCTCTCTCTCTCTCTCTCTCTCTCTCTCCTCTCTCTCTCTCTCTCTCTCTCTCTCTCTCAAAATTCAGAATAATTTCACGAATGGTTTTAACATTACATATATTTAAAGGTCTGTGCGTATGCACTTACGTATATATGTTGGAGTCTCTCTGTCCATCTGTCTATATCTGTTTGTCTGACTGACTGATTCCCTCCCCTCTCTCTCTCTCTCTCTCCTCTCTCTCTCTCTTCTCTCTCTCTCTCTCTGTTGTGTGTGTGTGTGTGTGTGTGTGTGTGTGTGTGTGTGTGTGTGTGTGTGTGTGTGTGTGAGAGAGAGAGAAAGTGTGAGAGAGAGACTGTGTGCGTGTGTGTGCGCGCGCGCGCCGCGCGCGCGTGTGTGTGTGTGTGTGTGTGTGTGTTGATAGGTCTTTCTAGCAGGATCCTTTTTGATTCAAATCCATATAGCAGCAAGTTATAATACATCACACGAAACAACAGCAACTACAGGAAAAAAAGCTACTCCCTACTGGTCCATCTTGTAAGACATGGCACACATAGTTATTCTCAAACGTGTCTTCTGAACTGCAGGACATTCACAAATAGATTGTATGTACTCGGGTTCTAGAAACACGTTTTTGCATGCAGGGTTGAAAGAATAAAATACAGTGCCAAGCCTGGAACACATTCAGGAGGTGACTTTGAAGCCAACCATTAACTGTTGCCACCTGACAGGGTAGAGCACCCAGGACAGAATCTCAGGGATTAGGCACTTGCATATCTAAAAATGCTACATGTGAGTGGATTGGTGAGACAAAGAGAAGACGATGAGAACAGCAAGAAGCGATGTCATGTACAAAAGCGAAACACAGACTCACAAGCCATGGGATTTCTTGATAAAAGTTTTCCAGAATTTGGAAAGATTTGGAACGGAAAATCACACCCTTCCCTACCCCATCATCACCACTATCCACACACCACCTCCAGTAATTACACTGAGCAAACTTGACCACATACATACACATGTTCTCAGTGAGAGAGAGAGGAGAGAGAGAGAGAGAGAGAGAGAGAGAGAGAGACAGACAGACAGACAGACAGACAGACAGACAGACAGTCAGACAGACAGAGAGAAGGGCAGATATTTTTGTCCTAATTACCACGTCAAGTTGCCAGCTGGCGTTGTCCACATGATACTAATGATCATCCAGACCAACAGACGTTGCCTTCAGTCTCGTGGGCCGTGAAACCAGAGCTGGAATTAGCAACACTAATTAATGTGTGCTGTCTGATACCAATCGGGCCAGTCCTGTACAGGGAAAAAAAAGGATTTAAAACACAGATGTGGCTGAGATTGGCCAAGGGTTCTCTACCAGTGATTTTCGGCTTCTACGATACGTGTCGGATGTCTCTGGTTCTGCCTGGCAGTCTTGTACATGTATGAAAGAGGGTCTGCTCACACTTGGAGATGGATTTAAAAGTTGGCATTTTCATATCTGCTTGTTCGTTCATTTTTCCAGCTACAGCATGAATTATTAATGCACATACGCAAGCAAGCAAGCAAGCAAGCACACACACACACACACACACACACACACACACACACACACACACACACACACACACACACACACACACTCTGATAGACAAGCACGCGTGCGCGCACTCCTGCGCACGTGCACGCACATACACACACGTATACACACAGACACACAGGCAGCCACACACACACACACACACACACACACACACACACACACACACACACACACACACACATGCGCGCACGCACGCACGTACACACACACACACACACACACATATATATACACACACACACACACATACACACACACGCGCGCGCGCGCGCGCGCGCGCGCAGCGCGTGCATGCACACATGCACACAATCATGCTGACAGACAGACAGACAGACACAGACACCTTTAGACGAACAGCAATCAGAGAGACAGAAAAAGAGTCAGACAGATAGACACACGCATGTATGACAACACGTCTCCTTATTGTTCACTAGCACCAACACAAATGCATTTGCTTTTCATGAATCAGGTATCTCGAGAGTTTCAGAGAATTTGTCTAAAATAATACTTGATCATCTGCCAATGTTAAAAAAAAAAATCTGAGCCTTCACATTTTTGCAGACGTCGTTCGAATGTCCATCTTTCAATTAAGCAATATTTGTTTGGCTGGTGAAAGACAGTTCTTCTTCTTCTTTTGTATCTCAGATATGCAGCCTATTTTTCTCTTAATATTCAGTTATGTGATGTGCGCTATGGTAAAGTGACTTCGGTCTCTGTTCACGAGATCTTATTAAGGTTTCCTGTATTGTCCTACTGGCCTATATGCGACCCACTTGCTATAGTCTACTTGCCAGCCAGTGTACCCACTTGCTCTTTCTTTGATGCCTGCATGTGACGTCAACGTAAATTATGACATCAGCTTAAAATGACATAGGTAACTACATGACGAAAATAATAATATTAGACGAAAGAGGAGAGCAAGAACTAACGGCCGAGGCTTTGGTGTCCAGCCTAATTTATTTTGTTTTAATCGTCGTTTTCTCCGTAGTGTTACTATGTGGAGAGGCTGACTTTCAAGTCAGTAGTACGTTGATGTTCACTGTGTATGTGCGATACTTCTGATGACGGTACCAGCGAAATATGTACCAGGAAATTTAATTGTTATAGAAATGTTGTGAATGCTGTGTCGCCGAGAGTGACTTAAAACTCCTGCAAGAATATTTATGTGCTCTAAGTCTAATTGTGCCACCTCGTGTGTGTCGGTGGGCTGAGTATATTGATGTGAACATTGTAATATCAATACACGGAGAAGTTAATTAATTTGTGTTTTAGATCAACAATATGTCGAATCGAAGTTTATTGTGTTCTATGGGACTTTGCTGAAATCGTGTTCTCCGGGGATTCAATATTGATTGCTGTTCCTTGTGAATCTGCAGTTCTTCAATGGTTTGCTGGGCTTTATGAATCTGCGGTTCTTCTGTGGATTGCTGTGCTTTGTGAATCTGCGGTTCTTCTTCTATGGATTGCTGTGCTTTATGAATCTGCGGTTCTTCTGTGGATTACTGTGCTTTATGAATCTGCGGCTCTTCTTCTGTGGATTGCTGTGCTTTGTGAATCTGCGGTTCTTCTGCTATGGATTACTGTGCCTTGTGAATTTGCGGTTCTTCTTCTGATAGTTTGACGTGATTTATTGTGCTTGTTGTGTGGAGACCCTGTTTCTTCTTCTTCGTCGCTTGTGTTTGTGAACGGCTGTGCTTATCATGTGGGGACCTTGGTTATCCTTATTTGTCTTCTTTTAGTGTTGTAGACTGTGGCTTGGGTACTGTGGAACCGAGTGTGTTGACTGCATATGTGAGACACTGTGGACGGCGCCGGCGAGATCTGTGAGTGATATCAAGATATGTACTATGATATGCTGATATCTGATGACTGAAGTTCCTATGTATTGATATCTTGATCTATATGCTATGTAGTGACATGTATTGATTTGTACCAGTTCACATGAATGTATGTTTGATGGTTCAGGCAGCATAATTATAAAGAAAAAAAAATCTAACTCGTGTGTTCCCTGGCTATCCATGTGCGTTTGGTGTGGGTGTGCGTAGGGAATAATTATTACACGCATCCAAACTTTTGAGAGCGAGTCAGACAGCAAAACACGCACCGCACACCATCCGTAACATCTGGTGACCCCGTAGTTAATTTTCTTTTGCTATTGAATTAAAAATCGCCTTAGTGGTAGGATTTGTTTTTGTACACCTATAATTGCCCAATTAGACGTAATAGGTCACGTTCACAGACTTTTCTTTTGAACAATTGAGTTGTGTTGTATTGTTTTGTTTTATGACTGTTCTTGTCTACTTTCTTTCTCGTCTCCAGCGTAACGGGGTATCTCCTTCTGTATAGTTTCTGGAGATACGAGGACCTAGTTCCTAGTTCTTCCTTCCTTTGTGGGCTTTATTTTTATTGTCTTCAGTTATCTCTATGATTATTTCTGTTTCTATCTTTTCTTGGGGATTGTGTTGCTTCTTCAGCATTCTTAGGGTTCTTTTCTCTTGAATGAGTGAGTGTGTGAGTGGCTGCCCTGAACCAGTAAAGAAAAAAATTATTAGTTGTTTCATTTTGAATGCTTTGTGTGTGAAAAAAATAGCAACAATACATTGATTATATTTGTTATTACTCTCATGTCATTGCTTGATTTATACTTGTTGCTGAAAATTTGGTATTGATTATCGATTGTGTTTTTCTTTCTCCCCATATCCCTGAAATCCTGTTTCATTGTTTATCTCTATCTTTTGTTGGCTGGGTTTGATAATACTTAGTCTTTTAAAGAGTGATTGTCGTTAATGTTTGTTTGAAAAAAAAAATCCTCTTTGGAATTCATATATATATATTAGTGGACAGGGGTTTCAAACCTTTTTTGCTTGTGATAGCAATTGTTTGTATTTGATCCACTAGTGTGTGTCTCGGTTTGACAGGACATTATTTCATATTTTCATTATGGCACAAAAGGCTAAGGAAGAAAGTCCTGTTGTGTCCTCTATGGACGAGGACAAAGTTTTCGCTAAATATTTACAACGAGGTAAAGTATGTGGTCTGGAGGGAGAAGATCTGTTGGCCTATGTGGATAAATGCATTGCTCAAGATATGGAAAGAGAGGAAAGAATCAAAATGAAAAGAATGCAGGAAGAAGAGATAACTAAAAGAGAACAAATACAAATACAAGAGGAAACAAAAAGAATGCAAGAGGAAGAGGAAACAAAAAGAATGCAAGAGGAAGAGGAAACAAAAAGAATGCCAGAGGAAACAAAAAGAATGCAAGAGGAAGAGGAAACAAAAAGAATGCACGAGATAGAGGAAACTAAAAGAATACAGTTACAAATAACTTCTCAGCAGAGTGCGGTCTCAGGACAGGACAGTGAGAGTCAGGGTTCTGGTTTTCCCAGGTTTAACGCCCCTCGTCCTACTTTTCCTAAGTTGCCCCCTTTCAAGGAAAGAACTGATGATATAGACAGTTACTTGTTTCGTTTTGAAACCCATGCTCGGTCCTTAGGATGGTCTGAGAGTTTGTGGGTTATATACCTGTCTGCACTACTTGAGGGTTCCGCTTTAACTCTCTATCACAGTCTCGCTGAAAATAATGTTGTGTCTTACGAGCTTTTGAAAGAGAGCTTGCTCACAAAATTTCAATGTACTCCAGATGGTTTTCGTAAGCGTTTTCGTGAGGCTAAACCTAGCTCAGATGAACCTTTCGAGACCTTTGCAGTTGAACGTAGACGTTTGTTTGACCGTTGGGTCTCTTTGTCAAAAAATGATAAGTCTTTTGAAGGTCTGGTGGATCTTATCTTGCGTGAGCAGTTTTTGGAGTGTGTCTCTAAGGACTTGGCTACTTTTTTGTGTGAAAAAGATGTGAAAACTTTTGATGAAATGATCAAGTCTGCAGAGTCATACAGACATGCTCGTCCCACTAAGGTGCTTTCTAGGAAAGCTGATGTAAACATTTTTGCTTCTGTTGGATACAAAACTCCTGGTCAATTTGATAGAAATCCGTATCCCGGTCAGTCTGATAGAACTCCGTACTATACTGTGGTCAGTCTGACAGAGAAAACAGATACTCTGCTTTTCAAAACAGTGGCCACTACTCTGGTTCCTCAGCTGATCGCAGAAGTAACTTTGGTGGTTGCTGTTATTGTGGTCATCAGAGCTTTGGTTACTCAGCTGGTCGTGGAAATAACTTTAGCAGTAGCCGTTATCGTGGTCGTGGCGCCCGTTATATCTCTGGCAGTAAGAGTTCCTCAGAAAGTGCTTCTGATCAGTTTGCAAGTGTTATGTGTTTTTTGTGTAAAAAGACAGGACATGTAGCTGCTAGGTGTCCATGGAAGTCAGGTAGAAACCCTTGTAGAATTTGCACCCTTAGCCACCCAGACACGTGTCCTTTTGTAGTTAGTAACTCCACTGTTGTCAAGAACTCAGCTGACAGCAAACAGTCCATTGCTTGTTGCTCTGTTCTTGATACTCCTTTTGCTTGTCTAGCTGCTGGTGAGTTCACAGGCAAATTACGTTTGGAGTCTGGTTCTGTGAATGGCACTTTGAGTTCTGTTCTGCGTGATACTGGTGCTACCATCTGTGGCGTTCGCAAAGGGTTAGTTTCTGACAGTCAGATGTTAGGAACCACAGTGAAGTGTGTTTCTTTTGGTGGTCGTGTGGATGAGTTTCCACTGGCTACAGTTTCAGTCAGTTGTCCTTATTTTGTGGGTGATTTGACTTGTGTCTTGGATAGCCCTGTCGCAGATCTCATTGTGGGTAATGTACCTGGAGTTTCTGTGAGCGGTGAGTTTGGTGATGTATCTGGGGAACCTTTCTCTTTAGCAGCCGTTACGAGGGCTAGAGATAAGCATGTTGGGGACAAAAAGCCTTTGTGTCAGATCCCTGATGATCTGAACATTTCCCGTTCTGATCTTGTTCAGAAACAGAAGGATGAGTCATTGAAGTCTTGCTTTCAGTTAGCGTCTTCTGATGTGTCTGCTGTGTCTACTTCTGATGTTGTTGTACCAACAGTTGTTCTTTCGCAAGGTACTTCAGTGCCTGGGTCAGAGATAGCACCTTTGGCTTGTGAGCAGGAACAGGTTTCTCTTGAGTGTTCTCCAGGAGTTGGTCTTTCTGTGGATCCCTCTCTGGAGTCTGTCTGTACTTTTCGTGAAGTGGTTTGTACAGTCGGTGTCATTCAGGACTGTGATGACGCTTTATCCATTCCCACTTTAACTGTTCCGATGGCGTCTTCTATGCCAGATGAAGATGCTCCTTCTGTACAGTTTGATTGTACTTTGTCTGACAAAAGTACCAGGGAGTTGCGTATAATGTTTGATGATTTTCAGGACATTTTGACCCCCAAACCAGGTTCTTTCTCAGGTGATGTACTACTACAGATCCCTCTTACAACAGATGTCCCTGTTAGAAAGAAGTGTTATGATACCCCCTTTTCTGCAAAAGAGGTTGTTGAGAGAGAGATTGGTATCATATTGGATCTTGGTATCATTGAGCCATCGAATAGTCCGTATGCATCTCCAGTTGTATTCGTCAGGAAGAAAGATTGTTCGTGTCGTTTCTCTCCTGAGTGTGCTGAAGCTTTGACGAAGATTCAGGGAATCTCGTCTTCTGCACCTGTGTGTTGTTACCTACATTGGGTGATTCTTTTATTTTCAGGACTGATGCTAGTTATGTTGGTTTGGGTGCTATATTGCTCCAGGAGAATGATGATTTTCTTCACCCAGTCGTGTTCGCTTGTCAAAAGTT
>CM065720.1:75878412-75883412 GCA_033310375.1 Conus canariensis | reverse complement strand
CACACACACACACACACACACACACACACACGCACACACACACGCACACACACACACGCACACACACACGCACACACACACGCACACACGCACACGCACACACGCACACACACACACGCACACACACACACGCACACACGCACACACACACACACACACGCACACACACACACGCACACACACACACACGCACACACACACACGCCACACACACACACCACACACACACACACGCACACACACACACGCACGCACACACACAGCACGCACACACACACACGCACAAAACACACACACACACACACACCACACACAATATATATATATATATATATATATATATATATATATATATATATATATATATATATATATGAACAATATAAAAAAAAGTCCTTAAAAAATCTGAAGGTGCTCAACCCCTTGGGGAGCAACATCTGTTAAAAAATATTTTTAAAAATGAAGTATTAAAATCTACAAGCTTGTTTCTAGCGTTGCTATCTTCAGGATGTCTTTTGGGGCACGCCAACGATCTTTTATGGCGTGCGGGACTTGATTTTAACTCTGTGTGTGCAGGCGGATCTCATTTGCTGCACGTGCGGCCTGTGGTTCTTATTGGGGCCTGTTCAGATGGAATGTGCTAGCAAAGATTTCCACTTGTGCCTGCAATTGTTTACAATTTCTACTTTTGTGTTCAGAGTTGCTAAGTGTGGTTTGCATAATATTAACCATTTTTCTGTGGCCGTCATCTCTGTATAAACCGGCCTGTTTTCCAAGTTGTTTTTGGATGTTGGATAGCATGAATAGTCCGACTAGTTCACATGTTTCGGCACCATCATACGATCCCATAGTTACATCAAATGTGGAGTTTGTGCTCGTTTTTTTAATCCAAGTTTCATTTCTGCTATGGAGTAAGGTTTTTTGGTGTGGAAAATAATCTCCATTTCTGACTCTGTTATATTTGTGTATTTGTTGGCAAATTTCAAAGCTTTGTTGAGTAGTTCTTCATCTATGGATGGATAGAAGTCTACTATGTCAAATGTAATGAACATTGTATTTCTCTGTTTGTTGAGTTTCTTAAACCATTGTATGACTTCATAGCTGTTTTTCCAAAGGTTGTATTCGGTGTTTTATTTTATATCTTCTATAGCCTTGTCCAAAATTCTCTTGCTTATTTTGCCCAGTTTGGATTTAGATGGGTTTATTAGTCTACATGTTGGGTTGTTTTGGAAGTTAGGCTTGTGGTCTTTAAGCGTTATGAAGGCTTCTTTTGTTGCTGTTGCCTCTACCCTATCACTTAACTCCATGCGGTGTGCAAGCTCTTTTTCTTTTTTGCGGATGTTGCTATGTGTAGTTTTATCAGCTTTCTTGTAGTTTTTCTGGATGTTTTTGTTTAAGAGTTGAGAGTATTCGTTTGGTTCCATTTTGTAAAAATCGCTCGTTTTGTCAGCCTTTACGAATATCTTTTTATCATTTTGGATTTGTTTTATATCATTTGCTAGTGATGTTTGAAAGTTGTTATTTGATTTTTTGAATTTAATATTGGCTATCAGTCCCTTCATTTTGTCTTCAAAAGGTTTCATTTCATCTATTGTCGGAGGTGATCGCCATGATTTGAATCCATATGTATTTTTGTCTTCATTCTTTGCATTTGGGTTTAGGAAGAAGAACACCTTCCATCTCATGATGCGCACAAATTTCTCGGTTTGTTCTATCAGTTTTTTAGTGTAAGTTTGTGGGTTTGAAAATGGTATGTTTTTAGTGGATTGCCTAAAGTTGATTTTCTCCATTTTAGATTTTGTCAGACCACAGTGCTCAACGTGAGGAGCGATTATTATGAACAATATAAAAAAGTCCTTAAAAAATCTGAAGGTGCATTTGACATAGTAGACTTCTATCCATCCATAGATGAAGAACTACTCAACAAAGCTTTGAAATTTGCCAACAAATACACAAATATAACAGAGTCAGAAATGGAGATTATTTTCCACACCAAAAAAACCTTACTCCTTAGCAGAAATGAAACTTGGATTAAAAAAACGAGCAAAAACTCCACATTTGATGTAACCATGGGATCGTATGATGGTGCCGAAACATGAGAACTAGTCGGACTATTCATGCTATCCAACATCCAAAAACAACTTGGAAAACAGGCCGGTTTATACAGAGATGACGGCCTCGCTGCATTAAACAGTAATCCAAGAACCATTGAAAACAAGAAAAAAGAATTATGTAAAATCTTTAAAAACCACAACTTAAAAATCACAATAGAAGCAAACAAAAAAAGTAGTGAATTACCCAGACATAACATTAGACCTCAATGACCATGTGTACAAACCATACAAAAAACCCAATGACATACCAGTCTACGTAAACATCAAAAGCAACCACCCACCATCTATACTAAAAACAATACCCAATGGTATAAACAAGAGACTATCCAACCTGTCATGCAATGAAAACGCATTCAATGATGCAGCAACAGAATACCAAGAAGCATTACAAAAAAGTGGTTACAATTACAAACTACAATACAGTCCAGACAACAGCACGAACAGAAATAAGAAAAATAGGAAAAGAAAGATCATATGGTACAACCCACCATACGATGGACAAGTAAAAACAAATGTAGGAAAAGAATTCTTTAAAATCTTGGCAACATCATTCCCAAAAGAACACAAACTGTCCAAAATATTCAACAAAAACACCATCAAACTATCATACACGTGTATGCCCAACCTCAAAAACATGATTGACTCATCTAACAAAATGAAAAGCAACATAAAAGAGAAGGGTGCCGAAAGGACATCTTGCAACAGCACTAAAAAAGAACAGTGCCCCCTAAGCAATAAATGTCTTCACAGCAACATTGTATACCAAGCTACGGTAACATCAGAAAATGAAAAAGAAACATATATAGGGATTACTGAAAACACTTTCAAAACCAGATACGCAAACCACAAACAGTCATTCAAAAATGAAAAATACAAAAATCAAACAGAGCTGAGTAAATACATTTGGAGACTCAAAGATAAAAAATAGACTACAACATATCATGGAAAACCATAAAAAGAGCAACACCATACAACAATATCTCAAAAAGATGCAATCTATGCTCCACAGAAAAATGGTTAATATTATGCAAACCACACTTAGCAACTCTGAACACAAAAGTAGAAATTGTAAACAATTGCAGGCACAAGTGGAAATCTTTGCTAGCACATTCCATCTGAACAGGCCCCAATAAGAACCACAGGCCGCACGTGCAGCAAATGAGATCCGCCTGCACACACAGAGTTGAAATCAAGTCCCGCACGCCATAAAAGATCGTTGGCGTGCCCCAAAAGACATCCTGAAGATAGCAACGCTAGAAACAAGCTTGTAGATTTTAATACTTCATTTTTAAAAAATATTTTTTAATATATATATATATATATATATATATATATATATATATATATATATACACACACACACACACGCGTGCGCGCGCGCATACACACATATCTACACATGCACGCACGCACACACGCACACACGCACGCGCGCATGTATGAACGGACACACACACACACACACACACACACACACACACACACGCGCGCGCGCGCGCACACACACACACACACACACACACACACACACACACACATACACACTCGCGCGCGCGCGCAACAATGAAAACTGATCAAACGATCGGATACGCGTCCGAGGTAAAAACAGCAACAACAACAACAACAACAACAAGAAGCAACAAAAACACTTAAACAGAACAAGCATAAGCACAGAGCCCTGTGGGACCCCTTACTTTAGACGTACAGCTGAGGTGACTTTCTGAGAACGAACGCTGAAATAAGATTTCAATCCATTGAAAGTTTTGCCGAGAGAAACATACTATTGAATTTAAAACAGCAATTTCATGAACTATAGCATCACAAACTACAAAAAAGCTTGAAATCGATAAAGGTCATTACAGAGGACTATTTGCAACTTGGAAGTAAGTGACCTCTGTGCTTTGAACTGCTTCGTGAGCAGACTGATGAAGACTTTTTTCTCACCCAGCGGAGCAAATGTGCTTCAAGGGGACAGTCACTATTCTTTTTGATGCGGTTTGGCAGGGAGGAAAGCTTTGACACGGCTTTAAAGGGATCTGAGACTAAAAGCGAATAGCTCTTAGTGCACTCGGTCCCCAGAGCTGTGAATGTTACCCTACATATCGACAATGATGTCCACTACCCTGAGGTGGAATTATCTCATTTACATTGCAAACTAGCGGTGATATCAGCCGCCTCAGCCTGGAATCAATAAGATAGATGGACAACGATGTGATCTGTACAGACCTGTAACGCACAATATTACGTCGACGGTAATACCTGCTGTCTAGACATGGATCTATATGTAATCTGCACCTTTACGTCTGCAGCCCTGGTATTAAATCAGCAGCATTTGGACAAATAATTTGCTGCCCGTAGATGGAATGACAACATTATAGGAACAGTAATGTCTGTCACCATGGGGTTGCAGTTAGCATCATTATGTTGACAGGGACATTTGCTGTCGAGATCTGATGCCAGATACCTGATGGGGATGTACATATACATAAAGGTTTTGAGTACAGGAGATGACTGCACCTTTGGGTTGTTTGTGCCATCGGAGAGAGAGAGAGAGAGAGAGAGAGAGAGAGAGAGAGAGAGAGAGAGAGAGAGAGAGAGCTACTCATACATTTCTGTGACTTTTCATAGCAAGGTCACTTTTGGGTACCTTTTTATTCATAAAATATTTGCTGAGGAACGAATGGATATTTCAAAAGACAAATTCTCTATATGCCTGTTTCATACGTCTACGTGATATTTATGTTACGGTAGTGCATAGTATTAGAGGGGGATATGCTTGAACCTTATGACTATGAAAAAATTGTATGATGTTCATATCATTTTCATTACCTCTTTTTGACTGTTGCAATATTCTTCCTGCCATTCTTCTCTGTGAATATGAAAAGT
>CM065720.1:75845912-75850912 GCA_033310375.1 Conus canariensis | reverse complement strand
TCTCTCTCTCTGTTACAAATGTACGCGTGTGTATATGCTATCACGTTTGTGCTTGTGTGTGGTTGCAGGCGCACACCACGGTAAGAAGAAAAACACTCAACTTTTTTTTTTCGTTTTTTAGTATGTTAAATACATGCGCCTTTCATACTGCATATGCACACTTGTGGTTTGTTTCTTTGTTTGCTTCTTTGTTTGTTTTGTTTCGTGTCTTGCTTCAACAGACAACTGGAAATAGCAGTAATTCGGTATAATTTTCGTTCTTCTTAAAAAAAAAGTAAATTCATAAAATCAAAGAAACTGAGCTTGAAATTGACGACCTTAGAAACGAAAATAACATCGAGCTGAATTACGAACTTTTTAGTCTGAACGGATGCCGAATCTGCAAACATTCAACCGGAGGGAAGATATGAGGTAGGAGGAACGAAAAAAAAAGAGGAAAACAAAGAGACAAGACAAGTAAGAAAGAAAGAAAGAAAGAAAAAAAAAAATAAATGAAAGAAAGAAAGAAAGAACTAAACCATTTTAATTAAACAAGAGAAGCAATTTAACTTGTTGACTCAAATGGCATAAACACACAATAGAACGGCAAGCGTTGTAGAAATAATGTAAGAGCACTGGTTTTGTTTCGCTTTCTTTTCCAAATATTTCATTAACGGGAATCTCTAGGAAACCTGCATGCACGTCCATTTTTCTCTGTGAAAATCATTGGATACATGGCATCATTTCATCGCGGAAGAGAGAGAAAGAAGCCAAACAAGCACATGGACATAATGTTTATACGCATGCGCGTACTCACATACTCACCCGCTCGCGCGCACCGCGCACACACACACACACACACACACACACACACACCGCACACACGCACGCACGCACGCACGCACGCACGCACGCACGCACGTACACGCACACACGCAAGCACACACAGACGCACACGCACGCACACACACACACACACACACACACACACACACACACACAGGCACACGCACGCACGCGCACACAAACACACACACACACGCGCGCGCGCGCGCGCGCGCACGCGAGCGCGCGCACACACGCACACACACATACACACACACACACACACACACACACACACACACACACACACACACACACCACGCACACACAGCACGACACAGACACAGACACACACACACACACACACACACACACACACACACACACACACACACACACACACACACGCAAGCACGCACGCACGCACGCAGCACACCACACACACACACACACACACACACACACACACACACACACACACACACACACACACACACCGCGCGCGCGCGCTTGAAAGGGCACACGAAAGTACGCCTGCTGGCACGCACGCACACACGCTCATTTACTTAATCATCACCCAAACTAATGACAAAGTGTGAAGAACGAAACGATCCAGAGCAATGAAAGACAGTCCCTAGTCAATTTACAGAGTAGCTGATCTTTACTCCAGGTGTCTGAAACTACTGACACGTGTCTTGGACCAGGACATCTCTACTCAATAACTGCTACCCAGCTGCTGTTATGCCAAGGCACTTTTGTTGTGTTTTTTTTTTTCCTTTTTTTTCTGGGCATTCTCAGTAGAGCTTCAGATCCTGCATGCGCGTTTACCTTGGTGAGTAGAGGGTGATAAGTAAAGAGAGGAGATGGCGGAAAAGTTTTTTGCACGTCAGGTATTCTGTGAATTGTGGCATGGAAGCATTTTGAGTTCTCCCATCAACCTACTTGTTGCTTTCTGTTATTTGGGCTTTCATGTTAATTCACGTTTTGCCCGGCATGTTCACTCGTGCTAACTGCATCAAATAATGACGTATTTATGACCTTTTTTAAACCGGACATGTATGAGGGTTGTTTTTTTACTCGTGCTATTCATCAAATAATGACGCATTCATGACCTTTTTTAAAACCTGACATGTATGACGTTTTTTACTCGTGCTAATTCATCAAATAATGACGCATTTATGACTTAAACAAAAAAACTGACATGCATGACTTTTTTTTTTACTCGTGCTGATTCATCAAATAATGACGCATTTATGACTTTTTTTTAACCTGACATATATGACGTTTTTTTACTCGCGCTCATTCATCAAATAATGACACAGCTTATGACGTTTTCCTTTTGACCTTAAATGTATGACGTCTCAATTTACTCAAAGAACTCATTTTTCATTTTACAACGTTGAGCACCTGTATATTCTCAGTTTTGCACAAATGTGAAATGTATGATGCAACGGTGTAGCGTCCATGTTTTTTTTCTTTTCTCCAGAAGTTCCCTCTGTTGAAAATTGTAGTTTGAAATTGCTTTGTTTGCAGCTATAAAGTAGCTTCAAGCATCATCTCACCAAAAAATCAGAATGCTCTCTGTCTGTCTGTCTGTCTGTCTGTCTGTCTGTCTCTCTCTCTCTCTCTCTCTCTCTCCTCTCTCTCTCTCTCTCTCTCTCTCTCTCTCTCTCTCTCTCTCTCTCTCGGTATTAGTGATTTGACTGTCCATCAAAGATATACACTAAACTCCAAAAACTGTCCATTCTGTAATCAAATCGAGGACAAAATACATTTTTTGATTGTTTGTCCATCCTATACAGATTTAAGAGATAAATACATTTTCCCTCATACTAGAAATGTTCATCAAATGTCATTGCTTTTTTTTTTTTTTACTGCAAAATGAAAAGAGAATTGTAACTCGCTCTGTTGCGATGTTCATTTTTAAAGCACTAGAACGGAGAGAGGAACTGTTATCAGTTTAACACAAAAATGCCAGAGTAATTTCAGGAAGAACATTTTGTTATGCAAATATTTTCTTCTATAATTTTCAGTATATGCGCCGGGCGTGTGTGTGTTCTACTTTTGTTATTGACCTCTTTGCAGATAGGTCGGTGGCCTTTGCAATTAAAACTATTTGAGTTTGAGTCTCTCTCTCTCTCTCTCTCTCTCTCTCTCTCTCTCTCTCTCTCTCTCTCTCTCTCTCTCTCTCTCTCTCTCCAAAAAAGACACCCAGAAACTCTCACACGCTTTCGGACATACAGACACACATATTAATGCATGCTCAATGCTGTACATTTTGCTTTTTCAAGGAAATGCTACTTGTAATATGAATCCGCAAATACCTCATTAGCTTTCACAATGAATTAATGAGGACTTCCGTACACGAGACATAAAAAATCTGTATATTACCCAATTCTTCTGAAACACCGCTATCTTCAATTAAACACCTGGAACAATGAAATTAAGGACATGTGCACTCATTTGAATCTGCTAGGATATTGTCTATTTTGTTCAATACATTCAAACGGAATATGATACCTGCACTCAATTAAATTTGCAAAACTTCCACGATTCTTTTTCTTACTGTCAGATGTAGATATATGGACAATGCATTCGCACATGCAAACACTCAAAGAGGTACAAAGACAAACAGACAGCAAATAGACACTCACACACACCCACACACACACACACACACACACACACACACACACACACACACACACACATACACGAACGCACGCACGCACGCAGGCACGCACGCACGCACGCACGCATGCATGCTCGCACGCACACACACACATGCCCGAGCATACACGCACACACGCACGCACGCACGCTCGGACGAGCGAACACAACACACACACACACACACACACACACACACACACACACACACACACACACACACGCACACCCACGCACACCACACACACACACACACACACACACACACACCACACTCACACACATCCGCGCGCACACACACACACACACACACACACACACACACACACACACACACACACACACTAACACACACACTCACACACACAACACACACACACACACACACACACACACACACACACACACACACACACACACACACACACACGTGCCTGTGCACGCAGAGAGAGAGAGAGAGAGAGAGAGAGAGAGAGAGAGAGAGGGAGTGAGAGACAGACAGACAGACAGACAGACAGACAGACAGGACAGACAGGACAGAAAAAAGACAGAGGGGAGAGACTTGGGTAATCTTCAAACGTGCTGCCAACGATCCGCGTCTTTGATGGCTTTCAGAGTGTCTGTGAATGGTTTCAGACATCGTTTTTAATGAAAGAAGCACAGGCAGGGCACAGGCCTTTGATGTCAAACGACACTTTTCCCGGTATTAAAACACAGAAAAAAAAAACCCACCGGTGGCAAGAAGGAATAGCTGAGTCTCTATGATTTCGAAGTAAGGCACAAGCGGCCGTTTTTCGACACTGAAGTTAAAAAGCACAACTTGAAGTTCGTTTCGTTATCCATATCTTTTGTACATCTTCAGTCTTTATTTCCCATTCCTTTCATTGTTTCTTTGTTCCTCTGTTTCTGTCGTGTTGTTTGGACATCTGTGAGTCTGTCCATTTCTTTCTTTCTTTACTGTCATTACCTTTACATTTGTCCTCTTTTTTATACACGCAGCATTTATGCATTTTGCAATTACGCACAAGATCAAACTGCAATCTCTTCTTCTATTACTACTTCTATTGCTTCAACACGGTGACAGCCCAGATATGGCCCTTTGTGTTTGGCTGGGCTATAAGCAACAATACTATTACCATTTTCGTTTAGTGCCAATGCTACTACTACCACTACTGCTGCTGCTGCTGCTGCTGCTGCTGCTGCTGCTGCTGCTGCTGCTGCTGCTGACCTGTTTTTATTATATTTAGCCACCACGGTAGCCGCAGTGTCTACCGTCACATTTCTTGCTTCTGCAAACTGCCATCTGCTGTTGCTGGCACTGCTGCTGCTGCTCTTGTTGTTCCTACTTTTGCTGCTATAACTGCTGCTGCTGCTGCTGCTGCTGCTGCTGCTGCTGCTGCTGCTGCTGCTGCTGCTGCTGCTGCTGCCAACTCTGCAGTCACAAGAAGCCACATCTTCCAATTTGAATTGTTTACGGAGATTTTATGCCAACCGATGCTTGAATCGTGTAGAGAAGAAAATATTAT
>CM065720.1:75833412-75835912 GCA_033310375.1 Conus canariensis | reverse complement strand
CCACCACCTCTTTCATCACCCAGCGAAATCATTTATTTTATTCACCTAAACTTTTTTATTTATTTATTTTATTTTTTTTTATTTTTTTATTTTTTTTATTTTATTTTTTTAAAAGTTTCTTCTGTTCATGTACTTATTTACCCCTTCTATATATAATTTAATTTTTTTCCCATTTGCCCCCCCCCCCCCCTACCATTATCATCCACCAACACAACCGTCACAAAGATTCACACCCCCCACTAACTTAACACAACCTATATCGTATAAATCACACAACCCCCCCCACTAACTACCCCCCACGACACCCCCCCCCCCTCCCCTTTTTCCTCTCCCATAATCCCCCTTGTCATTTCCGCCTAGCGGCTATTCTCCCCACCACATGGACTAACAACAGATGAGTCATTTTCGTTCTTTGTTTGTACTGTCTTAAATGTTAAATGTTATTTATTTTTTCGCCTGAAGAAGACCCAAGTGGTTGAAATGCATCGTGTCTTGTCATGTGCTTTGTTTGTCAATGTCATTGGCGGTAACTAACACCCTCTCTTTCTAAATTTTGCTTCGTTCTCCGCCGTCAGTCACTCCATTTTGAAACTTTATTCTTCATATTGACTGATACCCTTTGTTGTGTTGTACTCCACGTCTCATCTTCCACAATCTATTTTACGTCACGTCTCCTGTTCCAGATATATTTGTGAACGCTGACACCCTTTGTTGCTTTGTTGTGTTGTATTTCACGTCCTGTTTTCGCCCCTTTTTTGTGTGTGTACCTGTCAACCCTGATACCCTTTGTTGTGTTGTATTCCACGTCACGTCTTCCACTCCCTACCGTGTACTTGTGAACGCTGTCTACCACTTCTCATTCCCACTGTCCTCCATTTGATTCAGGTTTTTTTTGTTTTGTTTTGATTTTGATTGTCCCACCTTCTATTCTCCGTCACCTCCATTTCTTCTACACACTTTCAATCGCCATTTTGCATTCTTGATTCCCCACTCGTCTCTGTCCCACTACCTGGCCAACAATAACTAACACCACAACACAATGCCAACTGCCCAAATTTTCTCCCGTACCCATGCCAGCTTCTGCAGGTCCATTCAGTTTCTACCACCCACCATCCAACCGTTCGCACTAGGCTATGCCAAAACACAGTTTCAGAAAACCAAATCAGCATCCCATTTCAACTTTCTTAAACAATGTCTTAAACTACACATCACACCTCGTGGCTTCTCACTTTCCCACACCCCTTCCAACCTCCACAACACCACTCTCATCACTACCACCAAAAAGATTCTCTTCCGGGCCAGTCGTAAACTCATGTTGGCACATATAAAAACACTCAGTTCCACCCTGAAATCTCTCTCCAACCTTCTCCAACATTTCAAACAACAAACCACAATTATCATGCCCACAGCCTCTGCCTCCAAACTCAGACAACTCATCCATACACACAACCAACTCATTTACAACCACTGCAACCAGACCAAACAAAACAAACTATCACAATTACAAAACAAACAAACAACTATTCGCCCGGACCATCCTGCTTCCCCAACCCACAATCCTGACCCCACTACCACATCTGATCACCACCACCATCTTGTCTACTGCATCCCTGACAACCTCCCCCTCTCTGACGATGAAAGATCAGTCTTAACAAAAGGACTTAAATTCATCCCAACTCAACCCACCACCAACAATTACCAGAACCACATTGATGTGGAAAGGTTTTTTAGGAAACTTCGTTGGATGGCAGCACTTGAAAACATACCCAGGCCCCCACCACCCCAAAACTCTGACACCCTCACTCAACTATTTCAAACCCCAATACTCCGCCAACCACCCTCTAACAAATCCAGTGAAGTTGAACTCTACATAAAAACATGCAAAATAGACATCAGCCGGATCAACTCAAAACCTGTCCGACACTGCAACCTTTCACAAAACCAACAAAAAGCCCTCAAATCACTAAGAGAACGACAGGACATTGTCATCAAACCAGCAGACAAGGGTGGTGCAGTTGTAGTTTGGGACAAACAACTATACATAGCAGAAGCACAAAAACAACTATCCAACACAAATTTCTACACACCACTCACAACATCACCCCTCCCTCAACACCAGAAACTCATTGCTAACTCAATCAAAAAAGAAATCAGACTCAACAATCTACCCACTACAGCCAAACTCCTCATTATGACAGACACCAAACAGCCCACCTTCTACCTACTCCCCAAAATACACAAAATGAACACACCCGCAGACCCATTGTTTCTGCCTGCAGCTGCCCCACTGAACACATTTCGCAATACCTAGACTTCCTCCTTCAACCCATAGTACAAAGCCTCCCCACCTACCTCAAAGACACAACCCACACACTCAACATGATTAACTCATACAACACAGACCCCACTTTCCAACCCAGCCTCCTCTTCACACTTGACGTGGTGTCACTGTACACCTCCATCCCCCACGCTGATGGACTGAGGGCCCTCACATTTTTCC
>CM065720.1:75823412-75828412 GCA_033310375.1 Conus canariensis | reverse complement strand
TCTATATATAATTTATTTAATTTTTTTTTTCCCAGTTTGCCCCCCCCCCCCCCCCTTACCATTATTATCAATCCACCATTATCACAACCGTCACAAAGATATCACACCACCCCACTAAACTAGACACACAACCCTATCGTATCACACAACCCCCCCCCCATCCCCCCACGAACCCCCCCCCTCCTTTTCCTCTCCCATAATCCCCCTTGTCATTTCCCCCTAGCGGCTATTCTCCCCACCACATGGACTAACAACAGATGAGTCATTTTCGTTCTTTGTTTGTACTGTCTTAAATGTTAAATGTGATTTATTTTTTCGCCTGAAGAAGACCCAAGTGGTTGAAATGCATCGTGTCTTGTCATGTGCTTTGTTTGTCAATGTCATTGGCGGTAACTAACACCCTCTCTTTCTAAATGTTGTGTAAAGAGTCAAATGTGTCCGAAGAGTGGTTTGTTACTGATTACACATATACAGCTAACTGAGCAGTATCATGTTCGTTCAGATGAATGTGGTTGATGTATCTGTTTCATCCTGAAAGAAGGTACCTTGCTTAATGAGTTGATTTTGAGGTCAATAATGATGGTGTGAAGATGCTTCAAGGAGGAAAAGATCCCATTAATCAGAATGTGAAGTCATTTGCCAGGATAACTGCACTTTCATGGAAGCAGGCGTTTGGGAAAGTGCGACGTGTACGTGCAATCCTTTTCTTTCATGTTTTCTCAGTCATACGTCCTGCTGAACATTACAAAGAGAAGAAATATAACAAGATGCAAAGCATATGAACGTACTCCCAGTTTATCTTGAATACGCGTGAGATATTCCATAAAGAGGAAAACCCGTCTTGGGCCATTATAGCTGTTAGTAACGGCTATTCTGGTAAACATCGGCCATCATCTGTGACCCATAATGAACATTCCTACAAATTTTCAGAACGATCAGCCAAGTACTTTCTGAGATTCTCCAGAAAGAAGAAAATTGTTATGGGCCATTATAGCCGTTAGTAACGGTTATAACGGTAAAATAACACATCGAGCATGATCCGTGACCCACAATGAACATACCTACAGATTTTCAGAAAGATCGGACAAGTACTTTCTAAGATTTTCTATAAAGAAGAAAAACCGTTATGGGCCGTTATAGCCGTTAGTAACGGCTACTCTGGCAACATAACACATCGGGCATCATCCGTGACCCATAATGAACACACCTACAAATTTTCAGAAAGATCGGCCAAGTATTTTCTGAGATATTCTATAAAGACGAAAAACCGTTATGGGCCGTTAAAGCCATTAGTAACGGCTATAACGGCAAAAATAAAAACACATCGGGCATCGTCCGTGACCCATAATAAACATGCCTACAAATTTTCAGAAAGATCGGCTTAGTACTTTCTGAGATATTCCATAGAGAAGGAAAACAGTTATGGGCCGTTATGGCCGTTAGTAATGGATATAAAGGTAAAATAACACCTCGAGCATCATCCGTGACCCACAATGAACATACCCACAAATTTTCCGAAAGATCGGCCCAGTAGTTTTGTCTGGAGCGAATAAAACACATTTTGACCACGGACGGACACACACACACACACACACACACACACACACACACACACACACACACAACACACACACACACACACACACACACACACACGCACCACGCACACACACACACACACACACACACACACACACACACACACACACACACATTCTTCGTTCCCATTGTAAAGTACTCCCTGTTCTATAAGAACTGGGAGTACAAAAAGAGGTAGACAGAGAAAGAGATAAAGGGATAGGTAAAGACACTCACGTGCTCTCACTCACCAGTCACAATACGGGCAGACAATGCATTTGTTTGTGTTTTCTTCTCCTTTCCTTTTTCTTCTTCTTCTTCTTCTTCTTCTTCTTCTCTTCTTCTTCTTTCTTCTTCTTCTTCTTCCTCCTCCTTCTCCTTCCTCCTCTCTCCTTCTCCTCTCCTCCTCTCCTCCTCCTCCTCCTCCTCCTCCTCCTCCTCCTCTTCTTCTTCTTCTCTTCTTCTTCTTCTTCTTCTTCTTCTTCTTCTTCTTCTTCTTCTTCTTCCCTGTCTGTTTTCTAAACTCTCTTCATCAATCAGTACTTCAGTTTGTCTGTTTGTGTCTGTCTTTCAGTCTTTTGTCTCTTTGTCTCTGTCTCTCTCACTGGTCCCCTCTCTCTCTCTCTCTCTCTCTCTCTCTCTCCTCTCCTCTCTCTCTCTCTCTCTTCCAATTTGCCTATCTAATCAACATCTTTGTCTATTTCCTGACCGACGTTCTTTGCTCCAGTTCATGTCTTGCTATTCTAACGCTTCACACTGTGGAGTTCACTCCACCAAAGAGCCTGCTATGGAGCTATCAGACTTATCGGTGATGAGTCCCTACAGCTAATCACGTCATTTATGTTGGCTTTTAAGGCAACCTGCAAAGGGAACATGAGGATAAGGGGAAAGGAGGAGGAGGAGGAGAGGAGGAGAGACCTGTGGAAAGGGGAGGAGCTGCCGCAGCAAAACAGAACATTAGAGGAAAAGCTTGAGATTTAAGAGGAACATAAAGACAGGAAGAAGTTAGGAAAGTACAAAAGAGAAAGTAGAAGCTAAGAATAGAGAAAGCTTGAATGAAATACAAAGTAAAAAAAGAAAGTAGAAGAAGAAGAAAGAAGAAGAAGAAGAAGAAGAAGAAGAAGAAGAAGAAAAAAGAAGAAGAAGAAGAAGAAAAGAAGAAGACAAGAAGAAGAAGAAGAAAAGAAGAAGAAAAAGAAGAAAAGAAGAAGACCAAGAACAAGAACACGAGAAGGACGAGAAGAAGAAACAATGACAATATTAACAAAAGCATCAACAACAAGAACAATGTATATGAGCACAGAAAGACAACGGGACATGTAGACAAATATTCACGTGCACGTGAGAACAGATTAACAGACCTGCCTTTTTCTTTCTCCTTACCTGGTTATCTCTCCTAAACTCGAAATCTGACTTTATTTCTGTCTGTCTGTCTGTTGGCACACATGTCTATTTTTCTCTCCCCCCCTGACTCTGTCTCTCTTTGTCTCCTGCCTGTCTGTGTCTGTCTTTCTGGTTATCTGTCTGTCTGTCTGTCTCTTTATCTATCTGTCTGTCTGTCTGTCTGTCTGTCTGTCTGTCTCTCTCTCCCCTCTCTCTCTCTCTCTCTCTCTCTCTCTCTATTTCCCACTTCTCCCACCTCTTGAGCACTTTATTTCCTCTTTCCTGTCCAATCTTCTTTGCTCCGGTCGATGTCTTCTCAGTCCAGGCTACACACACTTGAGTTCACACCTCTGGGAAGCCAACGAGGGAGCCATCATGCTGAGTGGCGGTCAGTTCCCAGCGCTAACCACTTGATTTACGTCGGCTTGCGAGTCGACCAGCCGAGAGATCAGGACAAGAAAAGCTAGAAAACAAGAGAAGGCTGGTGAACATCTGGAGCAGCCATAGAACACGAAATTGCAGTAAGAAGAGATGTGATGGAAGAGAAATCAAAGCAATAGAAGCACAAAACAAAACCTGAAAACAAAGAGGAGGAGTGGTGGTTAGAAATATAAGAAGACTGACATTGTTAGGGAAGATGAGAAAAAAAAAACAGAAAGAAGAAGAAGGGAGAGAAGCAGGACCGGGAGGGGCGGGACGAGGAAGAGGGGGAGCAGCAGCAGCAGCGGCAGCAAAATGAGGGGAGAAGGAGTCGGAGAGGAGGAGGAGGAGGAGGAAGAGAAGAAGAAGAAGAAGAAGAAGAAGAAGAAGAAGAAGAAGAAGAAGAAGAAGAAGAAGAAGAAGATAAAACACATATAGAGAGACAGTCACTCACGTAGACAGAGGGACAAATACACAAACCTCTCAAATATTCAGAGAGAAATAGTAAGATTCTTCTTCTTCTTCTTCTTCTTCTTCTTCTTCTTCTTCTTCTTCTTCTTCTTCTTCCATCTTCTTTTTTCTCTTCTTTCTTCTTCTTCTTCTTCTAGTACTACTACTACTACTACTACTACTACTACTACTACTACTACTGCTACTTACTTCTTCTTCTTCTTCTTCTTCTTCTTCTTCTTCTTCTTCCTTCTCCTCCTTTCCCTCCCCCCCCCCCTTTTTTTTTTGCTGGTGTTCGTCTTGTTTTCCATCTCCTTCTCTACCTGTTCATATTCTACGAATCTCTCTCTCTCTCTCTCTCTCTCTCTCTCTCTCTCTCTCTCTCTCTCTCTCTCTCTCTCTCTCTCTCTCTCTCTCTCTCTCTCTCTCTGAACTCCCCCACATCTTTTGCTCTTCTGTTCTCTTTTCCGATTAATGTTATTAACTGCAACGTACGTCCTCTTAATCTGAGTTCAACATACACACGGAAACTGTGCCAGGAAGCTGGCTAGTGAGTTATCAGACAGGCGTTCAGTCCCCACAGCTAAATAATCGGTTTATGTTGGGTTCCAAGACGACCTGTAAAGGTGAAGAGCAGGGGGAGAAAGCGAAAAGAGAACATTGGTGACACTAGGGAGCAGTTCCTAAGGTAAAGAACATTTACATGGAAAGGATATAGCGAAGGGGGGGGGGATATAAAACACAAGAAGAAAAATAGGACAAGAAGACCAAACAGCAAGGGATTCTAAAAAAAGGATTAAGAGGAAAGGTAAACATAGAAGGAGGGATAGGTTGAAGAGAAGAAGAAGAAGAAGAAGAAGAAGAAGAAGAAGAAGAAGAAGAAGAAGAAGAAGAAGAGCAACAACAACAAAAACAGCACACACAAAAACAAGAAGAAAGAAAGAAAGAAAAGAAACAAAGAAAGAAGAAGTAGAAATAGAAGGAGCAAGGGAGAGAGAGAGAGAGAGAGAGAGAGAGAGAGAGAGAGAGAGAGAGAGAGAGAGAGAGAGAGAGAGAGAGAGAAAAGAGAGAGACAGAGAGACAAAGACAGAGACAAAGACAAAGAGAGTCTCAGAAACTCTCATACACTTTTTACAGATACAAGCACACATATCCAAGCATGCTCAGCA
>CM065720.1:75813412-75818412 GCA_033310375.1 Conus canariensis | reverse complement strand
GTGTTGCAAAATGTTACAAGACTTTCAAGTCGTTTGGACATAGAAGATAACGATGGAATTTGTCTGTAATTATTTAAACTTTCACAACGACTGCAGTATGCAGTGGCATGCGCACAATCCTTCACTCAGAGACTATTCTGGTGTGTTTGCTGTTTTTGACACTTGCACATATTCATACACTGCCTGGATACAAATAGTTTAATGAAACTGTACGTTATGCATGAAAGAAACATGAAACGGGTAAATTTGATTTGCTGAATTAGAATTATGTTGGTACGGTGGACGCAGATAATTTGCAGCATCTTTTCTCTGAGAGAGAGAGAGAGAGAGAGAGAGAGAGAGAGAGAGAGAGAGAGAGAGAGAGAGAGAGAGAGAGAGAGATCTTTTAATAAAATTGTTTGAAAAGAAGAATGAACCAGAGTACGAGATTTAAGATAGCAGAGACAGTCAGTTATGAAGGTATGAGATTGATGAAAGGAAGTGCTGATTTTACGGGAAACGTGAGGGTGATTTAGTTGGGATTATAGGCAATGAGGTAGACTAGATCATGTGTTGGCAAGGAGCAGACATAAGGAACATAGCCATTCACTCTGTTTTAATGATGGTACACTCCGTGATGATCCTGGCTCTGCTGGGTTGTAAAGGTGGGTGAACTGTCCTTCAACTCCACAGTAGGATGGTATTGGCTGGTTCTCAGCTGGCACTGCTGGGGAAGATAGGGAAAAATGCGAATCTCTCTGAATTATTTTAGGGATATTCTCCGCCGATACGCCTGTCTTGTTCAGACGGATTTCAACTTCCGATTAACTGGATGTCTGTGGAACGGTATGGGTCTGGTCTACAACTGGAAACTCTGGGCATGACAGTTCTAGAAAGTAGTTTGCTGTCAGACTGCAATGACAGTTGCTCCATGTTGAGATGACGCCTAGAATTTGTAGAATTTCAGTGCAGTCTGCACTGTAGATTGACAGCTTGTGAGTTGCTGCCATCAAAAAGTTGTGCTAAGAGTCGAATGAGTGAGAAGAGGGGACTGTTTTTTACCAACTTCACATTTGCAGCAAAATGAGCTGTGCCGGTTTTGTTCGGGTGAATGTGATTGATGTACCTGTTCCATCCTGAAAGAAGGCACATAGCAGAATGAGCTGATGTTGAGGCAACGAGTGATGGCGTGAAGAAGCCTCCTGGAAGATTAAATTAATCAGAATGTCAAACCACTTAACGGAACGACAGCACTTTCATGAATGCATTCCTTCAACAAAAGTGCGACGTGTGTTGTGATCACCTTCTTTCAAGTTTTTTTTTTTCGGGTATGATTATGTCCTGTTAAATATCTAACAGAAGAAGAAATATTGAGACGGGTGGATACAGCGGGAGACAAGGCCGGGTAAAGACACTCACATACACACAATGACGGACGAATTGACCATTCAAGACATACGCAGACAACATATTAGTTTGTTGTTCCTCCTTCTTATCTTTCCATACCCTGTTATCTGTCTACCCTCTCTGTCTCTCTGTCTGTCTGTCTCTCTCTGTCTCTCTCTCTTCTCTCCCCCCCCCCCCCCCCCACAATCTTGCACATCTTTTCTGCATCTTTGTTTTCTGACCAACGTTCCTTGCTCGAGTCCATGTCTTCTTATTCTGAGGTTCACTGTCAGAAAGCCCAGCTAGGGAGGTACTAAACTTACTGGCAGTCAGTCTTTACAGCTATGTACTTGATTTATGTCAGCTTCCAAGACAGACTGCAGACGTAAGAGCACGAATGCGAGGAAGGAGGAGGAGGAGGAGGAGAGGGAGCCTGGTGAAAGCTGGGAGGAGCTGCCACAGCAGATTAGGGAAGGAAGGGTTGAGGTGGAAAAGAAACAAAAAGGACTAGAAGAAGAATGCTAAGTAGAAAAGAGAAAATGGAAACTATGAACAACAACAACAAACAACAACAACAACAGCAACAACAACAACATATTGGAACACGGGAAGACAGGGGGATATATAGACACATATTCATGTGCATGCAGGGACAGATTAACAAACCTTCCCTCTTCTCTCTCTTCATTTGGTTATCTTTCATATTCTCTGTCTTTGCCTTTATCTAATGTCCGTCTGTCTGTCTTTCTGTCTACCTCTCTGTGTTTCTCTCTCTCTGTCACTCTTTCTTTCTCTCTGTTTATGTCTGTCTGTCTGCCTGTCTGTCTGTCTGTCTGTCTGTCTGTCTGTCTGTCTCTCTGTCTCTTCTCTCTCTCTCCTCTCTCCTCTCTCTCTCTCTCTCTCTCTTCTCTCATCTCTCCTCCAAATCCCACTCTTGAGCACTTTATTTCCTCTTCCTGCTCAGTCTTCTTTGCTCCAGTCCATGCTTCAGCGTCCAAGATCCACAAACTGAAGATCACTCCGCCAGGAAGCCAACGAGGGAGTCATCAGACTGGGTGGCGGTCAGTTCCCACCACTGACCACTTGATTTACGTCGGCTCGCAAGTCAAGCTGAGAGAAAATCAGAATGAGAAAAGCAAGAAGGAAAAGAAGGATGGTGAAGATTGGAAACAGCTGCAGCAACAGAACAAGACAATGCAGTAGTCTGGGATGTGGTTGAGGAGAATGTTAAAGCAATAGAAGCACAAAACAATACCTAGGAAAAGACGAGAATGAGGAGGGGTAGGAACAAAAAAACGAAGAGCAAAATAAGAAAGGAAGATGGAAAGAAGCAGAAAGAAGAAGCAGAAAGGGGAGGAGGAGGAGACTAAGAAGAAGAAGGAGGAGGAGGAGGAGGAAGCAGAGGAGGAGGAAGAGAAGAAGAAGAAGAAGAAGGAGGAGGAGGAGGAGGAAGCAGAGGAGGAGGAGGAGAAGGAGGAGGAGGAGGAGAAGGAGAAGGAGGAGGATGAGGAGAAGGAGAAGGAGGAAGAGGAGGGAGGAGGAGGCGGAGGAGGAGAAGAAAAAGAAGAAGAAGAAGAAGATATCGGCAGGGTCATACCCACATATATAGACAGACACTGTCAGCGATATAAGGACAGATGAAAAAGCAGTCAAAATGCTAACAGGGAAATAGTAATATTCTTCTTTCTTGTTGTTGCCGGTGCTGCTGCTGTTGTTGCTATTGCTGTTGTAGTTGTTATTGTTGTTGTTGCTACTGCTGCTGTTGTTGTTGGTGGTGTTCTCCTCTTCTCCTCCTCTTCTTCTTCCTTCTCTTCCTCCTCCTCATTCTCCTCCTCATCTTCACCTGCCTTCTTCTCCTTTTCCTTCTCTGCCTGCTTGTTTGTTTCTCATATTATAAAACTCTCTCTCTCTCTCTCTCTCTCTCTCTCTCTCTCTCTCTCTCTCTCTCTCTCTGTGAAAAGAAATCTGAATCTGAATCTCTCTCTCGCCCGCTCTTCCTCTCTCAACTCATCTACCTCTTCAGCACGTCTATTCTCTTTCCTGATTAATGCTCTTTGCTGCAGCGTTAAGTCTTCTTAATCTGAGCTCGACATACACTCTACCAGGAAGCCGGCTAGAGCGTTAAGTCTTCTTAATCTTAGCTCGACATAAACTCTACCAGGAAGCCGGCTAGTGAGTTATCCGGCTGGGAGGAATTCAGTCTCCCCAGCTAAACACTCATTCACGTCGGCTTCCAAGGCAGCCAGTAAAGAGAAGATCAGGGGGAGAAAGCAAGAGACAATGAGAACATTGGTGGCAACTGGAAGCAGATCCTGAAGTAAACAACAACACGTTGATGGACGGGGTGCAGTGGATCGGGAACATCAAAAAGACTAGAAGAAGAAACACAGGATTGGAAGAAGAAAAAAACATGAGGAGAAAGAGTTGTAGGAGGGAAGGTAAATATAGAGGACGTGGGAGGTTGAGAAGAAGAAGAAGAAGAAGAAGAAGAAGAAGAAGAAGAAGAAGAAGAAGAAGAACAACAACAACAACAACAACAATAACAACAACAATAGCATCCACAACAACAACATTAACAAGAACAACAAGAACAGCAACAACAACAACAACAACAACAAGAGAGAGAGAGAGAGAGAGAGAGAGAGAGAGAGAGAGAGAGAGAGAGAGGAGAGAGCGCTCAGAAGCACATATGGAGAGATAGACTGACAGTCAATGAGACGATTATGATATATACTGTCATGTTCTCCTCATTATCTTCCCATGCCTCTCTCTCTCTCTCTCTCTCTCTCTCTCTCTCTCTCTCTCTCTCTCTCTCTCTCTCTCTCTCTCTCACTTATTTTCTCTTTCCTGATTAATGTTCTTCGCTCCAGTGTGACTTTTCTTAATCTGGGTCAACACATTCCTGTCCATTCCGCCAGAATGCAACTGTTGAGCTGTCAGACTGAGCAGCTCTCTCTCTCTCTCTCTCTCTCTCTCTCTCTCTCTGCCCCCCCCCCCCCCCCTCCATCCGCCTCTACTCGCTTCTTTTCTCTTTCCTGACAAATGTTCTTTGCTCCAGTCTAAGTCTTCTGAAGCTGAGATCAACACACTTTTGTCCACCCCGCCAGACACCGACTGATGCACTATCATGGTGAGCAGTGAGCAGTCCCCACAGCCGAACACTCGGTTTACGTTGGCTTCCTCCAAGACGGCCAGTGAAGAACAGAGCAGAGTGAAAAGGCGAGGAGAATGAGATTGGCTAACATTATCAGCAGTTGCTGAAGTAAACTCCAGAATGTTAATGAAGGGATAAGGTGGAGGGTGGATAGGGGGGGGGGGGGGGGTGTAAAAGACAAGAAAATAAAAAGTGATGGGCAGAGAGGAATACGATTAAAGGTAAATATAGAAGAAGATGAAGGTCAAAAAGAAGAAGAGAAAAAAAGGGGGGAAAATACTGTAGGAAGAAGTTGTGGATAATGAAGTTCCAGAAGAAGAAGAAGAAGAAGAAGAAGAAGAAGAAGAAGAAGAAGAAGAAGAAAGGACAGAGAGAGAGAGAGAGAGAGAGAGAGAGAGAGAGAGAGAGAGAGAGAGGGGTGGGGTGGGGGGGGGTGGGGGGCTCATACAGATATAAGGAGAGATGGACAGATCAGTCAAAA
>CM065720.1:75798412-75808412 GCA_033310375.1 Conus canariensis | reverse complement strand
CGTTGCTATTCAAGATAAACTGGGAGTACAATCATATGCTTTGCATCTTGTTATAATTATTTCCCTTGTTATAGGTCTGTTCCCCTCTATTTCATTAAGTGCCTATTTTAACCAATTTACAACAGCCCCCCCCCCCCCCCCCCCAAAAAAAAAAAAAAAAAAAAAAAAATCACATCTCGTGATTAATCTGAGTTTTCGTGTGTGCAGTGTTTGTCGTTGGCAAGCGTATGAGTGAAAAAGATTATATATGATTATATGTATCGGGGCTGGGGGTAAAGAAAAGTTACTCTTTTTCGCCAGAGTATTTGAGCATGGCTCTTTTGTCTTTGACAGGCTTCCTGCAGTTCCTACATCCAACTTGTCCATGTTGAGTGTAGATACCACAAAACTAGATTTAATGAAACTGGGAGTACAAAAATGAGGCCTTTGTGTGGCATTAACTGAATTGAATGCTTCTAGTGTAAACTCAGGCGCCCGAAATGGGGTTTATTTGTCTGGGAACATAAAATTGACTACGTTTTAGGATAGAGATTTAAAGACAGAAATAATAATAGGTTAGACAATAAAAAGAACTTTGCATTCAAACACACTAAACAGAAGAAAGAAAAATCTAGGGTACAAGTTAAAAAACAATGGAAACGTTCTTTCTGCAGATCGTTTTATTCAATTTGTCATCAACAGGGAAACACAGGCGTATTTAAACATCTAATCATTGTTCAAAGAAAGCTGGAATGCAACAAAAGGAAAAACAAACAAAACAAAAAAAAAGATAATTCAAATGTGAAGCTTTAAACAGCTACAGCAGACAATGTTTTTCTTCCCAATAAAAAATAGTTTACATTTAAATTTCTTGCATTTGTCTCATTCAAAATCATGTCAGATCCAGCGTTATGCACATTTTATAATAAACGATGAAATGTTAACGCGTTTGCAATCAAAGAACTTTTACTGTTTTCAAGTTTAGTTACACCAGAGCCTCCTATACCAAATCCAACAACAATGTAGAACTACACAATCTACAACATACGACTGTTTTGAATTTCAGGCAAACACACGGTGCCAGTATGTGATTTGACACGACTAGAATGAAAATACCGTCAAGTTCAGTACTGTAATTTTCAGCGTTTTCTAAATTTACACACTCAGCCAGCAATTCAGCTGTAGATAACTTTAAAAAAAAAATATAAACAAAAATTCGACAAAATTAAGTAATGATGATAAAGAGAGTGACATGAAAAATTTAAAAAAAGACCATGAAACACTACTCATTGTCACACATAATTATATTCTACAAAAATCAAACCGTTGTCACATGAACAACACCCCAATGTAAAACAATGTAATTGTTTTAAAAAGAAACTTGTCATCGTCAAATCGAAAATCAAAGTGTTCTAAAACGTAACACCATATACATGCAATCTGCAAGTGTACTTTCTGGCTTTTTTCCAGTCTTTGATTCTCCATTTACACAATCAGAGTAGTCACCTGTGAGTGATGAATTTTTGTAGTTGTGTTATTACTGTATGTCTTACACGAGTGTGTATATACCATGCAAAACTAAAAGATATGTTAGTCACATCGACAAAAAAGTTCAAAGCCTTGAGATATTAACATTAACTATTTCTTTTCCAATCTCTTTCAAATGCAAACTGGAGAACTGCAAATCCTTTATTTGTCCACATTAACATATATAAAAGGAAACAGATTTTCACAAGAACAATTGAAAAGAGAACTGTGCACTGTAACAATTGTGTACAACTTCAGCTGTGATCTGTGCACAATTATCAAAAACAAATTACAGAGTACAAACCGTAACAGCGAAACTTAACAAGAATATAATTACCGTCACATCGACAATGAAAATGTCAAACGCAACATCGTAGCCATATTACACATTAAGGCCCATTTCTTTTCCTACCAGCCAGTCTTTAAATGCAAACTTGTGAGGAACTGCAAATCTTTGATTTGCTCACATTATACATAAAAGAAACAGTCTTTCACAATGACAATTGAAAAGAGAACTGTGATGTACACTTTTGTACAACCTTCTGCTGTGGCTGTGAGAAGACGATTTCAGAAACTGATCAGTACCTCTGATTTGTCCAAATGCCAGTGATATAAAAGTTTCTGAAATCGTCTTCCCTCAACCAGAGCCAAGTGTTGTACCACTGTCTATTATTTACAATCCGCCTGATTTCCAAGGCAAGACCGCTTGCTCGTCCTGCTGCACGTATCAGTCTTCTAATACTGACGGGATTTGGAACGTTGGGGATAACAGAGAAGTCAATGTGCAGTCTGGGTAAAGGGATTCTGGAAACTGTCAGCCTGAAAAATGTGTTCACATTTTGCAGCGTGTATCTGAAGCTTGGATCCATTCGGACTGCACGGTGGATTATCAAAGCCTGGATTTCTTGAGGCAAAAACTCGCGACTATCGAAAGGGACTGTAGGAGTCGGAATGCCGTTGTCGTTGTTGTCAGGCAGTTGACAATTGTGGCATTGACTGTAAGTGAAGTCGGCAGGTGCACGTTGGTCGGTTGTTGTCAGGGACATTTGCATTGGCTGCAGGAGTCGCAATGCCGTTGTCGTTGTTACCAGGGACTTTGGCATTGACTGTAGGAGTCGCAGTGCCGTTGTCGTTGTCAGTACCAATGCATTGCAAAATCAGTGGAAGTCGCACTTCCCTGGGAACACCAATACTGGTGTAATGTTCAGGGTAATAACCCAGGGTCAGAGTGAAAATACCAGGATGGTATGGTCCTTGGTCTGGGGTGATGAGAGTAGAATAATCAGGGCCATTTCCTGATACCACCAATATTTGAACATGGTAGACGGCTGAAAGCGCGGACAAAGTCAGGTGGTCGCCGCACGTACCGTCTTGTCTCATGTCCATGACATAACCATGAACGTTTCCGTCAATGAATGGGCTGTATGTGTCCATGTTGTCGATGATATGGTTTACAGCGTCCCTTCGGAGAGCTTCTGTTCTGTTGACTCCAAACAGGGAAAGCTGATGGCCAATAGCCTCAAATTGACAGTTACCAGGACTATCTGTTGGATCTAGGATCACTTCAATGTTCATGGCCTCCAGGGTTTCGATTCTGTCAGAATGATTCAAGGGAATGGAATACTTTTGTCTGTGTTCTTCTGTATTGAGCGCTGTTTCCATTTTTTTCCTGGCATCTCTTTTCTTTCTTCGTTCCTTTGTCGCTGTTGTGCTTGTAATACCAGTGACTGATATCCACTGACTCACCATTTCTCCGGTTGGTTTGTGGTATTGAATCTTGTATTTATTTCGAGCCAAAGATCGCTCAGTGACCCTGCCTCTACAAACAGACCTTCGATAGGGAACACGTATCCTACCGGTGGATTTTGGGGGGTACCGGATCAGAACCTCTTCGCCAAGACTGTACAGGGATGGACATTGGCGATGTGAAGCGATGCTTTTCTTTGTTGCTTTTTCAGAGGCTTCTCTTACTTTGTTTATCAGTGATTCTGATCTGCTGAAATACACCTCAGACAGGCATTTTTTGGCCAGTACATCTTTGGGTGTGCATCAATGGATTTTTGAATGAGGTGCAAATTCTTTGCCCAGTTGAATCTTCCTTTGCAAGCTGTCATGAATGAAATTTTCTTTCGGATCTCCCGATGTGATCGCTCACATTTGCCTTGAGACTGTGGGTGATACGCACTACTCCTGATGGTTCTGACATTTTTGGAATGCAACAGTCGTTCTGTCTCCCCCTTGAATTCCGTGCCGTGATCGAACTGAACACAAGTAGGAACTCCATGTCCTGAGAAAATTTCATTTAGTGTTCTTGCTACAGTCCTACTACTTTTGCTTACAAGTGGTCTCAGGATCAGAAAACGAGAGAATGTGTCCAGAACTGACAGAATGTACTGCTGCGATTTTCCGTTGTGAAGGACCAGATCATTTCTCATGTCAATTAAATCAAGCTGCCAGCGTTCATTTACTGCAGTGGCCATGACTGGTTTGGGAGGGACTGTGTTTGTGAACCTTGCATTTCTTTCTTGGTATCTTTTTGACACACCAAGAACTTTTCGTACTTTTGTGTACGAAACACCAGCAAATTTCTCTGTGACTTGCCTCCAAACTGTTCTAGACCCAGATCCGAGATTTTCATCAAATCTATGTTTTACTGTCTGTGGTGCCTCACTTTCAATCAGAACTGGTTTTCCCTCTGAAATGTACATTTCCTTCTACCAAAGAAAAGTCATGTTTGCGTCTTTGATACTGCCTCACAGTACTTTTTTCCACAGCAGTGCGGTTTTTCTTTGGAACTTTGAACTTTCCTTTCAGAAGACGTCGAAGTGTGAAATACTTATCTTTGGAAACGGATTGCAAGTATCCTCTGGCGCTAGGGCAGCTGTCTTCCTGGTCGACTTGCTTTGCTTGATCCATTTTCTCATTCGATCTGGAACACACACATACTACTACTACTATTACTACTATAGTAATGATAATAATGATAATATGTGTAGGGATCTATTGTTTCCTCAGAGAAACCAATGAGATATTTCTCCCCTGTGAACATGGTGTTCTTAAGATTTATGGATTGTAGGAGCGCGAGAGTGAAGGGTGAACAGACAAACACACAGACGCATAGACAGGCGGACAGATAGAGAGATATCTAGGTATGTAGACAGGCAGGCCGGCAGGCAGCCAAGCAGGTAGGTAGACAGGAAGACAGACAGACAGATAGATAGATAGATAGAGAGAGAGAGAGAGAGAGAGAGAGAGACAGATAGAGATAGATAGATAGACATACAGACAAACAGGCAGGCAGGCAGGCAGATAGGCAGACATACAGACAGACAGATAGGCAGATAGACAGACAGATAGATCGATAGATAGATTGATGGAGAGAGATAGGGAGATAGACCGATTGATTGATAGATAGACAGACAGACAGACAGACAGACAGAAAGATAGGTAGGTAGGTGGGTGGGTAGGTATGTAGTTAGGTAGGTAGACATATAGATTAATACGGGGTGCTGGGTGGGCTTAGGTCAACGAACTGTCTGGAAAACTCTTACCTGCAACAGGTCTCTGACGAAATCAACAGTTGCTCAGAAGCTCCTGCCCTCCAATGTGAAAATTCAGACCTTTTATAGGAGGACATATCCGGTCGATTCTTTCCAACTGCCCGACAAAGTATGCCGACAAAGATCCCGACAAAGTATGCCGACAAAGATCGCCCGACAAAATATGCCGACAAAGATCGCCCGACAAAGTATGCCGACAAAGATCGCCCGACAAAGTATGCCGACAAAGAGCGCCCGACAACGTATGCCGACAAAGATCGCCGAAGATCGCCCGACAAAGTATGCCGACAAAGATCGCCCGACAAAGTATGCCGACAAAGAGCGCCCGACAACGTATGCCGACAAAGATCGCCGCGCTTATTAGGAAAATTTAATTTTCTTGCATGTCATCGTCATGGTGTGGGGCTACCCCCACACCCCACACTTTCTCCCAACCCCACACTTTCTCCCAGTCCCACACTTTCTCCCAACCCACACTTTCTCCCAGTCCCACACTTTCTCCCAACCCCACACTTTCTCCGAAATTTCGGAGAATAATATAAAAGAGAAAATGTTTCATATTATTACACTGCGTGTATGATATGAAATATAAAAGAGAATAATGTAGAAGAGAAAGTGTTTTATAATATTACACTCTCTGTGTGCTAGTTGACTGAAACTCTCTCTCTCTCTCTCTCTCTCTCTCTCTCTCTCTCTCTCTCTCCTCTCTCTCTCTCTCTCTTTTCTCAGAAATGGGAATTAACGGACAGAGGCGAAATGAGAAGGGGCGAAATGGGAAAGGGACAAATTGGGAGGGGGGAGGGGGGGCAGGAAGGGGCGGAATGGGAAAGGGATGCACTGGATGAACGGGGAAGGGGCAGATTGGGAAGGGGCGAAATATGAATAAAGGGCGAAACAGAAAGGGGGCAGAATGGGACAGGGGCAACATGGAAAGGGGGCGAAATGGGAAAGGGACGAATTGGAAAGGGGCGGAATAGGAAGGGGCGAAATGGGAATAGATTGGGGACGAAATGGGAAGGGGTGAAGTGGGAAGGGGCGAAATGGGAATAATCCGTGAGCATCATCCTTGACCCACAGTAAATATACCTCCAAAGTTTCAGAAAGATCGGCCTAGTCCTTTTGTTGCAGCGCGTGGAACACACTTTGTTCACAGAGAGAGAGAGAGAGAGAGAGAGAGAGAGAGAGAGAGAGAGAGAACACGAATCTTTTCGAACACGAATCTTTATTGAGGGTAACTGGTTAAGCTAAGAGTTTCTTTACACTAGGCCCTCTAGAGAAAAGAAAAAAGAAAAGAAAAGACAAAAATAAATCAACCACACACACATATATATGCACAAACGCACAACACACTTATGCAAACAAATATATAATAATGAACAGAGAGAGAGAGAGAGAGAGAGAGAGAGAGAGAGAGAGAGAGAGAAGAGAGAGAGAGAATTTTTACGTTCCGATTGTAAAGTATTCTTTTTTTGTCTGTTTGTTTGTTTCTTTGTTAGTTGTTGTTGTTTTAACTGAGAGTACAAGAAAATCAAGTCAGTAATGTACGATATGACTTCAGATCTGAAGTTTCCTCTTTCGAGGGGCGACAAAGTGTGCAGCAATGTCACATATGAAAAGTGACGACAAAGTGTGCAAGGGCGACAAAGTGTGCAAACTTGTCGATATTTGTCATGGCTGGGACGACAAACTGTGCAGCACACTTTGTCGTCGGCGACAAAGCATGCAGCACAGTTTGTCGCCGACGACAAAGTGTGCAGGGGCGACAAAGTATGCCGTAACAAACCCTCAACGAATCACAAAGGGAGAGAGAGAGAGAGAGAGAGAGAGAGAGAGAGAGAGAGAGAGAGAGAGAGAGAGGGAGGAGAGAGATGTTGCATTTCAGAACGGTAAAAGTACTAACTAATTCTAACCATTAGTCACACTTGCCATTTCTATTCTACTAAAGCTGCACTAAATGCTAAAACATGTACACTAAAACATGGTTTTTTTGTAATACCACACACACACACACACTCTTTAAAGCAAGCAAACAAACATGCTGACAAGAAAGTAACGGAATAATACAAAGGCAAACACAACAATAAAAGCAAATAAACAAAAAATAGAAGGGAAAAAAAAGAGAAGCGAAACACAGAAAGAAAAGTATATACAAATGCAGGGCAATCGGAAATGACATTTGAAAACTGAGGGGGAAAACTGAAGAGGAAAAAATGATAGCGAACTGAAAGTAATTGAAAACAACAGCAAGTGTTCTCTCTCTCTCTCTCTCTCTCTCTCTCTCCTCTCTCTCTCTCTCTCTCTCTCTCTCTCTCTCTGCGTTTGTGTCTGTGTCTGTGTGTTTGGTGTGAGTGCGTGCGCGCACGCGCGCGCGTTTGTGTGTGTGTGTGTGTGTGTGTGTGTGTGTGTGTGTGTGTGTGTGTGTGTGTGTGTGTGTGTGTATTTCAGAGTGTTTGTGTTCATTCGTTTGTTCGTTCGTTTGTTTGTTTGTTTGCATGCTTGTATGATGAAGATCAATGCCTAGCCCTGGTGATGGACAGGGGGCAGACGGGAAGGCGAAATGTGTACGGGTTCCCAGACACCTATACCTCCACCTCTTCACTTTCTCGGCTTGTCTAGACCTGAACATTTAACAAACAGACAACCGAACAAAATTGTAAAAGAGCAAACTGACACACAAACAGAACATACATGTTGGAAAGAAGGTAATATTAAAGGCAAGAAAAACAAATGGAACAAATGAATGAAAAATAAGACTTTTGACATTATAGCCTTCATGGAAATTCCGCTGTCGAAGTTTTTGATATATTGCAAGGTGTGTGTTCACCTCCTCCAACCTTACCCTCTCCTACCCGATCCCCACCTTGTTTTCAGCTAATCCCAACTCGAGGCACTGTAGATTTACAGAGAAAGAAAGGCAAAAACAGAAAGAAAGAAAGAGAGAAAGAAAGAAAGAAGGAAGGAAGGAAAGAAAGGAAAAAAGAAGGAAAGAAAGAAAGAAAAAAGGAAGGAAAGACAGCAAGAAAGAAGGAAAGAAAGAAAGAAAAAAGGAAGGAAAGAAAGAAGGAAAGAAAGAAAGAAAAAAAGGAAGGAAAGAAAGAAGGAAGGAAGGAAAGAAAGGAAAAAAGAAGGAAAGAAAGAAAGAAAAAAGGAAGGAAAGAAAGAAAGAAAGAAAGAAAGAAAGAAGGAAGGAAAGAAAGGAAGAAAGAAAGAAAGAAAGAAAGAAAAAAGGAAGGAAAGAAAGCAAGAAAGAAGGAAAGAAAGAAAGCAAAAAGGAAGGAAAGAAAGCAAGAAAGAAGGAAAGAAAGAAAGATATAAAAAACAAGGATACAAAGAAAGGATGAAAGGAACCCCCCCCCCCCCCCCCCCCTTCCATCCCTACTCTTCTCTCTGCTGCCAACTCGCTTCTTTGGGAATAGCAGTTCTCTTTTTTTTTCCACATCTATGGCTAGCTTATTAACCATTCCTTGATCACCTCTGCGCTTCCTTGATGTGTCATATATTAGTGAGATATACAGAGATGCAGATTCACGAACGTCGTTAGTTAATTTCATCGAGGTTTAATGTTCACACTTACAAAAAAAAATGGCAAATATGACAACCAAGCTTGTAGAGGCGGGCGGAGATACGGGCGGAGGTAGTGGTGAAGTGAAAATCTGTTGAACACTACAGTGTAACCACTAGAACGACAACGCAATAAAAAGTAGCATTAGACCATAGTGTGTGTGTGTGTGTGTGTGTGTGTGTGTGTGTGTGTGTGTGTGTGTGTGTGTGTGTGTGTGTGTGTGTGTGTGTGTGTGTGTGTGTGCTATTGTCGCATTCAAACGCGCCCTGAATTTGATGTCTTAACCATATTTTGAGGTCAGGGTCAAGAATATGACGCAATGAAACGTGTGTGTGTGTGTGTGTGTGTGTGTGTGTGTGTGTGTGTGTGTGTGTGTGTGTGTGTGTGTGTGTGTGTGTGTGTGTGTGTGTGTGTGTATTAGCGCATTACTATAAAATTTCCTATGAGTGTAAACGAATGTGTGCAACAATATATAAATGCCCGTACGGTATGCATAGAGATACCTATAATGTGTACAGTGTTAGTATTACGAAAAGAGTTGTGGATGGAGTTGGCCCGGTTAGCTATACGCTTGACGCTAATATATGTAATAAACAATAAACAAGTAGGGTAACTCTTGTTCCCATAAGAAAACCTGGCACAGAGTAACTTTTATTCAAGACTGGCACAGCCTTTTAAACTTGAATAAAGTCTGCAGAAAGAAACTCGCTTTCTGCTGCCACGCTCTCCACGATTTTCTTTCTACTGACTTTATTCAAATTTAAAAGGCTGTGCCAGTCTTGAATGTGGTGTGTGGTGTGTGTGTGTGTGTGTGTGTGTGTGTGTGTGTGTGTGTGTGTGTGTGTGTGTGTGTTGTGTGTGTGTGTGTGCGCGCGCGCGCGCGTGTGTGTGTGCTTGTGTATGTGTGTGTATGTATGTATGTGTGTATGTGTGTGTATGTATGTATGTTGTGTGTGTGTGTGTGTGTGTGTGTGTGTGTGTGTGTGTGTGTGTGTGTGTGTGCGCGCGCGCGCGCGCGCGCATGTGTATATAATTACGTTTAATTATGTATTCATGGGAGTATATGCTCATGTGGATGTATGGCAGCTAGGTTGGGCTAGCAAATGGACAAAGAGCGATCAGGCAATCTTTGCTTCTTGTTGTTGTTGAGGATAAAAAATAACATGTTTTGGCTATTTATATCTCATCGAAGAATCTCAAAAGGTATTGCCAACTTTTCCGTCAGAATTTCTAAAAGATAGTATGGTTTCTTATGGTTTGAAAGGAACATTCAGTTTATCAACATGGGGATTACAGGTTCGGTTTCCTGTTGTTGTTGTTGATACCAGCCGTACAATAAAGAACCCCACCGTACCCCCGACCCTTCTATCTT
>CM065720.1:75783412-75785912 GCA_033310375.1 Conus canariensis | reverse complement strand
GTTGTTGATGCAGCTGCTGCTTTGGTTGTTGCTGCTCTTGTTATTTTGGAGCAACAATGCCAGATATGATTACATGTCTGTTCAGAGTTATAGAAGATGCGACGCATTTACAGTAGGGGGGGGGGAGGAGAGGGGGGGGGGGCAGCGAAGGGGAGAAAACAGTGTAGGCGTTGACATGGCAATATGTCTGTCTGCCTGCCTTTCTGCCTGTCTGAGAGCTAAAGGGGGTGACAGAAAAGTTCTAGCATAGAATTTCCAAGCGGCCGGTGTAACGAAAAAATTGAACTCCCCGAATGGTTTAACTCCCAGGGAGTTAAACTGTTAATATGTAACTCCCCGGCAGTTAAACGAGAATATAAAAAAACTAACTCCCTCTGTGTTTCAGTTTGACTCCGGGAATTATTCTGACATACCGTAACAATGACTCATATATATATATATATATATATATATATATATATATATATATAGTCTTCAATGATCAGTCCAAATGATTTGCTGGTCACCACTCCTCCCAAATATACTTTTGGGATAAAAACTTTGAGTAAAATAAAATAGAAACTGGAGATTATACAATTTTAAATGAAACTGTTTACTTCTGTGTTTTTTTAATTTTACTCAAAGTATGTATGTATGTATATATATATATATATAAAATATATATATATGTGTGTGTGTGTGTGGTGTGTGTGTGTGTGTGTGTGTGTGTGTGTGTGTGTGTGTGTGTGTGTGTATCCGAAATGTGTGTGTGTGTGTGTGTGTGTGTGTGTGTGTGTGTGTGTGTGTGTGTGTGTGTGTTTGTTCCTTATGCAAGGCCACAGTTCTCAACCGATCGACACCAAATTTTGTATCAAGCATCCTTGGCACACCAGATAGGTCATGGGCTATTCAGTTTTGGACGGCACTGTTTCTAGGGCGCAGACAAATTAAATATTCAAAAAATCGGAGCCATAGTTCTCAAGCGATCGACACCAAATTTAGCGCACCGCATTCTTCGCACCCTGGGAATGTCATGGGTTATTTAGTTTGGGGCGGAATTGTTTCTAGGGCGCAACAAAATTAAATATTCAAAAATTCCGAGAGCTCCACTCTACCAACTGAACTCAGTTGCTGTTGCTGTTGCTGTTGTTGTTGTTGCTGCTGCTGCTGCTGTAGTTGTAATTGTTGATTATGACAATGATGATGATGATGATGACGATGATGATGATGATGATGATCATCATCATCATCATGAACATTAAATCGCCTTCCTCATTCTCTTACAGAAAGACATCTGGGAATAGGTGTTTGAGGAGTCATCTTAGTCATGATCAGATTAACCCCCACTCTGTTAAAAAAGTTACTCCCCTGGAATCGTTTCATGTCAGAAAAAGCGTGTAGACATGAACTCCCAGGGAAGTTATTCTAAACTGTGAAAAAGTGACCCCCCTTAGTGGGCAGGGGAGTTAAACTTTTAAGAATCTGGATTACCTCCTGGGAGTTAATCTGGATATAGTACAGACTAACTCCCAGGGGGGGGGGGGGGGTCATTCTGTTACTGGGTGGGAGTTAAGTTTGATATATGTACTAAATTACCCCCCCCCCTCCCCCTTAATGTTGTCAAGAATTTGTTGAGACTTGTACAAAAAGATTTTAGAACATTTTGAAGCTGTACTGAGTGGAGTTATTTTGGCACAGGGTTGGAGTCTTTCTAGTTTAACTCCAGGGGAGTGAAAATTTACATATGAACATTTTGGGAGTTCAAATTTTTCGTTACACCGGGATCGAATTTAGACAGGAAAAGCCCCCGGCATTCTCACGACTGACACTAACACGCTGGAACTCGAACATAATAAACAAGAGAAATGTCCAACGCGCGATAAAAACCAAACACTGAAGAGCGTCTGAATTCAGATTGCAATTTTAAGCTCTTGTCACAGCAGGTGAGGTGTTCGCTCAAGTACAAGAACCAGACTTGTTCCTGCATTCGTTCTTTCGCTCGCCTCGCTGTGTCGTAGTCACCTAGTCGAGTTCGCTGAAAAGCAGTATGTAGATCGATTGGTCAAGCGATATTACATAGAGCGCGGAACTCATTCTTCATTCCTGCAGTCCATTCCGTGTTTATTCGATGCAGTTTGAGGCGTTTTGGATGTTATTACTTGAGTCAAGAGTACCGAATTTCAAATAGAATCATGTTTGGCACAGAATCTGAGATCGATGCTGAAACCTTGACCCTGGCTGCAGGGAGAAAAACCACAAAAGCAAAAGGAAATCGTGCCCCGAGCAGACAGAGGGTGGCAGAGCACACTGATTTATTTCGTTCTGCGAGTGTCTTCTCTTAAGAAAAAATAGAAAGCATATTCAGCCTCCCAGACAATTTGAACACCAGCATTTATGTTCGCTTTTCTAGATGGTTACGTCTGTCGAGTTTCAAGAAGTGCGCACAAGAGAGATCACTTGAGCCAGAGGTTTGCCAAAGCGACCAGGAATTTTGGGACAACCACGACCTCGTAACTTTGGA
>CM065720.1:75763412-75780912 GCA_033310375.1 Conus canariensis | reverse complement strand
GCTCCTGCTACTGGTTCCGCCGCTACTGGTGCTGCTGCTCCCACTCCTTCTCCAACTGTTAGTGCCGATTTGCATCAGTGTCGCTCCCACTGCCACTCATACATGAGGGACGACGAGAGACGTGCTCCGTAAATTTCCTGCCGGCCCCCCCCAAAAAATGAGACAGTGTTTCATTTCTCATTCGGACAGGCGGTGTATTCGTTTGTGAACTAACTTTCCTCAATCCGGAAATGAAACACGAAACCCTGTCAGGAAAGTTCTAATGGAAAAGTTGACACATCAACTCAAAGTTAGTTTTGGAATGACAGATAAAGAGGAAAGACCATCTCTTTCGGAAAACGCGCTTCTACGGGAAAGTATTTCTACAGCCACGTATGTGCCATCCACTCACAGAGCGTGTAAGCGCGTGCACACACACACACACACACACACACACACACACACACACACACACACATACACACACACGCGCGCGCGCGCGCGCACACATATACACACACACACACACGCACACACACACACACACTCACTCACTCACACACACACACACACCGCGCGCGCGCGCGCGCGTCTAATATCACATTGTTTTGTGAAAAGACGTAACATGAATGTAATACTTCTACTACTACTATTACTACTACTACTTCTACTTCTACGCGCGCGCGCGCATGCATACACATACTCAAACAAACAAAACAAACACGCGCTCGCGCGCGCACTCACATGAGAAGGTAGAAACTTTCGTGCACACCTGCCTTCCTTTATTAACTGCTGATAGGCTACTTAAATAGATTTTTAAAAAATAAATATTTCTCAGTCTTAGACAAGCCAAGCGCATTAAATCATATTTATAATGTACCAAAGGGATCACAACTGTTGTATGAACTTTTGACAGAGACAATTATGAAAACTAACGGTTGTTTGAACCGGACACAAAACAATAATGTTGATCTTCCTTTGGAAAGATGTGGGTTTTTTTTTTTTTTAATGACTGACCAGTCATGCTGGACGAGTTTATCCTGATAGGGTGATGAGGAAAACTGAACATCACGGCCAATAAATTTGGGTAGAAGAGGTGATCACGCGTGCTAGCGTTCGAATCCCACGTGAAGGGCGCAACGCTGGGCAAACAGTTCGCTGTCAAGTGCGTGCTGCACGCGCTGCATTATTGCTGCACAGGCAGTTCTCAAAACACTCAGCCTTTCGCCAAAGAAGTGTGAAGAAACTGGGACTTAACTCATTTCTCTCTCTCTCTCTCTCTCTCTCTCTCTCTCTCTCTCTCTCTTGTGCCTAGAATTTGGTGTAGGCTCCTACAGTAAATGTGGCTTGCATCTACTTATTTTTCATAGATGGCTCAATGGTACACACTTTCAATGCTGAGGATGCTTTCAATATACCAATTATTAATATAAAAAATGAAAGATTCCATTCAAATAAGTTCAAATAAAAGTTATAAACATTATTCTTAGTATATGTATACGACATTGAGTTACCAGAGATTTTCCCCCGGACATTACGTCGCAAGCGTGTTTTACTCTGGGCTTAAACATATAGAAGAAGCACAGCATCATGAGCTTACGTAAGCTTCCCCCCCCCCCCCCTCCCCCCGACTCTGCTTATATAAAGATGATCATTTGAATTGTTTAGAGCAGGCAGTATTCACAGCGCTGACATTCAAATTTGTTCATTACATTTGAGAGAAGGGCATGTTTTAGACGTGTTAAAGTATTCGTTCAGATCTACAGATTAGATTTGACGCCGACCTCAAAGAACATATTCAATATTATTTAATCCGTTCAGATCTGAAGTTTCGACGCTCGCCTCGAACACATTACAAACGCAAGACAGACCACAACACATCTTTTAGACATTGATTTTGTTTGTTTGTGTGTTTGTTTGTTTTGGGGGATGCAAAGCCACTTGATTTGTATTCGCCTTTCTGTGGACGAAGTCGTAAAGGGTATAGTGTTTCCGCTCACTTAAAACAAGGCAGAGATCACACAAGGAAGTGCTCAAGAACCTCGCTTTTTAAAGACAAAGCACTATGGAGATCTTTTACACCACGCATTCTTGGGGCAAGAGAACGAGCCAAAGAGACCAGTCTGCACCGAGTTCAAACGCGTGCAGGTTAAAGGAAGAAAGTTAATGGAGAAGACGAAATATATAAAGAAACAAAAGTCGAACAAAAGGGGGAAGATCCAGACAGAAAAACAAAAGCGCGAGACTGACCAGACCACCTGATTCTCTGTCGTGCAGAAAATAAATTGCTGTACTCAGTCATTCATTCTAAGCAACACACACACACACACACACACACACACACACACACACACACACACACACACACACACACACAGAGAGAGAGAGAGAGAGAGAGAGAGAGAGAGAGAGAGAGAGAGAGACTCACAAACAGAGGCAGAGACAGAGACAGATGGGCCGAAAAAAAAGCAAAGAAACAAATTGAGAGAGAGAGAGAGAGAGAGAGAGAGAGAGAGAGAGAGAGAGAGAGAGAGAGAGAGAGAATTTTGCCCCAGATAAACCCAGAAAAGTGAAGCTTGATATTCATGTTGCATTTCTGCATCTGTTGTTGTCAATATCAACATCCTAGTGATAAATGTCGCCTGTATGTAACGGAGAAGAAACGCCATTGATTTCGCCGGTGGGTTGTGACTGCTGCAACTGTAACAGGTTATGTAGGTCTTTCCACATGTCAGACTGTTCTAAATGCCACATGCATTCTCTCTCTCTCTCTCTCTCCTCTCTCTCTCTCTCTCTCTCTCTCTCTCTCTCTCTCTCTCTCTCTCTCTCTTCATAATACCCTTAAGAAAGAAAGGTCATGTCAAAGACGTAAATAACTATCAAGATAATTATCTATGTGGCATTATCAGCAAATTAAAAAGTTCAATAGTCATGAACCAGGTTAATAAGAATGATGTCACAGACCCGATGAAAAAGGAATAGCGGACAGTTTGCTGTACTTCTACTCTGGTTGCTGTTATCCCAAATTCCTGCTGCTTCTATGGACTTTTAAAATGTGTTCCATTCTTCTCGTGGAAGGTTACTGGGCCAGTTCTATAGGAGTATGGAGTGAAGCGCAAGTATCATCGGTGTGGCGAAAATATGTACAATGCAGGTCAAACAATAGTAAGGTCTGGGCCACTATTGATTTATTTAATTGTACACACAGGGTTAAGCAAGGCGATATTTGAAGCCTTTTATCGTTTTCATTTTTTAATCATTAAACGTTCAGAAACAATGAAGAATGTCAAGTAATAATATACAGGCTGATGCAAATGATGGGGTACCAGCCATTACTGGAGATTTCTGTCTAGCAATCTATTCCTCAGCACCATTCAGTGATAGATTTTCCAGAACAAAATGTATCGGATGACACATTTTGTTTTCATATGTTCATAGTATGTATATTTTGGATTGTAACGCTGTCTTTGTCAATTGCGAATTATTTGACGCCGATGCTCAACTCATATTACAGTACACTGCCAAAATGTTCCAGACAGCTTCACAAGAAGGAACAGTGCATAGGATTTCCATTGAAAAGTTTTCTATATACTGAGAGCTAAAGAGAAAATGATTGTGTTTAAAGTGAACATAACAAAAATCCACTTTGTTTTTTAATGCATGAAACACATTGGATACTGGCTGAAACTGACCAGATGAATAAGGATGTGTTGTCTTCAAGAGCCAAAGAAAAGAAATTTGATTTTAATTCTCAAGTCCGAATGCATATGGATCTTTGTCTGGGGTAACCGGGGTTTACAAAATGTCAACACAATAACTGAATGTATAGACACAGAGAAAAGCGAATGTATCACAAAATCACACAACTTGCAGCTCAATAGCTTAAAATCTTGATGATGATTATACTCAAACAAACAAGAAAGCAGTGTTGACGGCATTTGAAGTGGGAACACACACACACACACACACACACACACCGCGCGCGCGCGCGCGCGCGTGCACGCGTGCACGGACACATACACACACATGTAGAAATACACACATACGTGCACCACGCGCGCGCGCGCGCGCGCACACACACACACACACCACCACCACCGATTGAAAAGGAAAAGATTAATAAAAAAAAAAAAAAAAAAGGACACAGAGACGCAGAGGAAGTACGAGCTGCTGGAAGCATGGAAGTGGAGATGATTGCCTCCCCTGAGGGGAAGCTTGTTCAGTCCCCTGCCGTGTCTTCTTCAGCTGAAGGAGATCAGCACAGTTCGTCTTATCCCTTCAACGCTTGATTGCAGAACAGTGTGCATCTTTTTTTTTTTTCTGGACCTCCATTCGGGGGCTGACGACCTGCGTAGAGAGTGTGAGGATGGAAAAATATCCGGTGTTGTTCGCTTATTTTTTTGTTCGTATTTCGTTTTAAATTATTCTTAACCTTATTGACGTTTTGGCATAAAACATGGTCATCTCTCTACGATTGTCACCTAAGTCTATATGAGATAGAATCTGTCGGAAAATGATGGTGGTTGTAAGCACTTCTCATTTCAACATGTATCTACATAGGAAAATATTAGATGAATGCGTGACGAAAAAACAACAACACACATACAGAAATCAAACAAACAAATTTAATTTGAGTAAATTCAGAAATGACCGTCTCTTCAACAGACAAACACACAAACAAACAAGTAAACACAGATACACAGACCAAATTATAGACACACATGCTTTTCCAAATACAGGAAACACAGGAACATTATCAGACGGGCAGATAGGCATGGAACACATAAGCATAAGTAGTGCATGCCAGACAAATGTGCGGGGCCCATAAACACAGTGACATATAGATAGGAAAATCTGTAATCCGAATCCGAATGGAGAAAAAGAAGATAGTGGTGCTCATGATAATATTAAAGCAAGCAAGAAAGCAGCAATAACATCCAAAGAAATAAAGAACATACACAAGCACAGGCGCTCACCACCACCCCACCCTACAACACACACACACACACACACACACACACACGCACGCCACACACGCACGCACGCACGCACGCACGCACGCACGCACGCACGCACGCACGCACGCACGCACACACACACACACACACACACACACACCCCGATTGAAAAGGCAATATAAAGAAGACACAGAGACGCAAACAGAGGAAGTACGGCTGCTGGAAGCATGGAAGTGGAGATGATTGCCTCCCCTGAGGGGAAGCTCGTTCAGTCTCCTGATGCGTCTTCTTCAGTTGAAGGAGATCAGCACAGTTCGTTTTATCCCTTTGTTACGGATGGAAGTGCGTGTGTGTGGAAGTCTGACTCACTCAGAATTATGGATGCATGCACGACTTTTTCTAATTCACATACACACACCCACTCATCCGAACATGGACAGCCAGGCAACAAAATAACACTTCTTTTTTATGCCACCCGAGCCATCAAGCAAAACACATACAAAATAAACACACAATTAAACGTAGGCTGGTACACCCACCATCAGGTGTACACACACAACAAGTCAATACAATTTTAATTATCAACTGCCGGGTCCAGCGCTGATGACGACGACGGCAGCGACGAGTCAAGTCTGACAACAGAGTCTCTGTGGCTCACAATGAAGAAAGAAGGAAGAGAAAAACTAACACGTACGTGGCGTCTCTGTCAGCAACACGGTGACAGTCTCAACTACGAGCTGTGGCTCAAACACCTAAGAGCTGTGGCTCAACACCAACCAAGAGCCGTGGCACACACACCACCTGTGGCTCAACAACCAAGAGCTGTGGCACACACACCACCTGTGGCTCAACAACCAAGAGCTGTGGCACACACACCACACACACAGCGACGGCCTCGGACGCAGGTCGCTGGCACAAAGGGTCGACGTCCTGGCTCACCAGCAGCGACGTCTCCAACCCACTGGCCCAACAGTGGTCGGTCACGGCGCAGTAGCAGGTAGGGCAATTGTCGGCGCTCAGGCCGGCCTCTCAACACCAGCAGCAAACAGGTGGAGAACGGGGCGTCAACACAGCTATGGCCCCGGCCCTAACCCGGTAGCAGCCAGTCCCCGTCAGTCCAGGGAACACTATCAACCTGGGGCAACTGATTCACTACCTTGATTATCATGGCCACTATTCATTGCAATCACAACTATCTTCATATTCATTAGCCACATTATATCTCACTAGAACTTGAGCCACATATCAGAATATTCGTTCACATTCATTAGCCACATCATATTGCACTAGAACTTGAGCCATACATCAGCATATTCGTTCATCATTACAATATTTTTTTCCGGAATCATAACATTACAACATTCCCTTTTCCGGAATCATTACACTACAACATTCCCTTTTCCGGAATCATTACACTACAACATTCCCTTTTCCGGAATCATAACATTGTACAGGAAAGGATTTCCATATAAACCTTTCAGACTCTAGTTTTCCAAATTGGGGAAAGGATTTCCACATAAACCTTTCATAATCTAGTCTTCCAAATTAGGGAAAAGATTCCATCTGGATCCTCTTCAATAAACCATGAATACAATTCATTACACACAATTGATTATTTTTTCAAACTATAAATGTCTTTCATCAATTCACAAAATGTTCATTTTTCTTGTAACACAATAATGTTCATTTCGTTTCATATAATCACCATGTCTTTCGTCAATTCAAGAAATGTTCATTTCTTTTCTTGTAACACAAGAATGCTCACTTCACTTCAGTTCAACAGCTTCATATGCAAGGGAAAGATTTCCACCACACTTTTGTTTTACAACACATATATTGATACCCATGTAAACACATCACACATCAGAATGAAAAACAAAAGTCTATGTCGCTCACTCTGGGAGCTTATTATCCATAGCATCAAAACTCTCCATCTTCTTGCAAACCATATTAGAATAGACACTTTTTCTTCATCATGAAGCTCAAAGCCAGTTAAGTTACAAAATAAACAAAATCTTTTTCTTTTTTTTTTTCTGAAGACCACTTCTTATAACACTCACTTTATCTATTCACATTTTCCGAAACAATTTCGTTTTGTTACCCTATCAAGTCATAGGATAACAATACTTTTTTTTTTTTTTTTCTAAATAAAACCTTCACAAGAGCGCTGAGGAAGTTTCAGTCGCTCCTAAACGGGAATACAGTTTTAGTTTGTTAATAAATAAACATTCAATGATAAATACCTGACTGCTACTTGCAAACGGCTGAGTCCCTCTCCGGCCTTCTGTGACTTGTATTGCCGGAATCACTGCAGAGACTGCCTAACCGGTGCAACTCACCCGGCTTATAGCAATGCGCCGGTGAGTAGCAGTCAGCTAACTTTTGCAACTGGCTTCCGGACAACTACCTTCCGGTAAGCACGGTCGCACATGAAACTTTGTGACCGGATAGAAAAACGGTCCGTCACACCCTTCAACGCTTGATTGCAGAACAGCGTGCATCTTTTTTTTTTTTTTTTCTGGACCTCCATTCGGGGGATTACAACCTACATAGAGAGTGCGAGGATGGAAAAAAATATCCCGTGTCATATTTCTTTCGTATTTTGTTTTTAATTATCCTTATTTTCTTGACGTTTTGTGTATAAAACATGCTGATCTCTCCACGATTGTCAACGTAGTCTCAATGATTTAGAATCTGTCTCAAAGACCAGTGATAGTAAACATTTCTCTCTTCAATGATTATCTAAATTGGAACATTATTAAATCAATGCGTGTTGAAAAAAATACCCACACGTAGAAAGCAATCTAACAAGCGATTAGGAAAACACATTTTAGTAGAGTAAATTTTAAAAACCTAGGCATCTTTAAAACAAAACAAAAACGAACAACTTACTTACTGCAGAGACACACAGACAAAATGATGGATACGCCTGATTTGAAAGATTGAGGGACGTCAGAAACATTATCTGACAAGCAGATAATATAGTGGTAATATTTTATTAGTATTTAGAGCTATTCAGAAACGGTTCGCCTCAAACCGAAATGTGTATATTCTTCCTTGTGTGTGCACGCGTACACGAATCGCCGCATCTGTCATTCTTGTTGTTAGACTCATCACGGAAGCATGGCTTACAGGATCTGTGCGTCTTTATCGTCTAGTAAAGATATGCCACAGTCCATAATTCTGTGATATTATCACCACCAAGGGTTAAAAAAATGCAGTCAAACAGCACTGCAAATTACCCAGCGGAGGGTACAAGTTAAGACGAAAAGATTGTGGGGTAAGGAAATAAGTTGCTGAAAAACAAAAATCATAAACAGTATAAAATGTAGGGGAGAAATTGTGAGCCTATGCTTGAGATCCATTTAAGGATGCAAGGGAGGTCAAAAGGTATCCAACAGCCAGAGTGGTCAGCTCTCTCTCTCTCTCTCTCTCTCTCTCTCTCTCTCTCTCTCTCTCTCTCTCTCTCTCTCTCTGTTTGACACTTTTTGACCCACCTTGCAGCTTGTAACATTTTGTATGCCTTCTAACGCACGATATTTCAAGCTGATATTAATTGCTAATATATTTTCTATACAGGCGACATTTTGCATTTGATCCACGCTAATATTTCTATCAAGTTGTATTCAAATCAATGTTCCAAAAGTCGGTCTAAACTTAACAAGAGCTTGCATCTGTTTAAACTCATGCTAAAAGGTAGGCGAAAATCTATCACGATAATGAGCACGATTACCAAATTCACGACAGCAATGATAACATTTTAAACATATTTTTCTTTTCTTTTTGTTTGTGAGATCAACACACTGAAAATCGTGATTCTCTCGGAGATACTGAAAGTGTTCTTTTATATCATCAGTTAAGTCTGAAGCCCATCAAGGGTGCTCTTTACTTCGTAAATCTCGCTTAACTCTAATATCCTTTGCTTGATTCTTATCATCATCTGCTTCATTCTACTTCAGTCAACACTTAAAGCATTTAACGTACAGAATTGTATGAAATATTCTCTTACTTCAGCTCATCACAAGTCAATTGCTTTTCACCGACCAAAGTCGATAAACTGTGCCATGGTAAACATGTGAATATGTTCCGCTGTAATGTTTTCACACCATACCAAGGTATTCTGCATAACATTCCTAAACTCTCTGAATTCGGAGATGAAACACTGTGTTATGTATATGTCATGAATAATTTGCGGTTTTACTTGCATTCCGATGATTCTAATGACTGTTTTCCTGGCTCCAGACAACAAATCTTCGCAAGCTAATTTGAAACAGAGCGCATTCGCAACGTACTTCACGAGAACATCCGTATGTGTTTACAACACACATTCTTAGTGCGCCGTAAGACCAGATTTTGAATCCTGGTCAGCAGCTCCTTTCCTAAAACAATATTGCATTGTCCATATTTTTTTTTTTGTTTCACATTTTTTTAAAATCATTTTTTCAAACAATACATTACAAATGAATATCATAACATTTCAAAAAGAAAAAAAGAAGAAAGAAAAAAAAATGGGGGGGGGGGGGCACACAAAACACACACACACACACACACACACACACACACACACAAAACAAAAAAACAAAAAAAAAGGCCATTGAGCAATCAAACATCCTTGTACACAAAAGAAAAGGGGGACCGGGGTCGGGGGGGGGGGGGGGGGGGGTTGGGGCTGAGGGTAAGGGACAGGGGAGGTCCATTGACATTTTCATATCAAACACAAATCAAACTTGATTATATACAAATATTCAACCATTTGTTAAAACATACAGCTGAAGTAGATCTTGCTGAATGTAGTGGTTTACAGATAAAATACATATATTTTATTTTGAATTCTAACGCTGAAACCAATCGAGAACTGAACTGTACAGAAACCAAGTTTGTTTAAACTTGCACAAGTTATATTTGTAATTGCCATGTAATGCTCCAAGTAATATCTGTCACTCAGTGATACAACAAAGGTATGTACATGCAGCTGTGCATTTGGCATTTATATGCAGATGTAAAATTTTGCAAATAAAGTGATGGATTCAAAAAGAGCGTCTGTCTGTGTATTCTGCTTAACATCAAACAATACAAGTTCCTTGTCAATCATAAAATCATGACAATGTGAATATTTTCAAGTCAGCAACTGCTGGACATTCGTCCAAAATCGGTACATATTAGTATGACAGTTAAACAGCATTTTGAAAAATGTCTGCTCTTCTTGCTCACAAAATTTATATAAAAAGTACAAGATGATGCAGAGACAAGAATCTCTGGGTTGAAAGTAATCCATGTTGCAATCAAAATATCTATTTCCTGAGATTATTTTAGTTTTTTAACTAACATATAACACATATTCTGTGCACAACTGTATGCGATCCTCCGGTGACTAAATCCCTCCCATACTATCCTTGGGACGAAAGAAAGGTCGAAAGTTCCCAAGAACAGCAACAGGACCAGCCAGCAAGGGTCACATCAGTACATTAGAATGGAACCTTCCACTCTATATAGAGCCATCCAAGAGTTAAAAAAAAAAGAAAAAAAAAAGAAAAAAAAAAAGTAACAGGCTGAACATTGGATATTCCATGTCATCCAATCCATCTATAGGTAAGCATCATCCCAAACACAAACATGTATTATATCCACACACCCAAATATTCACATTGCACACATAGATCTCATCCCTTCCCCCCCATGCTCCCTCCATGCACACTCGATGAAATTGTTTGCAGACACATGGCCAGAGCTCGCCAGTGACGATACACATACGTACTTCTATGCATTAGCTCTTTTACACTCAAGTCATATTCATCCTACTGAGACCATGGCATCTACGTATGCCTCGTATATTATGGCAAATACCTCCCTATGGCGTAAGCTTATTCTATTTATAAAAAAAAATGAAGCTCTTATTTCCCTGACATATCTCCCCTCCAATGCGACACATATATACCCATACACACACACACACACACACACATATATATATATATATATATATATATATATACATACACACACACACACACACACACACACACACACACACACACACACACACAATATATATATATATATATATATATATATATATATATATACATATACATACATATACATACCCACCTATATACATATGTCGCTTATAAGAATTAAAATCCTTCAAAATTAGTAGTTATCACAATGACAATAATATTCATGGGAATCGAGATAAGCAATCAACGTACAGTGTATTTGAAATAGTTGACAATTCTTTTCACTTTCAAAGTTGTAACTTCCCCACTCACAGATCATTTACTAAAAGACCATTACTCATGTGAATCTTCAAATAAAGGTTTATAATGAATCCAGTTGTTTTCGAGTTTTTGAAGTTCAGAGTTCACTGTTGCTACGTATCTTTCTATTTGATACCGTGCCTTGAGTATTTTAATGAATACTGAAGTGAGGATCTGGCACTTTGTTATCTTGCATCTGTATATATAATTTTTAGCCAAAAGAATTATCAGATCAACTACAGTATCGCTGTTGAAGTTAAAGTCTGTACCAAATAGTACTATACTTTCTGTGAAATATAAGTTATCTACATTTGAACATTTCTCTTTCAGCAGATTTTCTAGTGTTTTCCAAAATTCATGAACATATTTGCATCTCCAGAAGACATGCTCTATAGTATCTTTCTCATTACTGCAGAAATTGCAGTTTTGATTTTGTACAACTCCTATTTCTTTCAACACCACATTAGTTCCTATTATTCTATGTACTATTCTTATCTGTAACCATTTAAGTTTTATATCTTTAATCTGCTGAATCTTTGAGAAACAACGTTTCCAAGGTATGTCTCGGTTGAGCTTTTCTGCATTGTCCATATTGACTCAAATATACAAGTTTGTTGCTGCTCTACATGACTTGTTAAAGTGAGTCTTGAAACATACAACTGTTTCAGACAAACTATGTCCTCGCAACAACAAAAAAACAAAAAAAAAACATGAAAGAAATGTTATAGCAAATAACAATTGCAATGTATGTTATTGATTCCATTCTTTGTTATCTATAATTCTAGTATATTTTTGAAAGAAAATATGTAACTGGTCTGCGTGCATCTCCTTGTTTGACACCACTGGTGCAGTTATAATCATTCAGTGTACTTTCGTGCTCACCTTTGCGTTCTCTTCATTGTGTTTTCTATCAACAACGATACAGTTTGTTTTTAAGTATCATATTCAACTCTGAATGGCCATACCAGTTTTCCAGGTATCATGTAAACGGCTTTGTTAACGTCTATGAACGCAGCACGGCACCCAACGGCTACACATACTATCTAGATGAAGAAACATGTTCGTTAAATCCTGAATGGTATTCTCATATTATCTCCAATAATTGACTTCAACCTGCTGTTCAAGAACAAAACTGTTAATTTTACAGCAAACGATACAAAAATATAATTCTGTATCCTTTTTTTTTTTTTTTTTTTGCATTAGTTTCATCTTCAGTTACATACCCCCCTCCCCTCCCGGAAACGTACAAACAAACAACGCTGCAATTCCAGAGAATGTTCTTTCGACAAATGAAGCACTCAACAATTTCACGTGACATTTGACAACTGTACCATTGGAACGCAGAAACAGCTCGCCAATAAGCCTCTGGCTCGGCTGCTTTACACAGTTCAATTTCTTTGATGGCCAGGACCACTTCGTTTTGAGATAATAGGCGATTTTTACACTGATTGAGAGAGAGAGAGAGAGAGAGAGAGAGAGAGAGAGAGAGAGAGAGAGAGAGAGAGAGAGAGATCAGACAGACAGACAGACAGACTCAGAGAGAGAGAGAGAGAGTGACAAACAGACAGACAGACAGACAGACCCAGAGAGAGAGAGAGAGAGAGAGAGAGAGAGGAGCTGTGCGCGCACGTACAGAGAGAGAGAGAGAGAGAGAGAGAGAGAGAGAGGATGAGGGTGTGAGTGTGGGTAGGGGGGGGGGGGCGATCGAAAGCAGAAACGGACACAGTGAAAGTATAAGCCTTGCGAAACGCGGAAGTAGTGATTATTTCCTGGCCCCGGGGTGTGCTTGGTTTAATCCCTACCATGTGTCGTGCAATTCAAGGCGATCATCGGGATTGCTCTGTCCCTTCAATTTTCTGAGTGCAGAAGAGTTCACCTCTCTCGCTTGAACTCCAATCCGGGGGCTAGTGACCTCGATAAAGAGTATGGGGAAGCAGGGATGGTATTTTCTTTTTCCATTTCATGTCAAACTACTTTTTATTCAATTTCTCGTGCCTCTCTCTCTCTCTCTCTCTCTCTCTCTCTCTCTCTCTCTCTCTCTCTGGTAACAGGTTTCGCCTGATACGTGTTAGAAATCATGTTAGAATCTGTACAAATTTGGATTTGATGCAGAAACACCATTTGCCGCAGACTTGTATGTTTAATAAGAAACTAGATTAAGAAATACAGTTTCTAAAATGTTCACACAATTGATGAAGAACAAGAAGAAGAAGAAGAAGAAGAAGAAATAGAAGAAGAAGAAGAAAAGGAGGAGGAGGAGAAGAAGAAGAAGAAGAAGAAGAAGAAGAAAAAGAAAGACAATGATGATGATTGTTGACAATGACGGTGATGACGACGAGGAAAATAATGATGATAATGATGATGATGCTGATAAGGATAAGGATGATGATGATGATGATGATGATGATGATGATGACGATGATGATGATGATGACATTAATGGTGAAGATGATGATGATGATGATGATGGTGATGATGATGATGATGATGATGATGATGATGATGATGATGATGATAATTGTGGTGGTGGTGGCGGAGCAGGAACATGAAGATGAAAAATATTATAATGAAACAGAAGAAGAAGATAGTGATGACAAATACAATTATTAAACGAAGAACAAGAACAAAAAGAAGGAAGATTAAGCGGAAGACCAGGTGGAGCAGATGGAGGAGTAGGAGCAGGAGGAATAAGAAAAAGAAGAAGAAGAAGACAAAGAAGAAGAAAAAGAAAAGTACAACAGAACAAGTAGAAGAAATATGGAAAAAGACGAAGAAGAAGAAGAAGAAGAAGAAGAAGAACGTGGACTAAGAAAATTAGCATGAGAAACATGCGGACAAAGATTATGCATACACAGTATTATGATGATAATGACGACTTTAAGAGGCAGACGGTCTTTTTCGTTTATTTTTAATTCAATTCGTTGAGCAAATGGAACACTTGATAATGTGAGCGTTTATCAACTTAAAATGGTACGCAACTGAACGAATAACTACATTTAAAAAATTCTGTTCACCATATTTGCTAATAAAATGACGTGTGATAGACAACATAAAATACAAATCCTTCGAGGAGGCGAGGTAGGGGATTGGGCAGACTAGATTTGATCCACGTACCCGAACTGAGATAACTGTCCTCGTCTGGCTTCAAGTTCACAAAGCGTATGTATATGTTTGCAACATTTTAATCATAATAACTTCCATGCTATTTTCCCTAATCTGCTTTTCTTTGGCCGTCTTGTAGGACCATTGAGTTCTAATTTACTCTCATGCCAGTGAGAAGTATTGATTTATCGGTACGCGGTGGCATGTCTCTCTTGGATATTATGGGCGGACAACAACGACCAGAGCGGAGTCTGCCGAGTCTGAGTCCCGAAAAAGGGAGGAAAGCCGATTACCGAAAGGCGTAACAGATTATTCTTTTCACAAGATGCCACTCAATAGGCTTTATACTCTGTCAGAAAATAGTTCAGTGTTTATCCATAAGAGCAAGCCTGCCCACCCACCATCCCCCACCCTCCTACCCTGTCTCTCTCTCTCTCTCTCTCTCTCTCTCTCTCATTCATTCATTCATTCATTCATTCATTCATTCATTCATTCATTCATGCACCCATTCATTCATTCATTCATTCCGGCCTTTCGAAAAATGCTAAGCATTCTAATAGAGACGAAGTAATGCTTGCCTGAATTTGCCCCCCCCCCCCCTTCCCTTCCATCCCTTGTCTCCACCACCCCCCCCCTCCGCCCCCTCCGTCCCCCATCCCCTCCTGCTTTTCTTCGTTAGGGGTTCCCATGTAACCTACAACTTGCTCGTACCATGTTTATTTATTCCGATGTTTTTCACGTTGGGCAGTATGAGTAACGGCTCAGAGTGTTCCAGACAGCATCCAAACTCTTGCTGGCTACTCCTGGAATTTTAGAGTGTGATAATTGTGTTCAAATATTCCATCGCAACAGAATAAAAAAAAAAAGTTTTAAAACGCGTTTATGCACACGTTTGAATATCGACTTTCTGATGTCAATGACTACAAACTGGGATTTTAGTGCGGTTTTTTTGTGTTTCTTTGTTTGTTTGTTTTTTTTGTTTGTTTTGTTTTGTTTTGTTTTTTGTTGTTTTTTTTTATCCGGCTTGTTTTATGAATTTGCATAGCCATGGTCGACTTTTTAGCAATTCCTATCACAGACGTTCGTCCACAAATGTTCAAACACACGGCGACGACATTGTTACAAAGAGAGTGACAAATTCATTGTGGCAGCCGCTGGATCGTGGACAACTTTATTGTCTCGTTATGTTCTGAGCCTAAGGGCACAGTTATTTTCCAATAGGAACCCCACATCTGGTGGACTCCTTGCAAGTCTTGTTTTTACTCATATGAAATGTCCTTGGGTCTTGGGGAAGATGACAAGAACATAAGTGCATGAACAGGAAAGGTGTATTTAAAGATGGTGTACATATGTCACCTAGAAATATAGCTAGAAACAGAAAATTCTGTTTCATATGCTTTTGTGCACAATATGTAATGAAGCTACGGTTTAAGATACCTTCTTGTATACTTCCATTTCTCCTTTATTAGATTGCCGCGACTGTGGAATCGACAGCTGGTTAGAACTGTCACTCACGGATGTGTAAGATTTCTTCAAGTTCATTTTTAGTTTACATGTCACGCACCCATATAAAATCATGATAGCAAATCTGAAGCAAAACCTCACTGTTCAGCGATGACCTAGTTTAAGCGTTGACAAACACCAATGAATTAAAAAAAAAAAAAAACAGAAACCAAGAAACAAAGTATATTGTACACAGTATTCGTACGGAAACAGCTTTAGGCTAACAAAACTTACCTTAGTTCTTCTGAATCCAAGTGACCACAATTTGCCTTCTTCTCAGAATGATATCCTTAGCCTTATCCTTCATTACTTTTGTATACCAAACATGTCCATCATCCCCAGCACTCATCCTTTTACCAGTCACTTGGGTCCTTCAAACAGTCCCGCTCCCACTGGATCCACTTCCCCTCACATACGGCTTGGATGTTTTTCACACACAGTCACCACACACACACACACACACACACACACACACACACACACACACACACACACACACACATCTCCCCCCTCCCCCCCCCCCCCCTCTCTCTCTCTCTCTCTCTCTCTCTCTCTTCTCTCTCTCTCTCTCACTCCGTCTTCCCCACCCCCTCTCGTTCTTTCATTATGATATGCATATATATATATATATATATATATATATATATATATATATATATATATCTCTATTTATGTAGTATGTTTATATACACACACACACACACAAACACACACACACACACACACACACACACACACACACACACACACACATATATATATATATATGTGTGTGTGTGTGTGTGTGTGTGTGTAAAAAAGAAAACCCAACGCTAAAAATGGCACTGCTCCCAGCAGCTGAAAGAGTCTGGACGATAAAACCATTACTGGATCAATATAAAATCAAGAAGTCGTCCACTCAATGCCTCCCTTCTTTTATTCTCGTTCAAATTTTCGCCTTTTTCAAGGCTTCATCAGGAATCTGCATTATTGGAAAAAACAAGAAACACCATCAGAATCCCAAAAGTAAAGACAAAATCAGTTTGCATATGTCTATATCACACACACACACACACACACACACACACACATATAAAGGCTCAAAGATTGATTTATACTGTTTACATAATGTTTTTAGTTTTTAAGCAACGTTTTTTTTCCTGTCCATGCTTTCGTTTTGTTTCACTTCCTACCTTTCGCTGGCTGCTTTTGGGGTGCTGTTGGATACTTGTTTGAACCCTTGGAGGTGAGAACACCACAGAATTACGGGCTGTGGTGTGTCTTTATTTGACGCCAAGATCACAGACACAAACAGCTGTGCCTCCCTGATGCGTCCGATCCAGCGGACGAAAGGCCTAGGAGCAGGCAATACAAGTACATCTGCCTTCAAAAGGAATTGTGATGGTTCCCTCATGCAGCTAGTGAAGGGTTTTCTATTTATAACATATGTTTTCCCATTTTCTTCATCTTCAACCCTTTTTTATTATTTGAAATTTCCCATCTTTGCCAGGTCATTACTATAATGATTGAAGAATTGTTAACCTGCACTTGTTTTCCACCACTACTTAATTGTTCAGCATTTTATATACATACATACATACATACATACATACATATATGTATATATATATATATATATATATCTCTCTCTCTCACTCTCACCCCTCTTTTACTTTTCCTTTTATGTATGTATGTGTGTATATGTATTTATGTATGTATGTC
>CM065720.1:75753412-75758412 GCA_033310375.1 Conus canariensis | reverse complement strand
ATATTATTATATATTATTTATTATTATTATTATTATTATTATTATATTATTATTATTATTTATTATTATTATTTTATTATATCATTATTATTATCATTATTATCATTGTATTATATATTATGCTATATATTATATTATTATACAATTATATTATTATTAGAATTATCACTATTATTGTTATCATACATCAACATCATCATCATCATCATCATCATTATTGTTGCTGTTGCTGTTGACGTTGTTGTTGATGCTGCTGCTGGTACTGCTGCTGCTATTGCTGTTGTCATTGTTGCTGACTGTTGCTGTTGCAGTTGTTGTTGTTGTCTTCATTGAATGTGTTTGACTAAGAATTAGATAAAAGCTGCTCTGGAGGAACAATGTAGTAGATCTTGCAGTTCATGTTCTCTCTCTACAAAACACTTAATGCCCCTCAGTTTTCTTCCTCCTAATTGTACATTATATTTTTTAAGTCTATGACATCACTGACAAATTTTCGTAATCAGTTACATTGCGAGGAGGATAGCTTTGCTGGTCAATGGTCGTGTCTTTGTAGCAACGTTTATAACGTCCTCTGCCAAAGTCAACATCTCTTTAACAGAGAATGCGATCTGTACATTTACACAGCCATATCATTCCACGCACCTTTTTCTTTTTTTTTTTTAGTCAATCTGTCTTCCTGTGCAGGCATCATCTTTAACATGATTCTTATCTATTTGATTTTTAAAAAAATGTTTACCCTAGTGTAAGTGTAGCTCGTTCTAAACATGCTAGAATCCGAAAGACGGACACGAAGACTGGTTCTTTTCGCATACTTTGATACACTAAGCTGAACGTTGTTTTCAAAACAACCGAGAGAGGAGAGAGAGAGAGAGAGAGAGAGAGAGAGAGACAGACAGACAGACAGACAGACAGAAGACAGACAGACAGACAGACAGTAAGACAGTGAGACAGACAAACAGATAGAGACAAAGACAAAAATGGAAGCAGAAAGACCGATGACTATGAAAGCAAATGGATGGGTACTACATTGGCTTTGGAAAGAATCCTTTCAAAGTGACAGTTCATTTATATGAGGCGACGTCTGCATCTTCTGCTTTAAAAAAAATGTTAAACCTACCCGCGTCACATCATCGCCCATGCGAAAACAGAAGAAAGAAAGAATGTCAGACGTGGGGCAACAATTTCATTCCGACAACATCCAGCAGGGGTGCAGAGTGGATTCCTCTTCAAAAGAGCTCAGGATGCGTGCTGTTAAACCCTTAGGAAGCTGGTTTGCAGACAAATTATACTTCCACACTACAAAAGGCGCGCGCTGCACCACGCACGCACACACACCACCACACACACACACACACACACACACACACACACACACACACACACACACACCACGCACGCACGACACACACACACACACACACACACACACACACACACCAAAACACACACCACACACACACACACACAACTAGGATAAGGACCTGGAACATCCTGGTTTTGAGAGAGAACTATCAGCTCAAGTAGTACATAAAATGAGGTCCTCAGGGTCCTCTGTTAACGTGAAACCAAATACAATGGAAGTGAGCAAAATAAACTGGCATCAAAGGAGACAACCAGATTTTCCGGCCATGAAAACCTGCATCACAATCACATCCCAAGTATGGCGATGAGGATGACATGCGAGGCTTCAAAGACACCGATGATATGGAAACCACTCTGGCCAAAACTTCTGCCAACACGATGCAATGCCAAAGAGATCACAATCATCCACTGCTGCGCACTAGCAATGCAGCAGACGAAGACATAAAGGAACAATTCTACTGTTCACTACCACTGTATCCGGCCTTACACAAATAACAGACCTAAACACTGTCATGGTCGGCCTTTAGCAAAGAAAAGAGGGAGGAGGGGCGGACGTAACACATGTCTCCTATGAAAAAACAAGAACAAACAAGAACAAAAACACAGGAATGGTTGGAATATACCACATGGAAAGACAGACAACTTGGTTGATCATATCACATTTGTCTACAAATGAAGAAGTCCGCTGGATGTCAGGGTGAGACGCGGAGCGGGTGTAGCTTAAGATCATTATTACATGTGGCAACACGGATGTAGCTTAAGATCACCTATTACATGTGGCAACCGGATGTAGCTTAAGATCACCTATTACATGTGCCAACACGGATGTAGCTTAAGATCACCTATTACATGTGGCAACACGGATGTAGCTTAAGATCACTACTTACATGTGCCAACACGGATGTAGCTTAAGACACTTTACATGTGCACACGGATGCAGCTAAATCACTGTGCCAACACGGATGTAGCTTAAGATCACTACTTTGGAACACGGTGTGACCAAGCCGACAATCTATTCATTTACCTGTCAGGCAGACACTACCATGAAGCTTAGCGTACATTAATCCCTGCCACGTGAGGGTTGACTGCCAGAACCGAGTATCTCACTTATGTATACATATATGAGATGCTGGTTTCTGGCAGTCAGTCCTCGTTAAATTTTTTTTTTAAGCTTCTGCTTGCGAGATTAGCAGTTATTTGTAACTGGACGTATCGAAATATTTGATAAATAGTACCAAAAAAAAGAACACGTAATCGTTTTTGATCAAACCGTTACGATCCATCAAATTGGGCATTTCTGCCTGTGATGAGGTATATAGACAGTGATTGGCTGAATCATGGCATTGCATACCTTCTCCGAATACGACGTCCGTTGATGTATTCGAACGAGTCGCGTACTTAATGTGCGTCAGGCCAATCCATCCGACACATCTGTCCACTCGATCGAGCAGTGAGTATTAAGTACACATATTGACACCAGAAACCCCAGGGCGAGGAGGTTTGGCGAAGAAAAGAAAAGAAAAAAACTGCTTTGTTATAGTCTGTTTGTTCATGTCTTCTCCCTTTCTTTCAATAGCACGCATTCTCCACAAGTCCAGACAATGGCAAGATACTGTAGATCTGATTTTAATCTTTAGCGACCTTCTTTGGTAAAAATCCCTCGACGTCACACTGAGCATCGATCTTATGTGCCGATTACTAATGACAAATCTACTTAATGTGTTAGCATTATTAAAAAAAAAAAACATACGGGCAACCCATAAAGTAATGCCAGAGTTTTGGAACGGAAAGTGGTTTTGTTTTTTATTCAATTTATGCGGTCATGTTTTTCATTTGCAAAATGAACCCCTTATCGCACTTACACGACAAACAAACCTGTTTTCAACTATTATCCAGTCTTGAGAGTAGACCATAAAGATCAGTGTGAAAAGAGAAGAGTTCCACTATAAAGTAAAGACGTTTGAGGCGTTGACATAACTGATGGAAGAAACTGTTAAAAAACCACAAAGACCATTGGCTAAAGCTTGAAATAAAGAAAGAAAGAAAAAGGGGACTACCTGCACGTATGCCCTGGAAAAGAAGTGGAGAGAGCACAAGAACTGGATGACATCAGAAGCATGCACCACAGCAGAAGGGAGGAGAGTGAAACATCAGTATCAATCAGTGTCAAGACCAGGAGGCGAAAGAATACCTTGGAGTACAGTACTGGTAAGCCAACCGGTAAGTAAAGAAGAGCACAGGGGTCGACAAGAGGCTTCTCATACTTGGCATGGCAGAGGAAGCGGTAAAGGCAGCTAGGCAGAGCAGCATGAAAGGACTGTATCAAAAAAACACGAACAGGAACTTTGTCAGGGGCGGGGGGAGGGGGGAGGACTATGCAAATGCAGGCAACATTTCCACGCTGCGCACCGTCATTGAGCTGTTCATTGAATGCCAGTTCTCCCTATACATGAACCTGGTCGATTTTGAAAAAAAAAGTCTTCGACAGCGTAGAAGGAAGGACTTTCTGGAATTTGACACATTTTTATGGAATTGTTCCAAAACGTAACCACATCGTCCAGTAGCTGTTTGGGGAGTCCATTTGCCAAGTCATCTACAGCGGACAGATAACCTGTCCTTCCACGGTGAAGACTGGGGTAAAGTAGAGCTGCATACAGTCGCTCGACAATCTTCCAGAGGCCACCGACTTAATGATGAGGAGAAATGGACAGTGATACGGGCACCACATGGACCCTCAGCCAACACCTTGAAGACGTTGCAGGCGATGTCAGCCTCCTATCCTACTGACAACAACTCGTGCAGCACGGCTGTCCGAAAAGGCAGAGAAAGGTGCCCTGAAGATCAACACAAAGGATACAGAGGTGACAAGAATCAACAAAAATCAAGATCTCTCACTTCAGATTCAGAGCGCGAAGATGAAGGAGATAGACTGCTTCACGTTACCTGGGATCACAGTGAGCAAGGATGGCGGCGCAGAGGACACGAAGAGCCACCAACAAGAACAAAATATATCCAAGACTCAGAATCCCAGCTGGAACTTCCAGGCACTGCCTCAGAGCAGTCAGATCAGACTCTGTAACACCCAGGCACTGCCTCAGAGCAGTCAGATCAGACTCTTCAACACTCAGGCACTGCCTCAGAGCAGTCAGATCAGACTCTTCAACACCCAGGCACTGCCTCAGAGCAGTCAGATCAGACTCTTCAACACCCAGGCACTGCCTCAGAGCAGTCAGATCAGACTCTTCAATACCCAGGCACTGCCTCAGAGTAGTCAGATCAGACTCTTCCAACACCCAGGCACTGCCTCAGAGCAGTCAGATCAGACTTTGCAACACCCAGGCACTGCCTCAGAGCAGTCAGATCAGACTTTGCAACACCCAGGCACTGCCTCAGAGCAGTCAGATCAGACTCTTCAACACCGACGAAAAGCCAGTACTCCTGCATGGATCTAAGACGGGGTCAGCGACCAATAACATCACCAACAGGCTCCACACGTTCGTTGATACATATCCACGTCACGTCCTGCACATCACATGGACTAGGAAATTCATCAACGCCGAATTGCCAGAATCCCAATAGCCATTTCACGAAGAAATGAAGATGAGGGTAGAGTGGACATTCTGTCCGTGAACCAGCTG
>CM065720.1:75743412-75745912 GCA_033310375.1 Conus canariensis | reverse complement strand
ACAAACATGTTAATAATCCCAAAGCGAATGTAGTAGTTGAAAACATGATTGAAAGCTTGGAGCTTAACGACATTTGGAGAGATTTAAACCCGGAATGTCTCCGTTACACATGGAGAAGAACCAACCCTTTTCAACAGGCCCGGTTAGATTTTTTTCTCATTTCAGATTCAGTTGTTTCATTTGTAAATGACGCAGACATTGAATGTGGATACAGAACCGATCATTCTGCAATTTCACTTAGGCTTAAATGTAAAGAAACTGTCAAGCATAATACCTTTTGGAAATTGAATGTATCCCTTTTAAAAGACAAATAATATATGCATGAAATAAATATGGAGATTGAAAAAAGTCAAAGAAGAATATACAGTAAATGTAGCTGAAAATATATTGGATGACGATATACAGCTTTCTATCCCAGATGATGTCTTCCTCGATTTTCTGCTGATGAAACTTAGATCAAAAACAATTGCATATGCTACAATGAAGAAAAAGAAATTGGCAGATGAAGAGAGACAGCTAGAAGAGGATATGCGAAAACTGGAGAAAGTTGAGAAGAAAACGGGAGAAGACATATTAATAATGGAAATGAAGAAAGAACAATTAAGACATATTCGTGAAAAACGAATGGAAGGGGTATTATTAAGGTCGAGGGCTAGATGGGTAGCTGATGGGGAGAAAGTTAGTAAATTATTTTTGCAACCTAGAAAAGCGACACTATGTTAGTAAAAACATGGCTAGACTCATAGACCAGCAAGATAAAATTTTAACAGACCAGAAAGAGATCATCCAAGAAGTGCAAAGATTTTATGAATCATTATATGCAGAATCTGTAGTAGATGATTGTGAGATAAGAAACTTAGTGAATGATATCCCTTGCATAAAGGAAACGGACGCAGAAAGATTAGAGGGAGAAATAACGTTAGAAGAAGCTACGTATGCTCTGAGTAAAATGAAAAATAATAAAAGTCCAGGCACAGACGGCTTTAGTGCAGAATTCTTTAAAGTATTTTGGAAGAAATTAGGTGGATTTGTTGTAAGAGCACTTAATGCGAGTTTCAGAAAAGGAGAGCTATCTTGTGTACAGAGAGAAGGAATCATAACTTCTATCCCTAAAGGTGATAAACCAAGGCAATACATAAAAAACTGGAGACCTATCTGACTTTTAAATGTAATTTATAAAATAGGATCATCTTGTATAGCAAATCGGTTAAAGCAAGTTCTACCAAATGTAACTGATGATGATCAAACAGGGTTTATCAGAAATAGATATATTGGAGATAATTTAAGGTTAATATATGATATCATAGCTTATCTAGACAAACATAATCTACCTGGATTGCTTTTGAATATAGATTTTGAAAAGGCTTTCGATTCGATAAACTGGAACTTTATGTTTAAAGTACTGAAAGCATTTGGTTTTCAAGAAGATATATGCAGATGGATAGGTACGTTCTATAAAAATATCAAATCATGTGTAATTGTAAATGGTCAGGTTTCGGACTGGTTTAAAATTAAAAGAGGCTGCAGATAAGGAGACCCTCTATCTCCTTATATATTTGTGTTATGCGTAGAAATACTGGCTGTTATGGTCAGACAGAATTCTAATATCCATGGGATCTCAGTGAATAATGTTGAACACAAGATTTCTCAGTACGCTGATGACACAGAATTCATACTTGCAGGAGATAGGAGTTCTTTTGAAAACTGCATAATTGTTCTTGATAAGTTTGGTTCTGTGTCAGGCCTTCATATAAATGTAGGAAAAACTAACGCCGTTTGGCTGGGAAGTGAGAAAAATTCTGAAGTCCGTTATATGGAACATTTAAGTATGGAATGGAATCCATCTAAATTCCGAATATTAGGAGTGTGGTTTACTAACGATCTGAAAGAATGTGTAGATATAAATTACTCGGAAAGACTAGCAGATGTCAAACACTTATTCAAAATATGGGTAAAACGACAGTTAACACCTCTTGGTAGGGTAGCAGTACTAAAATCTCTTATCCTCTCAAAGTTGACACACCTCTGGTTACTATTACCAAACCCACCAGACATATTTTTTCAAACATGTCAACAGGCTTGTTACAAATTTGTTTGGAAAAAGAAGCCAGATAAGATTAACCGAAAAACTGCCCATAAAAGTATCAAAGATGGCGGTATTGGTCTTCCTGACCTAAAAACGTTTGTTTTATCTCTGAAGCTGTCCTGGATACGTGAAGCTGAAACGTCAACCCATAAATGGCGAAATATTCTGTTGCATAACTTCCCTAAGTGGTCGTTTATGAAAAAATGTGGTCCAGAATTCGCTTCCAAATTCACCAAGTATAATCAGTTTTGGGTTGAAGTTCTTGATGCATATAAAGTTGTTTACTACAAGTGTTCCCCGCAAAACTCCACCGAACTTCTTGCCGAACCATTATGCCATAATAAGCGATTTCAAATTGGAAAGAAGTGTATTGTATCGAAAAAACTAAGTAGCAAAGATATTAACTGTCTCGCC
>CM065720.1:75735912-75738412 GCA_033310375.1 Conus canariensis | reverse complement strand
GTTTCCAGAGCACTCCAGTTCAGTTTTCGTGGCAATGACGTAGCTAATTTTTAGGGAAAGGAAACTGCAAGAAATCATCCAATGTTTTGAATTATGATGTCTCTCTTTCTTCATCTGAAGCTATTCACATTCTAACATCTTCAGTCTGGAATATAAGACAGGAGCAATACCTCGAAGATTCAGCTCGGAAACATACGTGCGAGATGACCAATCCAACACGAACATGTTCTAATCCTCCGGGGCCCCCAAACCGTAAGCTAATTATAGGTCGCGGGTTAATGGGTGGTTTGGCAGATACATAAAACCGGCACCTGCTTGAGCATGTGGTCAGATTTTCAATATTCTTTATTTTTGTGCTGGACTGTGACAGTACAAGGAATCACTTTCAGCCTCTTCGTGATAAGATAAAGTCTCTTTAATCTTCCGCTGAAATTGTCTAGTGTGTTCAATCCCATTTAAGAGACAGGATGGAGTCTGGCACTGTTAGCTGTTTATCTTATGAAATTTCATCTACTCGGGAGGTATTTGCGACCCTTCGCCTCCCTTACCAACAGTTTTTCTTTTTCTTTTTAATTTATAAACCTTTCAAAATGTATTCGTAATGTGTACGTATTGTTCGGCGTCTAATTTACATGCAGAGGAAGCCATTTTCATTCCCCTTCCAAAGCCCTTCCTATCCTCAGCTACCCTCCCTCCCCCCCCCCCCCTCCATCATCCACCGTCTGTCTTTCCCTCAGCCCTATTCCACATACATACACCCACGAGCTATTCAAACGCTATGAGAATTCTGTCAGCTTATTCCATGCTCTGTTGATCGCTTTACTCCCGTGTATTGCATGTACATGTGACCATATAGAATTGTTTTTTGCGCACCAGTCTGTATAGGCCCATAGTGTGTGTGTGTGTGTGTGTGTGTGTGTGTGTGTGTGTGTGTGTGTGTGCGTGCGTGCGTGCGTGCGTGCGTGCGTGCGTGCATGCGTGCGTGCGTGCGTGCGTGCGTGCGTGTGTGTGTGTGTGTGTGTGTGTGTGTGTGTGTGTGTGTGTGTGGAAAACGTATTACTAATTCATCACCTACTAACTTGAAGTGCCAATATATTTTTGTAATGGGTTCCAGAGCTCTCCAGTTTTTATGACAATGACGTAGCTGATTTTTTAAGAAAGGAACCTGCAAGAAAACATCCAATGTTCTTAATTATGTCCCTTTTTCTCCATTTGAAGCTAATGTTCGGTCCGGAATGTGATACAGAAACTGCACATCGAGGATTCAGCTCAGAAGCACACACGAGACATGACCAACCCAGCAGGAAAATGTTCTAATCCTGCAAGGACCCCAAACCGTTACTTATAACAGGCCGTAGGTTAATGGATGGTTTAGCATATACATAAAAGCGGCACCTGCTTCAGCATGTGGTCAGATTCTCAATATGTTTCATTTTTGTTGGACTCTGCCAGTACAATAACTCACTTTCAGCGTCTTTATTATAAGAACAAGTATTAATCTTCCGCTGAAAATGTCTAGTGTGTTCAATCCCAGTTATGAGACTGAATGGAGTTTGGCACTGTTAGCTGTTTATCTTATGAAATCTCATCTATTCGGAAGATATTTCAACCCTCGTCTCCCTTACCAATACGTTTTTCGTTTTCTTTTTAATACGTAAGCGTTTCAAAATGTATTGTAAATGTGTATGCCATATCAAGTATGGTTCGGCGTCTAATTTTACATGCAGAACAAGCATCTTCATTCCCTTTCCCAAGCCCTTCTTACCCGCCTCCCCCCCCCCCCCCCCCCCCCCACCCCCGACCACCTCCCCTGTCTACCCTCAGCCCTATTCCACATACTCTCACGAGCTATTCGACTCTTACGAGAAATACGTCAGCCCGCTCCATAGCCTGTTGATCGTTTTACTCCCGTGTATTGCTTATACATGTGGCCATATATACTGCTGAAAACAATTTATACATGTGGCCATGTATACTGCCTAAAACAATTTAAGAGCCAATTGAAAACATTCACGCACAATTCAACCGAAAAACAAAATAACTTCTTCAAACAATGTAATTGAAAATTCATCTACGGAACGATACAATGACATCAGAAATAAACGAATAACAGCTGCTCAAAAACAACTTCATGGGCTTAATTGATGTACACCTTCATTTCAGAAATCAGAACAGTCAAATCAAATGACAATCAATGTCAATACTCAGTATGGCCGCCATTAGCGCGGATACAAGCAAGACATCTCTGTCTCGTAGAGTCCACAAGCCTCCTGAGAGTCAGCTGGGGGATGTTGCTCCACTCCTGCTGCAAAAAGTTGAAGAGATGGCCCAAGTTCACTGCTGGAGGGTGGTTCTCGTGAAGCAGGCGCCCCAGGACGTCCCAGGCATGCTCGATCGGGTTAAGATTGGGCGAGGACGCTGGCCAGTCGAGGCGGCTGACCTGCTGCTCCTCCAAGAAGACGTTTAACACCCTGGCATGGTGGGGACGGGCGTTGTCGTC
>CM065720.1:75720912-75725912 GCA_033310375.1 Conus canariensis | reverse complement strand
ACACACACACACACACACACACACACACACACACACACACACACACACACCTCACCAGCTTTCAATGTCCTGGAGCTTCTGCGTTTCTTAAAATGAAATTGTTCTTTAAAATAGAAGAATTCAGACAATGAGCTAAAACAAAGCCATGCAGATTCCCGCCGTCATTCCAATAAAGCTTTGTTTTAAACACTAATGCGTGATTGCTATATAAGAGATTGAAAACATCCGACAGCAATCATATGCATAGATCGTGCTATAATTGAAACATCTGTTTTACAAACAGGCAGTCAGGGCATTTGAAAGCAGGTATGATTTGCCAATAAAATCCCATCATTGTAAATGCAAGCATCGCTCTTGAGGAAATGGACATATTTCTCTCTCTCTCTCTCTCTCTCTCTCTCTCTCTCTCTCTCTCTCTCTCTCTCTCTCTCTCAACGTAGTGTGTGTGTGTGTGTGTATGCGCGCGCGCATGTGTGTGTGTATGTGTGTGTGTGCGCGCGCGCGCGCGCGCGCGTGTGTGTGTGTGTGTGTGTGTGTGTGTGTGTGCGCGCGCGCGCGCGCGCGCGCGGTGCGTTATTATTGGAAGAGAGACAGACAGACAAGGGGAGAGAGAGAGAGAGAGAGAGAGAGAGAGAGAGAGAGAGAGAGAGAGAGAGAGAGAGAGAGAGAGAGAGAGAGAGATGTAATAGCCGGTAAAATATCATCAAAACTGAAAGCGTTGATCAAAAGTCTTCGATGGCTTTAAGAACGGCTGAGCGTGGTTTCAAACATCAATTTCAATTACCAAGCTCGTAGAGGTTTTTTTGTTTTGCTTTGTTTTTTAATTTGTTTTAGCAGGATTAAGTTACCGCTTTTCTCTTCGTTTCTTTCGAATATGGAGAGAAACGAACTTAAACATTAAAATCTACAGATTCATTGCCTGTGATTCTTGTGATTGGACCACTACAGGCGTACAAGTGACCTCACATATATTAGCAAAACCACCAAGAAAACCTTCATCACAATCTACTTACTCAGGAGACGTCTGGCACTGCTGAATGCATGCTAAACGAAGCAGGCTCTGCTTACTCAGATGTATCACATGGAGAACGTGGTTTCAAATTAAGGAACGAGCCCGGGAAAGAGGAGGGGGGGGGGGGGGGGGTAAAACCGTGAAAGCGTTGCAGCAGCAATTCAAACATATGCTGTGATTTCAGAGCTAATGTAAGGAGAGTTTGTGGTGTGAAAGGGAAGGAGGGGGAGGAGCGAATTCAACCGTGAATCATTGGCATATTTAGGGCTTGACTGGAAACTGCAAACTGGGATTTAAAACATAACACAATTGAAAAGTAAATCAGTACTGATCGAAATATTGAACGCTTTCTACAGTGGCATAATGAACACATGTATTTCACTTACTTTTTTCAGCGTGAAATACATGGCTTTCTTTTCATCCATTCTTTCATTTACAGAGGAGAAGAAGGGAAAAGTAGACCCAGAGTTAAAGTGCAGACTATGGGAAAAAACAATTTGCACGTTACTTTTGTTAAATCAGTCAATGTCTTATTCTAAACGCTCATGTACCATATGGCATTTGGAACTTGACATACAGCAACGAAGTAGAAAACAATCATTACGAAGTAATATTCATGTATGTATATATATATATATATATATATATATATATATATATATATATATATATATATTATGTATATAAACAGTCAAAGCAGATAAAAATCCAAACAAACAAGATTAAAATATCCCAAATTTTCGGCTTTATTTGCCTTCGTCAGGGGGTACAGACTGTGCCAGTAAAAAGCTCGCATTCTCCACCCTCAGATCCTGAACACGAATCACGAATGTATACAGTAGGGAAAAGGCACCTTAATTAAAATGTTTTAACTTTAAAATAAAACGTTGAGTATAAAACATTTCATCAACAGGAAACATAAAATTAGGATGGGAGTGAAGGGTGAGGGGGCCAAAGGGTGCGGATTGACAATAGGTTGACCATAATTTTGATTGCCACCACAGACCACGATCTTGACATATGCAACGTGAGAGAGCGAGAGCGAGAGAGAGAAAGAGAGAGACAGAGACAGACAGAGCGCGTGCGGGGGGGGGGGGGGGGGGGGGGGGGGATTCCACGTTCAGAGAAGCAGCAAAAGAAAAACTTCCACCAGGTGCCTGTTTCATGGGGGGATGAAGAAAAGGAGGCCACGCACGAGAACCATTATTGTCCTGAGCTCACGTCCATGTGTACATGCTCACAAACACCCAAACGCACGAGCGCCTGCGTAGAACACACACACACACACACACACACACACACACACACACACACAACACACACACACACAACACACACACACACACACACACACACACACACACACACACGACACACACACACACACACACACACACACACACACACACACACACACACACACACACACACACACACACACACACAGAGGACGGGGCAATGATACGAATATTGTAGTTAAAGGGGGGGGGGGGGAGTGGAAAGAGGGAAGTAGGGGGGGGGGGGCGAGAGGGGAGTTTGAAGGATGAAGAAAGAGCGAGACAAACAGACAGACATCGAACAGAGAGCCCATGAGACGAGAGAGGAAGAGAGAGAGAGAGAGAGAGAGAGAGAGAGAGAGGAGAGAGAGAGAGAGAGAGGGGGGGGGGGGAGAGACAGATAGACATCTATACAAACAGACAGGCAGGCAGACAGACAAACAGAAACAGAAATATAGGGATAGGCAGGAAGAAACAGAGAGGAAGGTAGGGGAGTTTCTAGGATATATAATTACACCTAGGGGGAGTTTAGAGGGGAAGGAGAGAAAAAATGCAGAAATGTTGAGGGGAATGGGGGGGGGGGGGGAAGGAGGGAGAGCACTGGGGTGGGATCGTGGATGGGTACGTGGGAGAAAGAGGGGAGAGGTTTGAAGGAGGACAGGTGAGGGTAGGGGAGTAGGGAGAAGGGGATGGGGAAGGGGTGGGGGGAGCGGGGATCGATTGCGACGATGGAGAAATAGAGGGCAGAAACGTCGAGGAGGAGAAAGGATGGGGAGAAAACGTGCTGATAGACTACGTATTCTCTACATGATTTCCAACTTCATGTATATAATATACATACTCAAATTCCCCCATCTCGTCAAACATTACTATAATGCATATAAATACACACCAATTACATAAGTATAATACACACTTATGCATGCGCTCACACATAATGACGCACGCACTCACATACATACCTAGATACACACACACACACAATATCTCTCTCTCTCCACACACACACACACACACACACACACACACACACACACACACACACCACACACACACACACACACACAACTGCGCGCCCACATGCGCACTCACACATACGTATATGTGCGCACGCGCGCGCGCACACACACACACACACACACACACACACACACACACACACACACACACACACACACACACACACACACACACACACACAGATCTGCGTGACAGCATAAAATATAATGATAGATAGGGAAATATGCAGATAGACTGTAAACCAAAATATATATATATATATATATATATATATATATATATATATATATATATATATATATATAACGAAGTAGAAAACAATCATTACGAAGTAATATTCATGTATGTATGTGTGTGTATATATATATATATATATATATTATATATATATTGTGTGTGTGTGTGTGTGTGTGTGTGTGTGTGTGTGTTGTTGTTGTTGTTGTTGTTGTTGTTGTTGTTGTTGTTGTCATTTTTCCCCATTGTGATTTCTCCTTAGATATTACCATCTTGTCTTTTATCTCCTGTTAGTCTGTTATAGTCGCGTTGTGAAGTCCTCAGCACGCTATGTTCGCGCTTGCAAATGGTCCTTCTTTATTTGATTTATTTCAATTTCTAGCTTGAGGTTGTTAAGGTCAAATCAAACGTCTTTCTTATTGCATGATGTAGAAAATACTGTATCACGCTCTTCATTTTATGTCATGCAGAAGTCATCTGTCGTCATGTGGTTCTACAAATCAGAGCGGAAAAGGAAATTTCTTAGATGGACATCAATGTGATATGTGCTAAACTAGCAGAGTTAACCATCATTGGAGACATGTCACTGACAGCAACTATTCTTTCTATTATCCTGATCTGGACATAACCCGGAAGAAAGACGATGTCATTATGAAAAAGACCGTTACATTTAAACACAAAATATAATTTGCTAAGGGAATTGTAATGACAAAACCATCATCGGATATACAAGATCCACAATGTATGCAGTTAAACAGTCAACTTCGTACTCGCAGAATCATCAGCCTGCGATCTCATGAGACAGTTCGGGCGTTGTGGCAAGAAGAGGATCAGAACTCTGATGGCATAGGCAGAGGCGACTGAGAAGAGTTCATGCTGGCTCTGGTCGGGCTTGAGAAGAGGTGAACTTCATAAGGCAAGAGATTCCCAACTCAGAACAAGCGTCTGCTGGTTATGTGGGTGAGACGTCGGCCCAAAGAGGCATGCCTTGAGACGCCCATTTATCTCAATGGTGCGGGTTTGAATCTCAGCAGCGCCAGGAAAAAAAGGGGGAAGAATTTGGCAGAAGAAGAGCATCTGGGAGTCATGACCTGGATGCAGCCTGGCGATCTTTAGAATGTAAAGAGTTTAGGGTTCAAACACTTATGCGAATAAGTATGCGTCTCCTTCAGCAGTCATATTCTTCCCAGTGTTTCTTCATAATGTATCTATCGATATGTCTGTCTGTCTGTCTGTCTGTCTGTCTGTCTGTCTGTCTGTCTCTCTCTCTCTCTCTCTCTCTCTCTCTCTCTACACACACACACACACACACACACACACACACACACACAACACACGCACGCACGCACGCACGCACACACATGCGCGCGCGCGCGCGCGTGGACACACACACACACACACACACACACACACACATACACACACACACACACACACACTCCCTTGTAGATGAACAA
>CM065720.1:75693412-75708412 GCA_033310375.1 Conus canariensis | reverse complement strand
CACACACACACACACACACTCACTCACTCACTCACTTACTAACTAACTCACTCCCACATGACTTATCAGCGTTCAATGTCGCTTCTTTTTATATTTTAGTTGATTTTCAGAATGGATCAATTCAGACAATGGGCTAAAACAAAGCCATAAAGATCCCCATCATGATTCCAACAAAGCCTACCTTTCAGCACCAAAGCATGATTGCTATAAGGGAAAAGGAAAACATCAGACAACAGTGATGAACCCTGGTCGCCCCATAATTCAACATCCTGTTTCACAAACGGGCGGTCAAAGCATTTGAAAGCAGCAATGAAATGCGCCCTCTCTCTCTCTCTCTCTCTCTCTCTCTCTCTCTCTCTCTCTCTCTCTCTCTCAGAGAGAGAGAGAGAGAGAGAGAGAGAGAGAGAGAGAGAGAGAGGGCGCATTTTATTCGCAAACTGAAACGAAGCCTTTGAAAGTGCATATACTAATAGAATGTCTTTTAGGATGGCCCACGCATTTTTATTTTTATTTCAACGTTCCCGACGTTGAGGCGCAAAATGAACAAACGGACTCGTTGGTAGTCTGCTTTTTGGAACTGATATTTATTCATTTACTTTCAAATGTGATACTGCATGTTATTTTTATGGATGCAGTGAGCACACTATGCGACGTTTACTTCAAATGGCAGAACTGTTTAAAATGATAAAAGCAGTGTGAAACAAGCAAACAAACAGAACAAACCCTGCAAAATTCCCTGGGGAATTCCAACACGCATTACTTCCAGAGTTTATGCATCATCGACATAAAAGAGAGGAAAATCATGGAATTGCAACACGCATTAATTCCAGAGTTTATGCATCATAGCCATAAAAGAGAGGAAAATCATAGAATTCCAACACGCATTAATTCCAGAGTTTATGCATCATAGCCATAAAAGAGAGGAAAATCATGGAATTCCAACACGCATTAATTCCAGAGTTTATGCATCATAGCCAGAAAAGAGAGGAAAATCATGGAATTCCAACACGCATTATTTCCAGAGTTTATGCATCATAGCCGTGAAAGAGAGGAATATCATGCGTGCGTCTGTGCCTGTGGCATAACTACAAAGCCCCGTTTCAAAGATAGGCGGTCGCTGATTTTAGCTAAGCATTGACATGTCCAAAAACGCCCTGTCTGTGAATGCAGTTGGCTAACTCATTGCATATAAATGCCTAGCTGGCATGTTATTGGAGTGACACTATTCAGGACGAGTGAAAAATAAAGCATAACGTTAATCAACGAAACTAAGGTTCACATTAATTCTAAAAGTTTTGTGAACACTTTTAAAACGCGTTGTGCCTTGTTTGCAGTTGAGTCTAAGTCTGCCTATGTTTCCAGTGGTGTATGCGTCTCTAGATCTCTGTCTCTGTCTGTCTCTCTGCCTCTGTCTGTCTGTCTGTCGGTCGGTCTGTCTGTCTGTCTGTCTGTCTGTCTGTCTGTCTGTCTGTCTTCTCTCTCTCTCTCTCTCTCTCTCTCTCTCTCAAATCGTGCCAGTGTGTGTGTGTGTGTGTGTGTGTGTGTGTGTGTGTGTGTGTGTGTGTGTGTGTGTGTGTGTGTTGTGTGTGTGTGTGTGTGTGTGTGTGTGTGTGTGTGTGTGTGTGTGTGTGTGTGTGTGTGTGTGTGTGTGTGTGTGTGTGTGTGTGTGTGTGTGTGTGTGTGTGTGTGCATTCTGATATCAGGTACTGCTATTTCACCTTTTTGCGTTTGGTTCTTTCCATTATTCCTGTATTCTTCTCCTTGTTATTTTTCTTTTATCATAAATCGTATTCATGTCGCTTAGGACTCAGCACACAAACTTTGTATTTAACAAAAAAAATCATGTAATACTTTTCTAGCTTGAGAGTTTTTGTAGTCAAAGCTAATGACCTTCGTAGTGCATAATGTGCAAAATGTCTGCCGGGTTTCTTCGTTTCCTATCACACGGACAACACCTTCCTCAGGTGTTTTCCACCACACATCTTAATGGGAACATAATTCTCTTCAATGGCTACCAATGTCTTATCCACTGACTAACATGTTAACCCTGATGCCGACAGTTCCAAATCTCGCTGATATTCTTGTCTTGATGTAATTCAAATGATGAACAACCCAAATAGGTCGTCATGAAAATATTCAGTTACGAGTGGACACAAAAATGGAATTCACTGAAAACTGCTATTGTGACAAGAACATTGCAAATATAAAGTCATGATACGGTGAAAAGATCTGGGCCCCCCTTTTCTTCGTTTTTTTCCCTTTTTTTTTCATATTGCGATTTTCATTGTGATAAAGCAACATGTGTGTGTGTGTGTGTGGGGGGGGGGGGGGGGGATCGTCATAACTTTAAATTCAATAAAGATAATGCCATTCCTATGAACCTCTTTATCCACGGTGGAGAGAGAGAGAGAGAGAGAGAGAGAGAGAGAGAGAGAGAGAGAGAGAGACAGGGGTAGCTGAGAGAGATATAGATAGACACAGAGACAGAGAGATAGAGCGAGACAGACAGACAGACAGACAGAGACAGAGAAAGAGACAGAGACAGAGAGTGAGCGGCAGACAGAGAGAGAAAGCTAGACAGACAGACAGACAGACAGACAGAGACAGAGAGAGAGAGAGAGAGAGAGAGAGAGAGAGAGAGACAGAGACAGAGACAGAGACAGAGACAGAGAGACAGAGAGAGACAGAGCGAAAGAGACCGACAGACCGACCGACAGACAGAGACAGAGAGAGAAAGTAGAGAGAGAGAGAGAGGAGAGAGAGAGACAGACAGACAGGACAGACAGACAGACAGACAGACAGACAGACGACAGACAGACAGACAGACAGACAGACAGAAGACAGGGAGACATAGAGACAGTGAGACAGGGACAGGGAGACTGAGACGCAGAGACAGAGAGTTGTAAAACCGGTTGAATATCTTCAAAGCTGCTCGCGATGTTCAAAGGTCTTTGATGGTTATTGGAACGGCTGAGCATGGTTTCACAACATCAATTTCTACTACCAAGCTCGCAGAATTTTGTTTGTTTTAAACTCTTCTAATACTGTGTCAATGCGTGTAATTTCTTCTTTTTTTTCTTTATTAATGGCCAGAAACGAACGTAAACAACAAAAACAGAGATTCATTGCTGCGGTTCTTTTGACTGGACTACTTTCAGCATTTCAGCCGACTCACGTGCCTCACATTAAAAACATCAGGAGAGAGAAACACCATCTGATCCTGAAGGTTCCCGACAGCTTTCTTGCCAGCGTTCTGGTTATTTTAGTGGCTTGTAGCACAGCTGAATGGATGCTAAACGAAGCAGGCCCTGCTTACTCAGCTGTTTCTAATGGAAAACTTGGCTTCAGAAGAAGAAAGGGGGCAGGAAAGGGAAAAAAAAGCCTGAAAAGGTTGTAGCAACAATTCAAACGACTGCTGTGTTTTCAGAGCTAATTGAGGTGTGAGCAGGAGGGAGGGAGGGGGTGGGTGGGTGGGTAATTAACCGTTCATCATTGGCATATTTGGCCAAGGCAACTCGAAATAAAAACATAACACAAATCAAAATCCACACAATACCGATCGCAGTTTTAAACGGTTCCCTACAGTGACATGATTAACATATGCATCTCACTCGACCTTTCTTTCAGGCGTGAAAGACTCCGCTTTTATTCCATTCATCGTCTGTATTTGCGGAGGGGAGGAAGGGGAAAGCATCCTAAGTGCTTTAGGAAAAAGAGACTACGGGGAAAAGAATATGTTGCATGCTAGTTTTGTTCAATCAATCAGTGTCTTATTCTTAAGCACACATGAGCATTTGTTATGTGGAATTTGACAAATAACGGCAAATCAGAGAAGGCACACCATGAAAACATAAATATGATTTGAACTTGAAAACCGGAATTATGCTTCTAAGAAGTTTAAATCCTACAAAGATTAGTATGTATACAGACAAAGATTAATCCTTAAAGAGAGAGAGAGAGAGAGAGAGAGAGAGAGAGAGAGAGAGAGAGAGAGAGAGACAGACAGACAGACAGACAGACAGACAGACAGACAGACAGAAAACACAACACACACACACACACACACACACACACACACACACACATGTAAATTACTTCAATGAAAAGTAATAAGAAAGAATAAATGTGTAAGCATGAGTTGGTCTAGTGTATTCTGTTTCGCCATGTTCTCTGCAAATAGTTGTGATCAAGTAAACCATTTTAAATACATAGTCAACTTTTTTTTTTTTAAATAACTGAAGAACTGGATAACTTCTACCACAGGACTCTTTCACCGGACTGTGCTGAGAACAATCCCTGTCTTATACCATCAAAGGATGTACTTACCTACACATAACAACTCTTACCTCCAGTTTTACAAAAGTTGCTTTCAGTACACAAACGTTCCCATACACGTGCATGCATAAACCTATGAGTAGTAGTAGTAGTAGGAGGAGGAGGAGGAGGAGGAGGAAGAGGAGGAAGAGTAGTAGTAGTAGTAGTAGTAGTAGTAGTAGTAGTAGTAGTAGCAGTAGTTAGTAGTAGTAGTTGTTGTTGTTGTTGTTGTTGTAGTTGTAGTAGTTGTTGTTGTTGTTGTTGTTGTTGTTGTTGTTGCTGTTGTTGTTGTCGAACTAGTAGTAGTAGTAGTAGTAGTAGCAGTAGCAGTAGCAGTAGTAGTAGTAGTAGTAGTGGTGGTGGTGGTAGCAGCAGCAGCAGCAGCAGCAGCAGAAGAAGGTGGAGGAGGAGGAGAAGGAGGAGGTGGAGAAGGACAAGGAGGAGGAGGGGCAGCAGTAGCAACAGCAGTAATGCAGCAAACGCTTGGTACCCATGGCGTTCATTTTAACCTCTTGTTCAGTGGACTGTCAGCTACTGGCGACCTTGCAAGCGTTCTCTTTCTTGGACTTGTTCTTCACACAAGTGATCCACACAAAGCCAATCGCCCGCCGGCCATCTTCCAGTTGTTACAGGATTAAAAGACAGAATCGACCCCGTGACAGCACCCTTTCCCTCCCCCTCCCTCTCTTCTCTTCTCTCCCACTCCTTATCCTTCCCTCTATCCCCCCCCCCTTCCCCTCATTTTCCTTTCAGCCTCTCCACCCATCCACAATCTCTCCTCCATCCCTCCACTCCTTCTCCCCCTATTCTCATCTTGTCACTGAAAGAGAGAGCCTGGAAATGAATCGATGCCTGCATCTTTCACGACCCTTCCTGCTCCTCTTCGATCTATGTCAGGGAGTTAATATTTGATTGCAGTTTAGGGGAGAGGATATGGAAGGCGTCGATGGTGGAGTGGTTTGGACGCGTTGTGAAGGAACGGGGCTGCAGGGGTGGGGATGATGGGGCTGGGAGAGCAGAGCGGGTGACGAGCAAGGGAAGGGTGAGAGGAGGGGAGTGTATTACAGCGCTAGTATTGAATTCAAGTTTCACGCCAGCTTTTAAAGAGATGGGATGACTCAGTTTCTGTTTCCCTTCTTCCAAGTGTTCATTCTATTTCTGATGAAATGAGGACTGGCTCAACGCGTTCACTCTCTCTCTCTTTTCTCTCTCTCTCTCTCTCTCTCTCTCTCTCTCTCTCTCTCTCTCTCTCTCTCTCTCTCTCTCTCTCTCTCTCTCTCTCTCTCAGTTTATTCACACACACATGTTAGGGACAGAAGATATACGTGGACATAGATCTGGCGAGCCAGAGACACACACAATGAGACAGAGGGGTCTAGGTTTTGTTTTTAGACAGTGAAGACAATTAATTCAATTTGAAATAATTAACACTTCACCTAAAGGTTGAACTCCAATTCGTGTCAGTCCTGTCCATCATGTCTCCTGACATTGTCAATCCTGCCACAAAAATTTCAGTTTTAAAAAGTTTTTGTTTTGATACAATATCAAAACACTTATAATACACTTTTTAATTTTTTTCAACCTTGTCTGTATTTGTAAGCGCTTAGAGCTTATGATGTAAGACTAAACGCTATAAATAATCATTATAAAAGCTGCTATACATATATATGCATATATATATATATATATATTTATATATATATATATATATATTGTGTGTGTGTGTGTGTGTGTGTGTGTGTGTGTGTGTGTGTGTGTGTGTGTGTGTGTGTGTGTGTGTGTGTGTGTGTGTGTGTATGATGCAATCACGTCTTGCATGTCCTGTGTAGATAGCTTTCTTTTAAATAACTTACATTATAACAGTCATTTCTGCATGTAGATATTAGTGACTGCAAAAAAAAAGTAAATGTTTTCAAAGATTTCACACCGGAACCTTAAATAGTTATTTTCTTAAAACTCCTATATCACTAAAATGAACAATCGTAACATGAAAGTGGAGGTATACAACCCAAGTAGTTTGATTCAGGCAACGAGCTACGATCTTGCATACGTTATGTCCAAACTGTTGTACAGGACAATAACAGCAACTAGAATAACAACAAACCAACAAATCAAGACAACAAGCAGCAGTTCCCTTCATTTAAGTCAAACCCTGTCCGGATTTATTTCATATTTCTTCAATTATCCTTAATATATACCCACAATCAAAATCGTCTTACCAATATGAATCATCATCGTTTCAACAACAATTTGATGGCGCTACAGATATTTTGCTTAGTTTGTTATTGGGCGGTAACTGAATAAATGTCACCCACCCCACATCTCCAATGAGCACTAATTTGTTCAGTGTAGCTGATTGGAATCACGATCTGCACCAGATTGCACGCGTTAATAGATATTATACATACAATGTGTCTTACTTTTTCCAATAAGATCTATCCAGTATATCTTTAGGAATTTAAATACATTTCAAACATTGCCTATATTACAATGTTAGAGAAAGCTGAAAAAAAAAAAAACGAAAACGTGAATCCACTCTATGATCCAAATCTGCACTCCTATTCCCCCCCTCCCTGCCCCCCCCCCCCCCCCCCCCCCCCGCCCCTTTTTTTCGGGGGTGGGGGAGTTGGGGTTGGGGTGGGCGTGGGTGGGGAGGTGGGGGGTCGTTCATGAGCTGTATTCCATTTTCCTATTAATTGAGTCTTGTCAAACTCGCTCTGGTAGCATTTGCTGACATTCAGAAATATGAATAAACACAATGGTAACACTTGAGATGACAGGCACAATCCACTTTGCTCGCAGTAAGCGTCTATTTCGTACCCCGATCCTTTTCGTCTTTGACTTGCCGCTCGCTTGCAGTAATGGACCTCTGGCTGTGAAGGACTCTCCTTGCATCCTGTCCTCCGTCATGATTCAGATGGTTTGCCTAGGCCAGGCCAGTCTCTACTATAGACTATTCTGAACTATGGTGTGCATCTGTAGAATACACTAGGGCTTACATTCATCGTCGTCCGTGCAAGACATCTGTCTGTCCTCGTAGGATAAATGAAGACATAATCCATCGTTGCTCACCATGGACTTCTCATGTCTACCTCTACAGGATTAACTAGGAAGTCCACTTATCGTTGTTCATCGTGAACTTCTCCTACCTGCGTGTGTAAGATACCCGAGGACATTTCTTCTTTTTGCGGATCGTAGAGTTCTCCCATCTACTTCTGTGGGGTGAGCAAGGAAAAATATCCATTATAGTTGTTCCACGTGGACTTCTTCCATCTTCCTCTGTAGAATAAACTAGGACATCAATTCTGGGCTGTCCATCCAAAACGTATTTTGCTTACCTCGGTCGTATGAAATAGGACATCCATCGGATATTATTCGTTAAAGACCTGTGTCTGTCCCTATAGGGTAAAGTAGTTCATGTATCCACCTTCGTCCATCCGAGATTCCTCATGTCTTATTCTCCATGATGAGATAAGAAACCCACCAACTGTTGTCTGCCCGAGATTTCTGTTTGCCTCTGCACGTTAAAGAAGAGGCGTGCATCCATTACTGTGCATTACGTAATTCCTGCTGCCTCTGCAGGATTCACCAGCGAAATCCTTCATAGTTGTCACCTTTCAACGTCTTCTTCTGTCTCCACATAGAATAAAGTAAGGGAAACATTCACAATCGCTCGTCTAGGTGTGTCTCATCTGCCACTGTGGGATACACTAAGATATACACTTGCCGTTGTCTATCGTAATATTCTCCTATCTTTCTGTGTTTTTCTCCATCCACGACTTATGCTCATCTCAGCGGTATAAACTACATTTATAATTACCGTTGCCCCACCATGACGTGTTTTCGTATTTCTACCATGGTAAGATTATCTGCAAATTCTATCCACCATTCTTTGTCCGAGATTTTTTTTTTCTCTTTCTCTTTTTTTTGTCCGCCTCTGTAAGATAAACGAGGACAGACATCCATGTTTGTCCATTCAGAAATTCACTAGAATGCCCCTTCAGAATAAACGTCGGAAAGACACTAACTGGTGTTCATCCAGGGATTCTGTCTGCTTAAACGTATACATGCATCCATCCTTATATATCCAGTACATGTGCCGGTCAATTCTGGATGAACTTGGATAGACTATTGACACAAGTGGAAAAAAAGTGACATTGTTCTACACAAAATGATATTCAAGAGGGTTGACCTTGATCACACATATGATCGGTTTGTAAAGATAAATTCTTATTTATTTATTTATTCGTTTATGATTTTGTATTTATCTATTTATTCGTTTAAATTTCTACTTATTGTGTTTGTTATTTGTCTATCGTATTTTTATGTATACATTTTTTTTAAAGAGAGATTTGTGTTGCAAACATCTATATCAATCGCCTTTGATCACTGCATGTCTGTATGTCTGTCTGTCTACCTGCCTCTCTTGCTGTCTGTCTGTCTGTCTGTCTGTCTGTCTGTCTGTCTGTCTGTCTGTCTGTCTGTCTGTCTCCTCTCTCTCTCTTCTCTCTCTCTCTCTCACCTCTACTTCCCTATATCGTCAAAACAAAATTGCATTTTTTTGTTATTCCTGACGTTTGCGGAGCTGTGTACACGCCTTGTGTCTCATAAATTATTGCACTTCCCTCAAAGTACTAAAGGTCCTTGCTGCTGTATACTGAAGATAAACATGTTATCTTAACACTGGGTAAAATTGTGTGCAACACGTACTGAGAGTTAAAAAAGGTACATTCTAAAATGTAATCATTCAGTAATATTATAAAGTAGTCAAATATATTCTGAACTATAACTTTGTAGGCCTCTCTCTCTGTCTGTCTGTCTGTCTGTCTGTCTGTCTCTCTCTGTCTGTCTGTCTGTCTGTCTGTCTGTCTCTCTCTCCTCTCTCTCTCTCTCTCTCTCTCTCTCTCTCTCTCCTCTCTCTCTCTCTCTCTCTCTCTCTCTCTCTCCTCTCTCTGCATTTAGCGAAAGATAACTATCGTCCAATTTTTATCTGTCCCATCTCCCGTTTATGACCTTCAATCTTATTTTCTAACTCTCGTATTCTGTTGCGTTTTTGTTGTTGTTGTTGTTGTTGTTGTCTGTCTCGGTTTCTAAGTGTAAGTATAAGTGTGTGTGTGTGTGTGTGTGTGTGTGTGTGTGTGTGTGTGTGTGTGTGTGTGTGTGTGTGTGTGTGTGTGAATATCCTGTTCAAAGTGTATGAAATGTGGCTCTTAAAGCCTCTGTTTATATAATTACTCCCCCCGAGTTGTAAAATATTCTGTTTCTACCCATACACTGACCTGCTCACAGCAGTTGAGAAGAAGAAAAAACATGATGCTACCGATCCGTTTTGTTTCGTGCTCATGCTAAAGTAAACAACGTTCCCTTTGTTTGTTTATTCCTTTGTTTGTTTGTTGTTTATTTTAAAGCAGACTCACACCCATCAGAGAATCCAGGATCCGCACGACCCTGTTTGTTTGTATAAACCCTTCTTTCGGGTCAAATGGGATCACAGCCCGATCTGAAATGACACAAAGCAAAAAGCTACGACCCTGTTTGTTTGTATAAACCCTTTTTTCGGGTCAAATGGGATCACAGCCCGATCTGAAATGACACAAAGCAAAAAGCTAATGAACTAAACAGGAACACAGAAAAGGGCCTAAAGGACCTGACTCCTGAGAGAGAGAGAGAGAGAGAGAGAGAGAGAGAGAGAGACAGAGACAGACAGACAGACAGACAGACAGACAGACAGACAGACAGACAGACGGAGACAGAGACAGAGGTGGGGAGGGGTGGTGGGAAGACGAGGGTGGGGATGGGGGTGACAGAGACAGACAAACAGACAGACAAACAGACAGACAGACAAACAGACAGACAGACAAACAGATAGAGATCCAGAGACAGAGAAAGGCAGAGAACCGAAGACAGGCAGACAAACAGAGAGAGAGAGAGAGAGAGAGAGACAGACAGACAGACAGACAGACAGACAGACAGACAGGCAGACAGACAGAAAGAGACAGGGAGAGACAGACATACAGACAGACAGACTGACATACAGAGAGAGAGAGAGAGAGAGAGAGAGAGAGAGTAGCACTGCACATTTTATATCCCCCCCCCCTCCCCCGTTCAAATGAACGATAATTATAGAAAACGTGCCTTTCTCTATATCTTTACTGTACATGAGCTTAGTGGAGAACCAATTTTACTACATCGCAATACATTCTTAACTGGAATATTCTCCATCACCTTTATTGATTTCCGCTTTAGGGCACACCAACAACAACGTGCACAATAAACTACATGCACGATTTTATGTAATGCATTTTTTTACACTTTGGATCCTGGCATGTTGTTTATTCTTTTTCATTTCTATGTTCGTATTACTTCTTATTCATTTATTATTCCTATCAGTTAATTCATATGTTTACAAATTGATGTATTTATTTATCCATTTATTTATCTATTTGTTTATTTATTTAATTATCCATTTATTTACTTATTTATTTATGCATGTAATTATTTATCCGTTTATTTATTAATTTATTTATTTGTTTATTTATATATTATTTGTTTTGTTCTTTTTAACTAGTCATGAATTTAGCAAACGCAGCATGCTTAGCCACTTTGGAAGTGAAACACTGAAGTAAAAACCCAGACAGTGATTGAAGACACAACCCTTAAAGATCCCCGACGCTATTCAAACAAAGCGTTGTTTCCAGAGCTAATGCTTCTTTTACTGTGAGGGAGGGCATGCAGAGAAATCAGACATCAATCATGCGCCTGCATCGGGCGATAATTGCTAGCCCCCGTTTCACAAACAGGTGGTTAGAGCTTTAAAGGCAGCGCTGTCATGATCGTAAAAGCCATCATTGGGAATGCAAGCAGCCCACTGGAAGGCGTGCCGAGGCAGAGAGAGAGAGAGAGAGAGAGAGAGAGAGAGAGAGAGAGAGAGAGAGAGAGAGAGAGAGAGAGAGAGAGAGAGAGAGAGAGAGAGATGTTTCCAATGATTTAAATGCATAGGCGTTTAACCAGAAGCAAAAGGGAATTTGGCATTGGGGTGTTAAATAAATATTGGAGAGAGAGAGAGAGAGAGAGAGAGAGAGAGAGAGAGAGAGAGAGGAGAGAGAGAGAGAGAGAGAGAGAGAAGAGAGAATGTTTTTGTTCGGCCACCGGCTTTTTTATACAAAGGATACACTTTTGACATGAAAAGATCATTAGGTGGACAGCAAATCTGAAAGTGCATTTATTCATTTTATCAATAAAGGAGCAAAATAAACACCGATTCTGTTCTACAAACAAACACCATTTGGCTGTACTGAGCGAGAGAGAGAGAGAGAGAGAGAGAGAGAGAGAGAGAGAGAGAGAAGAGAGAGAGAGAGAGAGAGAGAGAGAGAGAGAGAGAGAGAGAGAGAGACAGACAGACAGACAGACAGACAGACAGACAAGCAGACAGACAGACAGACAGAGACAAAGGATGGCAGGCTCACGGGTGTTGTGTGTGTGGGGGGGGGGGGGATGGAAAAGGCACCACAGTTTATTTGATTATTTCTAATTAACCAATTTTGTTGTTGTTGTTGTTGTTGTTTTTGTTTTTTTGTTTTTTTTTTATCTCGGCAATTGCTGCATAGAATGGCTGATTTCACGGTGACAACTTGAATCTGAAACCCTGCTGCACCAACTAAACAAAAACCAAGAGTGTTCTATATCCGGCAGCTTGCCTTTTTGTTATCTGTGAGTCTTATTTTATGGATGTATGAAGTGACTCATAGTTTAGCCTCTTACCAACAGAAACAACGATGAAAGAGACTAAACAGTGGGTCTTCTTCTGCGAACGCAGGCTGATACTCCTGAGGACACTCCCTATATGGACAGACAAGTATTAACCCATCTACCCAACAAAGGGAATGGAGTTTTGTGTGTATGACCGTTTTTTTTTTATCCCGCCATTAAGGCAGCCATGCTCCATCTTCGGGTTATGAACAGTGGTTGAAAACAAAGCCTGGAAGATCGTTGGTGTGATTCAACTGCTACCCTGTTTCTAGAGCTATTGTCTGGATTGCTTTGAGGGACGACGGATGAATCAGACATTAAACAGTTAATCATTTAAACCGTTGCTAAAAAAAAAATGTCGTAAAAGGCATTATCACTTTGAGATGTTCCGACACGCAGAGAGAGAGAGAGAGAGAGAGAGAGAGAGAGAGAGAGAGAGAGAGAGAGGAGAGAGAGAGAGAGAGAGAGAGAGAGAGAGAGAGAGAGACTGAGAGAGGGAAGCGTCCCTTTGATGTAAAACGTGGCTGTTTACTTTGTTTTGTTTTGTTTTGTTTTTGTTTTTGCGCCATGAAATAACTGATATCTTAAATGTGACAAGATTTAAAACATATTATCATCATCTCCGTGTCAGTCGGACTTTCTATCTGTCTGTCTGTCTTTATTTTTATGTCATTTCGTGTGTGTGTGTGTGTGTGTGTGTGTGTGTGGTGTGTGTGTGTGTGTGTGTGTGTGTGTGTGTGTGTGTGTGTGCGTGCGTGCATGCGTGAGTGCGTGCGTGTGTATGTGCGTGCGTGTGTATTGTGCGTGCGTGCGTGCGTACGTGCGTGCGGGCGTGCGTGCATGCGTGCGTGTGTGTGTGTATGTGTGTGTGTGTGTGTGTGTGTGTGTGTGTGTGTGTGTGTGTGTGTGTGTGTGTTTTGCCTAACTTCCCATGTATTACCTCAGTGGCATCACGCTGACGCTGTTTTATTTTTATTTTTAAATTCATGTTCGCCATCACCAGACGCATCCTGACTCATTCAGTAACAGCCTCAACACTGGCTATCAATCAACAAGGTATCCTGACTCTTTCAGTAACAGACTCAACACTGGCTATCAATCAACAAGGTATCCTGACTCTTTCAGTACCAGACTCAACACTGGCTATCAATCAACAAGGTATCCTGACTCTTTCAGTAACAGCCTCAACACTGGCTATCAATCAACAAGGTATCCTGACTCTTTCAGTACCAGACTCAACACTGGCTATCAATCAACAAGGTATCTTGACTCTTTCAGTAACAGCCTCAACACTGGCTATCAATCAACAAGGTATCCTGGCTCTTTCAGTAACAGACTCAACACTGGCTATCAATCAACAAGGTATCCTGACTCTTTCAGTACCAGACTCAACACTGGCTATCATTCAATAAGGTACAGTCATCATGACGCATCAGATGGGATATTGTCGCGTAGCTGATGTTTTTGTGGTGCCTGTTCTGATCAACCTTTCACAGGCCTGCATCTGCTAAGCCCCCACCCCACCCCTTCTGACAACAAAAGCTGTTTAGCCAAGGACCCAGTGAAGGAAATCGTCTACGTCTAGGGAGCGCCACCAGTTCCATCCATTAACAATTTCAAATTGCTCATACCGGCCTCCTGGACATAAGCTCATCAGGGCAGGACGCAGAGAAGGAATCAAAACTGCGCTCACCAAAAGAGCACGGCATGTCAGGCTGGAAAAAATGAGACTTTCCATTACTGATCGATGGGGACGAGAATAGTGCCTTCAGCATTTCTTTCTGATCTAACACTGCATGATAGGGCTGTAGTCTACGCTTCCTTTCACGGTTCATACTGGCGTCGATCAGGCCTGACAAATACAGACATTTGTTCGGGACCTTTCAGCGGCACTCGCAGAGTCGCTCATAAATTGGATAAAACTCGACTGCGTGGTTCCAGTCTTCGCAGTAGAGCCCATAGCAAACTCAGCCCTGGTTAGCAGCTGGTCGGGGCCGCAAAAGCCCACAAATATGAATGGATTCAATAGGAAAATAGCCCTCGAAATCTCAGCCAGGAACGTGCAACGCTATCCTTGGCGCAATGGCCGATGACCTTTGAAAAAAAAAAGCGATGTATCAAGTTCATTATCCTCAATCTTGCTTACACACACACACACACACACACACACACACACACACACACACACACACAACACACACACACACACACACACACAGAGTTTCAGTTTCACTTTCACTTTCATCAAGGAGGCGTCACTGCGTGCAGACTAGTTCACAGACGCTACACCACATCCGCTAAGTTTTAAGACTACATTGCGCATGGTTTAAAGCTGATGGATAAGCTACGACTTTAGCAGATGTCTGACCTATGCATTAGCCCAACGCGCTGGTCAGACTTTGAGTACCTACACAACACACACACACACACACACACACACACACACACACACACACACACACACACACACACAGATCGCGCTAATGGCGTTGGAAGCAGTCACGTCTGTTTCGTTTCTCTCTCTGTCCCCGCTTGTTGGTCGGGTATTTGCAAGTTTTACCCCCCCCCCCACCCCCCCACCCCCCACCCCGCCTCCCTGGGTAAGAATATTTTTCTTAAACATGTGGATTTGTTGTAGGACAATCGTAAGTAACTGATAGCAATTATTTTCAAACATTTTCGGTCAAAATTATCAGACTTTGTAATATTGTGATTGTTTTCGTGTCCCAGACTCACAAAGACTATCAACACTTACATCTCATACCTGTATGGGTTGCTGCTAACGTCCACGTGCATTACTTCATTCTACTGTTTCTCATTTGAATTCAGTCCTCTTTCTAGATGTCTTAAACTACCCCTAATGTTTTGCTTTTTCTGGTCTCTGCTTTAATTCCTTGACTTCAGCTTCCAGCAGCTAACAAAATATTCCTATTTGTT
>CM065720.1:75665912-75688412 GCA_033310375.1 Conus canariensis | reverse complement strand
TAAAAAGCATTAAAATTAGTATTACTAAAATCAAGCACCCTAACAAAAGAAGACTATAAACAACTTAATATGTTAACCTTCTACAACAGACTTTTGTTCAATAAGGCAGTATGCATGCATAATGTTACAAACGGATATGCTCCTAAAAGATACGAGATTCATTTACAACTAACACTTATAGACATAGTCATTTATTATCCTTTCCTAGACCAAGAAATAATCTTTATAAATCTAGTCTTTTGTACTCCGGTGGAAATGTATGGAACAAGCTACCAATCACTTTGAAAAACATAAAGAACAAAAATCAGTTTAAGAAAAATCTGAAAAAGCATCTTATGGATATTTAGCAATCAATTTTTTCTCAAATTCCCTTGAAATAACTCTTCAGTGATTTTACATGATGTATCCTTGTGTATATGTCTATGCCTATGTACATGTCTGTTTATGCGTGTGTATGCTTTGTAGACAATGTATTGATATTGTACATAACGTAACTCTCTCTCTCTCTCTCTCTTCTCTCTCTCTCTCTCTCTCTCTCTCTCTCTCTCTCTCTCTCTCTCTCTCTTGTTACTTCCTTGATATGATAACTATAATAGGCTTGAATTCTTTTTTGTACTCCCTCTCCCTCCACCCCCACGCCTCCATCCTACCCCCTCCCTCCTCCTATTTCCTCTCCCCTCCTCATCCCCCTCAGATTTCACCCCCACCACCTCCCTCGCCCTTTTCCGCTGATTTTCCCTCTTTGTATTTCTTCGTTTTCATTATTTTATCATTCAAGTTTCTTTGTTTTGTTATGATGGCTTGATGTAAAAAAAGCAGTTTCTCTGCTTATTCAATGTTCCATCTGGAAATAAAATTTTGACTTGACTTGACTTGACTTGACTTGACACACACCACACACACACACACACACACACACACACACACACACACACACACACACACACACACACACACACATCAGCCTTTTTCCTGCAGTTCATGCAGAGTTTGTTTGTTTGTTTTGTTTTGTTTTGACTGTGCGTCTGTTTGTAACTTTCTTAATTCATTTTCAAAATGGAAACATTGAGACGACGGCCTAAAACAAAGTCATAAATATTCCCGTTGTGATTCCAACAAAGCCTTGTTTTAAGCACTAATGCAATGTTGCTATAGGGAAAAAAGGAAAACATCTGAAAATAATCCTGAGCTTAGATCGTGCGATAATTGTAAATCCTGTTTCACAAACAGGCGGTCAAAGCATTTGAAAGCAGCGATGATTTGCCCATAACAGCCCATCACTGTAAATACAAACAGCACACACCAGTACTTGGAACTACTCTCTGTCTGTCTCTGTCTATCTGTCTGTCTGTCTGTCTGTCTGTCTGTCTCTCTCTCTCTCTCTCTCTCTCTCTCTCTCTATATATATATATATATATATATATATATATATTCATCTATCTATTTAACTACCTAAATGTCTATTGAGAGAGAGAGAGAGAGAGAGAGAGAGAGAGAGAGAGAGAGAGAGAGAGAGAGAGCCATTAATGAAAGTGCATTAATTATCATTGTATCAATAAAGGAGCAAAATAAACGCTGATTCCATTCTACAAACAAACACCACTTGGTTGTACTGAGAGAGAGAGAGAGAGAGAGAGAGAGAGAGAGAGAGAGAGAGAGAGAGAGAGAGAGAGAGAGAGAGAGAGAGGCTAATGGCAGTGGAGGTGGCACGATCCATTGGCGAGGTCAAGCGAAGCTCTTGAAAGTGTGTGTGTTCCATAGAATTGCTTTTAAGAGGACCACAGCATTTTCTTTTCCCTTTAACATTCCAACGTTGTGGCACAGAATAAGCAAGCCTGTTAGTAGCCCACGTCTTTATTTACTTACTGTCAACTTCATATTACATTTGTTTATACGGCTGCAATAACTTAAATACGTGTGACCTACTTCAAACGGAAGAACTGAAATAACAAAAGAACTAATAAAACACCAGTGAGAAACAAAAAAAAAAAAAAATTAGATGAAAGCTTCAGGAATCCCCAACAAAATTTAAACGCGCATTTAAAGTACTTCAAACGGAATAACTGGGGAAAAAAACAACAAATAAACAAACAAAAACAGTGAGAAACAAACAAATAGATGAAAGCTTCAGAGATCCCCAACAAGATTTAAACGCGTTTTCTAAGCCAAAGCATGGCAGCCGTGAAAAGAGGGAAGAATTCAGACATCAGTGATGTGTTCCAGATTATCGAATTACTACTGAACACCGTGTCACAGATAGGCGTTCAAGGAGTTCAGAGAGGCACTGGCGTGCCATCTTTGTGAAAGAAATCTTACGCGTGGTAACTGCCTAGTTCGCATTGTATTCGATTGACCATGTTTAGGGAAAGTCAAAAACAAAACATAACTCTATCAACATAAGCTAGGCGAATTTTAAACGATTTTAACGCTATTTAAACGCATTGTTTCGTATTTTCATTTGAGTCAAGTCTCCCCATCTACTTTCAGTGGTGTGTGTGCATTCGGATCTAAACAATCGGATAGAAAAATGTAAATGAGAATCATAATGACGTTTACACTTTTCTTCGCTAAGATCTTCCCTTTTACAGATAATAAACGATCTCCCATTTGCTTTTCAGAGTGGAGAAAAGGTCAAACGAACACGTCTCAGCATTACATGTCATGTTCTTTTCTTTCACTCACTCTCTCTCTCTCTCTCTCTCTCTCTCTCTCTCTCTCTCTCTCTCTCTCTCTCTCCTCTCTCTCTCTGTTTGTTGTTTTTTTTTCACGCCGTATTCTGTTGTTTTTTTTTGTTTTTTTTTTGTGTGTGTTTTTTTCAGGCGGTCGAGTGTGTTTATCCATTTTGCTTCATAGTCTGTCTCCCCCTTGCTCCCCGCCGAACAACTTGTCGATCTGTCGGTCTCTCTCTCTCTCTCTCTCTCTCTCTCTCTCCTCTCTCTCTCTCTCTCTCTCTCTCTCTCTCTCTCCCCCCCCCCCTCCCGTCCATATTTTTATTAATTGGATTTTTTAATGTACCTATGCATTGATTGTTGCGGGTTTTGTTTTTGTTTTTTTCTGGTTCATTGTTTGATTTTGTTTCTTACTACATATAAATGTTTTTGTTCCTGCCAGAGGGCTGGGTGTTAAACAAAAAAAACTTAGTCCATTACCCTTTTCAAATTAGATTTCGTTTGTTTGTTCGTTTGTTCGTTCTATGTGCGCTACGTTCGCACTTTAATTGAGTTATTTTTCATTTCATTTAATTTACTTTTTAGCTTGATGCTTGTTACAGTCAAAGCAAACTACTTTCTTATGACAACACCTACAAAATTAAGTGTAAAGTCACATCATTTCCTATCAGACAGAAGACAGACGTCAAACGACATGTGGTTCCCATAAGTCCGAAAAGAATAGGAATGTTCTTTAATGGCTACTAATATAGTATCTCCTAACTGACGAATTTGATGAACATAGGGATCACGTCACTGAAAGCCGTGAATCTTGCCGACAGTCTGATCTGGACGTAAACGTTACGCTGAAGAAAAATAATGCCATCATGAAAAGGAACCAGTTACATGAAAACTGCTATGGCCACAAAACCATAGTGAACTTAAGGTGATGATGGATCCAAATTTTGTGTCCCTGAAAAAAAGTTAAATTCATATTGCTAAGATACGTAGCTACCTTGCCAAAAAAAATCGTTCTTATGATATAGTAATTCTTTCAGTGTAACGTGAAAAGAAACCTGATGTGTGTGTGTGCGTGCGCGCGCGCGCGTGTATGTGTGTGGTGTGTGTGGTGTGTGTGTGTGTGTGTGTGTGTGTGTGTGTGTTAGTCTTCATGATTTTAAATTCAAAGAAAGAAATTATCGGTCACACGAATATCTGAATCCAGAGAGAGAGAGAGAGAGAGTTACAGAGACAGAGAGCATCAAAGCTGATCAATAGGCTTGGATGGCTATGCCAAAACCTGAGCATGGTTTCAAACATCAATTTCAATCACCAAGCTTGTAAAAAAAATTTTTAATTTTTTTTTTAAGCAGCGTGTTAATGTTTTACTGTTATTATCTTTTTTAGAATGACCATAAACGAACTTGAACAACCAAAGCAAGAGATTTATTGCCTATGATGTCTGTGACTGGACCACCTTCAGCATTGCAATCGCCTCACATGTCTCACATCAGAAATACCAGAAAAATCAAAAGCAGCATCAGAACTTGAAGGCTCCGGACACCGTTCTTCCCAGCGTTCTGCTCACTCTAGAGACTTCTGGCACTGCCGAATGCATGCTAAACGAAGCTGGCCCCGCTTACTCAGCTGTTTCTAATGGAAAACGTGGCATCAAATGAAGGAATGCCGGAGGAGGGGAAACAAAAGCCTAAAAGGGTGGTAGCAATGATTCAATCATATGCCGTGTTTCTGTTTTTATTTCTGAGCTAATGTAAGCGGGTTGTGTCGTGAGCGAGAGGGAGGGAGGGGGAAGATGGGGGGGGGGGGGACGTCGATTAATCACTGCATATTTAAGGCTTGATCGGCAATGCAAATTCAAAACAACGCAAACCAAAATCAAAACAATACGGATTGGAACTTAAAACGCTTCCCTACAGTGGACATAATCAACATATGCATCTCACTCGACCGTTCTGTCACGCGTGAAAGATACGGCTTTTATTTCATCCACTGTCTTTGTTTGCAGAGGTGAAGAAGTGGAAAGCACACTTTCTATGGCTCAGACATGATGAAAACCCGTTGCGTGTTAGTTTGGTTTAAGCAACCAGTGCCTTGGTTATAAAGGAGAGGACCTGATTTTTTTTTTTCTTTCTTTTTTTTTTCTGGGGACGCGGTGATTTTTTTTTTTTTTTTTTTTTTCAGTTTCCGCCTGCAGTCACCTCACTTTGAAACCTAGCCCAAGTGCGTGATAACGTCAAATTTCACGGTTATATTATGATATTGAGGTAACATATTTATCGAATAAATTGACTTGAATATCCTCTGATCGATTCAACTAATGACATCTATTAGTACGATTGCATTTTTGAAGCATTCGATCGAATCTTCTTGTAGTGCGAATACGTTTGTGAACTGCTCGATCGAATACTTCTTTTTTTTCCAATAGTAAGTATGTTGTTGTAATTACCTTTAATACCCGAATGGACACAAACATGGACAACTCCGACTTATTTCCAATTAAATGTAAAAGAAAGTGGCATACTGAAAATTTTACCTTGAGGAAAAACAACACTTTTTATCATTACTATTAAAACTCATTTGTGATGTATTATTGTACTCATTAATGTACTCTTTATAGATTCTGCATTGTCGTCTGTTCCAGAAAAAAAAACAACAATATCCTAGTTGTCTGCAAATATAAATAAAACATTTTTACAAATAGTTCCAGTGTTACCATCACTTAAATGAATTACAAACGCTTCGCCGGGCAAAATCATCAACATGTTTTACAAGAGACAGCTTCAAATCATCAAAGTGTGAACAAAAACAATGACAAGTTTTCGCCTGATCTTGCCCCGCAGGTTGTATAACAGAACCAGACCAACGACAACAATATATACTTCCCACGTGAAGTAACTTGCAAGTACGTATTTGTGATGACAGACAAAATATCATTAACATTAAATTAAAGGTATTTATTCTACAGTAATGGCATATAGATGAACTGTAGAATAACAACTCTAAAGATAAAGTTATCGCTGGATTTTTTTTTCTGTTTAACTTGCATCCAAAATCATTTATAGACAATTTTTGCTACGTAGTTTGCTGAGCCACAGTCTTGTCAAACAGAGTTGGCAGTTTGCCAGAACTCAAAGTAGCAAACTAATAGATTAAAAATAAAATCATTTAAAGACCGACTTGAATTTACAAATGTTAAAAATAAAATCATTTAAAGACCGACTTGAATTTACAAATGTATGTATTGTATGTATGTATGTATGTATGTATGTATGTATGTATGTATGTATGTATGTATGTATGCATGTATGTATGTATGTACGTATGTATGTATGTGTGTACGTATGCGTGTATGTATGTATGTATGTATGTATGTATGTATGTATGTATGTATGTATGTATGTATGTATGTGTGTGTGTACGTATGCATGTATGTATGTACGTACGTATGTATGTATGTATGTATGTATGTATGTATGTATGTATGTATGTATGTATGTATGTATGTATGTATGTACGTAACTATCTTTCTGTTTATCTATGCCTACATACATACATACATACATACATACATACATACATACATACATACATACATACATACCAATGGATAGATAGATAGATAGATAGATAGATAGATAGATAGATAGATAGATAGATAGATAGATAGATAGATAGATAGATAGATAGATAAATAGACTTGTAGACAGATAGATAGATATTCCAAATTTCGATTGCCCAATCTTCTTTTGTAAAGGTACGCTCAAAAATCATAAGTATTTGTTTTTAGATAGATGAAAAAAATCATTATTTGTAGTAACTTAATCCTCATCATGTCCTCGGTGTTAACTAAATTCATGTAAAAAGAAAAGTGCAGAAAGGTAGTTACTTTTACCATTTGATTTTTTTTTCAGCACTAAATGCATTTCAACTTGCTTGACCATCTTGTTTTAATTTTTAACGTCATTGTTAATTTTTAATTAAAGAGAATTGTTACATACTTCCTGGCCACTCTCCACAGCAGCAGCAGCAGCAAGGGCAGCAGTGGTAATAGTAGTAGTAGTACGACGACGAGGACGAGGAGGAGGAGGAAGAGGAGGAGGAGAATAAGAAGGAGGAGGAGAAGGAGGAGGAGGAGTGATAAGAGGAGGAGGAGCAGTAGTAGCAGCAGCAGCAGCAGCAGCAGCAGCAGCAGCAGTAGTAGTATGTAGTAGTAGTAGTAGTAGTAGTAGTAGTAGTAGTAGTAGTAGTAGTACGACGAGGAGGAGGAGGAGGAGGAAGAGGAGGAAGAGAAGGAGGGGGAGGAGGAGAATGAGAAGAAAGAGGAATGACATGAGGAGGAGGGGGAGCAGCAGCAGCAGCAGTAACATAGTAAACCCTTTAATCCATCTTGTACAACACTGTCATTTGGAGTTGAAAAGTGGACTGCCGGCTACTGGTAACTTGTTTGCTCTCTCTCTCTCTCTCTCTCTCTCTCTCTCTCTCTCTCTCTCTCTCTCTCTCTCTCATTTTTTCTTCTTCAGATAATTGATCCACACAACGCCAGTCGTCTGAGGGACGTCTTCCACTTGCTACATTAACAAAAGGCAAAATTTAACCCCCGTGAAATCACCCCTTCCCAATCTCCCCCCATCTCCCACTCCTCATCCTCACCTCCACCCACCCTACCCCTCCGCCTGTTAGCCCCTCTACCAAATCTCCCTTATCCCTCATCTTCTTCTCTCTATCCTCACCTTGTCACTGAAAGAGAGAGAGAGAGAGAGAGAGAGAGAGAGAGAGAGAGAGAGAGAGAGGAGAGAGGACTTGGGAATGAATCGATGCCTGCATCTTTCATGATCCTACCTTCTCCTCTTCGATCCATGTCATGGAGTTAATATTTGATTGCAATTTTAAGGGAGAGGATATGGAAGGGCTGAAGCGGGGTGGGCGGATAAGATGTTGAGGATGGGGGGGGGGGGGGGCGCTGGTAGAGCAGAGGGGGTGACAAGCAGGGGAAGGGTGTGAGGAGGGGCGCGGGGGGGGGGGGGGGGATTTCGCAGCGTTAGTATTGAATTCAAGTTTCATGCCAGCTTTTAAAGAGTAGGAATGAATCATTTTGCATTTCTCTTCGAAGTATTCATTTCATTTCTGATGGAATGGGGACTGGCTCAAGGCTCTCTCTCTCTCTCTCTCTCTCTCTCTCTCTCTCTCTCTCTCTCTCTCTCTGTCTTCTCTCTCTCTCTCTCTCTCTCTCTCTCTCTCTCTCTCTCTCTCTCTCTCTCTCTCTCACCTTCGTATTTTCTATCGCTCTGTCTGTGTCTACTCACATGCACGTCAATCAAAAAGATGTAAGGACACTGAACAAGACAGACAGAAACAAACAAAATTAAACAGATGTGTCCGGTTTTATTTAAAAACAGGAACGACACTAAAGTCAATATGATGAAATGTGAACACCTGGCTTGAAGGTTAAACACCAGCTTGCGCCAGCCCTGTGCATCTTGTGTACGTATATCGTTGATATGCCTAGACGATCTTCCCAAAGGATTGATATTCTTCAGACATAGAATTGAATCATGTTGAAAAAAAAGACAGAAACAAGAGCCGCAAAAGATAGCATACAAACTCGTTTCGCATTCAGTCTAAGCAGTTTTCATAGTGGTTAGTTCTGCATGTAACCATTAGCGACAGGAAACTATATGAAAATGTTTCCAAAGATTTCACACCAGAACCTTAAAACAATATCTTTTCAAAACTCTTATATGACTGAGACGAACAATCGTAATACAAAAGGGGAAGTGTGTATCCCAAGTATTTTGAATAAGGCAACGAGCTAAGATCCTGCTTACATCATATCCGTATTGCATGTAAACAACAGTAACAACACAACTAGAATAACAACAAACCAGCAAACAAAAACAGCTGTAAGCAGTTCTCTTAATGTCAGTCAAACCCTATCCGAACTAACTGCATATCTCTTGAAGTGTCCTCAAGATATGTTCCATGTCAAAACTGTTTATTAAAACGCGAATCCTCGTTGTCTTAGTAGTAATTTGGAAGTGTTGCAGATTTTTAGCTTAGTGTGTTATTGGACAGTAACTGAATAAACGCCATCCACCTCACATCCCTATATCTTTAATGTCATTTGGAACATTGCCAGATTATAAACTTAATAGATATTGGGGGTGTATCTAATATGTCCGACTTTTTTCATTAAAATCCATCCAGTATTTTTTGAGAAATGCTTTACAAAAAATGAATAAACAAATCAAGTAATGCTGTAATTCAGGTTGTAACAGAAAGTGAACGGAAAATTCTGGGTCCACTCTGTGACCCAGGTCTGCATTAGGTGGTTTTTATTCGTCCTTTGGCTTTATTCCATCTGCTTGTTGAGTTTTGTCAAAGTAGCTGCACAATCTTGCTGATAGACAGACGAATGAACAGATACAAATTTAACACATGAGGTGTCTTGCACAATCCACTTCAATTGGTAGGAGTCTGTTCCGTGTCCCCTTTCTCATATTCCATGACTTGTCGTTCGCTTGTAGTGATGAATCTCTTGTAGTGAAGAACTTCCACAGCATCCATCCTCCGTCATGCTCAATACGGTGCAGGTTTCACCTAGCCAGAGTCAGTCTCTAATGCAGTCCGTTCGGAACTGCGGTGCGTATTTGTAGAATAAAATATACGTCCACAGTCATCAATCATCTGCTGGTCTCTGTAAGATAAACGAATACATAATTCATCTTTGTTCATCAAAGACTTCTCATGTCTGCCCCATGTGGGATTTACTACGACATACACATTGCTAATCTAATCACGTATCCAAATGCTTCTGTACCTGCTACATTCTCTTTTGTATTCACTGGGAGTTCTCCCGCCTGCTTCTGTAGGATGAATAGGGACACATATCCATCAGAGCTGTTTTTCGTTGACTTCTATCTTTTCTGTAAAATAAACTACGATATATATTCACGGCTGTCCTACCAAAATGTCTTTTACATGCCTCAGTCGGATAAAGTAGAACATCCACCAGCTGTTGTAGTTTTTTGTTTATTTCATTTTATTCATTTATTTATTTTATTTTATTTTATTTTTTTTTTTTTTTTTTGCTGTCCGATCTTTTGTTCCACCTCAGTGGCAGTACACCCACGCCACTCATTCTGACACCCCGTCCACAGCCACAGTCCGGTCAGTCCTGCCGCAGAACCGGCACCGTCAATCCACAGGGAGCAGTCAATGTCAAGTCGTCAGGAGGCAACCCACCGGAGGAGACACTGCACTGCTGCCGAGTCACTTCGGTGGTGTTCAGTGGCGCCTGTTCTGATCCAACATACGCAGGACACCACCAACTAAGCCCTCTACTGACAACAATAATTGCTTAGTCGCGGAGCCGGCGTGAGTGAGCTCTCCCTCAGGAGGGCGCCACCACGTCCGTCCAACGACAGCCCCCATGGACTTGCCAATGCAGGTGACCCCGACGGAACTAAACCAAGGCCACAGATGTAGAGAGGACATCAAAACTGACATCACCAAGAGAGCAGGGCATGAAGGGCCACAGAATTTGACTTTTTTATGCTGATCGATGAGAATGAGGATAATTAAGATGATGCTATGGATTTCCATTCCGGTCTGAGACTGCATGACAGGGCTGTTCTACGCTTGCTTTCATAATATATCCCGGTGTCAACGAGGCCCGAGAGATACAGACACCTGCAGTGTTGGTCAGGAAATTTGAACAAAATTCTCAGAGACGCATCCATTAAGTGAATGAATCTCAACTGTGTGGTCCCAGTCTTCCCAACTGAGCCCGTAGCAAACTCAACTCTGGGTAGGAGCCGGTCAGGGCAGAAAAATCCCACACGATTCTGATGGGAATCAAACCCACGACCTCCCAGCCGGCAGTCCGCGACGTTACCCACTTCGCCACGGCGGCTCCACAAGCTGTTATTCATTTAAAATCTGTGTCTATCTCTGAAGGGTAATGCAGACCATGAACCCATCGTCGTCCATCCAAGGTTTCTTATATCTGCTTCTGTAGAAATAAAACAAACTAGACACCCACTCACTGTTGTCCATCCAACATTCCCGTTTGCCTCTCTAGGTTGAAGAACAGACTTACACCCATTACTGTCCGGTACACAACTCTGTCTACCTGTGAATGGTACGTCAGGAAATACACCCCCAGTTGTTAATCTTAGTCTTCTAATATATCTGCCTCTATAGGATGAACTATGATAACTATTCACAACTGTCCATCCAGGTGTGTTTGGTCTGCATCTGCCGAATAAACTAGGACATTCATCCGCCGTTGTCTATCCAAGAATTCTGCTTCTGTAGGATAAATTACGGTCACGTACGCTGTTCCAGTGAAATAAAACGGGAATAGATATTTACCTTTGTCCATCCGTGAGTGGTCGCTGAGATAACTTACAGCATTTCTCCACCGTTCTCCATCCCAATTTGCTTCTTCTGTCTGCATCTGTTGTGAACGAGGACAAACATCCACTGTTGTCCCTTCAGCTTTCTTTTTCTCTGTCTGCCCCTGCAGAAGAAACGTTGGTAAGGCACTAAATGGTGTCTATCAAGGCGGACATCTGTCTCCATCAGTCGGAAAAATACTTATGCTCACATCCATTCTTGTTTATCCAGGGCATATGTCCGTCGATCTCGAAAAACTCGGAAAAACTTGTACTCAAGTGAGGAAAATGTTACACTGTTATGAACAACTGATATCGAGAGGACGAGCCTGGTTTCACGCACACACAACTGGCCTGTAAAAAGAAAAAAAAGACATTGATTGATTGATTGATTAATTGATTGATTGAACGGTTGACTTTCTTATCTTTATATTTGCCTATTTATTTATTTCTTCACCATTTCTTCTCTATATGCTTCATTAGCACAGTTTTGGGTTGAAAGCCTCTATATCAGTTGTCTTTCATAGTTACGTGTCCATCTGTCCGTCCGTCCGTCCGTCTGTCTGTCTGGCTCTGTCTCTCTCTCTGTCTCTGTCTCTCTCTCTCTGTCTCTCTCTGTCTCTGTCTCTCTGTCTCTCTGTCTCTCTCTCTCTCTCTCTCTCTCTCTCTCTCTCTCTCTCTCTCTCTCTCTCTGTGCATTAGGCAAAAGCTAGCTATCATCCAAATTTTTGTTTTCCGTCTCCCATTTATCAATGCCAGTCTTACGTTTTTCTCTCTTTATTCTCTGTCAGTTTCGATTTTCGCGCGCGCGCGCGCGTGTGTGTGTGTGTGTGTGTGTGTGAGAGAGAGAGAGAGAGAGGAGAGAGAGACATATACATTTTACGACAGACTATTTAAAGACTTGAATCAGAGATGCCACACCAGATGTGATTTTTTTTAGTTTCCTAAAGAAATAAAAGTTTTCCATTTTATATAATTTTCTACGCACAGAGTGTCCGGTATGAAATCGCATTTTCTGTTTGTTCCTTTGTTTGTTCCTTTGTTTGTTCCTTTGTTTGGTCATGTGTCTGCTTGTTTTCCAGGGTCCTGATGTTTACATTGGGTTTGTATTCTTGTTGGTTTGGTCTGCGTGTGTGGGGTTTGTTTCTTTCTTTCTTTGACCGTTTATTTGTTTTTAACGCATATTATTTTTACAGGTTAGAATCCCGAAATTTGTGTCTAGTCGCGTGAGCTGTTAATGGCATGGGTTAGATCATCTCTCTCTCTCTCTGGATGTGAGTTGGTGTTTAGTATGTGAAGTCGCACATCCAATGCTCTTCGGATATAAGTCTATTTTGATGGTATAAGAACGATTACATCTTCAGATTTGGTCAAGTACTTCATGAAAAACGATGCCGTCTGGAAGTACCGATTTCAGGATGACATGTGGCAGTTTCTGTCTCGTGTTCCAGTGCCTCAGGTTGAAACGAGCCAGGCAGAAACTTGCTATGCGGGTCGCCATGATGAAGTTGAAGTGCGGAGCAGACGGTGCTATGTTAGGCCTGCTCCTCTCGTACTTGTTCTAGGGAGGTTTTCTTCACCAGTGTGGAGACGTTGAGACCAACCCAGGGCCAAACTCATCCCAGACCAGAGACATGAGGCAGACCGACTGGCCAGCGGAGGAACAGCAAGTCGTAGACCCAGCATGGAGAGACATGGCCATCCCTCGACGGAGCCTCCAGTTTACCATTGAAAGAACTTTCGCTTGCCGACGTTATGTGCAAGTTAAACTCCATGGAGCTGAACTTTGACGTCAAGCTGGATGAGGTGAAGCAAGATCTGCACGCCCTGCGCGAGGAGTACGTTATCATGCAGGGGGAGCTGGGGAATCTCCGGGAGCGAGTTAGCAGTCCGTAGCAGCAAAACCTGGACCTGACAAAGAAGTTTGAGGACTTGGAAAACAAAACTGATGATCTCGAGGGGAGATCCAAGAGAACAATCTGATCTTTTATGGATTACCTCGGGCGGAAAGTGAGACCCCTGCAGATTGTGAAAATGTGTTGAAAGAGCTTGTTACAGATAAATTGGGGTTGTCACAGGACATCGAATTTGACAGGGTGCATCGACTTAACAACCGGCAGGACTTCCCAGTGATCGCAAGATGTGTGTTCTACAAACAATAGGTGGAGATCCTGAAGTCAAAGCGCAAACTACAAGGCAGCAACGTTTTCCTAGGTGAGGACTTCTCCACTAAAGTGCGTGATGTGAGGAAAAGGTGGACTCCCCATCTCAAGAAAGCCAGGAGTGACGGCAAACGCGCGACCATGATCTTCAACTACCTCCTCGTCGACGGCAAGCGTTACATTGTAGAGGCTGACGACAGACTGGTTGAACTGAGTTAGGAACTTGGCCAGTCCTTTAATTTAAATAGAAATGTGTCCACACTAGGGAAAGGAACCCATACAGAATCGACACCGGTGTCCACCCTGTGTTCAACCTCGACAGCACGTGAAACTGGAAATAGAATGTGTTTTGATTCTGGTGAGAACTCGGTCATCCCAGTGGCAGTCAAAAACATGAACAACACAGACGTTGGTGTCTTCTGAGAATGTCCATTCTACTGGAAATTACGATTCGTGTCACGTTGACATTTATAGTAAACTGAAATATTTTTCATTTCTTCATTGGATTACTTTCGAGAATGAATAATAACGATTATATTTCATACGTTTCTAGTTTTGATCTTGTACGTTTTGTTGAAACGTTTGTTGTTTTTCAATCGCCTATGTTTGCTGGATACACTGTTTACCGTAAACCCGCTTTAAAGTTCACGGCACGTGGAAGACGTTCTGGTGGACTGGTGTGCCTGGTGAAAAAGATGTCTGTCCCTATGTTAAAGCAGTGGATGTCGCATCTGATTTGTCTTATGCCTTTCTTATTAAAAATAAATCCTTACCTGGCACAATGAAACACGTCGTGTTTGTGTGCGCATATATTCCTCCAGAGGGCTCTCCATATTACTCTCATTTTGATAAGGAAAATGGCGTTTCTTTGTTTGAAGAAGTTTTGTGTGATTGCTTACTTTTCTTTAAAGACGGAATGTATGTGATTTTGGTGGTGACTTGAATAGCAGCGTTTCAAACTTTTCTTGTGATTTTGAAGAAGACATATGAAGAAGAAGACGTGTAATGATCAACATAAAAGTGGACCAATTCATGTTCGAAACTCTAAGATACTGTGCTAAATAATTATGGAAAACTACTTCTCAGTCTGTGTACTGCTCTAAAACTGTGCATTTTAAACGGTGTGTGCAAGGAGGACCTTCAAGTTCGCTACACATACATATATGATAATGGTAGAAGCGTTAACGACTATTTTTCGATGTCCTGTGACGTGTTTTGGATTATTTTTGATAGGTGTGAGATGTGCGTATCTGAGAAAAATGTGTCTGATCATATGCCCGTGGAACTGAACCTCATTTTCTCATGTCACAACCAGAACTCTGCACAAGTAAGCAACAGGCGCTGTACGATTGAGACATTTGTTTGGAATGAAGATGATATTGATTTGGTTTTTTTTTTCCAATGAAATGCAGGAGCGTATGCAAGAGCAATTAGTCTGATTGATATTAATGTTGACGAGGCATTAAATGTTTTTAATTGTTGTGTGAGAGAGGTGGCAGAGAGTATGAAAAAGCAGTTTACTCTCGGCATATATGAAAAAGAAGAGGACTGGCATGATACCGAATGCCGGGTTAACAAAAGAAAAGCTCTAAATTTATTGAAGAAATTCCGGCGTTCTTTGTCAACCTTCTCGTAAGGCCGGAGGGAATACAAAGATCTTTTAAAGAGGAAGGAGAAACAGTTCAATGATGCTCTTTTGGAGGAATTACTTCAGTCTGTAAATAGCCAAAGAGATTTTGGGATCGTATTCACAAAATTCCGAGAAAAAAAAAAAACTAACTTGTGAATGCTATTAGTTCAGAAATGTGGTTCCATCATTTCAGAGATCTACTGGAAGGAAAATTTGATTCCCAAAATGATATGGTCGGTGACAGTTACCTAAATGACAACGATTATGATGACAATCAAAATCGTCCGATTTACAGAGAAGAAATTTTAATGGCTCTGAGAAAAGTAAAACCACGTAACGCTGCTGGCCCAGATGAAATTATAGGTGAAATAATAAAAACTGCTTGCCAATCAAAAGTGTTTTTAGACTTCTTGGGTTTTTTTTAACTCTTTATTTGATAAAGGGATATATCCCATATGTTGATCAGAGTCTATAGTGATTCCATTATATACAAAGGCGATGCAAACAATCCCGATAATTACAGAGAAATTTCGGTATGTAATATGTGCAGCAAATTATACAGTGTTGTTATTAACATGAGACTGCAAGAGTGGGTGGAAGAAAATAACATTACTGGAGAATATCAAGCTGGATTTAAGAAAAACTACTCAACTATTGATCATATGTTTACTCTGATGGTATTCATGCAGAAAAAAGTTCTGTTTAAATCGTGAAATGTATGTCGCGTTTATTGATTTTGAGAAGGTGTTTGATTCTGTTAATAGAACTACATTGTGGCCCATAACGGTATTCATGGAAAGCTGTATAAATGTATAGTAAGTATGTATGACTGTGGAAAGGCACGAGTGCGAACTGGTACTGCTATAACAGATGATATTTTACTGTACTTCTGGTGTGAAACAGGGCGATCTTTGTAGCCCGGTTTTGTTTTCGTTATTTATAAATGAATTAACACAGGTAGTTATACATTCTGGAAGGCATGGTGCACATTTTCAGAAAGAACTTTTGGAGTTTTTCATTCTGCTTTTAGCTGATGACGTGGTCTTGGTCTCAGATACAGCAATTGGATTACAAACTCAATTGAACACTTACTGCTACAACTAAAAGTTGAAAAAGCAACATAATCGTATTTGAAAAGGGCGGGTATCTTGCAGAGAGAGAAAGATGGACATACAACGAATATATAATGCCTGTTGTTAATGCGTATCAGTACTTGGGTATATACTTCTCCACACGCTTGATTTTCGTATATGCCTGCAAACATTTAGTCAATAAAGCAAATCACACACACACACACACACACACACACACACACACACACACACACACACACACACACACACCGCATTGCTGTGCATACTAAAGAAATTATTATTATCTATGATGGTCAAGTTCAGCCGATGGTGCAATATGGAGCTGAAATATGGGGTCTGGATGCTGCTGTTGTACATTGTGAAAAAATCAATCTGTTTGTTCTAAAGAAATATCTTGGGGTGTACTTGCAGACACCAAATGATTTGGTGTATGGTGAAACAGCTAGATATCCAATGCATGTGAATTCAGTTAGATATCCAGTTCAGTTAGATATCCAATGCATGTGAATTCCGTTGTAAAGTGTTTTCGATATTGGTTAAAAATAGTACAGATGCAAGACCAAGGTTGCCGTGCGACGCGTACAGAATGCTTTTAGAATTGGACAATAGAGGTAAGAAAAACTGGGTAACAAATGTTAGAATGAAAATATGTGAATGTGGATTTGGTTTTTGTTTGGCTCGCTCATATATATATATGGTGATATAAATGTTTTTATGAAGGTGTTCCGATAAAGCATAATTGACTGCAGTTGGCAAAATTGGAACACCCACCTACAAAACAGTGAGAGATTTGAATTATACAGAACGTATTGTCATTTACGCTGTTTGCCAGTTTATATGTCAATGAAAATAGACATGCATTTCGAACACATTATGACTAGATTTCGATTCGGCGTGTTTGATATTGCTAGTCATTACTATCGCTACAGACAGCTATGCGAAAGAAATCTTATCCGTCTATTGTGTCAAAATGCAAAAGAGGACGAAGTTCCTTTTGTGCTGGCTTGTTCATGTTAAGAGATCTTAGGGAACATTTCATCCCGCAAAAGTATTCCAACTGTCCTTGCCTGTTAAAGTTAACGTCGTTAATGTCATCAACAAATGAAAGCACCGTTAAAAAGGTAGCTATTTATTTTATAGGGCATTTAAAAGGAGAAGTGTTTATACAACATGAAAAGACCAATATTCATGTGCGACTTAAAATGTATATCCCCTTTCAAAGGGGCTGTGGCCTTTTACGAATGAAACATTTGACTCTTGAGCCTTGAGCCTTGAGTCTCTCTCTCTCTCTCTCTCTTATATGCTGCTTTTAGTATATTTCCTTCGTTCACGAAGAGAGAGAGAGAGAGAGAGAGAGAGAGAGAGAGAGAGAGAGAGAGAGAGAGAGAGGACGGACGGACAGACAGAGACAGAGTCAGAGACAGACACAGAGAGAGAGGAAACGCTAGCTGAAAACAAAAATGTAGGAACATTGTGGTTTGTTGGTCTTGCATTGACGGGTCGTACAAACAATGGGGTAATTTTCAGTAATGTAGGAGCTTTCGTCAGTTGATTGAAGAAATGTCAAACACGTTACAGTGTGTGTGTGTGTGTGTGTGTGTGTGTGTGTGTGTGTGTGTGTGTGTGTGTGTGTGTGTTTATCGGTCTGTCTGTCTGCCTGCTTGCTCGCCTGTGTTCGTTGACACGTCCTTGTTGTGCCAGCAGTCAAACAGAAAAGCTGTGTTCAGTATCGTTTGCATCATCATCAACTCATTATTTTCTAAATCGATGCAGATGAGGGTGTTTTTTTTCTTTTTAAATAAACTCACACCTGTTCTCGCTACTGATGATACAAACATCGTTCTCTTTTCTCGTTTTTGTCATATTCTCTTCTTTCTTTTTCCCGATGTTGTGTTTAGATGACTGCCAGTGTAGGATTACCTTGACACTATGGAAGCAGGGAATAACGATATCCAGCAATCGCTTGCTTTGGTTTCTGTTCGCTTAAATCGTGTCCCCGCCTTCTACACGTGGTGTGCCGGCTAGTTCCTCTACTGTGTTGCTCTTTCTGACTCTAACTTTGCGTTTGCCTTTGTCTGGCATCGTTCTGTTTCTTACCTGTGCTTTTATGATCCATTTACCTCATCTTTTTTTCCAGTTTGTTCTAAGCCAGATTTTCTAGCAATGTTGGGCAACTACATATTGAGGCCGTAATTACTGTCCAGAATAGAATCCAGTTGTACATCATGCTGTATTTTGCGTGGACATGGCCCTTTTAAGTGCTCCTTTTCTGTGCCAGTATTATACTATTTCTTTTTTTTTTTTTCTTTTCACTTTTTTTTGTAATCTGGGAGAAAAACAAAATCTGAGCTGTTTTTTTCCTTTGGTGTTCGTAACAGTATAAGCATATGAGCATGGTGGATAACGTTTTTAATCGGCAAGAATATGTCTTCAGCACTGTAAGTACTATGAGGGAGAAGAGGGATGGGGGGGGGGGGGGGGGGGCGGTAGGGGGGTAATCTCAGCTATCTAAAAGAAAACAAAAGAAAGAAATGTCAAAAGGAAGAAATGATAGCTAAAGGGGATGACAGTGATTAGCGGATCATTTATGAAGACTAGCTTAGACATTGAGGAACTATTAAAACCGACGCTGTGTTCAGAGAGTTGCCTGTGTGGACCTATTTTGACATGTAGGAAAAAATGAAATTCTATAACCGTAATAGAGACATGGCACGTTGTTCAAGCAATTGTTTGTAGGTCAGTCTCAACACCAAGGGCAGACGATAGAAAGTACCCAACTTTAGAATCATGCGTGCTCTGTCTTTAAAATCATAGATCAGTGGAGTAAACATTCCCTACGAATTTAGAAGATGGTGCTCATTGAATTGCGCTTCTTCCCGTCAGTAGACTATCTTCTCTTTGCTGCTACAATGGAGACTTACACCAGTGACCTAGGATTCAATCCCCCATGCCTCCCACCTTTTCCTCAAACTCCATTGTCTGTTTTATGGATAGTGAATTTCTAACACTCGTCTATTAGAGAGAGAGAGAGAGAGAGAGAGAGAGAGAGAGAGAGAGAAGATGAAATGACGTCACAATGCACTTTTGACATTTGTAATCCCGCGAGATTAAAAATTATAGCGGAAATGAGGAATCGGTTTCAAATGACAGAGCAGAATGGAGCCAGCCTCCGAAACACCTTCCCATGACAATAGTACACACGGCCAAACTGAAGCGCTCTTTGTCATCCCGTGTTCTGTTGTCCGAAACAACTTTGATTTAGTTCATGACTTTTTCCTCTTGAGATTTGCGTGTGCTTTAGAACAAGAGTGAATCACGTTGTCCAGTAGGGTAGGACAAAGGAGATGGTGGTGGTTCAGCTTCCTCTCAGGGATCTATAGCAATCAATATGTTGTTGAGCAGGGAACAGAAAAGGGCGAATGGAAAGAAGATGTTCGTGTGCGTGGGAAGAGGGGATGGAGGAATTCGGAGGAGATGAGGTGGTGGATTCAAGATTCAACTGTTTACTGCCTAGAGGTGCGGAGGAGGGGGTGGGTGGGAAGGGTGGGGGTAGCAGGTTCAAAAAGGAACATTTTTTCATTGGCAGCATGGTAACAATCGAGATCGACAATTTTGCAATGACACAATGTCAGAGTTCAAATTCCATGGAGGTAAGAACGAAATTGACACAAGTCTTGCAATAAACAACGGTGGACACTTTCATGGATTGCAGTATAGATTCTTAGGCTATAAGCAATGTTGAAACATAAGTTAAGAACATTCTGGTTTTTAATGTGCATCGTAGTTCTCACGTTATAATCTGAACATTTCCATCCAAACATACCCCCCACCAACACACACATAATTATGTAACCCCACGTGCCGAGAGGTACCGAACGCATCGACCAAGCCAGACAGGAGATGTGTAAAGTCAATAGTCAACGGAGACACCGGAGCCTAGAAAACGTGCAACGTCAACGACAACGAAGAACAAATCAACACAACAACTGAGTGATAGAAAAAGAAAGCTTGTTTGGATGGGATTTTTGTTTAACGTGTTGTCACACAAACAAGTGATTGTAGACATATAAGTATGATGATAAATATCACAATGTTAAATTGTATCATTCAAAAGGGCAGGGAAAAGGAGTTGGGGAAGGGGTAGGGTGTATTGGGGGAGGAGGGTGGATAATGTGTACGAGGAAAGAAATAATAAAGAAAGGGATACAAAATGAAAATCTCAAATGACCTTAAGTGCTAATGAAGATCAGTTCATACCCTTTGTAAAAGGCAAGTCGTTGATTTAACAAGAGACACAAATGATAGCGGATCTAAAAGGTCGCAAATATGAAAACGTCTGGTGTCTGTGCACAACACATTTTCCTGCCAGACAGTCACTCTCCCAGTCTAAAATGATGAGCAGAACATGATATCATGGACACTAATCTTCAGCCAAGATTTTTAGTCCGTAAAAACTTCATGGACAGTCTGAGCGCCAGACGTGAAATAGATCTGCGTATGAAAACAAAATATTAAAAACTTTTCTGATAAAAGTTTGCTAGATGAGGCGCCAGTGTTTTTTTTCAAGCGGACAACTGCTTTCTCTAAGTTACAATGGGCTAAGGTATTTTCTGCTCCAATTTCTTCGGCTCTGTCTGACTGATCATTAAAGAAATGAAGGTAGTGTAAGACGGTATCCGAACAAAAAATATGCGTTTGTGTCTTCCATGGGTAGAGACAGCATCAAACGTTTCATTAAGAATAAGAACTCTCTCTCTCCTCTCTCTCTCTCTCTCTCTCTCTCTCTCTCTCTCTCTCTCTCTCTCACTCACTCTCTCTCTCCTCCTCCCCTCCACCTCCTCCTCCTCCTTCTTCTTCTTCAAACGAACTTTTGACTCATTGAGAATGAACACAAAATCAATATTCAAGACTACCATTTAGCAAGAGAGCAATCTAATTTAACGCCATTAAAATGGAGATCAGCTCGACTGTGACAAATAAAATGCTGTCTTTCTAGAAGAAACGATTGTTCTGTTTTAAAATCCGGAAAACACAAGCAGATCCCGAACTAACGTCGTTCATAACCAAGCCATCGGTGCAGAATGTCAAACAATCATACTTTTTTTTTCTCCAAATCAGTTCTGTCAAATGCTGCTTTTGCATGTGAACAAACTGCTCTTATTGTTTCAGAGGCCAAAACCTTCCCTTGAGCATTTGCTAACTCCGGAAGGAACAGGAGGTACAGATAGAGATACATAGTACCACATTGTGGGATTAATATTCTAAGACGTAGAATTTTCTGATTCGTACGTGTAAAGAGTCTGTAAATTTGAATGTTTTGTAGTTTTCGGAGAATCAATGTCAGACCGAATTTTCACTTCCTCGATCTTTCCACAGTTGCACGTTTCAGTGTATACAGAGAAGAATGTCATTTTCGTATGTCATCGAGCGGCAACAGAGCTGTGAGCTTGTTAGCTTTAGTGGTCTTAGTATGAATAGTTACCCCTAAGGCCAGTTTCGCAGCTTTAGAGTTACTGATCCAGAATATCTTCTAATACTCCACTGAGGAGAAAAGACTCTTTCCTGTTTATTGGTCAACCTGGACCCTACAAGAACTGATGCAAGATGCAGCAGACGAATTCTTAGGTTATTTGTTCCATCCTTTTTTTTTTACATCTTAAGTTGTAATACATGAGATTTGTCTCATGCCCAGTTCTCACCCACAAATAGGTTTGGGGGCTTATGAATAGTACATTCCAGCAAATTCGATTCAAGACATCATACAAGGTGGTCTGTGAAGTGGCAAAATTCCCTGAAATATCATGCTTCTCCTCAAAATGCAGAGCCAAAGCCACATCATTTGCAAACTCATTAAAGCGACACGTGCTGAGTTACAGATTTGATCACGTGTTTGCATTGAGAAGTGTACGGGGATCATGTCAAAGGTTCTCTGTTTCTGGTAACCATGTGACACAGTACTGCATTTCTCAACCCAACAAGAAAATTCGACCGGGCACCGCAGGGTCCAACTCGCTAAACACATGCTTAATTACAGAGACAAATACAGCCTCCATGCCAGTTTCAACTCGCTCAACATATGCTTAATGACAGAGAAAAATACAGACTCCATGCCAGCTTTATCGCAGTCCTGTTAAGAATGGCCATACAACCCATCGCCCTTTACTGTATCGCGAAATGTGTACTTCTACCGGATCGCGAACTAAGGACCACTACCGGATCGCGAAATGTGCCACTTGAGGAAAACCGCAAAGCGTCTGTAGAAAGAACATCATCGCATTCGGTGCCTTAAAGGTGCAACTTTTCAGGCAGGTTGGGAAACGGAAAGAAATTATCCATGAGAAGAATTGGGCACATCATCCGTCTATGCCAAGATACATGGAAAGTAATCAGTGAAGTGCAGACAGAAGCAGGACATATCTTCAACTGTAATGAGAAACGGACACACATGTACATGATATGGGTTTTTAGTCAGTACAAAATAACAAGAATGTTGTGCCAGGTTGCTGCCCGGTTTCCAGCAGCGTGACCACACGCCTGCGGGCAACACCA
>CM065720.1:75655912-75663412 GCA_033310375.1 Conus canariensis | reverse complement strand
TTACTAGAGTTCTTTGACGAAAACCTGGGTTTGGGGTTTCAAATCATTGTGAGGAATAGACAGTCTGCTCAACGTTTTGCTTGTGGCATTCTTGGCAAGTTGATTAGCCAGCTCATTAACTCGAATACCCACATGGCTGGGAACCCGAGCAAAACTTATGTTGTATCCACCTGATTTCAGGGAGGTGTACAGTTCGAATTATTTCAGCAGTTGAGGGTGCTTAAGGTCACTGCCGTCAATGGCCTCCAATGCCACGAAATCGTATAGTAAATATGACATTAAAGCCTATGCAGGAGAAAACTAAAGCTGAAAGGACGAGATTATCCCTTCGTAAAAATGAGTCAACCTTGTGTAGAAAAAACAAACCGAACCAGGAGGTACTAAACCCTATGAAAGGAAAATGCTAAAACACTATTTGAAAGATGACACTACATCATATAAAAAGGCATTAGAATCTATGAAAGGATCCACAAGTTGACGTCCATTTCCATGTCAGACTTTCTGTAGGCACTAAGTAATATTTCAGGAACAAGGCCGAACAATTCCCCAGCTTCCTTGCAGCTCGGCCCCACTCATGAGTCTGAAAGTATGCATCCATGTTCCAGATCCCCGAATCATGGGACCTGCTACGTAGCTCGTGTCAACCTTACATGCATTTCCGGAAAATAATCCCTCTGGTACCCCTTTGTCTTGCATCCTTGTTTCACAGAGTACTGACACTGAAAACCAAAGCAGCTATGTAGGACGTGTTAAGCGACAGGCACTAAAATCTTGGCCAGTCGCTAACCCCTCAGAAAGAAGCCACATAAACCTGTGACTGGAAACGACAGTGAACCGTTAAAAAGAAGACAATTACTTTTTAATGAAGACGACACTAAATCCCTAGAATAGTGATGATTCTTGAAAAAAAAGACACAAAACCATATGCCAGAATGGACAGATAATACAAAACTCTGGGGGCGGTGTTAGGTGTAATGTGTACATGAAAGAGAACTAGGAACCCTATGGAGAGAGGATGAGCGACACGAATGTTGTAGGAAGAGGATACAAAACCCTCTGGGACTGAAGAGTGGACGAGAAACCCTGTGGGTGAGGCGGAGAGACGCCGAACTTTATGGAAAGAGAACAATAAATCCTCTGGATAAGATGGGGAGGACATCAAACCTGAGAGACAGAGGACAAGAAACCTTGGAAGTGGGTCTGGCGGAAGAGACATCGAACATTATAGGAAAACAGCACAAATCCCTGCAGGGGATTTGTGTGTGTGTGTGTGTGTGGTGTGTGTGTGTGTGTGTGTGTGTGTGTGTGTGTGTGTGTGTGTGTAGGGGGGTCTGGTGGGGGGAGACACTTATTTTGAAAGTTAATACCGAGGGGAAAGACACCAAAATTTGTAGAAAGGCATTTGACCCTTTGGATGTCAAAAGACATTGAATCTCACAGAAAGAGGCCACAAAACCTTGTATGAGGTAAATGAGACACTGAACCCTATAGAAAGAGGTCACTGAAATCCTATGGTGGGGAAAGAGATACCGAACCTTATAGAAAGAAGACATGAAATGCTGGGAATGGGGAGGTAGGTTAAGGTGTACCGAGCCTCAAAGAAAGAAGACATAAAATGCTGGGAATGGGGAGGTAGGTTAAGGTGTACCGAGCCTCATAGAAAGAAGACATGAAATGCTGGGAATGGGGAGGTAGGTTAAAGCGTACCGAGCCTATAAAAATGGGACACGAAACCGCCTGGGGGGAAAAGAGACACTAATTTTCTTATGAGGAGGACACAATCACTGAAGCGGAAAAAAGACACCAAAACGTATTGAAAGTGAACACAGGGGGAGGGGGGAAGACCAACCTTTCTATAAAGACTCCAAGCATTGTGGAGAGAGGGGGGTTCCTATATAAAAAGAAAACAATACTCAGTTGGGGAAAAAAATAATACCGAACCTTACTGAAATAGGATCTGATACCATGTGGGGGGAGAAAATACATCCAACATTATAGAAAAAGGAATCATACAGAAAGAGGGCATGAAACGTTTTCGGGAGGAGGGGGGAGGGGGGCACCGAATCGTTTAGAAAGAGGAAAAGAAACACTGGTAAGGGAGGATGGACCAGACAACAAATCTTGTGCAAAAACGACACAAAACCCTATGAGGGAGGAAAAACGCACACAGCCCTTGCTGTAGTGCAAGAGTACAATGATCCCTGGGAGGAGGGGCAGGGGGAGGGGGACAGAGGAGACAATGACCTTAAAGAAAAGAGACACTGGACTTTAACAGAAGAAAAACAACAACAGAAAACCCCAAGGGCCGATTTGGGGGGGGGGGGGGGGAGCAGATGTGGAAGAGGCAACTGCCCTTGTATCAAGAGAACCCAACCTCAGGGGAGAGGATGCGAGACATGAGCCTTGTAGAAAGAGGAAACAAAACGCTGTTGTGTGTGTGTGGTGGGGGGGGGGGGGGGGGGGGGGGGGGGAGACGACGAATCTTTCACAGGACAAGAAACCCTGGAAATGGGGGTGAAAGAATGAAAAGCCATTGAACCCTGTAGAAAAAAGGACATGACAAACTGGAGGGGGGGGGGGGGGGGAAGTGATACTGAACATGATAGAAAGAGGACAAAAAGCCCAGGGAAGAGGGAGACAAAATGATCCCTATAAAAATATTACAAATCGGGCGGATGGGGGAGGGGGGGGGGGGCTAGAGTAGGGGGGAGAGGCACCGAACCCTATGGACAGAGGGCACAAAAGCCTGGAGAGGTTTAGGGAAAGTTTTATAGAAAGAAGGGAAACAAAGTTGTGGGGACTAGAGTCACCAAACCTGTAAGAAGTGGACGAGACACCGTCGGGAAGGGGGAGGGAGACATAGATTCTTTGAGAAAGAGAAAACATAACCCCGGGCTCTGTGTGCGTGTGTGTGTGTGGGGGGGGGGGGGGGGGGGAGGGGGGGTGGAGAGAGACACAGAACGTAATAGGAAGAGGAACCGGAACACTGTAGGGGGATGCGGATGGAGGAGGAGACACCAAATCTTACAGAAATGCAACCAGAATCCCGTGTGTGAGGTAGAGGTGGTGTTAGACATGGAACCTTACAAAAAGAGGACACAAAACCCCAGGGATGACACTGAACCCTATAGAAAGTGGACACAAAACCTTGGGTGAGGTGAAGGGAGAGACGCCTAGCCTTGTAGAGAGGACACAAAGCTGTGTGGGGAGTGGGGTTGGGGGAAACATACACTGAACCGTATAGAAATAGGACACGAAACCCTGGCGGAGGGGGGGGGGGGGGGGGAAGCGGGAGTGGGGGGGGGGGGAGAAAAAGGGGGGTATAGACCGAAAGCTATAAAACGAGTCAAATCTGCAAATGCATCGATGTGGCGACCGGTGGAAAAGTGACATCCAAGCAATAAAAGCGACAAGCAAACCCTGTGTGTGAAAAAGAGATAAACTTAAAGCAAAAAAACGGAAAAACAAATGTGGGGAAAAAGGATATTCTGTGAGAAAAAAAAGGAACTGAGAAAGGACACAAATTCCGGGGGAGGGGGGGGAACCGGAACTGAGGATACACTCGGGAGGGAAGGGGGCCAGGGAAGAGACACGGAACCTCGCAGAAAGAGTACACAAATTCCGGGAGGGAAGGGGGCCAGGGAAGAGACACGGAACCTCGCAGAAAGAGTACACAAATTCCGGGAGGGAAGGGGGCCAGGGAAGAGACACGGAACCTCGCAGAAAGAGTACACAAATTCCGGGAGGGAGGGGGACTGGAGGGCACTAACCTTGTAGAAAAAGAACAGAATAATCTCTGGGGAGAAAAGACACTCTGGACCTTGTAAAACACAACCCCGAAGGGCCGACGAGGAAGTGGAAATGGGTAGGGGGGGGGGGGGTGCGGTTTTGAAAGAGGTAACGACCCTTGTATAAAGAAAACCCGAACTTAGGGGAGAGGATATGAGGCACGGGCCGTGTGGAAAAGAGAAACAAAACCCTGTCAGGACGGAAAGAGACGACGAATATTTTGGACATGAGACCCTGGAAATGGGGGCGGAAGGATGAAGAGACACCGAACCGTGTAGAAAGAGGACAAGAAAGCCGGGGGGAGGGGGAGACACAATCATCCTTGTAGGATCGCGTTGGGAAGGCGGGTGGGGGGGGGGGGGGGTGAGGAAGAGGGTAAGAGGGAGAGGCACCGAACCCTATGGAAAGAGGAACACAAAACCCTGGAGAATTAAGGGAAAGGGAAACTGTGTTTCATAGAAAGAAGAAGGGAAACCATCTGGCAGGGAATAGAGTCACTATACCTGTAGGAAGAGGACAAGAGACCGTGAGGGGTGGGGGGAGGGGTAAGTGGGGGAGGGGGGGGAGGGGAGAGACATTGATTCTTAGAGAAAGAAGACACAAAACCCAGGGCATGGGGGTTGGGGAGGTGGGTGGGAGTTGACACAGAACCTAACAGAAAGAAGACGCAAAACGCTCTCTCTCTCTCTTCTTCTCTCTCTGTGTGTGTGTGTGTGTGTGTGTGTGTGTGTGTGTGTGTGTGTGTGTGTGTGTGTGTGTGTGTGTGTTTTGATGGGGGGATATCAAGCCTTATTGAAATACAACCAAAATCCGCGTGTGTGAAGAGGGTTGGTGACAGGCATGTTACTTAAAAAAAAAATCACATTATTATATATATATATATATATAACCGTTGGGGAGTGGGGGGGGGGGGGGGGCGGCAGACACTGAAGTTTATAAAATTAGGACAGGAAGCCCGGGGGGGGGGGGGGGGGGGGGGGGCAAACCGTATGGAAACAAGACGCGAAATCTTTGGCAGGGAAGAAGGACGGGGACGGGAAAAGGGACCGAACCCTATTGAAGGGTAACGTGAAACCCTGTGGTGTGGGAAGAGATGCAGGACCCTGTGTTTTAGACCCCCGAGGTTGCAGGCGCGTCATCGTCCATCCTTGCTGACCACCAGAGAAATGAGGTGTAGACTGCCAGTGCAGGCACTGCGACAGGACGAGACACAGTGGGTCAATGGACGAGATGGCTGGAACTAGCAGCAGGGAAGCACCACTGTGAGTTGTACGGAAGACGAGACGTCAGAAAGTGAAATGGAAACATAAAACACGAAGACACAGAAAAAGGAGTCAGAGATGAAAATACGGAGACACAGACAGAGGAATTACGGTGTTGCACAGTACACAAACGAAGGCAAATCATGCACTGAAATCGGATGAAAGTCAGGGAAAGTGTTCGAAATCGTACAGAACAGTCAGAACAGAATCTGTGGAAAAAATAAACAGAGATAACAGCAAGTATTCTGGGTAAATGTAACGGTTTTAGTCCAAAGTAGGCCAGCTCGTCACAAGAGACTGGAACTTGCAGACGATTTCCTATTTGGGATGTCAGAGAGACAGATCGATGCAGTCTCTTACATTTCCTCGCTTCTCATACACGAGAATGATGCGACTGCGTAGCTAATCACTGGGGACTTTACGTCTAAAGAATTAGAGGCAGAATTCTGTTTTAGAACGCACAATGCGCTTAAAATGTCTTTTCTGCTCTGTTTTCCAGAGATGTGACCTGCAGGCCAAAAGGGAAAAAATCCTTCTTCAATCTATGCAATATGCAAAAGAAACTAAAACGAGAGACAGAGAGAGAGGGGGGAGGGACAGAGAGAGGAAGGTAGGAGAGAGAGAGAGAGAGAGAGAGAGAGAGAGAGAGGGAGACACAGACAGAGAGACGGAGACAGACAGAGACAGAGAGATTGTGTGGGGGTGCTTTTGTGAGCAGACAGAGAGAGAGAGAGGGAGAAGGAGAAGAGAGGGAGGAGGGAGAAGAGGAGAGGAAAGGGAGAGGAGAGGGGGGTGGGAGTGAGGGAGAGAGAGGGAGAGAAAAAAGAGAGGAGAGGAGGGAGGGAGAGGAGGAGAGAGAGAGAGAGAGAGAGAGGAGGGAGAGGAGAGAGGAGAGGAGAGAGAGAGAGAGAGAGAGAGAGGGGAGGGAGCAAGAACAGTGGTGCCTGGTAAGGTAAGGTAATGTTGCTTATAGCCCAGCCAATCGCAAAGGGCCATATTAGAGCTGTCACCGTATTGAAGTAAACTCACGAGTCACTAAAAACAAAACAAAAAGCAAACAAAGAAAGCTGTAATTCACACAACCCTTGAAAATACACCTTCTAAAAAGAGAGGTGGTGAAATAAAAGTTTGTGAAAAAAAAAATGTTAAACACGAAGACATACGGCCCAGATATAAAAGCAAGGAAGACAAAATTCTAAATTTGAACGCAATTATTAATTACGTTTTGTTGTTGTTGTTGTTGTTGTTTCGTTTGTTTGATTCTTTGGTTGGTTGTATGTGTGTGTGTGTGTGTGTGTGTGTGTGTGTGTGTGTGTGTGTGTGTGTGTGGTGTGTGTGATAGTTTTTTGCGCAGTCTACGACCTGAAGTCTCACACTGAAGTCGTGAGCCATCATAATACGGCATGGGCTTTCTCTGGTGTCTACGACATTTGACAAATCCTCTTCATCTGTTGAGTGTGAGCACCGACCTTTCCGTGTCTGTCATTCCACAGAATACTTCTTTCCGTTAAAAGCTGGTCTGCTTGAATCTAAGACCGCTGCATCTTCCCTTTGCATTGTGGAAGACCCAATGCTTTCTCCAACCCGACTGACCTTGACCTCTGACGGAAAGCACCTCTTGTATGGGAAGGGGAGGGGATGGTATGAAAGAAATTCTTTTTCCCCAAATCCTTGAGCCAGTGTTTGAGAATCCCAAGACAAAATCCACACAACCCCGTCCTCCTCCCCCCCCCCCCCCCCCAAGGAATGTGAGGAGAGGAGGGGAATGAGGGAACGAACAAGAGTGAATTGAACGGAATGGGCTGAGGCAGATAACGAGAATAAGCCTTCTAACCTTGTTGGCACAATACAAACATGAAGTTAATTCATTTATATAAATACAGACGCCCAAAAATGTGTTACCACTCCTCCATTCCATAATTAAGATTTAAAAAATTCTTACCGAAAAGTGAAAAGGTGGGTACGAGAAAGGAAAGGGAGGGGGGGGGGGGGGGGGAGGGGGGGGGGCGAGGGCTAATTTTGCCATGATCAGAGATTAGTCTAAGACGAGCAAGACTGTTGACAATTAGAACCCAATTTTCTCAACGTCCCAAGAGATCATATTCATGCATTAGTTATGCGTCACTCATCTTTCCTTCCTCTGGGAAACATCAGGTTTTGTGGCCCCTTACTTTCGACATTAACTCGACTTCAAAATTTTTTCTCCTACCTAGTGAAATTGACCTGGAGGAAATTTCCTTTCCTAACAACCCCCACCCCAACCGCTAACCCAACCACTACTAGCTTGTGCACAAAGGCTTATTTTCGCGTGACTTTAAGGAAAGTTACGACACAACAAAATTTTGAACTTTTTTTTTTTGGCTGTCCCATCTTCTGTGCCACTTCAATGGCAGGGCACCCACGCTGCTTATTATGACCCTCCGTCCACAGCCCGGCAATTCCACCAGGC
>CM065720.1:75628412-75635912 GCA_033310375.1 Conus canariensis | reverse complement strand
TGCATATTCACACACACACACACACACACACACACACACACACACACACACACACACACACATGCGCACGCGCGCGCGCGCCCGCGACCCCACACACACCGTCTCACAACAATGCACACAACAGCATGCGCGCGCACACACAAACACACACACATGCGCGCACGCGACACACACCCACATGCGCGTGCGAGCATACACACACACACACACACACACACACACACACACACACACACACACACACACACACACACACACACACACATACACACACACGTCGCAGAATTAATTTGATGGGGAAGGGGAAGAAAGACCTGCTATTGATAAGTGAGGAGGATTGTTTCAAGAGATCCCTTGAAGGAAGACAGAGAGTCTGAACTGAGCCAACACATTGGGAGTTTGCTCAAAGAAACAGGACCCTGAAAAGAAAAAGAACGATCGCCATAGGTCTTAGTTCGAAATCGAGGGATGTTGAGCAGAGAGTTGTCGGTAGAAGAACGCAACTGCCTAGAAGGAACAGAGATGAAGGAGATCAGAAAGGTAGGAAGGAGCTAAGCCGTTCAAAGATTTAAAAGAGAGTAAGGGCAGTTTGTATTCGTTTTTCGAACCGCAGCCAGTGAAGTGAAAGAAGTAAGGGAGTGACATGAGAAGATCTGGGTTGTCTAAGAATCAAATGAACCTTTGTGGGAACGCGTGCGTGCGTGCGTACGTGCGAAGCTATTGCGTACGTGGGTGAGTGTGTGTGTTTTTGTGTTGAGTTTAGTAAGCTGAAGTTTTAAGACCCTAATGAATAAGATTCAGTCAATCAATTTCTGTTTAAATCAATCACTTAACAAAAACACTAAATCAAGGAGTCAGTCATCTCTTCCGTTTTCCTTCTTTCCCTTCCTCTCCCTTTCCCGTTTCTCTCCGTCTGTCTGTCTGTCTGTCTGGTTGTTTGTTTGCCTACATGTCTGTATGTCTGCCACTTTTGTTTTCCTCTTGATGTCTTTCTTTCTGTTCTTTTCCCCTTCCTTTATCTTCTTGTTTTTGTTGGTGGTGGTGTTGAATTTCTTCTACCACCGTGTTGTCTTTATCAGTATTTACGTGTCCTTAAAGCAGAGTTCTTAATACATGTTTGTAATATTGCGATAACCGGAGATGAACACAGCGTGAAAAGATATGTCCATAGTGATACAGAACGGCTGTGGCGAAATAACCAGATGTTAAGGTGCCAGACGGAGAGGTACGGGCGTGGAGAGACAATAGCTGCGTGCATGACCAGCGTGTGACAGGCTGAAAGTTGCCAGGCGAGATAAATGACGCACGGTGACAGAAAAGCTATGTCCCCGGCAATTTAAAGGCGCATGGCAATATTACAAAAAGTTTGTGCCGAGATAAAAGGCATGAGGTGAGATAAAGGGTGCCCCATGAGACAAGTATGTGATATCAGATTGTAACAGTAGGATTAAGAACACGTGATGCAAACTAACAGGTGTGCTGCATCGTGAATTGTGTGAGAGATAAAAGATGCTTGACGAGGTAGATAAAGATGCTGACGAGGTAGAAAAAGATGCTTGACGAGGTAGATAAAAGATGCTTGACGAGGTAGAAAAAAGATGCTTGACGAGGTAGATAAAAGATGCTTGACGAGGTAGATAAAAGATGCTTGACGAGGTAGATAAAAGATGCTTGACGAGGTAGAAGATACGCGTCAAGGTAAAAGTGTGTGGAGAGATACAAAACATGCGTGACAAGAGAAAGTTAGGTGGTGAAATAAAGGTTAATACATGGTGAGGTAAAGTGTATAGAGATATAAAAGGAAAACACTGAGAAAGCTAAACGATCTCTAGTTTCATTTCTTTGTGTATGATAAAATGAAAGCTAAAGGATCTCTAGTTTCATACAAGGTGTATGAAAAGATGAAAGCTGTCATCGATCGGCGGTACTAAACTAGTACGTCCACGTGTTTAAGAGTGGTGTGGATTCAAGATATAGAGCGTGCATGTATGCGTGCATGTATGTGTGCTTGTGTGTGTGTGTGCGTGTGTGTGTGTGTGTGTGTGTGTGTGTGTGTGTGTGTGTGTGCGCGCGCGTGCACGCGCGTGCGCGCGGGGTAAGACTGGGGTTTAGTTAGCTGGGGTTTGGCTAAGTTTCTCGGGGTTAGGTAGAAAGGGTAGGCTTGGTAGGGGGGCTGGGGAGGTAGGACATGCAATATTCTTACTTTCCGGTCTTCACTTGTTGAAGGGATGGGAGCGGAGGTTGGTTTCGTTCCCGATTGTTACCCTTTTATTACTTTGGTTCTATACCACAGAAGGCGGTGCAGGATATCGGCTGTTGTTGTGTTGTCAAGTCTGTGAGTTGTTGTGGTAAACTGTCGTGTTGTTGCACGAGCAACAACTAGTCCGTTGGTCAGGTGTGTCAGCTTTGCGGAGGGATACACTGCTCTGACCAATCGTTGTTTTGTGTGGTGAGTAGAGTTCGCTTGATTCCGACCAGGGCGGAATGCGTTGGGGTAGCTTCACTTCGGTCCCTGGTGTTCGTCGGAGTGGACGTACTCCTTGTAGGTGCGGCGGCAGCGCCGTTAATTTTGAAAAGTGACTTCGAGTCATAGGTAGTGCCAGGTCCTCGTCGGGTTTGGGTGCCCTTGGCCTGTGCGGAGTCGGTGTCGTCCTTGTTGGCAGCCACTGTCAGCCAGTTGCAGAACTGGTGTGGTTGATCGTCTGTATGTCCAGTTGTGTCAGCAGGTATCCTGTTCCGTCCTGAGGCTGGGGCCAGATCACCGCAGTCTACTGCCGCGTGCCGGCAGGTGAGCGGCGCTTTCCAGTACCTGTTGTTTTCCCGGGAGAGGGAGACCACCCAGGCCGTCTGCCTTCTGTGGAGCAGCTCTCCTCCAGCTACCGGTGCTCTTCCGGGAGTTCTCCGGCACTGGTTCCTCGTCCCTGTTCAGGCGTCCTGTGAGAGGGCGCTGCACCAGGCCTTTTCCCTCACCCTCAGTGTCCGGCGGGGCCTTCAGAGGAGGAGGCGTCCTACGAGCCCCGGACCCGTCGAGAGGGCGTCTGGTGTGTGTGCGTTGGGTGTCGTGCCCATCGCGGGGAGGAGTCAGTCTGCGGGAAGCCACGGTCAGCGCCGGGGTGCAGAGTCTTCGGGGAGGGTGTCGGCCCGCGGAGGAGCCACGGACAGCGCCGGGGTGCAGAGTCTTCCGGGGAGTTGTCAGCCTGTGAGGGGCCACGTACAGCGCCGAGGACTGGAGCTTTCCGGGCCAGGAGGGGTGATCCCGTGTTAGTGGTAGAAGGGGTGTAGCGTTAGGCAGTAGGGTTAGGGGTGTTAGCTACTGCCTCCTTTTAGGACGTAGTGGCCGGCACAGTGTAGGGTACTTGTCGTTGCCTCCCTTAGGGACGCAGCGACCAGTTTGGTAGTGGTCCCGGGTTAAAAGAGAAGGGTGAGTCCTGGGGAGAGGTGTGGGTGGTAGCAGTAGTTAAGAGATTAGAGTCCCTTTGGTAAATCCTTGTCCCTAGTAGTTAGTCACCACGTGTGCGGGCTATCGCTGTGTCCCCAGGTCACAGTGATATACCGCAACTGGTGTTTCAGGTTAGGTTAGGGTCTTCCAGGTCATTAGAGTAGGGTGAGTCAGCGGGAATTGGGATACTTGTGTGCAGTTGGGGATGTGCGTGAGTGGTGGCGCCATGGAGTGTGTGTGAAATAAAGAAGCGTGCGTGATTGTAAAACTGTGTTAGTGTGCTGTGTTGTCTGACCTAGTGTGTGATAGGCGTGGGTAAGGGTGGTAGGGCCGTCCGGCTTAGCGACCGTGACAAAAGCTAAAGGATCTCTAGTTTCATACAAGGTGTATGAAAAGATGAAAGCTAAAAGATCTGTAGTTTCATACAAGGTGTATGATAAGATTAAAGCTAAGAGATCTGTAGTTTCAAACAAGGTGTATAATAGATGAAAGCTAAAAGATCTGTAGTTTCATACAAGGTGTATGAAAAGATGAAAGCTAAAGGATCTCTAGTTTCATACAAGGTGTATGAAAAGATGAAAGCTAAAGGATCTGTAGTTTCATACAAGGTGTATGATAAGATGAAAGCTAAGAGATCTGTAGTTTCATACAAGGTGTATGATAAGATGAAAGCTAAGAGATCTGTAGTTTCATACAAGGTGTATGATAAGATGAAAGCTAAAGGATCTGTAGTTTCATACAAGGTGTACGATAAGATGAAAGCTAAAGGATCTGTAGTTTCATACAAGGTGTACGATAAGATATAGGCATGTGGCGAGGCAAAAGGTGCACAGTGGGAGAAAAGATGACCTAACAGACTAAACGATATGCTACAAAAATCAGAAAGTATATGGACAGTTTCAGTTCCAGTTTCAGTTTCATCAAGGAGGCGTCACTGCGTGCGGACTAGTCCATATAAGCTACACCACATCCGCTAAGTTTTGAGACCACACTACGCATGATTTGAAGCTGATGGATATATGAATTCACATCTAAGATGAGAGAATTGAAGAAGAGGGTCTCATGGCTACGACTTAGCAGATGTCTGACCTACGCATAATTAGCCCAATGCGCTGGTCAGACCTTGAGTGCCTACCTAATATTGTTTTTTATTTGATTTTTTAAATTTTGTTTTCTTGGGTTTTTTTAAATTCATTTTTTTATCTATTTTGGATATGTGTATATGGACAGGGATAGGGAGCGTGGCGAGGCCAAATTGCCGAGGCAAGAAGATTGTGCGTCATGTTGACACATATTTGTGAGTTAACATCCTCATTACCAGGCTAAGAAAACAAACAAACAAACAAAAAACAAACATGGATGACAACTCGGGATCATGAGGCAATTTTGAAGACGCAGGAGACAACAGAATCATTAGTTTCCGCAGAGTTGAATGAAAATCCCCCACTCGTCCTCCCTCCACACACACACACACACACACACACACACACACACACACACACACACACACACACACACACACAGTACAGTTCATCATCAAAACCTCGTCAATCAGTTCATCACAATACAGTTCATCATCAAAACCTCGTCAGCAAACTCTGTCAAACTTTGTGTCGATTAGCCGACTGGTTTCAAGCCTGACTTTTAGACTTTTATGTAATTCCCTACGAAACAAGTATTGCCAGACTGTTAAGTTTGTATGTCGTGGAGATCGTTCAGTTCAACATGTGATTTGTGATTGTGAACTAACGAAACCCTTCTTGAATGGTGTTATACCAAGTGCTGACACTGGGCACGTTAATGTGTTAATGGGCACGTTAATGTGCCTTTTTAGATTCGTTTTTAGATTCGTTGCCAATTGTTTCTCTTGTTAAATTAACGAGTAACCTTTTGCAAAGTCCATTAAGGAACATTTTATAATCATAATCGTAAGTTAGATTACTTTAATTATTTTTCTCTAATTTTTCATAGTTACTGTCCTATAATTCATCTATCCTTTATTTTTGTTCTGTGTAACCACATCGTCCTCTTCTCTTCTTTTATGATAATAGTCTAAAATTGTAAACACTATGTTATTTAGACGTCTGCAATCACCTATATGTGTGACGAGACGTAAAACAGAATTCCTTCCTACACACACACACAAACACTCACACACACACACACACACACACACACACACACACACACACACACACACACACACACACAAACGCACTGCCCCACCCCCTGCCCCAGAGAGAGAGAGAGAGAGAGAGAGAGAGAGAGAGAGAGAGAGAGAGAGAGAGAGAGAGAGAGAGAATCAGTCATTCGAGAGCTCGTCTCGTTATCGAGTTTTTTCATTACTATTTCATTTATTTACTATTAATATTAATTTTCTTCTGTAGGCAATCTGGGCATGTGGGAAAGATAGAGAACCAGAATAATAGAAGGGAGGAGTCAGTTGCAATGAGGTGACGTTGCTTCAGATCAGTCGCATCCAATCTTGGTGCATGTAACGGAAGATTTGTGGTACCTACAGTTTCACATCCAAGGCAAAGGTAATATTGAGGTGCAAACGAAAATAGTCACCGTGGAAGTTTTGCTCCTTTCAAACATGTTTTGTAAGACTCAAGGAAAAGAAGGGATGCGTGGAGAGTATGTTGCTACAGAGATTTTCTTACAAGACATAGAACGAAAAGAACACAGAAAAGAAGAATAGGGGGGGGGGGGAGGGGGGGGGGGAGGGGGGGGAGGGGAGGGGGAGAGGGACGACTGAGGCAGCAGAAATAACAGAAACAACACAGGCCATAAATTTAGATTTTCGAGTCAGAGAGGAAAAACTGAGGGAAGGAGAAGAGAGAGGAGGAGGAGAAGAAAACGAAAAGGAGAAGAACAGGAGGAAAGGAAAAGAAAAGAAAGAAAGAAGGAAAGAAAGAGAGAAAGAAAGACAGACAGACAGAAAGAAAAATATATTGAAAAGAAGGAATAAAGAAAAGAATAAAGAAAAGGACGGACGGTGAAGGAGGAGAGGGAGGAAGGGAGGGGAAGGAGGAGGTGGAGGAGAAAGAAGAAGAAGAAGAAGAAGAAGAAGAAGAAGAAGAAGAAGAAGAAGAGGCGGAGGAGGAGGAGCAGCGGGAACAGGTAGATAGGGAGGGGGAGGAAGAGAAACAGGAACGAGAACAACAAGACACGGATGAGAAGGAGACAACAACAGCTGTAAGAGGCCATAAACACATTGACTTTCTGGTCAGTGGAGAAAGCAAAGGGAAAGGAGGCGGCGGCGGCGGCGGAGGAGGAGGAGGAGGAGGAGCAGGAGAAGGAGGAGGAGTAGGAGGAGAAGAAGAAAATGACGACGACGACGACGACGACAACGATGATGATGAAATAAAAGAAAGCGAGAAGAAGAAGAAGAAGGGTGATGATGATGATGATGATGATGATGATGATGATGATGATGATGATGATGATGATGATGATGACGACGACGACGACGACGATGAGGATGATGATGATGATGATGATGATGATGATGATGATGACGACGACGACGACGATGGTAATGAAATAAAAGAAAGCGAGAAGGAAGAAGAAGAAGAGGAAGAAGAAGAAGAAGAAGAAGAAGAAGAAGAAGAAGAAGAAGAAGAAGAAATCCTGTGATTCTGGAAGCGACGGAATACCCAGTATCTTCATCAGGGTTAGCATTGTGATGTTGTGTGTGTGTGTGTGTGTGTGTGTGTGTGTGTGTGTGTGTGTGTGTGTGTGTGTGTGTGTGTTGTGTGAGAGAGAGAGTATGTATGTGTGTGTGTGTGTGTGTGTGTGTGTGTGTGTGTGTGTGTCTGTGTGTGTGTGTGCGTGTGTGTGTGTGTGTGCGAGTGCAAGCTAAGTTTTCATCTATCAGTGCAACAATGACTTGTCAAGAATCTCAGAAAAATAAACAAAAACAAAAACAAAAACGCACACACACACACAAGAGGGAGGGGGGGGGGTAGGAGGAAGAAGGGTTGGGTTGTTAAGTAAAGGCAACGGGAATTAAAAAGAAGGCATTGGAATATGAATACAAAATTCTTCCATTAGCAGCA
>CM065720.1:75600912-75620912 GCA_033310375.1 Conus canariensis | reverse complement strand
TTTAAGCTACAATGAACATGCGGATAATCATGTAGCCTTATACGGTTGCGTATAAAATGGTCAACAGGAAAAGAAAAGATCTTCAAAAGCCAGAATAAAAGGTGTCTTATTCACACTACTCTCTGCCAACGGCCATACCTCATTGAAAGCATCGGTTCTGGCACTACTTTCTGCTTGTCGCCCCGATGATCTGACTCATCCTTCTCTGTCCCCTTTCTCACCGACAAGTTTCTGATGGCAGGGGAAAAAAATTAATCTGTCTGAAGACAGAACGGCAATTTTACTGAAACATCCTTTTTTCCTTTCTTTCTTTCTTTCTTTCTCTCTTTCTTTCTTTCCTATTTTCCCTAGTCTCATCTCCTTTGCCACACCAGTCGCATCATCCCCACGCCGATGATGGGCAATCGAACCCACTAACTCCAAGCTGAGAATGCATACAAAATATTTCAAGCTATAAATGACTCATTTCGGCACATCAAGTCATTAGATAAAGGTTCAGGGAAATCCCCAGCATCTTCGACCAATATATCATCTTCACGGTCAATGTCATCGTGTCCCTAATAATGATTGAAAAGTAATTATACTATCGTTGTGAGGTAATGTTGTTATAAACTCATCCCTTTCTTTCAATAATCTGATTGTTGCACAAAATAGGCTTGAATCTTCGACGGAAATTTTTTGCCTTTTGCAGTCTTCTCATTCACATAAAAACCATCCCCCTCCACTTCAACTGACCGTATTCCTTTTTTTTTCCAATTACGTAATGTCTTTCCTGAGCTGTTTATTTCTCTGACGTTTACATCTTTGGTAATTTTTAAGAAAGCCCTTGACTTTTTTCTGCCTTCTTTCATATTCGTCATCACATAATGCAGTTAAAATATTATTAAAACAAGATTAGCGTCAACTGGTAAATTATCAGAAGCAGTCAGAACAGTCTTTGAAATGACTGCGATCAAATTCATCCTTATAAAACTGCACATTCTCTTCATATCACATGATTCGGTCTTTTCTTCTACGACACAAATTAAAATTGTCCTTTGTCGAATTCATTTCCCCGCTTCAGATCGACTGGTAAATGCCGGAAGAAATATTTGTTTGCAATTCACACCGTGGAACTATCTAACAAGCTCCGAACCAAGAATACAATAAGAACATAATCAAATGCACTACATCCATGGTATGGTGCAAAGTAAAATATTTTCGCGATCGCCATAAAAAAAACCCAACAGATTGACAACAACAAATAAAACAATAGAGACCCAAGAGTAACCTCCAAAAATTATGAACAGTAACAAATTTAGATCTATTGTGGATTTCTTCCCTTTGCTACTCAGCCCAGAACCATACTTTTCTTCAGTAGCTGATTGCTGGATATCAGGCCTTGCATTTACATAAAGCAACGTTTTCCTGTGTAACGTGTGACAAACGTTTTTCCCTAAACAGTACACCATCTTTTACATTGGGTTCTCCTTTTAGTACCACGTAAGTCGCAGCTACGATCACATCTTTACCCACATTGTAAACATTTGTATCTCGTTTGACCACAAGAGTAGGACCACAGTCCATATAGATTCTTTCACAAACTGTTCTAGACCTTTTTTTTAAAAACAAGTACGTCTCTCGAATTGCAATCGTGTTTGGATAGATTTTTTTCTTTTTCTTGTTTTTGTTTTTGTTTGTTTTTCAGCAGCAAACATCTTGGGCTAGTCTAGTAAAGTTTTACTGTGTACATAAGAAGAGCCAGAACTGTTTCAGTCAAACAATTCAATTTCACTTCTGCCATATAATAGCTATCACCTCGTAATTTCAGTCAATCCAACATGTATGAAATAAAATGAAAAGAGTTGACGTGAATGGTAAGCATGATAGCAGCCAACTCATCCTAAAGATTCTCTACGGTAAAACTCAGGAATATCCATTCTTACGTACGGTCGAGCCTGGTGCACCACTCATCCTGGTCCTCCGGTTCCTGTTCCTGCCGGCGTCCCTGCCATGGTTTCCACAGCAAGCGCCAAGTTCAGCTTGTCTGCAACTGCGCCCTCTAGGTGCAAGTGCCTCTCACGTCACGTCGGGAGGAACTTCCGCCAATCCAAACAGTGCCACACTCCCCCGTGGTACGCAAAGGATCCCCGTCACCGGTGACGTCGTTTACCACACCCACCTGAACCAGCGTCTCTTTGCATCAGGACCTAGCACAACTGCCGCCGACCTTCTTTGAGAGAGTAAACGTTGTTGTCGCCAACTGACCTTGTTGTGGTCAAACTTCCTGTCTGTTTGGTAATCGACACCAAAGAGCACCTTCAGAATCTGACGGTGATCATTTGTTCTTTGCACAGCCTATAGTGGTAATGTCTCCTTTTCCAATGTTTCAAAACCTCATCGGTGGATGCCGCCTGTCGTCGCTTGTCTGCAGGCGGAGAATAGAATGGCATGAAACGACAATGTCGAACTGTGCCATTTATGATTATGTCATCAATTTTCAGGCACTGACTCATAAACACAACTATTTCTTGAGAAATCGTTTACGCTTTGTCACTCGGGAACAAACACAAACAGCAAATACGGTTGACGTTACTCATAATTATGCGTGAATGACATTCTTAGCCTGGAGATTCTTTCTCAATACCACACACACAAAGCCTCACTAAATCAAGCATACGTCGTTCCCAATATGTACACCTATGTTTCTATCGATCTATCGTTGGGTAATGAGCAATACTATTATTTCCCGTAATCTGCAGCAACAGTCAGGTTTTCTTTCTTTTTTTTTACAGCAGTTATTTACAGCTGGCAAATCGTTCCCTGTTTTCGAGTGCAGACAGATATATGGCCATTACGCGAAATCGCCACAAGGTGAGCGCTATTTTGGCACGACACATCCATCCATCCATCCATCCATACATACATACACACATACATACATACACAAGTACGTATATGCATGCTTACATTCATACATACTTATATGCATACAGAGAGAGAGAGAGAGAGAGAGAGAGAGAGAGAGAGAGAGAGAGAGAGATGCAGAGAGAGAGAGAGAGACAGACGACAGACAGACAGACAGACAGACAGACAGGCAGGCAGACCTAGGCTTGATAGAAAAAGGGTATTTAGATCTGCGGGGCATTTTCTAAATGTCACCGCAGTTTTGTTACGAACGGACCAAATCAGCCATTCAGGTATGCAGAATGGAGCTGGTTAACTGGTACAACAATCTTGTTTCTCTTCATATGATTTCATCATGGTTTTTGGAATGTCGTAATATGTCTGCACTCATCACTTTAGTAATAAATGTCACGAAGTCTGTAAGGAACGTTCGATGTGTAGCAATTATTATGCTTTTCCTCCCTCTGTGTGTGTGTGTGTGTGTGTGTGTGTGTGTGCGCGCGCGCGCGTGCGTGCGTGCGTGCATGCGTGTGTGTGAGTGTGTGTGTGTGTGTGTGCGTGCGTGCGTGCGTGCGTGCATGCGTGTGTGTGTGTGTGTGTGTGTGTGTGTGTGTGTGTGTGTGACTATGTATCAGTCATACGTTTTGTTACAAACTTCGATAGTCATACAATTCTATACATGTGCACTCAGAAATTTGCTCTATACCACTGCTGAGTGTCAGTATTCTGATAAGTGAGGGCTCAGCCACACTGAAAATGAAATCAACAAAACATACCCTATCGCATCAGAACAGTTCCAACAAATGTGTTGTGATAATCCGACGGTTACGTCTCACGCACAAAACGTCATCACTCCGATCATGGACTTCTTAATCTGAATTGGAACTCGTAATTTCTTGTAGATCTGCACAATTGTGTTGGACGGAAGGCTGTTACAATGAAATGGATTGAGAAATGCCTGTTGGTACACCTGTTTTTATCTCTTCATATGACGTCAGATGATTTGAAAATAATGCGAAAAGAGACACACACATTTTCGCACGAACAAACTACGGGTTTAAAATCAAAGGAGCCGTGATTAAAGGAAGCAAGCAAACAAAAAAAAAAACCGATTCCAACACCGAGCCACGAACCATGAACAGATTCACTGCAAGTGGAAACTTACTATAGTCATACATGCCACGGGGAAATTCCCAAAGAATTAAATTGACATGAAAACGCCAGCATCACAAACATCCTTTGTCTCCATTCATCGCTTTAACGTCACACTTATACCTGTGAAATCACTGACAGACAAGCCTCATACTCCACAAAAAAATATCAGTAGACTGGTCAATACCCGAATTTCTGCGATGAATGACTGGTTTCTAGTCTAGAGAATCTCGGTGGAACCTGATGATATTATTCCGTTAGGTCTGGGCCTAGTGGCGTTTCTGCAGAAACAGCACAATTTGAAACATCCCAATGCCATTGAGTTCAGTAGCCATCTGTCTGTTGGCAGCAATCAGCTTTGCGAAGAAATCACAGAGAATAGTCTTCTTCTGGTTCCTCGTAGTACTTGGTCCTAATGGCACTGGCCAGAAAAATCGATCCGGACACTGTTATAGCCAATAGCTGTATTTACCATTCATAACGAGTAGCCCATGTAGCTCACCGGTTAGAATCTTCAGAGGCTATCTCTGTACTGTAACATGTCATCATATCAAAGAAAGACACGTCCAAAAAAAAAAACAAAACCTTTTCTACTGGTTTAATTCATGCCGCGCGTAAATCATTGCCAACATATCCGATGCTCTTTCTTTCCCAGTTTTGTTTATATGTTCCAAAATACTAATTTCTGAGACACTTGGTCAAAAGGTAAAAGAGATGTTAGCTAGGAAGCATCTCTCTCTCTCTCTCTCTCTCTCTCTCTCTCTCTCTCTCTCGCACACAAGTACACATAGGTCTCTACAACAGAACTACAGGTCCACTCAAAATGCGATAACGTAACGTTAGTGAACACAGATGTGTCCTCGCCATTGCGACGAAAAGTATTCAGTACCAAACAACCGAACGTTTGAGCGTATCAGTGAGCCTTTCCACCTATTCTTACGGGCCAATGGTTTGGACGAATGCTTCGGGCTAGCTGTTCTACTCCATGTTTGATTTGTCTATTTCTAATGAAAACTGACAATTGCATTGCAAATGAAACGTGACTTCAGGCCCATTCTATTGTCGCTTCCACAGAAACCGCGTAAACAACAACAGCGAAAACAACAACAGCGAAAACAACAACAGCGAAAACAACAACAGCGTAAACAACAACAGCGAAAACAACAACAGCAGCAACCAAAACAACATCATTAACAATGGCATTGGTGCACGAGTTTCGTTCAATAAACTGCATGGTGCGCATCTATGAAAATAGGAAAAACCGCTGTTCATGTGATATGCTCTCAGCTTTCCCAACCTCCTCCTTCCCCGTACCTCCCCTCTGTCCTTAGCACTCCCTCCCGCCCTCACCTTTCCCATTTCCTGCCGTCTGTGAGACAGTCGTTGAGACGTCGATAGCCAGACAGATAATGACGTCAAACTCTGCGTACTGACTGCGGACGAGCGAGAGAGAAGGAGACACATTATTCTGGGCGACGGCGCGAACTGATCGAACAGTTGTTGTTGTTATCCAAATAACACAGCGATTATCAGAGAGCATACCATTTTCTCCAGCGCTTGCTCCGCCTGTCACCGAATACATGATTAAAAAGAAAAAAAAAAAAAAGAAAAAAAGAGAAAAAAAGCGCATTCACGTGATACTGTTCTCTCTCTCTCTCTCTCTCTCTCTCTCTCTCTCTCTTACAGAACGAATCTCACTCCCCTCCCCCACCCCCATCCCCATACTGTAACCAAACGTTATCATTCTAAAAGGAATTTCACCACGTCAACGCAGGAATTCATTCAAGCCTGGCTTTTTGTATGTCAGCCAGTTCTTTGGAACTCACTTCCATATTCCACCACTGCGGGAGGTTTGTCATCGCAACACTTCAAGTCAAGAAAAAAGACTTAACGCTAGTGAAATCGGTGTCACTGCTTAATGACTTCAATCGTAATTACGCCAACCCATCCACGCCCCCTCCCCCCCTCCCTCCACCAAACCAAACACACAAACTATCCCCCCCCCCCTCTCTCTCTCTCTCTCTGATTAATGGACCCATTTTATTTATTCACATTTGTGGCTGTCATTTGTTTCCATCACAAAATCATTTGGATGTAGTGTTAGATGGCCGTTATTTCAAACCGAAACAGAGTAACTTTGTTTAAAAATCAGCGGGCGTGAGTGGACAGGTTCAGATGATGTTCTTATTCATCTACTTAACTTCTAAATCGTTGCTTGTCATTTGACCACTGTTTGCCCAGTCCCTCCATCAGTCAACACATCCATCGTATTTCACCCTAAACCGGGGTATTTGACAGCTGACACAAACTCCATCTATTGCGAGGTAGACTGAGTTAACGGGTGAAGTATATCAAACATTAATAAAAAAGATTATCTGCGTAAATTTGGAAGTTTTCCAGAAGTGAAATCAAGCCTCTTTCAAGGCATGTTGGGTTTTTTTTGTTTTTTTTGTTTGTTTTTTTACCATGTTCTGTCCCGCATTTCTTCCTACACACCGTCCTTCTTATCGTTTTCCCCCTAGAAACATCATCATCATCAGTAGTAGTAGTAGTAGTAATAGTAGTAGCAGTTGTAGTAGTTGTAGTAGTAGTATCATTATCATTATTGTTATTGTTATTGATATTATTCTTGTGATTATTATTATTAGTTGTAGTAGTGTCATTATCATTTATGTTATTATCATTTTCATTATTATTATCATCATTATTACTGTTATTATTATTATTGTCATTTTTCTCCTCCTTATTATCATTATTATTATCATCGTCAACATCATCATCATCATTGTTATTGTTATCATTATCATTATTTTCATTATTATTATTATCATCATCATCAACAGCAGCATCAGCAGCAGCAGCAGCAGCAGCAGCAGCAGCAGCAGTAGCAGTAGTAGTAGTAGAAGTGTTACTGTTGTTGTTGTTTACTGAATCCGTGCTCAGCCATTGGGCACCACACTGAAGCACAGTTCGCCATGTGTCTGCAGTTCAACTGATTCTTTGCCAAGGCCCGGATATCCACAGACGTTTTCCCTGTCCTGTCTGCAATATTGTCAGGTCATCGTTTTTTTTTTTATATTGCTGTTGCTGTTGTTGTCGTCAGCAATTGATTGACCTGGGATCTGTTACTGGCAGATTGGGATCCAGACCAGAAGTCTTCGCAAGGCGGCAAAGACAACCGCCAAAGCGCTGCCCCCCCCCCCATTAAAACCTGAACGAATGGCCAAGACCATTCCATGAAACTGCAGGTCAAGTTCCTGCGTGCACTGGTATCAGCCATCTTTCTGTACGCATGCAAAACAGGGACTGTGATGGCGGGTCTGGAATGAAGAATTCCAGGCATGGAAATGAGAAGTTACCGCTAGACACTAAACATCCAGTACATTAGGCTGCACATCACATACACTGACCACATCCCCAGCCAACAAGTGCGTTAAACCACCAGGCTGCGTATAGGACCATACAAAGATCTACTGAAATCAGTCAGGGAAGGAAAACTACGGCCGTATGGTAATGCAACAAGATCTAATAGGCCTGCTTTAGCAACTCTTCAGTAAAAACATACAAACTAACAAACCAAAACAAAAAAGACACCCCCCAAAAAAAGAAAAAAAAAAAAAAAAAAAAAAAAGAAAGAAACAAAGAAAGAAAGAAAAGGAAAAAAAAAGTGAAAAAGAGAGAAGGGTGTGTGTGGTGTATGTATGTTAAGAATAGTCGATAAAGCGCATCGTTTGCTGGAAAGACTAGGACACTATGGGTGTGTGCCACATCTGATCCATCCAGGGTACTGCACCTCGGATATTCAGGAGGATAACTTTGATCAACATTCTATAGTGTCTTTATAGTGGAACAAACCCAAAATAGGTCAGAACATGTAGCACAGTGGGACACGTTGGCAAAATCCCTGCTCCTAACAACCCTATCGTCACGATACCGATCGATAGATAGGGAGATAATGTGTACACTGTTTTTTTCGAAAGGAACTAACAAGTTCTGTGGACAGTGACCCAATTTGCAGATGAAGTATGCTTCTTCTCAAGTTCTAAGCTCCTACGTGGCAACACTCGCCATTATACCTTAGAACAAAAGGTTTTCGTGATATGTGAGTAGTCAGAGGTTTGCAGCTTCGGAAAGAAATCACATGACAAAGGATAAAAAGATACAAGTTTCTTCACATGTTTTGGAAATCTGAGAAGCGAAACTTGAAATGACGTCAAGGAACAATGGAATAGATAAAGTGATTTGGTGAAGTATAGTGTGTCCACAAATACGCTTATCTATTTCATTTTTTTTTTCTGGCAGCTAACTTGACTCGCGTTTACATGTAGGTAGTCGTGTAAATCACCTCATAAAAACTCTCTCTGTCTCTCTCTCTCTCTCTCTCTCTCTCTCTCTCTCTCTCTCTCTCTCTCTCTCTCTCTCTGTGTGTGTGTGTGTGTGTGTGTGTGTGTGTGTGTGTCTGTGAAGGCTCGTGCGCAGGTGTTATTTTTTTCTTTCTTTCTAATCAATACATTCATTCCCACCCGATTTCTTCACACAAGATTCTCCGTTTTTCATCCGGTCACAAAGTTTCATGTGCGACCGTGCTTACCGGAAGGTAGTTGTCCGGAAGCCGGTTGCAAAATTTAGCTGACTGCTACTCACCGGCGCATTGCTGTAAGCCGGGTGAGTTGCACCGGTTAGGCAGTCTCTGCAGTGATTCCGGCAATACAAGTCACAGAAGGCCGAAGAGGGACTCAGCCGTTTGCTGGTAGCAGTCAGGTATTTATCATTTTATGTTTATTTATTAACAAACTAAAACTGTATTCCCGTTTAGGAGCGACTGAACCTTCTTCAGCGCTCTTGTGAAGGTTTTATTATTTTTTTAAAAGTATTGTTGTTCTGTTATCCTATGACTTGATAGGGTAACAAAACGAAATTGTTTCGGAAAATGTGAATATATGAAGTGAGTGTTATAAGAAGTGGTCTTCAGAAAAAAGAAAAAAGATTTTGTTTATTTTGTGACTTAACTGGCTTTGAGCTTCATGATGAAGAAAAAGTGTCTATTCTAATATGGTTTGCAAGAAGAGGGAGAGTTTTGATGCTATGGATAATAAGCTCCCAGAGTGAGCGACATAGACTTTTGTTTTTCTTTCTGATGTGTGATGTGTTTACATGGGTATCAATATGTGTGTTGTTAAACAAAAGTGTGGTGGAAATCTTTCCCTCGCATATAGTGAAGCTGATGAACTGAAGTGAAGTGAGCGTTCTTGTGTTACAACAAAAGAAATGAGCATTTCCTGAATTGACAAAAGACATGGTGATTATATGAAATGAATTGAACATTCTTGTTTACAAGAAAGCAAATGAACAGTGTGTGAATTAACGAAAGACATTTATAGTTTGAAAAAATAATCATCAATTGTGTGTAATGAATTGTATTCATGGTTTATTGAAGAGGATCCAGATGGAAATCCTTTTCCCTAATTTGGAAGACTAGATTATGAAAGGTTTATGTGGAAATCCTTTCCCCAATTTGGAAAACTAGAGTCTGAAAGGTTTATATGGAAATCCTTTCCTGTGCAATGTTATGATTCCGGAAAAGGGAATGTTGTAGTGTAATGATTCCGGAAAAGGGAATGTTGTAATGTTATGATTCCGGAAAAAAAAAATATTGTAATGATGAACGAATATGCTGATATGTGGCTCAAGTTCTAGTGAGATATGATGTGGCTAATGAATATGAACGAATATGCTGATATGTGGCTCAAGTTCTAGTGAGATATGATGTGGCTAATGAATATGAACGAATATGCTGATATGTGGCTCAAGTTCTAGTGAGATATGATGTGGCTAATGAATATGAACGAATATGCTGATATGTGGCTCAAGTTCTAGTGAAATATAATGTGGCTAATGAATATGAACGAATATGCTGATATGTGGCTCAAGTTCTAGTGAGATATGATGTGGCTAATGAATATGAACGAATATGCTGATATGTGGCTCAAGTTCTAGTGAAATATAATGTGGCTAATGAATATGAAGATAGTTGTGCTTGCAATGAATAGTGGCCATGATAATCAAGGTAGTTAATCAGTTGTCCCCAGGTTGATAGTGTTCCCTGGACTGACGGGGACTGGCTGCTACCGGGTTAGGGCCGGGGCCATAGCTGTGTTGACGCCCCGTTCTCCACCTGTTTGCTGCTGGTGTTGAGAGGCCGGCCTGAGCGCCGACAATTGCCCTACCTGCCACTGCGCCCGTGACCGACCACTGTTGGGCCAGTGGGTTGGAGACGTCACTGCTGGTGAGCCAGGACGTCGCCCCTTCTTTTGTGCCAGCGACCTGCGTCCGAGGCCGTCGCTGTGTGTGTGGTGTGTGTGCCACAGCTCTTGGTTGGTGTTGAGCCACAGGTGGTGTGTGTGTGCTACAGCTCTTGGTTGGTGTTGAGCCACAGCTCTTAGGTGTTTGAGCCACAGCTCGTAGTTGAGACTGTCACCGTGTTGCTGACAGAGACGCCACGAACGTGTTAGTTTTCTTTTCCTTCTTTCTTCATTGTGAGCCACAGCTCTGAAGAGACTCTGTTGTCGGACTTGACTCGTCGCTGCCGCCGTCGTCATCATCGTTGGACCCGGCAGTTTTGATAGCTATAATTGTATTGACTTGTTGTGTGTGTGCACCTGATGGTGGGTGTACCAACCTACGTTTAATTGTGTGTTTATTTTGTATGTGTTTTGCTTGATGGCTCGGGCGGCATAAGAAAAAAGAAGTGTTATTTTGTTGCCTGGCTGTCCATGTTCGGATGAGTGGGTGTGTGTATGTGAATTAGAAAAAGTCGTGCATGCATCCGTGATTCTGAGTGAGTCAGACTTCCACACACACGCATTTCCATCCGTAACAGGCTCGTGCGCAGGTGTTATTTTTTTTCTTTCTAATCAATACATTCATTCTCACCCGATAACTTGGAAACTTTGTTCAACTTCTTCACACAAGATTCTCTCTCTCTCTCTCTCTCTCTCTCTCTCTCTCTCTCTCTCTTCGTGCCGTTGCATTTGGTTCCATGAAAAACATTGGTTGTCTCCCATTTGATGACTCACATACTTTCTTCATTCGTTTAAAAAGGAGAATACACATCGTTTACTTTTATGCTCTGCTTTTAGCGTTGTTCCGTTTCCTTGCTTGCTTTTTCATTGCTCGTTTGAATTAACTACAATAACAGCAACAACTGCAATAGCAACTATGTTGTATATGACTATAAGAACAGTATTTTAGCAGGCTCTAAAAATATTTTCTTTTTAAAGTTTTCTACTATGCTTACAGCGTGCGTGCGTGTGTGTGTGTGTGTGTGTGTGTGTGTGTGTGTGCGCGGGTGTATGCGTGTGTGTGTGTGTGTGTGTGTGTGTGTGTAAGTGCGAGTGTGACTTCATGTCATGCGTATTTATGAACCGTGCTTCATGTATTGTTATCTCCATGTGAAGGAAGGTATTGGGGGGAGGGGGATGGGGGAGTGGAATTCTGCACGATCCAAATATTGACAACGAGTTTGTTTGCAACATTGGAAATGAAATCAGGCAGGGAACAGTAAACAATAAACAGTGAACAAGTGGGGTAACTTTTGCTCCCATAAGAAAACCTAAGACAGAGTAACTTTTATTCAAGACTGGCACAGCCTTTTAAACTTGAATAAAGTCAGACAAATACATAGACGAACAATCTAATAGTGGGGGGGAAAACACGTGCAGGCCAACAACTGAACTGTCTTCATAGTAATGACTTGGCAACGATTTGGACTTAAGGAGGCGGCGGGGGGGGGGGGGGGGGGGGGGGGGGGGGGAGTTTGAAGATGGAGAAACTGGAAACATGAAATTAAGAAAATATATTACAGATACGAAAACTCTTCACTAGCTGCATAAGGGAACCATCGAAATCCCTTTTGAAGGCAGATATATTTGTATTGCCTGCTCCGAGGCCTTTCGTCCGCTGGGTCGGAACTCATCGGGGAGACACGGCTGGTTGTGTCTGCGCTCCTGGCGTCAAACAGAGACACACCACAGTCCATAATACTGTGGTGTTCTCACCATCAAGTGTGCAAAAAAGAATCCAATAGCACCCCAAAAGCAGCCAGTGAAGGGTAGTAAATGAAACCAAACGAAAGTGTGGGGAGGAAAAAAGTTGCTGAAAAACTAAAGACATTATGCAAATAGTATAAAATGTAGGGGACAATCTTTGAGCCTACGCTTGAGGATCCACCCAAAGATGCAAGGGAGATCAAAAGACAAACACACACAAACAAATACAAATAACCTCAATTTAATCGAAACAAAATTGGAAATGAAATGAGGCAGGGAATAGTAAACAATAAACAGTAAACAAGTGCGGTAACTTTTGCTCCCATAAGAAAATCTAACACAGAGTAACTTTTATTCAAGACTGGCACAGCCTTTTAAACTTGAATAAAGTCAGACAAATACATAGACGAACAATCTAATAGTGGGGGAAAAAACAAGCGCAGGCCAACAACTGAACTGTCTTCATAGTAATGACTTGGCAAAGATTTGGACTTAAGAGGGGGGGGGGGGGGGGGGGGGGGGGGGGGGGGGGTTGAAGATGGAGAAACTGGAAACACGAAATTAAGAAAATATATTACAGATACGAAAACTCTTCACTAGCTGCATAAAGGAACCATCGAAATCCCTTTTGAAGGCAGATAACCAGCCGTGTCTCCCTGATTAGTTCCGACCCAGCGGACGAAAGGCCTCGGAGCAGGCAATACAAATATATCTGCCTTCAAAAGGGATTTCGATGGTTCCCTTATGCAGCTAGTGAAGAGTTTTCGTATCTGTAATATATTTTCTTAATTTCATGTTTCCAGTTTCTCCATCTTCAAACTCCCCCCCCCCCCTCCCCGCTCTCCCCACCCGCCTCCTTAAGTCCAAATCTTTGCCAAGTCATTACTATGAAGATAGTTCAGTTGCTGGCCTGCGCTTGTTTTTTCCCCCACTATTAGATTGTTCGTCTATGTATTTGCTGTGCCAGTCTTTTTTTTCTTTTCTCCTTCTCTTTCTTTCTTCCGCACTCCCCCCTCCCCCCTCCACCCCTCCCTCCCTTCCCTCACACTCAAACTTCACTCTGAGTCTCATTCTCTCTTTAATCCCACTCCCCCTTCATATACACACCCTTCCCTATCCTTTTACAATGCTTATGGATGTCCAACTATTTCTTGCCGGTTGTTACTTGGTATTGAGGAAACATGGAACAACAACAACAACAAAAAGAATACCAGGTACATTTAGTTGAAGTTGTTTCTTATGTGTACCGCTTATGTTTAATTGCTGAGTATAACTGACATAAATAAGTCAATATATATGTTAATTTTTTTTTAAGTGGACAACAACCTTGGCTTTGTGACGATTTCCACTTTTCTAAGGCATATTTTTTTTTAAATTGACATTTACTCCTCAAGCAGACCTGAATAAGGTGCCCATTTTCTTTCAAACTCCAACAGGCACATTTCGGAGCTATATATATTTTTTTCAATGCGATAGTTTCTTTTCAAATCTTCTACGAAAAAAATTAGTTTAGGCTTACTTTGATTAAAGCTACATTTGTAGATGAAATATTTTGCCCATAGTATAATAATATCGAATATTTCGTCCGTTTTATTTATTTCATCAGTGCCAAACAATATTAGTTCAACGTTAAATGACATACGCACATGGTGTGCGGTTTTCTGTTTAAGTAGCATTTCCAGATTTTGCCAGAAAGTTTTAGAGTAAGTACATAGCCATAAGTAGTGGTGGATAGAATCTCGTTCGCTATTGCAAAAAGTACATCTGTCATTTTTAGTTACCCCATTTGTTTCAAAACAACATTTGTAACAAGCATTCTATGACAAATTCTTAACTGACACCATTTCAGTTTTATTTCTTTTATTTTATTAGCCAACATTAAAACCACGTTCCAGTCAACCAAAGTATCAATTTTTTTTTCTCCCAGTTCTTAAACGGTTTTATAACCCCCACCGGGGTCTGCCCTGGGGGACCTGGGTGGGGTGTCTTATTTTTAGTTCTCAGGGTCACCCTCTTGTGCCCCTTGAGGGTGGGACTTTGTTTTAAGTGGGCTTTCTTTTTCTCTGTTTTTTTGTGTTTTTTCTGCCTACCCATGGTTCTTTCACCTGCATTTCTCTTTCAACATTCTCCTTATTAATCTGCAGTTTTCTGTTTTGTCTATCTTCTGCCTTTACGGATCTTTATCCTATTCTTTTCCTTTTTTCACAAGTCTTCTGTAGCACTTTCTATTTTCTCTGTGGCCTCTTGGTCCACCGTGTTGACCGTGCGGTGCGGCCCGTGTCGGGGGAGAATGGTGTCCTGGTGGTTGAGAGGGACTCGGAGTAGGATCCGCGCCCCTCAACACGCCACTTTGGCCCGGACTTCCCCTAGACGGGGGGCAGCATGGGGCCCAATGCTGTCAACCGGTCGCCTTCACAGTGTGGGCATGGCATGGGTCAAACCGTGTGCCACGTTGCTTGTCCTGGAAGCCAGGTGAGTGGCCTCCTGTCCGTTCCCGGCAGTTGGTCATGAGCCTGGTGGATGGGGTGGAGCGCGTGCCACGCGGTGTATACCTGCACTATAACCCTGGTGTTTCCCTTTGCTGGAGGACCGCTTAGGGGCATCGCCCTTGTGGGCACTCGATGGCGGGTGGGGAGTAGGGGAGGTGAAGTTTTTTTTCTTTCATTATGACATCTAAACAACTACCCCTAACAAAAAGAGAAGAAATGATGATGGACATGGCACGCTTATGGACGAGACTATGAATAGAGATTCAGATTCAGATAATGAGATAAGAGAAGTGGCAAAGAGAAAGGGTATCCAAAAACCCTGGCCAAGCTTCCTTTTAGTGGAAGCAAAAGATCCGAAAGAATCCATTGCTCGGATTTCTCCGTTCGCTGTTTGTAAGTGGTTCGAGGGAGTTTCGTCCACAGGATTTAAAATGATCAAAAGACTCCGATCTGGTAGTTACCTTGTTAACTATGCTACGGAAGCGGCGTCTCGGTTGCTGCTGAAAAGGGATGGTTCTCAACTCATGCAGATCACAGTTAAGGTTTCCATTCACCGCTTTCTCAACTACTCGAAAGGGGTAATCAGATGTGTTGACTTGGCTGGAGTTGCTGAATCAGAAATTCGGACTGAGATGGAAAGTCAGGGTGTTCTGCAGGTCCATAGAGTTAAAATCTCTAAAGGAAATGACTTAATCGAAACCAACACGCTATTCTTGACTTTTGCTATGCCATCTCCCCCAGAGTTTGTCAAAGTGGGTTATGTCCGAGTGAAAGTTACGCCTTTTGTACCATCTCCTTTGCGGTGTTTCAAGTGCCAACGCTTTGGGCATTCCAGCCGAGCTTGTCGGGGTCAGGAGATCTGTCGTGACTGTGGACAGAAGAAGCATGATGAATCTTGTATAAATGCTGTATACTGTGTCAATTGTAAGGGTGACCATCCAGCAAATTCAAAAAGTTGTCCAGTGTGGAAAAAGGAATGCGAGATTCAGAAAGTAAAGATTGAGAGGAAATGTTCCTTTCTTGAGGCTAGAAGGTTAGTGGAGGCCAGGACTCCTTCGGCTGCGACTTATGCACAGAAGGTGGTTAACGATTCTGCGAACCGGTCATCGGGTGATGATCTGGGAGCAGCTCCATTCACTGCTCTGGAGAAGAAATTGACAGAATTGTTGTCATCGGTTTTGGATCGGCTTACTATACTTGAACAATCAGTTGAGGTTTTGTCTCAGAAATGCAATAGTGTTCCGTCCAGCAGTGTACAACAGGCTTCAGCCCCTGCTGGTGAGGGAAGAAGTGTTTCAGTTGTACAAAGTGCTGTGGATCAGAGGTCAGGGGTGAAGGATCGGAGGAAAGAGATGTCCCCTCGCTCACAGGCCAATAACAGCAGTACGAGACAGGCACGCAGTGAGGAGCGTCCTTTTCGGACTCCAGACCCTCCTAGGGGAAAATCTCGAAGTCAGGTATTTGGTGCAGCAGGTTTCAGTCCAGTAAGAGCAAATTCCAAGCATGGCAACAAACAACTTAGAAATTTATCAGGAGCATCGGCTTCTGACCTTGTCTTGAAGAACCGTTTTAGTTCTTTGGTGGACAGTGAAGTTTCTGGAGAAGAGGGCTGATAGATATTCTTTTAACAACCTAACATGGACATACTCCAGTGGAACATAAGGGGAGTTAAAGCAAATTGTCGGGACCTTGAGCTATTATTGACAGAGTATAGATCTTCGGTAATTGCTCTTCAGGAAACCCTTTTAACTGCAAGTAAGAAGCATGAGATTCCTGGTTTCTCCTGCTTACTCAAGCCAGCTTCTGCAGACTTTTCAAGGAGAGGCGTTTCTCTTTATATTCATAATTCGGTACTACATACAGAAATTCCACTTCAGACGGATTTGGAGGCAGTGGCAGCTCGTATCTCGTTAAACAAGGTCGTTACGATATGTTGTTTGTATCTGTCTCCATCTTCTGTGATTTCGAAGAGTCAGTTGGATGGTTTAATTTCTCAGCTCCCTCGCCCATTTCTTTTATTGGGTGACTTGAATGGCCATTCTCCACAGTGGGGAAGTAACTGCACCAATTCTCAAGGGAAAGTTCTTGAGGATTTTATATCGGATCATGATCTCTGTCTTCTGAATTCAGGCTCACCGACCTTTTGTTCTCCTTCTGGTTCTTTGACTCACTTGGATTTGTCCATTTGCGACCCTTCCTTATTTTTGGACTTAGAGTGGCAGGTTCATTCGGACCTAAGCGGGAGTGATCACTTTCCGATTTTTATTTATTTTACAAAGCAAATGCAGGAGTCCCCTCGGGAAACATGGAAGTTTCGCTCTGCAGATTGGAGTCTTTATCAGCAACAGATTTTAAGTAGACTGCCTATGAATCTGTTGCAGAGTTATGATGATCCTGTTTTGCAGTTCACTAAAGTGATTGTAGAGAGTGCTAAGGAAGCTATTCCCAAGTCCCGTGATAAACCAAATGATGTTAAGACCCCTTGGTATGATAAAGAGTGCAAAACTTTGAAGGGTAAGAGAAAAGGTGCTCAAAGACTTTTTGCTAGGTTTCCTATGGTGGGGAACAAAGTTAAACATCAGGCGTGTAGGGCTAAGTGTCGGTATACTTTTAAAACTAAGAAGAAAGAATCTTGGAAAAAATTTTGTTCAAATCTGTCCTTTAAGGTCAATTCAAGGAAAGTCTGGAAACTAATCCGTAAGATTAAGGGAAAGTCGGTTACATCAGTTATAAAATGTTTGCAAGTAAATGGATCGATTATTACTAATAAAAAGGAGGTTGCTAACTTGTTAGCTGTTACTATCCATCAAAATTCGTCAGCTGATCATTATTGCAAGGAATTCCAGCGTATCAAAAGATCAGCAGAGTCAAAATCTTGTTCCTTCGTGCCAGATAGTTCTGAGGATTACAACTGCGTTTTCAGCATGGATGAGTTAAAGGACGCCATTTTGAAAGCCAACAACTCAGCTCCTGGACCAGATGACATTCATTATCAATTTATTCAACATTTGCCAGCTGAGGGTTTAAAGGTGTTGTTGTCTCTGTTTAATCATGTTTGGTGTTCAGGGTATTTTCCACCTTCTTGGAGAGAGGCGGTTGTTATCCCTATTCCTAAACCAGGGAAAGATCATTCGGACCCTAACAACTATCGTCCTATAGCTCTCACTAGTTGCTTATGTAAAACTATGGAGAGAATGGTATATTCTCGATTGTTATGGCAGTTAGAATGTCTGGGGGCCTTAGATGTTTCCCAGTGTGGATTTCGGAACAACCGCAGTACTACTGATCACCTGGTTCGATATGAGTCTTTTATCAGGAATGCTTTGATTAATGGAGAACATGTAGTTTCTATTCTTTTTGATTTAGAAAAAGCTTATGACACAACATGGAGGCATGGAATTCTCCAGGATTTGAAGGCACTTGATTTCAAAGGAAATTTACCAATGTTTATTGCTAATTTTTTGTCTAACAGGCATTTCAGTGTTAGGCTTCATTCGACCTTTTCGGATCCTTTTGAGCAGGAGATGGGTGTCCCTCAGGGTAGCATCCTTTCTCCACTTCTGTTCAATCTCAAGATTAATAACATCGTCCAGTCAGTAAATTCTGGAATTGATAAGTCATTATTTGTTGATGACTTCTCCATCTCTGCCAAGGGGAAAACTTTGGCTGCAGCTGAGCGTCAACTTCAGTTGTGTGTTAATCGTGTTCAGCAGTGGGTTACTGAAAATGGATTTAAGTTTTCAGCTACTAAGACAGAGTGTGTTCATTTCCATAGGAAAAGATCTCAGGTCTTAGAACCAGCTATCAGTCTCAATGGTCAAGTAATTAAAGTTTCCAAACAAGTGAAATTTTTGGGGTTATTTTTGATAATAAGCTTTCTTTTTTGCCTCACATTAAGTACATTAAACAATCTTGCCAGTCAGGTTTGAATGTTTTGAAGGTTATTAGTCACACTGATTGGGGTGCAGACAAGCGAACTTTGTTGCGATTGTATCGGGCTTTGGTGAGACCAAAGCTAGATTATGGGTGTGTGGTATATGGTTCTGCACGAAAATCTTACCTCAAAGCTCTTGATCCAATTCATCATCAAGGACTGCGGATTGCTCTGGGAGCATTTCGCACATCTCCAAAAGAGAGTTTGTATGTTGAATCTGGTGAACCCCCTCTGGAGCTAAGGAGGTTGTGTCTTTCCATGAATTACTATCTGAAACTGAGGGCTAATCCAGAAAACCCTGCCTATGATATTGTCATGAACCCGCCTTTTAGAGCCAAATATGATCTAAAGCCAAATGAGATTCCTCCACTGGGTATTCGTATTTTGCCCACTTCGGGGCAGCTGGCATTGACCTTGATGCTGTTGATGACGGTCCATTACAGACTGATGTACCTCCCTGGAAAGTCGCCAATCCAGAGATTAATTTATATTTAACTCAATTTCGAAAGGAGGTCACCTCGAGTGCTGCATATAAACAACTTTATCTTGGGCAATGTGAACTTTATCAAGATTTTATCAAGATTTTTACAGATGGTTCTAAAAAAGGTGAGAGGGCTGCAGCTGCCATTGTGTGTGATAACAATTCTCAGAAGCCTACTTTGTTAAGATTGCGGGATTGGTCGTCTGTTTATACTGCTGAACTGAAGGCTTTAAATCTGGCCCTCAGTGCGGTGTCCAGGTCAAATCAGAATGATTTCCTTATTTTATCGGATTCATTGTCGGCATTGTCGGCTCTATCGACAAGAGAAGTTTCACATCCAGTTTTGGCTGATATTCATGATCTTCATACTCGGCTTGTCTCTTCGGGAAAGCATATAGTTTTCTTGTGGGTCCCCAGCCACATGGGAATCTATGGTAACTCAGTGGTGGACAAAGCAGCCAAACAAGCTCTCGGTGCAAGTCTTTCCAGGAGGCCTATGCAGTTTGTTCCTCACTCTGATCTACGTCATAAATCTAGTTTGTATTGTCGTGAACTGTGGCTGAGTGAATGGTGTAATCAAATTCATAATAAATTGTTTAAAATTTGCCCAGATTTAACCAATACTTTCCCATCGGTGGTATGTAACCGTAAAGAGGAATCGGTTTTGTCACGGTTACATATTGGGCACAGCTATATAACGCACAGTTGGATACTCAGAGGGAAGACCCCCCATGGTGTGTTGCGTGTGACAGCTTGTTCAGTGTTAATCATTTTTTGACAGAATGTGCTGATTTGATGTGTATCAGAGAGAAGTTCTTTTCCACCAGTGATTTATCAGTTCTTTTTCGTGAGATTTCAGTAGATCTTATTTTTTCTTTTTTGAAAGAGGTAAACTTATTTTATAAAATATAGTGTTGTAATTATGTATACAGGTGTCGTCGGAGTTGAACAGATAATTGTGCTTTTGTCCTCATAAATTTTAAGCGATGTGTTAATACTAGTGTGGGTAT
>CM065720.1:75575912-75578412 GCA_033310375.1 Conus canariensis | reverse complement strand
ACGCCAGAAGTGCTTGATGGCTTGGTACCCTCTACGCCAGAAGTGCTTGATAGCTTGGTATCCTCTACGCCAGAAGTGCTTGGAGATCTCTTGGCAGTGAAAGGCGAAGTTTTCGTCCGTTGGGCATAGTCAGCAGGCGTGCGGCATCTGGCTGAAATGCATGCTGTATAGCCGGCAGGCGTGCAGCATCTGGCTGAAGTATGCTATATAGCCGGCAGACGTGCAGCATCTGGCTGAAATGTATGCTATATAGCCGGCAGGCGTGCAGCATCTGGCTGAAATGTATGCTATATAGCCGGCAGGCGTGCAGCATCTGGCTGAAATGTATGCTATATAGCCAGCAGGCGTGCAGCATCTGGCTGAAATGTATGCTATATAGCCGGCAGGCGTGCAGCATCTGGCTGAAATGTATGCTTTATTTCCATGTATTGGGATGGCAGCATAAAGCATGAAGGTATGCGTGGACGCCGGTAGCTTTTGTGTGTAGATCTGTCCGGAGGAAGTCTTTCTTCAGGATGATGTTGATGTCCTGGAAGGGGATGGCTATGAATGATGACTGGAAGGTGAACTTGACTGTTTGGTGGAATGTTTTATTATTTATATGGTGGTGGTGGTGGTGGTGGTGATGGTGGCAGTGGTGGTGGTGGAGGCGGTGGTGGTGGTGTGGAATGTGTTTATGAAGTTAATGAACCGATACGTTTTTCTTGAGTTTTCATCTACAGCGGGGAAATATCTATGAAGTGCTTCTAGGTACGGTTGCTGCCGACAACGTGACTCTCAGCAAGCAGGCTGTGTTGCAACCATCCCTAAAGATGTTCGTTACGATGGAGGCTACAGGGGCTCCCTAATTGCTGTCCCGAATTCTTGTTTGAAGGTGACATCCTGCGACTAGTACATTTTTGTTAATGGGGTCTCACCACTTCATGTCCTCTTAACCGGGGTGACATGGTCTAGTAGCGTGACTGCAAAATGTCGTCAAGATGGCAGTCGAATGTCTCTAAGTGGAATAGTTTCAAAGTGAGTTGACTGCAGGCAGATAATGAAACAAACCTAAAGAAAGAAGGAATGGTATTCTCCTTGACAAAAGGGACAAACAAATAGCAAGAGATAATACGATGCGTATCGACCTCTTTGGTCTTCTTCAAGCAAGATAAACAGCACTCAGAACCATAAAGATGAAAGAGGTCGAAACACGGCGTATTCCGTCTTGTAATTTGTTTGTCTTTTTTGTCCGGTGGAATGGTATTCTTTCTTTCTTTTATATCTGTGTGAGGTGTTCGTGCAGACACCAACAACGTCGACAGTGATGTACCGCTGCTGAAAAACCTGAGAATCATATTCTCGTCATTGAACATTTTTAACAGAGGAGTTGTAGTTTGATCCAAAGTGAGGCGACTGCAGGTGGAAATCTAAACAAATCTGTCAAAAGTTTAAGTACTACATCTGCCAAACCTAGAAAAATGAATCACAAGACAAAACACGACGCGTTCGAACTCTTAGGTCTTTTTCAGGCAGGATAAACAACACCTAGGACAACGAAAATGAAGAACGAGCTATCACTTATCTCGTCAATTTCGGCGTTAAATAATGTCCAGCGTGGCTTGCGAGGCTGGTCACATGTCCTGAAACTAGAAGTCAACCAGTTCTTAGAGATGTTTTGTTGGTCAATTTACTCCCGACACTATGGGAGGACCGGGAGATTCTTCAGAGTCTTATGTATTTTGGCAAGTAATCGAACTAGTAACTCGTTCATGTTTTAGCTCCACCAGCGCATATTCTTTGGTGATGTCATCAATGTGAACTTGCTGTGGAGAAGTCTGCCAGCATGTTCGAAACTTCCGCTTTTTGAATGGCAGGATATTGTGGGAACCTCTGGTAGTGCCACTGGTTTTCTACGTTGACGGTTGGCTTCGGTGTTCTCTCTATCTCTCTACGTATTTCCATCCATCCATCCATCCATCCATCCATCCATCTATCTATCTATCTATCTATCTATCTATCTATCTATCTATCTATCTATCTATCTATCTATCTATCTATCCATCCATCCACCCATCCATCCATCCATCCATCTATCTATCTATCTATCTATCTATCTATCTATCTATCTATCTATCTATGTGCGTGCATGCGTGCGCGGGTGCGTGCGCGTGCGCGTGTGTGCGAGCGTGTGCATGAGCGTGTGTGCGTGCGTGCGTGCATGCGTGTGTGTGCGTGTGTGTGTGTGTGTGTGTGTGTGTGTGTGTGTGTGTGTGTGTGTGTGTGTGTGTGTGTGTGCGCTTGCTTGCTTGCTTGCTTGCTTGTCATTTTGTCTACAGATCTATATCTCTCCATCCTCTCTCTAATAAACTCTGTTTCTTACTGCATTCAACAATCTTCCTTTCCTTCTTTGTTTCTGTCATATCTTTGTGTCCAGACCCCTCAATTCCCTCCCTCCCCCTTGCCATCCCATGAACATTGGTTCGCACTATTCCTTCTTTGTTTCTGTCATATCTTTGTG
>CM065720.1:75563412-75565912 GCA_033310375.1 Conus canariensis | reverse complement strand
AAAATGTCATGTGTGTCTAAAATATGGCACTGACATGGGAAGTCGAAGGAGGGGGAGGGGGAGTAGGGAGAGGGTGAAAAGCATGCTTAATATACAGCCTGTTAGCACACAGGAAAACGAAATTGCGAAAGCACTACAAATTGCTTAATTTGAAAAAAAAAAGATAAATACTTCAGCTCAAGAACGGCCGATTATCGACTCTAATATCGCCTCCTGTGTCACTCCCCGCCCAAGAGAGAGAGAGAGAGAGAGAGAGAGAGAGAGAGAGAGAGGGGAGAGAGAGAGAGAGAGAGAGAGCACAGAACAATCAAACAGCGAAGGTGAGATGAGAAACAATGAAGTAAGTAAATCCATTTTAACATCTGACAATGACGATGGAACAGCAGGGTTGCGTGGCACAACGAATTTTTTTTTTTTTTTCTGGATTCAGCCAACAACATGCTAATGAAAAGAGATCTACTGTTGCAGAAAATATTTTTATTCGTCTGTTACGATGAAACGAGAGCTTTCGCTTATTCCATCCTGAATTTTAAACTTGCCCCTTGGGACATCGTTAATACTCACCAGTAGCAGCGAAGGCAGTACGATGCGTGACATGATGCATGGCACGAGTGAAATGATGTGTAATTTCTACTGGGTTAGTCACATTGTAATGACACAAATCAACCAAAGAAGGGGTGAGGAGCTTGATTACTCGCTAACAGCAGATATGAAATCCTGGTCTTGTTACCAAACTCAGGTACTTTTTAGATAGATATTGACGGACCAGAAATGTGTTGGAAATAAAATTATTGACATTGAGAACAAATACATGACAGCAGAGTGCCCTTAAGCACCAGGATAATGTCAATAAACTTCCGTACAATAATTGTTGACTAATTATCTATTTATCTATATCTACACACACACCCTGAGGAAGACCTGTTACAGGCCGAAATATTGGGAAGAATTATATGAGTCTGTTGTTTTTACCTTCGTTTTATGTGTGTGTTTATATATATATATATATATATATATATATATATATATATATTATATATATATATATATAATATATGAAATAAGATCGACCACCCAGTGACCATTAAAATATATGCTATATACTGAAAATTAGACTAGTACGGAACACAAGTTCCACCCTCATTTCGTCAAAACCCACATCAAATACAGTTTAAAAGTGAAAAAAAAGTGCGGAAGAAAGCGGAGGGTCATTTAGACATGGCTGGCAAAATCAAGTTTTATCTAATCCTTGATTCTTTTCCATCTACGTTATCATAAGTGTCTCCTTATCAAACTCTGGCCATGCGAAGAGTCGTTTGTTCCTAAATGTCGCTGAGATAGTTTCTCTTCCTAGAGCTCTAAATATGTAAAGAACGACGTGTACCTAATCCTTTTTTCTCAAATGTCATTCAGAGTATTCCCCCACAAAGAGGTGTAGACACGAAGAGAGTTACATTTACCTAATCCTTTGTTGCTAAGTGCCACTCAGTGTTTTCCTTCGAAGAGCATTGAGCACGTAAAGAGTAACGTGTACCTAATCCTTTCTTCTTAGATGTTATAAGGAGGCGTTTGGTCCTGAATCATGTAATGAATCACGTTTTAAGTCGTCTTCTACTCTAAGGAGTAATTGTGAGTAGGGCTGTCTTTGTTTTCAGAGAGTTAAACATGCAGAGTCGTTGTTCACCTGCTCTTTTGTTGCGTGTGTAACTGCAGATGATCTCGTCTATAAGCCTTTAACAAATGAAAGATTCTTGACGGAACTAATCGCTGGGTCACTGTTGACTTTGGTGTAATATTTCCTTGAAATTTTCCCACTTGCTGCGTGAGAACAGACAGTGTTGATAAACATGGATGCTGGCTCTTAATTCCACTGCTGCTTTAAAAAATGAATGCTGTTTGGATACTTGATTCTGTATATTCTTTATAAAATGCTCATCTAATGTGAAATGTCTGTTGAATATGCACCTCGCGTCCAAGAAAAGTATCCTCACGACAGTCATCCATTTTCCCAACATGAAATATCAGTGAAAGAGCTAGTGGTCAGTTAAAGGTCATTTGTTACATGCCGGAAGAAGTCATTGAACCCAAACCAATACGCACTATTTTCAGAAAGCCCCAGAGCCAACCGTTGCAAATCCTGATTTTGAATGTCAGATCGAGCACAGTGTGATGGAAATTCACGTTCACGTGACGGGTGGTCGTGGGCGTTTTTTCACATAGATGGGCGTCTCCCTGCCGCCAGGCGTTTTCAGGCGTTATTGACTGAAGGTTTAAGGTATTGTAGACTTCTCAGTAGTTTGATACATGCATGCACGTGTGCATGCGCTTAAACACATATACGTACATTTCATCCACTGTCCATTGTATTTCTGTCTTTCTGTCTGTCTTTCTTTCTTTCTTTCTGTCTGTCGGTCTGTCTGTCTGTCCGTCTGTCTGTCTGTCCGTCCGTCTGTCTGTCTTTCTTTTATGTTCTTTCTTTCCTTCCTTCTTTCTTTATTTT
>CM065720.1:75523412-75545912 GCA_033310375.1 Conus canariensis | reverse complement strand
GTGTGTGTGTGTGTGTGTGTGTGTGTGTGTGTGTGTGCCTGCGTGCGAATGCACGTGTGTGTGTGTGTGTTTGTGTAGATTGTTTTATAAACCATGTTTGAAACAATATTGGCATTCTCCCAAATGGTACAGGCAACTTCATAAAGAATCAAGACAGACAAAAGCAGCTTCTCAGGGGATTACAACACTGTCGAAAAACTTCGTGAACGTATCAGACATTTTGATAATGTTACAAACAACTTCGCCAAGAGTATAGGGAACTTTGTAAAGGCTACAGGTAACGAATTAAAAGGTACAGGAAATGTTTAAAAAAAAAAAGGTATGTACACCCTTGGAAAAGGTGTGAGCAACGTCGCAAAATATATTGACAACTTCATAAAAAGTAAACAAGTTGGGTATTTTTTGCTCCCATAAGAAAACCTAACACAGAGTAACTTTTGTTCAAGACTGGCACAGCCTTTTAAACTTGAATAAAGTCAGACAAATACATAGACGAACAATCTAATAGTAGGGGAAAAAACAAGCGCAGGCCAACAACTGAACTATCTTCATAGTAATGACTTGGCAAATATTTGCACTTAAGGAGTGGGAGGGGGGGGGGGATTTGAAGATGGAGAAACTGGAAACATGAAATTAAGAAAATATGTTACAGATATGAAAACTCTTCACTAGCTGCATAAGGGAACTATCGCAATCCCTTTTGAAGGCAGATATATTTGTATTGCCTGCTCCGAGGCCTTTCGTCCGCTGGGTCGGACTCATCAGGGAGACACGGCTGGTTGTGTCTGTGCTCCTGGCGTCAAATAGAGACACACCACAGTCCATAATACTGTGGTGTTCTCACCACCAAGGGTGCAAAAAAGAATCCAATAGCACCCCCAAAGCAGCCAGCGAAGAGTAGTAATGAAACCAAACGAAAGTGTGGGGAGGAAAAAAAGTTGCTGAAAAACTAAAGACATTATGCAAATAGTATAAAATGTAGGGGACAATCTTTGAGCCTACGCTTGAGGATCCACCCAAAGATGCAAGGGAGATCAAAAGACAAACACACAGACGGACAGAAACAAATACAAATAACCTCAATTTAATCATAACAAAATCGGAAATGAAATGAGGCAGGGAACAGTAAACGATAAACAGTAAACAATTTGGGTATTTTTGCTCCCATAAGAAAACCTATGTATATGTCTATGTATTTGTCTGACTTTATTCAAGTTTAAAAGGCTGTGCCAGTCTTGAATAAAAGTTACTCTGTGTTAGGTTTTCTTATGGGAGCAAAAAATACCCAACTTGTTTACTGTTTATCGTTTACTGTTCCCTGCCTCATTTCATTTCCAACTTCATAAAAGATAAAAGCTGCTTTTTAGAGAGAGAGAGAGAGAGAGAGAGAGAGAGAGAGAGAGAGAGAGAGAGAGAGAGAGAGAGAGTCCACCCATTCAAAGGTTATACGCAACTTAACAGAGTGCACAGGGAATTTCGTATAGATTACCAATAACTTTAGAAAGAATTTAGCAACAACTCACAAAGTAAAGACAACTTTATAAAAGGTGTAAGCAGTGTAATAGGCGACGTCATAAAAGCTTCCAGTAGCTTCGAGAAGGTATGACACAGGGTCCCGAAAAATCCGTTATGGGATGATTGGATATCGTGTTATTTCGCTTGTTCCCTCTTCGCTTTGTTTTCTGTCTATCTTGTTCAATTCTGTTTGTGTTATTCCATTTTATCCCTCTGTCTGTCTGCCCGTCTGTCTGTCTGTCTGTTTGTCTGTCTGCTGTTTGTCTCTACTCTCTATACTCTCCCCTTCTCTGTGCGTCTCTGTCTCCGTCTCCGTCTCTGTCTCTGTCTATCTTCGTTTCTGTCTGTCTGTCTCTCTGTCTATCTATATGTGTGTCTCTGAATTCGTGCGTGCTTGCATATGTGTGTGCGTGCGTGCGTGCGTGCGTGCGCGCGCTTGTGTGTGTGTGTGTGTGTGTGTGTGTGTGTGTGTGTGTGTGTGTGTGTGTGTGTGTGTGTGGTGTGCACGCGCGCGTGCGTGTGCGTGAGTGTCGTTTATTTGTCCTTTCGATTATATCATTTCCATTTCATCTTCCGCCATATATCGCCTTTTAGCGTTCTGTTAAATGCCTTTTGTTCCATTCACCGGCGTTTCGTTCAGTTCACTCCGCTCCTCTCGTTCTATCTGATCCTCTTTCTTCGCTTCTTCCAGGTGTCCACGTTTAATTTGTTGCAGTGTTGTATGTGTTGTTGTCTTCTGGAGTCGGGTTGAGACATTCTGCCTCTGTAAAGGATTCCTTTCTCTGCAGCCTTGCTATTCTTATATGTATGTTTCTTCCACATTTGGGAGGTCTCAAGTGCGCTTAAAGAAGTAGTAGAAGAAGAAGAACAAGAACAAGAACAAGAACAACAAGAACAAGAACGACAGAAAAAACAAGAACAAAAAGAAGAACAGGAACAAGAACAAGAACACACACAGACACACACAGACACACACACACACACACACACACACACACACACACACACGCGCGCGCGCGCGCGCGCGCGCGCGCGCAAGCGCGAGCTTGCTAATACGCACACAAAGTTGCACGCACCTACACACATGCACGAGTCCGCCTGTTCCCTCCACACACATTACAACAACAGAGAGAGAGAGAGAGAGAGAGAGAGAGAGAGAGAGAGAGAGAGAGAGAGGGAGGGGGGGGGGGAGGAGGGGGTCGACGCCATATCTCCAACTGCGTGACGATTATAGAGAGCGAGGAGGTTGAGACATGGCTTCCAGTAGAGAGCAGCAATCATTCCCGAGGATACTAAACAACCAAAATAACCCAAACAACCGACTACTGTTGAACATGAGCCAAGTAAGCACATCATTGTAACCCACGCACAGACACTGAATGATGACAACCCACTCGCGCATAATGTGTCTAATCCAGTGGTGTGGACTCTACTGCATGTTACTGCTCCAGCCGCCTCCTCACCACCCTGTGTCCGTCCATTTGACTCGCATTGGTCTTCCACCAGCGCCCGTCCTTTCTCCTGTCACTTCTGCCCCCAACCCCCCCACCTCTCTCTCTCTCTCTCTCTCTCTCTCTCTCTCTCTCTCTCTCTCTTCCCCGTCTACTACTCCTCGCTCATGTGCCCACAGTACCCTGTCCATGGCAGCTAACATTCTTTCATTACACACACACACACACACACACACACACACACACACACACACACACACACATGCACGCACGCACCCACACAGACACACGCACACACACACACACACACACACACACACACACACACACACACACACACGCACGCACACACACACGCACACACACACACACACACACACACACACACACACACACACACAGCCCTTCATGTTCTTCTTGGTGAAAATGGACATTTTGTTCTTCATGTAAAAGTCACTATGTCCTTTGGAAAAAATGTCTTTTGCTTGTTCGTAAAGCAATAATTTCTCCGTAGTGAAAACAGACTTTTCCCCTATTACTTGTTGCTCATTGTCTTCAGAGTGAAAGCAGCCTTTTTCCTCTACTTGATGAAAACAACCATTTTGTTCTTGGTGAATACAACTATTGTTTTCTCGGTAACAGCAGTCAGTTTTCCGATGAACACAATCGTGTCATATTATGTGAAAATACTCATTGCCTTCTTGGTGGAGACAATTTCTTTCCCTCGATGGAAACATCTTTATTTTTTACTTAGTAATGACAGTATGATTGTTTCGGTGAAACTTTCTGATTTCTGGACAGTTGTATTTTGTTCTCGTGTCTAAAACAGTGATTTTGCTATTGATCAAAAATCTTTTTTTATTCCTCACTGAAACAAACATTCTTGACGAAAATATCGAACATCGACAGTCGTCTCGGCGAAAACAGGAATACAATGTAACTGTGTTTTTCATTTTTAAAAAAAGTTTGTCTTCTTGGTAAGAACAAACGTTGATTTCTTCGTTAAAATAGTCATTGTCTTCTTCGTAAAAACAGTAATTGTCTTGTCCGCAAAAATTGTCTTTCGTGTGCATGAAAACCTTCTGGGTGAAAACAGTCATTTTGCTGATCCAAAAAAAGTCGTTTTCTTTGCGAAAATGGGTCATCAGCCTCTTTGCCAAAAAAAAGAAGAAAAATATAATTGCTGTCTTCTCATGAAGACAATGTTTTTTTCGGAAAGCGACATTGTATTCTTTGTGGAAAAAAGTCACTCTTTTACCATGTAAACAATCATTTTCTCGTTACTGAAAGCGGTCATTGTCATCCTGGTGAAATCAGTCCCAGTATTCTTCTTTGAAATGTATTGTCTTCGTAATGAGAGCAGACATTGTCTTCTTCATGAACACGATGATTTGTGTATGTTTTGTTTTTTCTTCGCTCATGAAACTAGCCACTGTATTGATATGAGTCTTCCCTCTGCAAACTTTACAAAATAATAATCAGCTCTTACTTCGTAATACCACCTTCCTCATAACACTAATATTAATCGTTAAAATGTTTGTGTCAAAATCACTATGTCCTGCTTTTTCCCACACTCCACCTAGTGGCAACGTACATGGCGGCTTATTTGAGATTATTATCTTGCAAACTTCATAATAATTGTGTCAGCTATCCAGCCCCAAAATGCTCTTTATGAAAACAATGATATTTTACTAACCATGTAAGAAGGATCACTGCAAAAGTGACAACACGAAACTGAAGACCTGATAGTCAAACTTATGGTTCAGCCGTGATGCATGCGGTGCTGTAATACACAAGCAACAGACACCTTTCTTCATCTTTTTTGGAATTTTCATGTGCTGCTTAGGCGATTTTTTTTTGTCTGGCAGCTAACAATCAATATATGATGTACACAAATCATATATTTCTGAACATCTTAACATCTAGCTCATTCTCTCTCTCTCTCTCTCTCTCTCTCTCTCTCTCTCTCTCTCTCTCTCTCTGGTGGAGTTATGGTAGAAAGAAACTCGTGGAGAGCGTGGCAGCAGAGAGTCCTCAGAAGAGAAGCCCCCTTCAAGCAAGTGTTTCGGCCCTTATCTCCTGACACTCTAGGGGGGTTGGGCCACACCCGGTTCATGACTCCGGATGTCCCTCTGCTGCCCCTTTTTTTCCCATCTTGGGACGAGCCATGGCTGGGATTCGAACCCATGACCCTCTGGACATGCTCATTTTCCACTTAATGACTCGCGCTTTAACCACTGAGCCACAGGGACACCTGATATTTGTAGGGAAATTAAGCCTTATGAAGTTCACTTTTGTTCCTCCTTGACCAGATCCAGCTTGAACACCTCTCTGCCGCTTCTGCCATTGCTTTCAGGGCTCTGGTTTTTTCCTTCCCTGCAACTGAGAGCTGTTTCATGAGGCTGTATGCAGACGTTCCTACAAACCCCCTAGCTCCAATTTCTGCAGTGAGGACTTTGACCTGATAGCCTTCTCTCCTCAGGCTGTTTGCCAGATCAGCATACTTTTCAGTCTTGTAGATTTGAGCTGCCTCCATTCTGTTCTCATATGGCACCGTGAGCTCGATCATGATCAGCTGCTTGGTTGACTTAGAGTGGACTACTATGTCTGGTCTCATGCCACTCTTGCTGATGATCTCTGGGTGACTCTTCCATTCTGGGAGGTCTGCAGTGCACTCCCAGTCATCTGCCCCGTCCAGCAGACTCTGCCTGCATGTTTCGAGTGGCACTGTTGTTCTTGGCCATGATTTGTTGCCTCCTGCCGTGAAGAATGTTGCGGGTGCTTTTGGAGTCCTGATTTTCCCTTTTGTGGTGTTGGTACTAGCCCAGACTACTTGTACAATTTCTTTGAGCACTTGGTTGTGCCTCCATGTGTACCTTCCTTGAGCCAGGGCTACTTTACATGAGCTTAGGACATGCTCCACTGTTTGTTTTTCATGGCAGAGGGGGCATGCAGGATCGTCTGTTTTCCCCCACTTCACCAGGGTTGCATTTGAGGGCAGAAGGTCATATGCAGATCTGAGAATGAAGCTGATCCTGAGAGGGGCCATGTGCCAAATGTCATTCCAAGTGAGACTTCTTTGGAGTGCATTCTCCCACGTTGTCCATTGCCCTTGCTGGCTCTGCTGGACTGCTTTTTGGAGTCTTTTTTGGTCTTCTTCTTTTCTCATCTCCTGAATCATCATGTCTCTTTTGGCTTTTCCTTTGGCCTTTGACCACCATTCAGTTTTGGTCACCCCCAGTCCCTGTCTGTTGGTCTGTGTGTGTCCTGTTATTTCTCTGATCTTGAGACTTTCTTTTGCAGAATCCATCGCCTCTTGAACTTTCCATTTTCTGCCTGTCTTCAGCTGGGGCTTAATTGCTTCTACCACCTTGTCTCCTGAGTCCTCCAGCATGCTTTGAAGTCTGATCTTCCCTGCTTTGTATTCCTCCAGGATGGATTTCAGGGGTAGTTTCAGCTTTGCTTGGCGACAGTACAGCGCTATGTCAGTCAGACAGGGTGGGACACCAAGCCATTTCCTTGTGAACTTGTTGATTTTGGCTTCCATTGCCTCCACTATGCTGGTGCAGATGTCGTATATCATCAGAGGCCATAGCAGCTTTGGTATCAGCATGAACTGCAGACACCAGACCTTGTATTTGCCAGGGAGCCCACACTGGTCAATGGTCTCCAAGCCTTCCTCCGCCATCTGCTTGGTTTCTTTTGCTCTTTGTGTGTCTTTCAGCGTATCATCATACCATCTTCCAAGGCTCTTGACTGGTTCTTCTGTGACTGTTGGAATGGCCTGGTTGGCAACACTGAAGACCACAGATCCGGCCACTTTTCCTTTCCTCAGTGAGAGACTCCGTGATTTCTTTGGCTTGAACTTCATTCTGGATGAGGCAACTATGTCGTCCAGCCTCTCCAGCACATGACGTGTCTCGTCTTCTCTGGATGAAATCACTGTAGTGTCATCCATGAAGGCCTTGAGAGGAGGCATCTTGTATCCATCGCCAAGGTCTGTTTGTCTCGCGTTGTTTGTTGCTGCTTTCAAGATGAGTTCCATTGCCAGCACGAACAGTATTGGGGAAATTGCACAGCCCATTGCAATACCCACTTCCAAGTTGATCCAGTCTGTTGTGTACTCCTTGGTAGAGAACCGCATTGAGAAGCCATTGAAGTACTTCTTGAGCATGTCGCGGATGTTCTTTGGCACATGGTACATCTCAAGAGCCAACTGTATCATCTCATGGGGCACAGATCCATATGCGTTTGCCAGATCAAGCCACACTACGTCCAGGTCTCTCTTTTCTGTTTTTGCTTTTTGGATTGCGTCCCAGATCATTGTGGCGTGTTCTACACAGCCCGCCACGCCTGGGATGCCACCTTTCTGGACTGACACATCCAAGTACTTGTTTTCCATCAGGTACTTGGTCAGCCTTGCTGCCATGACAGAGAAGAAGATTTTCCCTTCGACGTTCAGTAGTGATATTGGCCTGAACTGGCTAATGTCACTTGAGTTTTGCTCTTTGGGGATGTACACACCATCTGCCGTTATCCACTGGCCGCTGATCTTCTGGTTTCTCCAAGCCGATCGCAGCAGCCTGTGGAGCCACTCCAGCACCTTGGGACATTTCTAGTAAAGCTGGTAAGGTATTCCGTTTGGCCCTGGTGATGATTTGGCTCTGGCTTTGTCGACCACCTTCTTGATTTCCGCCAACGTTGGAGGCTTGCCATTGAACTGTTCCTCAGGGTTGGTTGGCCACACCAGACCTTGAATGTCGAGTGGTGCTTTGCTCTGTGGGTCAGAGTATGTTTTCCTCAGATGCTGCTCAAGAACTCCTTTGTCCACACTTAGGGTCCCAGATTTTGGCTGCTCAAACAGTGTTCTGGCAAACTGGAAGGGGTCTCTGAAGAAGCGCTCTTGTGTCTTCTTCTTTTTGCTCTTCCTCTTCCTCGCAGATTCCGCTTTGCTGAAGGCACTGTGTTTTTCTTTCAGGTCTTTCCACAGTTTTTCCAAGCCTTGTTTTTCAGCTGGCAGTGCGGTCTTCATTTGCATCTTGAGGTTTTTCTTTTGGACCCTGATCTTGTCCATCTTTTCTTGGCGTCTGGATTTCTTTGGAGGTGTTTTCTCTTTGGGTAGTTTTGCTCCATAGGCGTCTCTACATGTGGCATACACAATGTCCCCATATGTGGCTAGTTTGTGTTCCAGGGTGCTTTTCCCTATCAGTGCATCGAGTTTTTGGACGATTTTTGCATCCAGTTTCTCCCAATCTTCAGTTTCGTTTGCTCGTGGCAGGTTGAGTTTCAGGCGCCTGGCATCGAGGGCCTGTGCAAATTCCTCATCCGAGCCAACAGCGGTGGAGTTATGCATATATGTCCTGTGTTCATATATCTGTTCATCTGTTCTTTTTCTCTTGACTTTTACTGTGTTGTTTGCAATGCTTTCTATACTTAATAATAATAATAATAATGTATGGATTTTATATAGTGTATATATATTTTATATACTTGAAGTGTCCTTATATATAATGTCATAAAAAACCATTGTTCACTCCCCTATTTTCTGGGTTTTATTTCACATTTGCGCTGCTTTCTTCTTCTTCTTCTTCTTCTTCTTCTTCTTCTTCTTCTTCTTCAAAATATTGTAAAAGCAAATGGGCTTAAACGCGCAAGTAATTATAAATCCAATAATTAATGTTTTAAATCCTTACTAGCACTTCGTTCTCTATTGTCTTTATTTATACTAATATATGGCCTATATTGCCGACGTTTTATTTCCGCGTTGCTTGCTTGTTTGTTCCCTCTCTAAAGTTTGATACATGCAGTTAGAAAAAGGAACGAAGTGTTTAGATTTGTTCCGAGCTAAATAAAATAATAGCAAAAAACCTGAGGACTGAAAGATGATTGTCGTATTGTGTACTCCATGCCGCATAGCATGGATAAAAAATGAATAAATGTTGATCCCGCTTTTTGTTTTATTTTCTATCTGAAATTATTGCTGAATTTTTTTTCAAGTCTTTTTTCTTCTTCTCTTTAGATCCTCTTCTGATTCGTTGAATGAATATTCATTTTTCGGTATCTATCAAGATCAGCATGTTTCTAGCCTCTGTGTTTGTGTGTGTGGTGCGTGGTGTGTGTGTGGGTGTGGGTGTGGGTGGGTGCGTGCGTGCGTGCGTGCGTGCGTGCGTGCGTGCGTGCGTGTGTGTGTGTGTGTGTGTGTGTGTGTGTGTGTGTGTGTGTGTGTGCGCGCGAGCTTGTTTTGCTTTTTATCTTCTTGATTTGCATAAATACCTTTGAACTCCATGAGAATAACATTTAGAAATCGCGTTTGCCAATATGTAAATGCCTCTTTGTTTGTGTCTTTTTCTGTTTGTTGTTAGGAAGCTATTCAGTTTCTTTTCTTTTCTTCAACTACCTCTCAGCTGTCATTGAATTTCTGTTCTCTCTCTCTCTCTCTCTCTCTCTCTCTCTCTCTATATATATATATATATATATATATATATATATATACATATATATCTCGCTCTCTCTCTCTCTCTCTCTCTCTCTCTCTCTCTCTCTCTCTCTCTCTCTTGATTCCATTTATATTCATAAATCTCCACTCTTCGTGTCTTTTTAACCAACCAGCCTACCCTCCCACCCCTTTTCCGACCAACGAACCAGACGACCCACCTTTTTAATGGTCAGTCGGCCAATCCACTTATCTAGTATCCAACGAGTCATTTTACTGCCAACCGAAACTGGCCAACCAGTCAGCTAGCCAGCCAACCCACTGGAACTACTAGCTAATCAGCCAATCAAATAACCAGCGAGACCACTTGCCCATTAACCAACCAGACAATCGACCAAGTACTCAACTGTCTAACCCACCAGCCAACCAAACAACCAAATGACTAGGTTAAGTATTAGCTTAAAGAGCCGATCAGCCAGCAAACCAGCCAGCCAAACCTCTCATCCATTCGCAAGCCAGCCGACCCATTCACCAAATTACTACCCAACCAGCCAATCCACCAACCCACTCGCCATCCACTAGGCAAACAAAGCAAATTATCCAACAGCTAACCGCCTAGCTACACAGCCAAACAAACCAGCCGCTCAGCTTATTTACTCACTTACCAACCAACCAGTCCACTGACGTACAAACAATCTAGCAAGCCAATACATCCCAACTACCAAACAAAACCCAGTCACCAAACACTGTACCGCCTCTCTACCATACCAGCCAGCCAAATGATGCGTATAGTCAGTCAGTCCATCGAACGACCAATCGATTAACAGAGCAATCAATCAGTCCATCACGCAACGTCTGGCAACAGCGTATTGTGGATAAACACAGCACAGGGGCATGTGAAGGACTAGGGAACATGTTAGTTCGCGTGCACGGAAATGTAATAAAGAAGCTGCACCTGCTGTCAACGGTTGTCTTCTTTGGTTTGACCTCTCTCTCTCTCTCTCTCTCTCTCTCTCTCTCTCTCTCTCTCTCTCTCTCTCTGTGTGTGTTTTGTGTGTGTGTCTGTGCGTGTGTGTGTGTGTGTGTGTGTGTGTGTGTGTGTGTGTGTGTGTGTGTGTGTGTGTGTGTGTTTTGTGTGTGTGTGTGTGTGTGTGTGTGTGTGCGTGCGTGCGTGCGTGCGTGCGTGCGTGTGTGTGTGTGTGTGTGTGTGTGTGTGTGTGTGTGTGTGTGTGTGTGTGTGTGTGTAAGTGAATGTTTTCCATGCGTAGGTGTGCTTATGTTTATTCTCTTTGGGTTTTCCTTTCTCGATTCTTCTTCCACTTCTTCTTCTTCTTCTTCTTCTTCTTCTTCTTCTCTTTCTGTAAGCTTTTGTTTTCCTTGATATTTAAAGTTCCTTCCCGGCGGCCTTTTGGTGCTGATCCGATTTCGCCATGCACATTGTCCTTATTTAAAATACATTTTCTGTTCACTTTCCTTTGTTTTTCTCTACGGTCTTTCCTTTTATTTCTTTTTTTTTAAACACACTTGTGTTGTCTTTACTTCTGTATTTTTCTGTCTGTTCTTTCGTTGTGGAGTTTCCATTTTCTCTTGTGTCCGTGTTCCTTTTTTTCTTTTTACGTTTGTCAAAGGTTATTTCTCTTCTTGTTTCTTTGTTCTTTTTATTGTTCTTTTTCGATCTAAATACCTGTCTCTCTGTTTATGTCTTGCATCTGATCGGGCAATCTATGTAGTTCTTCCCCCTGTTCTACTGTCTCCTTTCCCATCCATTTTTTCTCCTTTCTCTTTTCTTCTTTCTTATTTTCTCACTTTCTTTCTCGTTTTTTGTTTGTTTGTTTGTTTGTTTGTTTGTTTTTTGTTTTGTTTTTTGAGAGGGGGGTACCTTAACGTCTCTTAGTTCTTTCACATTTCGTATCATTGTCAGCCATCTCTTTCTTCCATGATTTTTGTTCATTGGAAAGATCTTCGTCTTAAAACGTAGATTAAAAAAACAACAACAACAAGAACAAAAAAGAAAAAGACATGTACAGATGAGAACGAAAGAAAAGCACCAGAAATGAAATCTCTCTCTCTCTCTCTCTCTCTCTCTCTCTCTCTCTCTCTCTCTCTCTCTCTCTCTCTCTCTCTCTCTCTCCACTACACCTCTTCCCAATCGCAAGACAAATATTATACAAACGTTATATTGGTGACATTAACAACAGATCAGAGTTCAGCGTTCAATTGGCCGACTACGCCAAACCGAATCGGCCTCTTGTCCTCAGTGACAGTGTCGATTTTTCCTCTATCCCCACCAGCCTCCCCAGTGATGAGTTGTACCGGACCAAGGTGCAAGCCAGCTGTACCACCCTGAAACTCATCACCATCACTGTCTTCTACACTACAGGTACTGTTCTTGTACAGTGAAACCTGTGCAAGAAATGGCTGCGGTATGAGTTCGAATCACTAATCCAGGTGATTCGAACAGTCTCATTAACCCGCCAAGACTCCCATCCCAACCTCAACAAGGCTGTATGCGACAACCTGTCTGACCTTCCCCTTCCCTCCCTGAAGACGCTCCCTTCTGGTGCCCTCTCTGCACAGGACATCCCGTCTCCCCATGGACCTCCTCATTTCCCCAGATTGCATTTGCTGACCAGCCCAACCACCATCCCTCCAGCCAGCTCTGATACCACTCCGTCCCAATCCACATCCTCGCCATGCACAAAGCCTGCCCCTACGGTCCCGCCAAAGTCGCCCGAGGGAAACATGCACACACAGTTCACCCCGGCACTCACCACAAATACTCCACACATTCCAACAAAGCAGAAACGAAGCTCTGCTCAGTCAAAACATGAGCATGCAAACACCCAAACGAAACAAAACCAACCACCTGCCCACTCCGATGTGAAAACACCACGCCCACCTTCTCATACAAGCAACACAAAAGCGGCGCGCAGTTTGCGTCCTCAAAAATCAAGCAAACCACCACGCTATTCCTACGCCTACAAATGTAACCCAGCAGTACACAACCTCAAACAAAAGATCAACACTCTGGTCAAAACTATTGTCAAAGGTTCAAAACTCTTGCACTCTCACACCACAAGTATTCGCCGATTAGAAGCAGAAAACAACCACCTGAAATCTGAACTCAAACACCTCAAACTCAGTTTATACCGCACCCAACCCAAAACTAAACCACACCATCTGGCAGCCATACTGATTCTGCTCTGTCCGCCTTCCCCACCTCCAACAAGTTCTCCATGCTGCTCCACGTTAATGAAAATGGGGAGCATGAGGTTCAGAACGACTCAGAAACAGACACACACTCTGATCAAGCCACAGTGCAGACACAGTCTACCACTACAAATGTCCCTCACAGTCCAAACAAACCCAGCAATATCTTAGATAAAGACACTACTACTCAGACCACTGACACAATGGGCTGGAAAACAGTCCACAACAGAAACCACCTCCACAGGAACAACCAAAACACACAACCAAAGATAGTGGTTCATGATGCAACTCCAAACAGTCAGGGTCAGACTAGCAGCAACAACACATTATCACCTCGTCAGCTTCTTGCACAACTACGGGTTGACACTGATATATCAAATGTCATTATAGGAGACTCAGCCATACGAAACATTACCCCAAGCCTTCTATTTTACAAAGGTAAGAGCCAAATCATCAGTGTTCCAGGTCTCACTGTCGATGATCTTATTCATTGGCTTAAACACATTCCACGCGACAACACCACACAGCAAATCATTCTACACATTGGAATAAACACGTGCAAACATACATCAATCACGGAAAACACATGGACACAGCTGATCAAAAACATCAAACATGTTTTCCCTCAGGCTAGACTATTGGCTTCCTCCATCATCCCCCCAATGGGACAGCACCCACTCAAAAAGACCGTCCACCTCTCCAACTTGACCCTCACTAAAGTGTGTGCCAGAGAAAACATTGTATATGCCGACCACGCCTCCATTTTCATCACCAAAAGCGGAGCTCCACGCAAGGACATGTACACCGATCCCCTCCACCCCAGCCCCAAAGGCACAGACAGGCTGGCGTACAGCCTCAAATACGCCGACCCAAAATACTGCAGACAACCTCTGCTGAGGACGCCCATTACAAGACCATGTGGCGAGAGCTGGATGCAGTCCTCGCACCCCAGACCTCCCAGCTACGATGTGAACACCAAAGAGACACTGGTCTTACTTGGTGTTCATTACCACAGCAGCCCTCAGACCCCCATCCTGCCCCCGGTTCTGCAGCCACCTACAATGCCTGGATGAACAGGTGGGTCTGTTCCCATCCTCTACCCCTGGCGACCCGACATCCAGCTACCCCTGTCTCATCCTTGACAACCCGGCGTCCAGCTACCCATACTGCATCTCCGGCGACCCGACATCCACCTTCTTATCTTCCACCTCTGGCGACACGACTTTCAACTTCCCATATTCTGCCTCCGCCCTACAATGTGTGTGTTCTCGAGACTCAAGTGTGAGGCATATCCACAGTGTGTGTGTGTGTGTGTGTGTGTGTGTGTGTGTGTGTGTGTGTGTGTGTGTGTGTGTGTGTGAGTGTGTGTGTGTGTGTGTGCGCGCGCGCGTGCGCGTGTGTGTGTCTGTGTGTGTGAATGCAAGCGTGCGTGCGCGCGTGCGTGCGTGTGCGTGCGTGTGTGTGTGTGTGTGTGTGTGTGTGTGTGTGTGTGTGTGTGTGTGTCTGTGTGTGTAAATGCGAGCGTGCGTGTGGGCGTGCGTGCGTGCGTGCGTGTGTGCGTGTGTGTGTGTGTGTGTGTGTGTGTGTGTGTGTGTGAGCGTGTGTGCGTGTGTATAAGTGTGTGTGTGCGATAGTGTGTGTATGTGTGTGTGTGTGTGTGTGTGTGTGTGTGTGTGTGTGTGTGTGTGCGCGCGCGCGCGTGAATACAAGCGCGCGTACGCGCGTTCGTGAGAGCGCAAATTTATATGCAAGCTCCTTTATGTTTAATACAATTTCCACAAGTTTAAATACCCATACCCTCACCACTCCACCCCCCCCCCCCCGCCCCCCATCCCTTCACCTTCCTTTCTTATTGTTTTTTTTTCCCCCGAACAAGTATATGAGATGGTCTACTCATGGACACTGAGGATGTGTGAACACTCACTTATTTGTGTTTTTGTTTGTGCTCAGAACATCGATTGTGTTCATTGTGCCACACTTCCGATCTACCGGCGTGTGAAGACGATTGTCATTTTAGGCTGACATTGCAAACTTTGAAGTGAAATAGGCGGCTCGTGCTGGTGCTGTCGTTTTGTGGACTGAGAAGAAACTTTGGGCCAACCTCCTGACATTAGGACTAGGACTACTTTCTCACCGCCACAAACTGTTCGTGAATCACATATATAAAAAACAACTTTTTTTCTTTTCTTTTTGGTTTTGTTGTTGTTGTTGTTTGTTTAATTGTTTGGGTTTTTTTGTTTTTTGTTTTTGCTTTGTTTCCCTTTTCTTCATCTACAATCTCTAAACCTGCTCTAAAGTGGATTGTGCTCATAGCACTCATCGCATCCTCTTTATTTGCACCGCTGTAAACTTTTCTTGTGTGTGTGTGTGTGTGTGTGTGTGTGTGTGTGTGTGTGTGTGTGTGTGTGTGTGTGTTATCGTCATTCATTGCTTTAAGCTTAATACTTTGTTTTCTTTCTTTCTATTTGTTTGACATCGTGCTTCAACCATTGCTCTTTTTTGTTGTTTGTTGTTTTACTGACTAATTGAATTTTCTAAAGATACATTCTGTTATCTGTTTTAGGCATAATAGTTAACCTTTAAATTCTTCCTGTGCGTTTGTCATTATTGTGCATTATCCACAAACGTTACTTTTCTCACCTTTATTCTGTTGTTGTTTGTTTGTTTGTGTGCGTGTGTTTTTTTTAACCTATAATTGTCTGTCTTTTTTGTGAAAACTGTCTTCCTCGTCGATTTGTGCCACTGTTCCCTTACTACCCATGCCTTCCCATAATCCCGCTGTCCCAGGACTTCAAGTTGGACATCTCAATGTCTATCATTTATTTAATAAGGTCCATGAAATCTCATCATTCTTAAAACAGTCACCCCATCCAGTACAAGTATTTGGCATAAGTGAAGCAAGGTTAGACTCTCGCATCACAGATAACCTTATTAGCATTCCTGAATACAACATAGAACGACGCGACGGTGATCAACCCCAACATACTGGCCTTGCCGTATACATTCATCAATCAATTGCCAACATTACCCGACGCAGAACTGATCTTGAAACTAATACTGTCGAATGTATCTGGATTGAAATAAAAAAAACTCCAAATCACCGCCATTAATAATCGGACATTTATATAGACACCCATCTTTCACATACGAATGGTATGACAACTTTGTACAAATGATGGATTGGATCTGTCACAACAATTCAAATATACTACTGTTAGGGGACTTTAATATTGATATGTTAAAACAACAACCAGCTTGGACAAGTACACTATCACTTCATGCACTCCATCAGTTAGTACAAACCCCAACGAGAATAACTAAAACAACTGCGACTCTTATTGATCATGTATACACTAACAACAAATCTACAATACTAGATGTTTCAGTGGTACATTCTGGTATTAGTGATCACTGTCCAGTCTTCTGCACGTGGTCCTTAAGGCTCCCAAAACCACCACCCAAAGGTCACACGACCATCCAATACCGCTCTTTCAAAAAGTTTAATGAAGCAGCATACCTCTATGACTTAAACATTTCCCCATTTCACTTAACTTATAATTACTCAGACGTCAATGATGCACTGTCCTTCTGGTACCAAACATTCCTCACCATCATAAATAAACACGCGCCGTTACATCAAAAAAGAGTTAGGCATCCGCAGATGAACCCGTGGTTAACGCCAGAATTGCTGCAAGAAATGGTACTACGTGACCAACTCAAGGCAGCAAATTTGTTTGACGAATATAAAGAGCAGAGAAACTTTGTTTCAAACGAAGTTGAAAAAGCCAAACGAGACTACTTCAGTCAAATGATAACGGATGCAAAATCCACAGCGCCAATGTGGAGGGCAATAAACACTATTGTACGCAACAAGCGTACAGATTCACAAAATTCAAGCACAAACATCACCCCGGACAAATTTAATACCCACTTTCTGTCATTATCAGATACCCTTACTCAAGCTTCACAGACTATAAGAGCACTAAATGAATATACATGCCCAGAACCCTCCATGAAGTCAACTGCTGGTCAACATTCCGACCAGCAGTCAATTCCCTGTAAGAAGTCATCCGCTGGTCATCAAGGCGACCAGCAGTCATCTCCCTCCAAGAAGTCATCTGCTGGTCAACATGGCGACCAGCACTCATCTCCCTTCAAGAAGTCATCTGCTGTTCAACATGGCGACCTGCAGTCATCTTCCTCCAAGAAGTCATCCGCTGGTCAACATGGCGACCAGCATTCATCTTCCCTGAAGTCATCAGTCGGTCAACATGGCGACCAGCAGTCATCTTCCTGGCAGAGGGCTAGTCAACAAAATGTCCAACAATCATCTTCTCTGCTGACGCCTACGGATGTTAAACAGCGCAACCATCTGCCATTTTCCGCTCGGGCGTCTTTTTTTGTTCAGCATCGGGCTCCATCATCATATTGTGTGAAGCAGTTTTCAGTAGGAGGTCATTGTGATAGCCTGTTTTCCCCAAATCAACATACAAGAGTTCATGATAGTCAATTAAGTATCCATGATCAGCCCCGTGGAAAAAAAAAATCTCCAAAGCATCACCCCCCCTCCCCCCCCCCCCCCCCCCCCTCCCAGTTCTCTGGGTAACGTCTGCTTTTCGCAGTTTTGATCTGGTTATTGTACTGCGTCACCTATATGATACTTATCCACCATTAAATTAGGTTAACATATGACCAGGAAGAAAAAGAACAACACATGTGATAATTTGTCGGTTCTACAATGGAACGCACGTTCCTTGTCAACTAATATTGATAATTTGTGTATGCATCTTTCTAGTAAATTTCATCATGTACTTCTCCTTCAGTCCCTAAATGTCACTCAACAGAAGTTGCCAAAGTTACAAGGTTATTACTATCCCCCGGTTTATCATATATGCAAAGATTCTGATAAAGTTAGTACAGCTATCTATGTACAATGTGGTTTAGATTACACATACGTTAGTCCTCTTTCTTTTACAAAAGATACGGTAAATGTGTCGGCATCCTTTATAAAATTGAAAGTTTCAAACAATCAAATTTTACATTTTGCATCAGTTTATTACCCTAAGGGCCCTGATGGGCAAAATACTAATTGGTTACGTTCTCTAAACTGTTCTAAAGAAAAGTGGATCGTTGGTGGCGATTTCAATTCTCATGCTCCTTTCTGGGATAAAGGTTGTCAAATAGTATCTCACCCTGATTTTCTGGAAACTGTTGTAGATTCATCTTTAGTTTTGCTTAACGACGGGAGAACTACGCGCATCCCAGACATATCTCATCATAGAGCATCGGCGCTTGATCTTACCTTTGTTTCACCTGCTTTAGCATTAACAGCAAAGTGGGATACAGCCAATGACCCACTAGGTAGTGACCATGTGCCAATACTTTTATCTTTTAAAGAATCCGTTGGATCTGAAGTTAGTGGTGAAGATGTTATACCCAAATTTAATTACATAAAGGCAGATTGGGAAACTTTTCAAAATTACCTCACTGAGAAGACTGAGAATGAAGTTATTTGTGAGGATGTTAACATCTTTTTTGATAACTTTCAGAAAGCAGTTCTTGAGGCTGCTGCTTTAGCTATTCCAAAAAAAGGATCAAAAAGGTGTGAAACATTCTCAGGGAATGTCTGGTGGAATCAGGCTTGCAAGGAGGCTGTTAAAGCAAAAACATTAGCTTATCTTAATTGGCTAAAAGTGAGAAAAGTTCCTGTGCAAGAGATAAAAGATGCAGCTCATAAAGAAATGTGCAGTACAAAAATAAAAGCAAACAGAGTTACAGCGCAAACAAAAAGACAATACTGGTCACAGTTCTGTCTAAATGAAGTATCTGACTGTAAAGACTTGAAAAAGGTGTGGGATAAGGTGAAAGAAATGAAATCGGGCATTAAACTCCAAGATCACCCAATCAAAACAACAAGTAAAGAATTTCTATCTCCCAAAGAAAAGGCTGAGGAATTTGCATCTATGTACGTTAAAACATGTTGTATGGAATGTTTGCCTAATGAGCAAAAGTCGTTTAGATTGAAAGAAAAAAATACTGATAACTATAGAGATCCTGTACCAAACAACAATAGTACTATAAATGTATCAATATCTTTACAGGAAGTCAGGAATGCTATCCGTCTGTTGGGAAATAAAAAGGTTTCGGTTGGTTTGGATGGGATTTCTTACACTATGTTAAACCATTTACCAGAGAACTGGATAGTCATTTTACATAAATTATTTAACAAATGTTGGGAATGTGGACAAATTCCCAATATGTGGAAGACGTCTATTGTGACTCCTGTTCTAAAGCAGGGCAAGCCTCGGTCTGAGACGTCTAGCTATAGACCCATTTCAGTCACGTCTCATACTGGAAAAGTCATGGAAAAAATAGTAAATTTCAGAATGGCCTATTACTGTGATAAAAATGATGTATTTTCTTCACATCAAGCTGGATTTAGAAAAGGACGAAGTACAATTGATCACCTGACACGACTAACTACTCAAATTAAGAAACAGTTTTCTAAACGTAAAAGTGTCCTTGTTTCCTTCTTTGATCTTACTAAAGCTTACGATAGAGTGTGGCACAGCCGATTATTGTATAAATTAAAACAAATTGGTCTTTCTGGTCACGTCTACAATTATGTGAAATCCTTTTTAAGTGGGAGACACATAATGACCAAAGTTGGTGTGACTTTATCATCCTCAAGATCTATAAATATGGGAATTCCACAAGGTTCTATAATCTCCCCATTGTTATTCAACGTAATGCTATATGACTTATATAAATGTTTTTCATCATATACTAAGGTAGCTCAATATGCTGATGACATTGCAATATGGATTAATGTATCTTTAAAGAAAAGAACAAATTTACGTCACATAAATTATATTCAGAAGCTCTTTCAGAACGAGCTGGATAAATTAAATAGTTATATGCATTTGAATGGCTTTCAATTCTTTGTTGAAAAGACACATTTGGTTCTCTTTAACAATGGATATAACCCAAGTAACCTGCCTATATTCTTTCTGGGAGGACGGGAAATTTTTTATAAACTTGAAGTAAAATTTTTAGGTGTCCTACTTACACCAAAACTAAACTGAAAAAAACATATTGACTCAATTGTTACTAAAGCAGTTAAAAGTTTGAATTTTCTAAAAATTGTCAGTCACTCTCCATGGGGACAGGATCCCAAAGTTTTGCTACATTTAGCAACCAGTCTTGTACGATCAAGATTGACTTACGGACAGGAAGTATTCTTTTCTGCTCCGCGATCGCATTTAAAGAAACTTCAAAGAATTGACAGTAAAGCTGTAAAGTTGGCCCTGGGTGTACCTGTGCACACTAAGTCCTCTGAAGCTTATAAGATAGCAGGCCTTTTGCCACTTGATGAAGAAAGGAAAATAAGTTCCGTAAAATATGTAGTGAGACGGATTGCTGTGGACGACCTTGAGTTAAATACACGATCCGACATTGATTTTTCGAAAAATGCACAGAAAAATTCAAATTTAGAGACGCTTCGTTCATATGTTTCAGACGTTTTTAATTCATCAAAGATTGACCCACACGAGGTAGCGCCTCGCGTACTGGTTCCGCCGGTACCCCCTTGGGAACTAACGGAAGTAACAGTTAACATTTTTTCTTCTGATCTAAATAAAGCGATTTCGCCGCATGTGTTAGCAGCATCTGTCAAAATTGACATGGAAGAAAAGTTTACTAACTATTTAAAAGTATACACTGATGGCTCAGTTCTTGATGATGGTAGTGCGGGATCTGGCTTTGTAATTCCAGATTTCAAAGCTGAAAAATCGTATTATTTAGGAAAGGGTCATTCCATATTTACAGCTGAACTAGTTGCTGTCCTGATGGCATTAAATTATTTAATTTCCTTGCCAGTCTCAATATTTAATATCCTGTTTTGTGTTGATTCACAGTCAGTATTAAAAAGTTTACATTGTTTTGAAAATACACAGAGAGAGGAATTATTATTTGAGATTAAGTACATGTTGCACCGTCTTTACATGAAAGGTACTAATGTCGTATTTTCTTGGGTTCCATCGCACACCTCCTTCGTATTTAACGATCAAGCAGATAGAGCAGCAAAAAGGGGAGCAAAGAATATATTAGGTAGTATTAAGGTTGATTGTCCTTTGTCATACAAGGAAATTAGTCATATAATCAAGAGGGATTTCTTGAGTCAATACAGTTCCTCATCAAAACCTCGTCAGCAAACTCTGTCAAACTTTGTGTCGATTAGCCGACCGGTTTCAAGCCTGACTTTTAGACTTTTATGTAATTCCCTACGAACCAAGTATTGCCAGACTGTTAAGTGTGTATGTCGTGGAGATCTTTCAGTTCAACATGTGATTTTTGATTGTGAACTAACGAAACCCTTTTTGAATGGTGTTATACCAAGTGCTGACATTGGGCACGTTAATGTGTTTGACTTTTTAGATTCGTTGCCAGTTGTTTCTCTTGTTAAATTAACGAGTAACCTTTTGCAAAGTCCATTAAGGAACATTTTATAATCATAATCGTAAGTTAGATTACTTTAGTTATTTTTCTCTAATTTTTCATAGTTACTGTCCTATAATTCATCTATCCTTTATTTTTGTTCTATGTAACCACATCGTCCTCTTCTCTCCTTTTATGATAATAGTCTGAAATTGTAAACACTATGTTATTTAGACGTCTGCAATCACCTATATGTGTGACGAGACGTAAAACAGAATTCCTTCCTTCCTACATGCCCGACTTCCCCAATATCATTTTGCAAACAAAAACTTGGATCCAGTAACTCAGTCAAAATTCCCCTTCTTGCTGTACATGAAGTAGGTATGCACATAGCGCAATTAAAGAATAAAAAATCCATGGGTCCTGATAACATACCCGCATTTCTTCTCAAACTCGCTCTACCTTACATTGTTGAGTCTCTTACATACATATATATTTTATCCATTGAAACTAATGTTTTCCCTCAGGCGTTCAAAAACGCCAAAGTGATCCCCCTTCCAAAATCAAATGATTTGTCGGATCCAAATAATTTCAGACCTATATCCTTACTTTCGATTCTATCCAAACCCCTTGAAAGACACATACACACACACGTATCTCAGTTCATGGAGAAAAACAAACTATTTCACCCACTCCAATCTGGATTCCGATCTAATCGTTCCTGCCACACAGCATTATCACGAATGTGTGACTCATGGCTTTCAAATATGAACCAATCACAAATGACAGGGGTTGTCTTTCTTGACTTCAAAAAGGCGTTTGATCTTGTTGATCATTCCATTCTTCTAAAGAAACTATCTGTCTACTTGAACCATACCCCGACAATCTCATTATTCCAATCATACTTGAACGATAGGACTCAGTATGTGGTACTTCATGGCAAAACTTCCGCTTCAGACTTTGTCAGACATGGAGTCCCACAGGGCTCTGTACTAGGCCCCCTACTATTCTGCATCTTCATCAATGATTTACCATTGTCCGTATCAGATGAAAAGGTCACGACAGATTTATTTGTTGATGACTCGTCACTCCAAACGAATGGTAGTGATCTACAGACAATAGAAACTTCTCTCCAGGAAAGTCTAAACGACGTGTCAGACTGGTGTCATTCAGACTCAATGGTCCTACACCCAGCCAAAACCAAAACTATGATTATAGCTACCCGCCAAAAACACCAGTTGACTCCTCTTTGCCTAAAACTTCAGTTGAATGGCACTTCTATCGAGCAGGTAGACGAGCATCGTGGTTTAGGGTTAACGATAGATACAGAATTGAAATGGCAATCTCAATAACGTATGCAATGTAGTCTCAAAACACCTTTTCCTGTTATCTCAATTAAAGCGCTACGTCAACAGTAATGTGCTTAAACTTTTCTTCAATGCACACATAATGTCA
>CM065720.1:75493412-75510912 GCA_033310375.1 Conus canariensis | reverse complement strand
AAACGTTTAATTGCTCCACATTCTGGTACCATAATTTGCTTTTGCCGACGTGGGGATGGGAAGGGAGAGGCACAGGGGGATCATCTTCTAAACTATCCTAGATGAAGTTTTAGGAAGAGCCGTGGGCTCAACACCCATTGAGCAGATCCAAAGAAAATGAAGACAATAATGTACTGTCGAGCATCAGAATCCTAATGGATCATACATTGGAACTGCCCCAAATAAACGTTGCTCTTAATGTGTAGAATAATATTAAATCCTGTCTTCCAGAATAGTGTAATGTCTGCCTTTTGTTTTGCGAGTTACAGAGGTATACGTCAAAGTGAAAAACTATCACCCCTTCTGTTTGCATAACATCTGAATTTTTGAAGTAAAAACGATTTATCCAAGTCTCTGTAAGTTTCTTTTTCTCGGGTCTAATGTAAATATTCAGCATCAAACAACCATTTTCATCATAATAATATGTTTAAAGGATCTTGAAACATGTATGATGGTAAATGGTTGTTTGGGGCTGAATACTTACATTATCTTACAGAGACTTGAATAAATCATTTGTATTTCAGAAAATGCTAATACAAATAACATTTTATCAGAAACACCAGACTGTTTATAACAATTACCAGATCCTGGTTTGATCATTATCATTAATGGTAAATCCGTCATAGACTAGGGTACTTGTTTTTCAAAAGAGGAAAAGAAATACATTCAAGTTAGGGAATAAAAAGATTGAAATATCAGTCTTTCGCGCATTTAGATTTAGACGTATATCAGAACGGAGGTTTTTACAAAGCCAGAAAAGTTTGTTTTTGTTTTGATTGGGGAGAAAAAAAGTCATATTTTGCCTATTACAAGTCCCAGAAAGCGAAATCTCCACTAGCAGAAGGTTTAGATTTATCTGACAAGAAAAAGCTTTACATTTATCTGACAAACCTTTTCAACCCGTTTCTTTTTTCTTTTTTGTATGAGTGTGAAATTTGAGGGTTTCAAAACAACACTTACTGAAAAAAACTACAGCTCAAATTTCTGAAGTTTTTTTTTTTCTTTTAATCGAAGTACTATTATCTATTTGTTCATGGTGCAAGAGGAACATTTACGTTAGCTACGAAAGACAAGGTAAGAATGATTGCAGATTGGGCCAGCTTAATGATTTCAAAAAGTGACAAATTTTCGTGTCAAATATACAGAGTAACGCTCTGGTTTTTGACAGAGTGGCTATGACGCCATGGTGGATGAGTGGTATTAAAGGATTTTAAATGAAAATGATTATAAATGTGTTTAATGTTTACAAAGTGTCAGAAATTTAAGTTCTTTCCGAAGAAAAAAAACAGTTTGAAGAGTTCATGTATCAAAAGTCGGCAAAAGTCTCTAGAAAGAATTGATAGCTGCCTCATTTACAAACATTTCAAATCTTATTTTTGCATGGAACAGTCTATTACACAACATTTCAAATTTGATTTTTGCATGGAACAGTCTATTACACAAACGTCCCGATCAGTACATCGTGGCATTCATGAAATTTCGCTCCTATAGTAATAATTTGTTTTATAACATTTTATTTCCTTCTTCAACATAAGCATTTGTTACATCACATTGTCAGTCATGATCTATTCACAAGATTTTAAATTAAAAAATGTAGTTGTACATATATCAGTAAGTGAATGGGATTCAGTTGAATAGTTTTTTTTTTCTTTTATACATAAGAAGAAGACAAATCAAAGCAAAAGGGGACAAGGATGAAATAATAACAACATGGTATATCAATAACATTACACATATAAAATTGGAAAAAAAAAAGAAAAAAAAAAGAAAAGAAAAGCAAGCCCAGGTACAACACACACACACACACACACACACACACACACACACACGCGCGCCGCGCGCGCGCGCGCACGCACGCCACGCACACCACACACACACACACACACACACACACACACACACACACAGTACTTTAAGTCACAGATTTACAGGTATAGGGGCAGAATGGGCAGCTAGAGGAAAGGAGTTGCAACAATCTTCATACACTGAAATAGGTGGTAGAGACAGGGTGGTAGTCTCCTGATGGTAGTCACCCCACCCTACTGACCTTGTGCCAGAATAGTTAATCAAAAGTTCCCAAGGACAGTTAAAGGGCACCACCAACGGAGACCACAACACGGTGCATTGATAGAATTCAAATATCTCTATGGGTACCATATAGAGGCATATCCTAAGAATGAACAAGCTTACATACATAGACATAGTATTCAGCAATGTAGCATATATATAATTACACATAGCTGGTCAAGAAATGTAGTAATAAAATTTGAATGAAAAAACTAAAGACGATATGGACTGTGGAGAGATGAAAGAATATGTAGAGATGCAATATAAATGGGATAGGTGATGAATTCCATATTGTATGTGATTGCCCCAAACATGTAGCTTACCTCATCAGTTTCAGCTGAAATGATACACGAGAATACATTCAACGCTTAACCTTTGTGTTATGCTAAATAGTACTTCGGACAAACATCTGCTGAATCTATCCAACTACATGAAATTACGCATAATATTTTAATCAGCCCCCTTTCTGGATGGAATATATTAAGATCAATATTCATGCGTGCTGTCCTCTTTTTTTTTTTCAACAATGCTGCTCTTGTGACTGTTCATTTGTTTATGTTTCTGTTAAATTAATGGTGATGATCGTTTGTCTATTGTTATTCTCCTCTATACCTCAAAAGGGGTGAAAGGAAATATGGTATCGTCTTGTATTCTACTGTATTGTATTGTATCTATGTATATGATCCTATGTGTGTGTGTGTGTGTGTGTGTGTGTGTGTGTGTGTGTGTGTGTGTGTGTGTGTGTGTGTGTGTGTGTGTGTGTGTGTGTGTGTGTTGAGTGTTTTGCCCATAATCCAGCATGCTTTATGTGCTCTTATTCTTTTACTGTCACATGTTGTTTCCAAGATTCAAGTTAGAAAGGGCAGACTGGAAGAAGAAAGACGGAGTTCTGCCCCCCCCCCCTCTCTCTCTCTCTCTCTCTCTCTCTCTTTCACTCTCTCTCTCTCTCTCTCTCTCTCTCTCTCTCTCTCTCTCTCTCTCTCTCTCTCTCTTCCAACGTCAAACATCAAAGGGAAAACGGATAACAAATTATGTCACTTTTGCTTTTTTAAACAGGATTTAAATGGCATTTAAACAATGGAGGATGCCGTTTCCTGCCGTCCAGGGATGGTCCTGATGCTTCTGTTATGGGAAGCAGGTGCCGCATCTGCTGATTTTCATCCTTTTCAGGGCTTCCCTCTATAGCCAATACAAAAGCCATTTCTTCCCTCTGTAAATGGCATCCAGCGGTATATGTCACTGGTCTCTATGTTGATTCACCTATCTTTCTCTCGGTGTGTGTGCGTGCATGCGTACGTGCGTGCGTACCTGTCTGTTCCCTTTTTGCTGTCTTCGATATTTCGTCCTCCTTCTCTTCTTCTTGCAGTTGTCTGTCTATTTTTTCCCCTGTTTCTTTTCCTTTTTCCTTCGTTCCTTCATTCCTTTCTTCAGTCCTTCCTTCAAGCTTTCATTCATATATTCATTCTTTCTTTCCTTCTTTCCTTCTTTCTCTTTTTCGTCATCTGCAGCCTCGTCCTCCTCGTCCTCCCCCTCCTTCTCCCCCTCCTCCTCCTTTTTCTTCTTCTTCTTCTTCTTCTTCTTCTTCTTCTTCTTCTTCTTCTTCTTCTTCTTCAAAGGATGGTGTTAAAAAGGAATGATTAAAAACTGTGCAGGGAACGAACCTCGGCCTTGTGGAAGCAGTAAAACGCTGTTTAATGATCTTGTGGGTGTGAATGACATTCGAACAATAACACCGGGTCATTTATGTAGGCTTATGTGGCTTCGCGGAGGCTGTCGACATTCCTTGTTTTATCTTGAATGCAAGAACTGCTCGTTTGATCTTAGATCCATTTCTGCCTTTTTCCTCCCTTGTTAGATTGATTTTTTCAGTTGAAAACCTCTCTCTCTCTCTCTCTCTCTCTCTCTCTCTCTCTCTCTCTCTCTCTCTCTCTCTCTCTCTCTGTTTTTTTGTTTGTCTGCCTGTCTCCCTCCCCCCCCTCTCTCTCTCTCTCTCTCTCTCTCTCTCTCTCTCCTCTCTCAATCGCTCTCTCTTTGCCTTTCTCTCTCTGACCATCTGTCAGTCTGTCTGATCCCGCCCCATCTTCTCTCATTTTCTCTGTTTTTGTCTATGTAATTTCTCTCTCTCCTCTCTCTCTCTCTCTCCTCTCTCTCTCTCTCTCTCTCTCTCTCTCTCTCTTCTGTATGTGTGTGTGCGTGCGTGCATGTCTGCGCACGCACATGTGTGTGTGTGTGTGTGTGTGTGTGTGTGTGTGTGTGTGTGTGTGTGTGTGTGTGTGTGTGTGTGTGTGTCTGTGCGTTCTCCATGTGAACAAAATGTTTGTTTCTTCAGATCAGACATTCTTTCTTATCTTCTCCATGGGTTATCTGATTAATTATATCAAAACGGTCCATACAATGGTGGAAATCTCATTCTTTACCTAGCTTTAAAGTCGAAAGGTCGATTAAAACCCCCTATGCACCCTCGCCACACTCTCTGTACCAACTACAATTACCTTTCCCCGTAAATTGTCTCTATCTGCCCTATCAACATTGTAGAACCAGTCCCACCTCCCCTCTAAAAACATTGATATGAAAGAGACCGCGTGACGTATAATATAAAACGATCTTCAGAGTTCTTTTGTTAAATCGTAATAGTCATCATTTGTATGTGTGATCTGTAGCCAGTAAATATCCAAACGGGAATCGCTGCGCCAAGTGCAGTCAGAACTAGGAAATCACTCCCTCCACCCCCTCCACCCTTCCTTCTTCTTCTTCTCTCTCTCTCTCTCTCTCTCTCTCTCTCTCTCTCTCTCTCTCTCTCTCTCTCTCTCTCTCTCTCTCCAGTCAGTGACAAGATAAGAACATGTAGGCTTCGCCTAGCTGGTCACTGTATGGAACATTTAGAGGAAGCTGCTTCACAACTTGTACTGTGGCAGCCAACTGGAGGGAGAGCAAACAGGGGAAGGAAGACAACAGGCTTCATTGATCTTCTCAAAAGGGACACTGGCCTCGAAAACATCGATGAGATCAAGGCAGCTATGTTGGACAGGAGCAAGTGGAAGGAGTACGTCACAGAGGCTTGATCGGGAGATCGGCCTAAGTAAGTAAGTAACTAAACTCTTCGGTTGTGGCGTCCTCCCTTTATCTCTTTCACTATTTGACCATGATCATTTTTTCATATATTGTAGTCATCAGATTCTTTACCTGCATATCTTTCAGTAATGGGCCTAAACTATGCAGTTGTCTCCGGACTTTGTTATCTAGTCATGCCAAGTCCAATCAGGACCATCATAAATCAGTCATCGGCAGGACTGCATGAACCTTAACAAAGAACTGTTTAGAAGTTGAAATGTCAAGACTAAGATACAAAGTCACGTCAACTGAACTTGAACAAACTAAGCCATAAATACTTTAAGTCATGCCAAGTGCTGTACTGATTTCTATCAAGAAAGAAGAATTGGGGGGCGGGGGGGGGGGGGGAGGTAAAATGAGGTGAATGTTCTCAGCTATGCCTTTCTGTCTATATAAACATCTCTCTCTGTCTGTCTGTCTCTCTCTGTCTCTCTCTTCCTCTCTCTCTCTCTCTCTCTCTCTCTCTCTCTCTCTCTCTCCATCTATCTATCTATCTATCTATTTCTCTATCTATCTATAACTTGAATGGTAGGTACTGAAATGTATTTTACTGTAAGTATCGTGCACCACAGGTGTCCATTCTAGTTCCACCTATTTCGTCCTGTGTGTGGCTCCTGTATCTAATACCATCATTTGCTGAATGAAGTTGCCTGACAGCTTTGCTGATGACATTCATCTTCATGATTCGGTCTTCATAGCTAGAACTGATGCACCAACGTCTTGGAAACGGGAGTGCATACTGATTTAAAGGACTAACTGACTGAATAAACTGACACGTAAAGATGTGCAGACTGAACTGTGACTATCCCCTTACTGATTCAAAGAAAAGAGTCGTGTGAACCTATGTTGTTGTTGTTGTTGTTGTTGTTGTTGTTCTTCTTCTTCTTCTTCTTCTTCTTCTGTCTTCTTCTTCTTCAATGGATAGTATTCGAAAGAAGTGATAAAAAAAACTGTGCAGGAAAAGAGAACAGGCCTTGTGGAAGCAGTAAAACGCTGTTTAATGATGATGTGGGTGTGAATGACATTCGGACAATAATGCCGTGTCATTTATGTAGGCTTATGCGGCTTCGCAGAGGATGCCGACATTTCTCGTTTTATCTTGAATGCAAGAACTGCTCTTTTGATCTTTGATCGATTTAATCCTTTTTACTTCCTTGTTCCATTGATTTTTTAATCTCCCTCCCACCCTCCCTCCCTCGCTCTGTCTGTCTGTCTGTCTGTCTGTCTGTCTGTCTGTCTGTCTGTCTCTCTCTCTCTCTCTCTCTCTCTCTCTCTCTCTCTCTGCTCTTGCTTCTACCCTTTCGCTCCTACTCTCTGTTTTTGTCTGTATTGATTTCCATGTACATTTGTCTGTCCGTCTGTCTCACTCTATTCCGTTCTGTTTGTCTGTTTGACTGTCTCTCTATCTGTCTATCTCAATGTCTCTGACTCATTTTGTCTGTCTGTCTGTCTTTCTCTCCCTCTCTCTCTCTGTTTTTGTGTGTATATGACAGGTATATGCGTCAAGTCAAGTCAAGTCAAAATTTTATTTAGAGATGGAAACATTGAATAAGCAACATATCTGCTTTTTTTACATCAAGCCATCTATGAAAAAAGAAAGAAAGAGAAAAAAAAATCAAATCGTGTACAATGCCTTTCATCAAAAGAAAAGTAAACATACCGTCTTCCCCCCTCCCATCTCCTCCCCTTTACCCACTCACTTCCATTCACGTAAAAGGTATCAATGCTCATTGCCGCCCCTATGGTTACATTCACGAAGTGTATATCTTTACCAATGCATTTCTGTTCTGCACAGGATGGACATTTTTTCAGTATCATATGTGGTTAACGATTCATGAGATAATCTTTCAATTTTTTCTTAAACGTGTTTTTATTTTTGTATTTTTTAAGGGTTTTGTGAGTTTATTCCACAGATTTCCACCTGAATATACAAAACTGGATTTGTATAAATTGTTGCGTGGTCTAGGAATGGACAATAAATGATTATGTCTATGGCAATTGACTCTAAATGTTTCTGTAATCTTTTGGGGAGCTGTTCCATTAATAACGTTATGCATACAAAGGGCTTTATTGAAAAAGAGTCTGTTTGGGAAGGTTAATATTTTGAGTTGTTTGTAATCTTCATCAGTTAGGGAGCTCGATTTTAACAATACTAATTTCAATGCTCGTTTGTACAGACGATGAATTAATTTTAAATTATGTTCACTACAGTTGTCCCAAAGGGTTGATGCATAATCAATTAATGACAAATATGTGCGCAGAAAAAAAGTTTTCGAGAGTGGCCATCGAGGAAATTTTTTATCCGAGACAACTGAAATATTTTTTTTGAAAGGCGTTTTGCTAAGAATGTTATATGTTCAGTCCAAGATAAATCTTTGTCAATAATGACACCTAGTGTTTTGTATGAACTGACTTCCTCAACTTTATTGTTGGATATGAGTAAAGGCTGAAAGTTTGATTTCATTTTTTGTCGTTTTTGTCTTGAAGACACGTACATGCACTTTGTTTTAATAGCATTTAAAGACATATGGTTTAGTTGTGTCCATTCAGTAAGTTTATCGATATCTGCTTGAAGCTTAATTGTTAATTCATAGGCATCAGAGTCGTTTTCGTGAAGAGATGTATCATCTGCAAACATTTCGCATTTACATTTAACAAAACAAGGCAAATCATTTACGTAAATTGTAAACAAAAGGGTCCTAACACAGAGCCTTGTGGAACACCATATTTGACAGGCATAAATGTTGACAATTTGTCAGCTACAGCAACTGATTGTTTTCGGTCACATAAAAAAGATGAAATAAGACTTATGAATTCTGGAGTCAGTTTGTAAAGTTCAAGTTTACGGCACAACAAAGAATGGTTGATGACATCAAAAGCTTTTTCAAAGTCTACGAAGAGAATACCTGCAAATTTATTCTCGTTTATGCTGCAAAGAAGACTGTCAATAAGCTGTATGAGGGCTGTGTGGCAAGAATGATGTTTTCGAAAGCCCGACTGACTTTCGTGGAGAAGTTGTTATCAGCGAAATAAGAATACAGAGACTTATGCATGTGTTTGTCGATCGGTTTTGCAATGGCTGATAAAATGGATATCGGTCTGTAATTTGATGGGTTTGAAGAATCCCCGGTTTTATACAGAGGAATAACTTTAGCTTCTTTAAATTTTAGAGGAAAGTTTGTTTATCTATGCATAAATTGTATAAGTATGTCAAAGTATCTGTGATAGCAGGACATGACAACTTAAGTATTTTTGTCTCGATACCATCTAAATCACGAGTATTTGATTGGGTTGAAGTAGACAAAGCTTTACTAACATCTAAAATGGTCATGGGTTTCAGACTAAATGGAACACGAATATCCTTAGAATGGATGTATTGTTCTAAATAATTGAGATCGTTTTCACTAGATCTATCATTTAATATGATTCTATCTGCTATGGTTGCAAAATGATTATTTAGTTGATCTGCAGATATGTCTGAGCTCATTTGTTGACTTTTTGACACATGTTTATTAGTTAATATGTTAATTACTTTCCAAATTTGCCTGGTATCTTTGGTAGAAGTTAACATTTTTCTAAAGTAAGTACGTTTCGATTTCCGTTTTAATGACGTCACTTATTTCTTTGTTTTCTGAATTCTTCATTTGTTCCGAAATTACTCAAATGATTTCTTTTATTAATTTCTGTGTCAATCTCTTTAGTTATCCATGGATGTTTTGGTTCCTGTTTAATCCTTTTCTTTATAAAAGGGGCGTGTTTATTATATACGGAAATAAACGTATCAATCCAAAATTCAGCTGCTTTATTTGGATCTCTGATTTGATAAATGAGGTCAAATTGTGCTTCAGAAAGGTCAGTAAGGTAATCTTCTTCTTTAAAGTTTCTAAAGCTCCTGTAGTAAATAACTTTATGACCTACTTTTGGAATTTTTACACGGTTTTTGAACCAAGTAAGGCAAATTGGGTTGTGATCACTGCAACCATAGGGAGGGGAACAAAGTTCGATAATGGATTGTTTTGCATTTGTGTAAATATGATCTATTAGAGTAGCGGAGTTTTCAGTTATGCGTGTTGGTCTATCGATTAACTGTTCTAAATTATGTGATATATAGTTTTGATGCCACTTTGATTTTGTTTTTAAGAGATCAATGTTGAAATCTAATATGATTGTCTCATAACTTAGAATGGTTACTTCATCCATTATTGCATTAAATCTGTCCTGCCAATCAATGGTTTCTGATGGGTTTCTATAGACAAATCCTATTGCAAGCGGTTGACTATTTTTCATACTTATTTCAATCCAGACAGATTCAACACCATAATTTTCAAAATTAACTAGCCTTTTACATTTTAATGAGGAAGCATGATATATACGTAAGCCAGTGGATTTTGGTTTATAGGGGTCAGTCGCATTATTTGGTATCCTGGCATGTCCATTTCTGCATCTGATATATGAGAAGATAACCGGGATTCAGAAAAACAAAATACATGAAAACTGTTTCCATCACTGCGAAGTATAGTTGCAATGTCATCTTTTTTGTTTGTTGCATTATTGATGTTAAGGTACCCTACACGAAGTCCATGTTTGGATGGCCATATGTTTAAAGTCCTAGGCATGTTGCAGTGTATAGCACTAGGTATGGCTTAAATAGAATGGTGAGAGGGAACACTAAATAAATCACTACTTATTTACAAAACAAATATTCACTTTCTAAACCAGTGGCCTAACTATTGAAATTCTAATAATGATATGGAAAAAAAATCATATAAAAAATCAGAAGACAAGGTGGGAGTAATCAAACAAAGGATCAAATCTAAAAATCGCAAGTATCAAAGAAACCACGAATCCAAAAAAAAAAAATTATGATTTGAAAATAGATTACAAATTAATCTGTGTAATTTTCACACAGCACAAGGTGAAAACCTATAGAGTATTTCAAAGACAAAAAAGGGGAAAACTACGTGAACAATACCAAGAAACGTTTGTACGAACGTAAGCAAAACACTTTAAAAAAAAAAAACCAACAGGAAACACAATCAGTCTGAACCCTCTTATGAGTAGGCGACTGCATCACACACCATGCGCTCTCTCTCTCTCTCTCTCTCTCTCTCTCTCTCTCTCTCTCTCTCTCTCTCTCTTCAGCGCCCCCTCCCTCTTCCTCCCTTCCTCTCTCTCTCTCTCACTCCCTCCGACCCCCCACTCCCATGACCTCCCCTCTCCCACCGCCTCCACACACATACGTACGTGCGTGTTCATCCAAACCACGCAGACAATGACGCAGCAGGATTGTTCAAACCAGTAAAAGACATGCTATGAATACAATAATAGGCGCTTGACACTGCTTAATGTAATGCATTTACATATACATTCACAATTGACCATTATGTTGAATGTTCAACATGTGGGATGTCATCATGTTCAGCCAGTGCAAATAACGGGTCATGTCATTAGTGGGAAACATGGGCTGGGTACTGAACATTGAGTTCAGTTCCCGCTGGGCAGGGAAGACATCCGGGTTTCCGATCGTAGTACGGTGACCCTGACTCTATGTCAGGATTACACGGGGGTTAGGCAGTCTGTGTGGGGGTGGGTTAGTATCAAGCATTGGTTCTGGCTGAAAGCATCGATTCTGATCATCAGGTTGCCTCACCAAAGAAGGGAAATGCTGCATGGACTGTAAAGGGGGTATGGCACGGTTTCTAACCTGGCCATTGTTGCAGCCAGGATCCTGTTGGCGCGGGAAGTCGGAACGATGGACAGGGGCATAGCTAGAGGCCTGGTTTGGGCCCTCTGTGTTAAAAGGAGATTGACAATGTGAATAGTAACTACGCTGGCTAACATTACCTATAGGAGTAGAAGGGTTATTTGACAAACGGGCATCAGGAGCATTCTTATGGTTAGCTTGTGAGGAATAGTTGGATGGGTAAGCATACCAGGTATCACGGAAGCTGGGGACAGGCTGGGAGGTATGAGGATTACCGTGAGGAGCGGAGTGCAACTGCTGGTTGGGAGACATATCAGAAAGGATGGCTTCGTTAAATCCGACATTGCCAGCATCTGAAATGAATCTGAAATGAAAATCCCGTGAATATTTGTTCCCTCCCTGCCGACCGTTTGGCAAATCCCGCTCTGTCTGGTGACCTCTGCGCTGTGGCAGTGTGTCTACCAGCCAGTCCAAGACAGTGCTCTTGAATTTAGAGGCCAGCTGAGCTGTACCCTTAAAACTGGGGTGGGTGAGGTCTTTGTACATGGCCAGCTTAGGAGCACCAGAAGCGGCAATAAATGTATCAGTGTTGTCTATAAAAGTAGCTTCAGACTGGAAACAAGCTTCTCTAAGATTTCGGTTTGTGGGGAAAACAGAATTATTCAAATTGTGTCTGTCCTTTGCTGGAATTAAGGAGCTGAATGCTATTTTTGAAGTAGGGAAAGCTTGATGACACAGGTTAATCAACTGTGTCCATTGTTGAACTGTGACCTGTCCTGACGGGCAGTCATTTATGCCAACATGAACGATTAGGGCTTTGACTTTGTGATTAGCTGATTGACGGATAAGCCAATGCTCTAAGTCATGGGTTGAAATTCCTGACACACAGATTTTAGACATATTATAAGAGCGTAACGCTAGTCTCTTGGGGTCCAGGTACTGCAAGATAGAGTCACCAATTAAGAGCGCAGACACTTGATCATTCACAGATATAGAACTTAAGATATAGTGGAGAGAGAGTTTGAGTCTTGTTTTATCGGATTGAGAGTTTACATTATCTGCTTTAGCTTTCTGCTGATGTTGAGAATACATGTCACTGGATGCATTTTCACATAAATCACTACTAGACAAAGGAGCAAAAACATTACTGACAGGAATGGAATAGTCAATCGTAAGATGAGCAGCCGAGGAAGCGTCATCACAAACGCCAGGTTTGGCAGGAAGGGCTGCTGGATCAGGGAGTGAGGCACTGGGTGTGTTTAATTCAGTGGGCATAGTGCCTTCATTAGCAGGATCTGTGAGCGTGGGGGACTTGACAGGATGTGAGGAAGGCTCCCCACTCTCCACACAGCTGTTGTCACTGCCATGAACAGTTGATTGCTGAGCTGGCCGTGGGTTAGCAGGTTTGGCGAGAAGGCATTCCGCATTATTCAGGCTGTCAGTCGGAGAAGTCGGCTGAGAAACTGACAGATGAACAGGTTTAGCTGTGTCGTCTGCACTCCCTGAGACCGCTTCTTTGAGGCTGAACTGCGTGCTGGTGTCAACTGTTGACTTCGTGGATTTTACTTGTTTAAGTTCTGAACGAAGGTTGCCAAGTTGGGATTTAAGCCATTTGTTTTCTTTCGTTAAAACATTAACGGAGTCCAACTGGAAAATTGTGATTTCTAACTCACTGATTCTTGAGTTGAAGGAATCCCTGTCAGATTTAATATGGGATTTTAGTTCATTTTTTGTCGCCGTTTTTGCATCCTCAATCAATGAGAAAAACATATTTTTCATGTCTTGCTGGGAAGCATCTAGATCATCCACTTCTTCTTTCAGCTGGTGAAATTCTTGTCTATACAAGTGGACTGAGGAACGCGAAACTTTGTTTTGGTTTTGTCTGAGACAAAGAGTCCGTCTGCGAAGTCTTTTACTTCTGGGTCCTAGAGGTGTTGCCTTGAATGTCTTTGACTTTGTCTCGGTGGAAGATAGTAGCGCTGATGCGGAGGGGGTAGGTGTGTGCAGCACAACTTGCTGAGGGGTGCACTGACCGGGACTCATCAGGTGAAGGTCACTGACAGACACCGGTGGTGACGTTTCCTGTTCTGTGACTGCTCTTGGGTCTCCATAGGGACTTGATCCATCCTGGGGGTCTGTCACCGCTGCAGGTTCCCAGTGAGGGTCCATTGTGGAGGTGGTCAGGGACACGGGGCCAAGGGGATGGACAAACGTAAGAGGCACGTGAAGAGTGGAGGAAGTCAAACTGTCGAGGTCCTTGTTCAGCAGAAATGCACTGACGATATGTTTTAGTTTTTCACACTCTTCAAGATCCCAGAGGGAGCAGTCTCTTCCCTTGACACAGCAGTGTGCCCGGTCTTGATCAGTTACAAAATAAAGAGTAACAGTAATTCTTTTGGTTGATTTCCAAAAAAGACGTATGGTGGTTTTAGCTAGAGCAGTGGGAAGGTCGGTGATCCAGTGTAAGGAAGGAAATGATAATATCTGATCGTTTCGGTTGTAATCAGTCACTTGTAGTTTAAAGGAGCTGTCAGAGATCGCTGAGTAACGATACAGAAGAACATTTCGCCAAACACATAATTCCTGTACTCCGCACCAAAAACGTTTTTGTATTATGTCAGCGGTGTGAAGAAGTTTCTTTTTGCTTGAAATTTCATTGTTTTCATGCGCCTGTGGGTGTTCGTTTACGGACGTTTGTTCTGATATCATGCAGTTCAAAAACACAGAATCACTCCGCACATACGCACATGTGTCAGCAGTGCCATACTCATTGCCTTTACACACGGAGCATCGTTTCACAGAACAGTGTTCAACATTCGACGACGGTCATGGCAGGGCGCAACTATTTTCTCAGGTACGCACGTGCACCACACTTCTTTGCCGGGGATTTGAAAATGGAATCGATTGATCGTTCACATCTTCTGAATTAAGTATAAAAAACGAAAAAGCAATTAACACAAAATCCAAAAACGATCAGCAAGAATTAACAACACCAACTAATGGACAGTACCTTCATACAACTTCCTGCAAAACAATTCACACATATGTCATCTGGAAGTTGAACAACTTTCACATTTTTTAGGACACCACGAAGAGTGCGACTTCCTTTTCCTTGTGTGTGTGAGAGAGAGAGAGAGAGAGAGAGAGAGAGAGAGAGAGAGAGAGAGAGAGAGTGGTGTGTGTGTGTGTGTGTGTGTGTGTGTGTGTGTGTGTGTGTGTCTGTCTGTCTGTCTGTGCGGGCGCGTGCACGCATGCACATGTGTATGTGTGTGTGTAAGTGTGTGCACACCTGTATGTATCTGCAGGTGTACATGCGTACGTGTGCCCGCGCATGTGTGTGTCTTGTTGTTGTTGCTGTTGTTGTTGTTGTTGTTGTTGTTGTTCTTCTTCTTCTTCTTCTTCTTCTTCTTCTTCTTCTTCTTCTTCTCATCCTTCATCTTCGCCTCATCACTCAACTCCTCCCTCTCCTCCTCCAACTCTTTTGCCTCATCTGTTCATCATTATCGTCATCCTTATCATCATCATGATCATCATGATCATCTTCTTCTTTCTTCTTCTTCTTCTTCTTCTTCTTTCTTCTTCAAAAGATCGTATTCAAAAGGAGTGATTACAAGCTGCGCAGGAAAAGAGAACAGGCCTTGTGGAAGCAGTAAAACGCTGTTTAATGATGATGTGGGTGAGAATGACATTCGGACAATAACACCGGGTCATTTATGTAGGCTTACGCGGCTTCGCAGAGGTTGCCGACATTCCTCGTTTTATCTTGAATGCAGGAACTGCTCTTTTGATCTTTGATCGATTTAATCCTTTTTACTCCCCTGTTCCATTGATTTTTTAATCTCCCTCCCACCCTCCCTCCCTCACTCTGTCTCTGTCTGTCTGTCTTTTTGTCTGTCTGTCTCTGTCTGTCTCTGTCTGTCTGTCTGTCTGTCTCTCTGTCTGTCTGTCTCTCTCTCTCTCTCTCTCTCTCTCTCTCTCTCTCTCTCTGCTTCTACCCTTTCACTCCTACTCTCTGTTTTTGTCTGTATTGATTTTCATGTACATTTGTTTGTCCGTCTGTCTCACTGTATTCCTTTCTGTTTGTCTGCTTGACTGTCTGTCTCTCTATCTGTCTATCTCAGTGTCTCTGACTCATTCTGTCTGTCTGTCTGTCTTTCTCTCCCTCTCCCTCTCTCTCTGTTTTTGTGTGTATATGACAGGTATATACGTGCGTCTGTGTGTGTGGTGTGCGTGTGTGTGTGTGTGTGTGTGTGTGTGTGTGTGTGTGTGTGTTTGTGTGTGTATGTTGTGTGTGTGTGGTGTGTGTGTGTGTGTGTGTCTGTCTGTCTGTCTGTCTGTGCGGGCGCGTGCACGCATGCACATGTGTGTGTGTGTGTGTGTGTGTGTGTGTGTGTGTGTGTGTGTGTGTGTGTGTGTGTGTGTGTGTGTGTGTGTGTAAGTGTGTGCACACCTGTATGTGTCTGCAGGTGTACATGCGTGCGTGTGCCCGCGCATGTGTGTCTTCTTCTTCTTGTTCTTCTTCTTGTTCTTCTTGTTCTTGTTCTTGTTCTTGTTTTGTTCCTCTTCTTCTTCTTCTTCTTGTTCTTGTTGTTGTTCTTCCTCTTCTTCTTCTCCTCTTTCTTCTTCCTCTTCCTCTTCCTCTTCCTCTTCTTCTTCTTCTTCTTCTTCTCTTCTTCTTCTTCTTCTTCTTCTTCTTCCCACGCCGTCTCATCCTTCATCTTCGCCTCATCACTCAACTCCTCCCTCTCCTCCTCCAACTCTTTTGCCTCATCTGTTCATCATCATCGTCATCGTTATCATCATCATGATCATCATGATCATCATCTTCTTCTTCTTCTTCAAAAGATAGTATTCGAAAGGAGTGATTACAAACTGTGCAGGGAAAAGAGAGCAGGCCTCGTAGAAGCAGTAAAACGCTGTTTAATGATGATGTGGGTGTTAATGACATTCGGACAATAATGCCGTGTCATTTATGTAGGCTTATGTGGCTTCGCAGAGGTTGCCGACATTCCTCGTTTTATCTTGAATGCAGGAACTGCTCTTTTGATCTTTGATCGATTTAATCCTTTTTACTCCCCTGTTCCATTGATTTTTTAATCTCCCTCCCACCCTCCCTCCCTCACTCTGTCTCTGTCTGTCTGTCTGTCTCTGTCTGTCTCTGTCTGTCTCTGTCTGTCTGTCTGTCTGTCTGTCTGTCTCTCTCTCTCTCCTCTCTCTCTCTCTCTCTCTCTCTTTCTCTGCTTCTACCCTTTCGCTCCTACTCTCTGTTTTTGTCTGTATTGATTTCCATGTACATTTGTCTGTCCGTCTGTCTCACTGTATTCCTTTCTGTTTGTCTGTTTGACTGTCTGTCTCTCTATCTGTCTATCTCAGTGTCTCTGACTCATTCTGTCTGTCTGTCTGTCTTTCTCTCCCTCTCCCTCTCTCTCTGTTTTTGTGTGTATATGACAGGTATATACGTGCGTCTGTGTGTGTGTGTGTGTGTGTGTGTGTGTTTTGTGTGTGTGTGTGTGGTGTGTGTGTGTGTGTGTGTGTGTGTGTGTGTGTGTGTGTGTGTCTGTCTGTCTGTGCGGGCACGTGCACGCATGCACATGTGTGTGTGTGTGTGTGTGTGTGTTGTGTGGGTGTGATGTGTGTGTGTGTGTGTTGTGGTGTGTGTGTGTGTGTGTTGTGTGTGTGTGTGTGTGTGTGTGTGTGTGTGTGCGCGCACACCTGTATGTGTCTGCAGGTGTACATGCGTGCGTGTGCCCGCGCATGTGTGTGTCTTCTTCTTCCTCTTATTCTTCTTGTTCTTCTTCTTGTCTCTTTCTTGTTCTTGTTCTTCCTCTTCTTCTTCTCCTCTTTCTTCTTCCTCTTCCTCTTCTTCTTCTTCTTCTTCTTCTTCTTCTTCTTCTTCTTCTTCTTCTTCTTCTTCCCACGCCGTCTCATCCTTCATCTTCGCCTCATCACTCAACTCCTCCCTCTCCTCCTCCAACTCTTTTGCCTCATCTGTTCATCATCATCGTCATCGTTATCATCATCATGATCATCATGATCATCATGATCATCATCTTCTTCTTCTTCTTCTTCTCCTTCTTCTTCTTCTTCTTCTTCTTCTTCTTCTTCTTCAAAAGATAGTATTCGAAAGGAGTGATTACAAACTGTGCAGGGAAAAGAGAACAGGCCTCGTAGAAGCAGTAAAACGTTGTTTAATGATGATGTGGGTGTGAATGACATTCGGACAATAACGCCGTGTCATTTATGTAGGCTTATGTGGCTTCGCAGAGGATGCCGACATTCGTCGTTTTATCTTGAACGCAAGAACTGCTCTTTTGATCTTTGATCGATTTAATTCCTTTTACCCCCCCCTCCCCCCCGTTCCATTGATGTTTTTAATCTCCCTCCCACCCTCCCTCCTCCCTCGTTTTGTCTCTGTCTCTGTCTCTGTCTCTGTCTCTCTCTCTTCTCTTCTCTCTCTCTCTCTCTCTCTCTCTCTCTCTCTCTCTCTCTTGCTCTGCTTCCATCCTTCTGCTCTCACTCTCTGTTTTTGTCTGTATTGATTTCCTTGTACATTTGTCTGTCCATCTGTCTCACTGTGTT
>CM065720.1:75475912-75478412 GCA_033310375.1 Conus canariensis | reverse complement strand
AGGAAAGTCACACTCATCAAGATGGTCACACAGATACACAACATTCGGCTGTGAATTGGGCTTCTAAAAGAAGCCCATATAAGTCAACTCCCAAACGTTTCCCATTGAAAAAGCGTTATCGTCGACGTACTCTCTGCCCTTTAAAGCATGTTGACAAAACAGTGACAAGTGACCTTGACAATATTAAAATTACTGTAGATACCATTCTTACTGATCTTTCGGATCATGAAAATACCATGCTGTCCAGACTTGAGGATTCAAAAGTGTCTATCAAAAATGAATTGAAATGTCACATAGATCGGAAGATAGAGTCTTTACATTCTGCTGTCGAAGGGATCCAGAGTGTAATGTCAAAGTTTGAATCGACAATGAATATTTTACTTAAAGAAAATCTTTCTTTAAAATCTTCCTTGGGTTCACTTCAGTCCGAACTGAAACAATTAAAGAAAAAATCTCACTCAACTACAAGTGTCTTCACACAGTGTGATTACCCCCTAAGTTGTGTTCCAGGTCATTCTTCATCCAATGAGGACAACTCCCAAAAAGGTGTGTCCCATCAAATTGACACCCACCCCACCCCAACAACTCTTCACACAACTGTGAATACAACCATTCCCGATTCTGTTACACAATCTCCCCTGAAAACTGTGGAGGACACACATTTCAGTAGTGAGTCTACACTACCAGTTCCTGGCACTCCTGTGGACATTGTGAATGTAACAGTCGGTAATCGTTTTGATGTACTTGCTCGTCTCAGTCAGAATGAAGTACTTCTTGACCCCGATTCCAATAAACCTGACTCCCCCCAAACAAACTCTGTCACATCTGAACCATCTGCCTGTGAACAGTTAACTAAACAGGATCAAGAACCTTCTCAATTGACAGAGGTGAAAGAAAAACTTTCTTCAGAGCAGGTTTTAAAAGAAATATCTATTCCTTTGAAATGTTCTTCCTTGCTAATCGGAGACTCTGTAATAAGGTACATTAATCTAAAGAGACTAGACACACGTCGTGACCCGTTATTCAAAATATGTGTTCCTGGTCTGACTTTAGTGCATCTTGTTCAGTGGTTAAGTACTTTAGAAATCCAGGACCAAGTGAATACTTTAATTGTGCATGTCGGTGTGAATGATTGTCCGGCCGGACCCATTGCAGCCAAAGATTGGCGTGAACTGATTGGTTTGTGTAAATCTCGTTTTCCCTCTGCATATATTGCCTTCAGTTCTATTCTCCCGGCCCGCGGTCGACACCAGCTAAATAACTCCATTGCTCCTTCTAATAGATATTTATATGCTACTTGTACAAATATGAATGTGGACATGATTGACCATTTTGGGTCATTTGTGACTCAGAATGGTGCCCCCCGTCAGGCCCTGTATAAAGATGCTACCCACCCCAGTACAAAAGGGACAGTCTGTCTGGCACTTGGCTTCAAGACTGTTCTCCCTCAGACCGGGCGTTTACAGTTGAACGACCCGGCTAACAATACAAGCCCCTTCAATAAGCCACACCATGTCCCCACCAGTGATCGGTCCATGCCCCGTACTGTACAGAGGAACAGCACTAGAAATTATGGCCCTGCCCTACAAACAGCTTCTCGACAATATGTGAACGCCAGAAATTCAGGTGTTCCCCCCATGTCCTCAACAAGTGACTTCCCTCCATTAATGTCCCAAACCAATCGCAAACCAGTCATGAACCAGCCAGAGTTGACTCCCCAGGTTCCACCGCCAGATCATTTGGATAATCCCTGTGCTGAGGCTTACAGTCAGACACTGAACGGTGAAAATTCGCGTCCCCCACCAAGTATCCCCACCATCCCGACACATGTCCCGCCTCCATTCCTCTGCCCGAGTTACACGATTCCCGACGCTCCTTACCCCAGATTTCCCGTCCCTTATCCGTTCTCTGTGCAGAGGGTTCAAGGATCTGGCCTTGGCCAAACACAGCCCCATTTTCCCTTGGGTTCAACAACTCTACCTGTCAATCCTCTCACACAGGAGAGTCATGCTGACAACCGAAACTGGCCTTCAATTAACCCTCTGGGTTATTGTGCGCAGCAGTTGATGACGTTGGCATCACAGTTGGTGACGCAACGTGACCAACAGAGGACTGCTGCCAATTGGTAGAATGAGTGGTGATGTTTTGATATATTGTATGATGCTTTGTCCTTGTTTGGTATTTATTTATGTGCGAAAGATAATACATTTTTTTTATTCAGTCGGTACATTTCTCCCCATTCATTCTAGTCAAAGTGTTAGCATTTACGTCGTCATATGATTAAATATGTAACTGTTGAATTATTGTAATAATCTTCCCTATCTCGGCCGTATAACTACTCGGACTTGGGACATTTGAAATGGACTGTTGTAGAAGGACGTTGATTATTTGAACACTTGCACTTCTCGTATCTTCTTGAGGCATAGGTGTTTTGTGATTGTGCCCTTACCATTGTTATTGCTCATAATTTTTTTTTTCTTTTTTTTTTTTTTTTTTTTTG
>CM065720.1:75455912-75460912 GCA_033310375.1 Conus canariensis | reverse complement strand
AGCATTCAAATTTAGGAAAATTGCCTCTTCTTGGACATGTGACAACAATTTGCTTTTTGATCAATATCACATTGTAATTGTCTGTAATGATTGTGAATTGTATGTCCTCACACCCCTCCATTAGGGCCAGAGCCTATTATGAATAAACTCTCTCTCTCTCTCTCTCTCTCTCTCTCTCTCTCTCGCTCTCTCTCTCTCTCTTTCTCTCTCTCTCTCTCTCTCACACACACACACACACACACACACACACACACACACACACACACACACACACACACCACACACACACACAATACACTGATACTGTCATCGTCCATCAGATTAGCTTGAGATTTCTCCTGACATATTAAAAGCAAAAGAGCTATTAAAAGCCTTTTTTTTTTAAAGAATCTGAAAGTACTATACATACGGCATATTAAGTGAAATACGAATTTGACATTGATTTATTACCAGTGTCGCTTGCTACATCTGATTCTTAAAATTGGATTCTCTCTCTCTCTCTCTCTCTCTCTCTCTCTCTCTCTCTCTCTCTCTCTCTCTCTCTCTCTCCGCTCTCTCTCTCTCTCGCTCTCTCTCTCTCTCTCTCTCTTTCACACACACACACACACACACACACACACACACACACACACACACACACACACACACACACACACACACTCACACACATACTACCTATGCATCTATAACACATTTTGTCAATAACTTTGTCTTTGTCATACCAAGCACAAAACAGATCTATCTCCTAGAAAGAAATAAAAATCACATCAAATGAAACATTTCAATATATTTTCTTTTTGATTTCTCGCCCTTAAAGTTAGAATTGATGTCTGTTTGGAAGAAAGACTTAATATATCGTGGACGGAAGGAAAGCTGAATTTGATATTGCATCGTTAAATCTCTCTCTCTCTCTCTCTCTCTCTCTCTCTCCTCTCTCTCTCTCTCTCCTCTCTCTCTGGGTGAGTTGATGTCAGCGAGATGACCAGACGTGTTTTTCTCCACTGGTAACAATTATGTGCGTTTTTCGCTAATTACAGTTAATGAACTCGCGCTACAGGAATATTTGAGTTACACATAATTAGAAAAGTGTGTGCTGATTATGCAGATGTGAAAATTAAGTGAAGTATTGAACATGCCGATTCACAGCGTGCAATTTCAAGTGGCATGCGGACTTTTCCTCTCTACGTACCTGTGCTTCATGGCGAAGCGAGTCGCCTTTGTAAAGAAGATGAAGACACGGGTGATTACGACAAGGAACAAAGTGGACATACTTGTTTTTGTTTTTGTGGCGGCGTATCTCCTGTGTTGTGGGGACGTGGAGTTGAATCCTGGACCTGACCACAACAAACAAGACAGTGCGCGGACAGACGCTGACAAAAGCAGTTCCGTCTGTACCCCTCTACACGTTTCCAGTGACTCTCGCCTGCCAGCGGATATTGCACAGCATATTCTAGACGCCATCCAGCGACAGGAGAACAGGTTCGAGTCATTAGAAGCTCGCATGGAGCTCATGAGACAAGACCTTAGTGCAATCAAAAAAGATATTGGTCTTGTCAAAATGAAATGTGACGAAATAGATAAACGCTGTGGTAAACTGGAAAGTGACAGTAACAAGTGCTTCTCTTTACTTCAAGATATCACGGCTGATATCAATGAGCTGTATGCGGAGAGAGAAAGCAGCAAAAAAGAAATGCAACTACTCACAAAAACAACCAGCGAGACCACCAAGCAACTATCACGACTGAGGGAGGAGGTGGACAGACTGGAGGGGTTCTCCAGACGAGACAACCTCCGTATGTTTGGGGTGCCTGCAGCAGATGGGAGGGAGACCTTCGACTCCTGTGCCAGAGCAGTGACGGACATCCTGAACAGCGTGGAGACGGACAAGACGTGGACAACGGACGATATTGCTCGGGCCCATCGTGTAGGCCAGAGCAGAAATGGTGGACCCCGGCCTGTTATTGTCAAATTCAGCAGGTGGAAGGACAAAATGTCAGTTATGACAAACAAGGAATTCCGTGCCAGACTGAAGGACAAGGGAGTAACTGTAGCCAATGACCTCACCCACCAGCAAGCCAGTATTGTCGCCGAGGCCAAGAAAGAGGGTAAGGTGGCTTTCTTCAGAAAGGGGCAGTTAGTAGTGCAGCCCAGACGACCTGACCCAAGAACGTATGCGGAGGTGTTGGATTCCGACTCTACGCGGTCATCAACAACAGCGGCTGCCCCCCTGCGTGACACTGTAAACAAACAGGTCAGAGGTGACAGTGTACCGTGCGGCACAGCCAACGCCGGGGATTCCCCTACTCGTCCGTCGCCATCTCGGCAGGCCGGCAGCCCAAGGTCATCACGTGCAAGTCGTGATTGCAGCGGGTCACGGCAGTCGGGCGTGCGGGAGTTTTTCAACGCACGCAATCAAGGCCAGGAAACACCTCGGATAGCACGCCTGTGAACAAGACCCCAGGCAGGTACCCACTTCCTCGTCGTTCAGACAGGAACGTTAAAAAACAATAGGACAGGCTTGGCCATCCATGTGATTTTAAATTCCTGACTTTCAATATTGAAAACTTGTACACGAAACTGACCGATATCTCTTTCATAAAATACATTGAACTATTTGATTTCGTTTGCTTGACAGAAACTTTTGTGGATAACACTTTTGACTATTCTGGAATCTTCATTAACTTTTTGAAATATTATGTACCTGCAAAAAAGTTATCAAAACAAGGAAGAAATTCTGGTGGGTTACTGTTTTTAGTACGCAGATGCTGCCAACACTATATAACACATATAAAGATTGATTGTGAAAATACTGTGGTTGTGAAATTAGATAAGTGTGTTTTTAAGGTCGATAAGGATGTGCTTGTTATTGCAACATACGTTGCTCCGGAGAACAGTCCTTTATACAGTAACAAAATGCAAAAAGATGGAATTGTTTTACTAGAAGAAGCTATCCTGAACATTATGAATGAGGAAGAGTTATATCTTGTGATCTGTGGGGATCTAAATGCGAGGACAGGGCGGAAGCAACCTAACTGGAATGAAGTACTTACCTGTTCTCCTACTGATGATGTCGATGATAATGATGTTGATATTTAGAACCGACAGTCAAAAGATTTGTTGATCAATAACTTTGGTGAGTCTTTGCTGAATTTGTGTTTTATGTTGGACTGTATTATTGTGAACGGTGCATGTGTTGGTGATTTTGATGGTCAGTTTACATATGTTTCACCACATGGTACTAGTGTTATTGATTATTTTATAATCACTAAAGGGCTGTTTTCAAGTAATTGTCATTTACATATTGGAGACCGTGTGGATTCTTGGCATTTGCCAGTCGAGTTTACTTGGAAATGTGGTCTTGATTGTATAGACAATTTCAGAACTGTAGAGAATGAGGAAAATTGTATCGTGTGGTCTGAAGATTATTTGTTAGAGTACACACATGAGTTAAATTCACATGTGTTCCACAGCCATATCCAAGAAGCTGTTCAAGCTCTCTCAATCGATGTCAACACTTCTCTAGATATATTTGTTAAAACATTGTATGGAGCTGCTGCCTCCATGATTCGAACTGTAGGCAATAAGAAGAAAAACGTAAATGAATGGTATGATAAACAATGCGCCCAAAAGAAAAGAACGGTCCGACGTTACCTTAAACTATTCCAAAGGTCAACAAAGAGTAATGAGCAGCACAGAGATAAGTATGTGGATGAAAGGAGACTATATAAAGAACTTTTATTCTGCAAGAAAAAAGAATTTGACAATGAAAGGATAATTAAATTAAAACAGTCAACCAACGACCCCAAGGTATTCTGGAGAATAATCAGATCTGTGAACAGAAAAAATGTAGTGCGCAATGATATTTCTATGGACCAGTGGTACGAACATTTCCACAGGATATTTAATATGATGACACCTGGGCTGGATCAAGAGGAAATCTTAGCAGCAGAACTAATGGACAGTTCAGACGAGCCACTTTTTAACGACCCCATTTCTCAGGAAGAAGTTGTATCTAGTATAAATAAACTTAAAGCCGGTAAACGTTCTGGTACTGATATGATACTTGGTGAAATGCTTAAAACATGCCAATGAAACGGTAATTAAATTTCTCGTAGTGCTTTTCAATAAGATATTTGAACAGGGCATTTTCCAAAAGACTGGTGTAAATCCATTATTATTCCAATTTACAAGAAAGGGGATGCTAATCTACCAGATAATTACCGTGGTGTGGCACTAACAAGTATCGTGAGCAAAGTGTACACATTTATTCTGAATAAGCGACTTTCACGATGGGCAGAAGATGAAGGAAAATTAGCTGAGGAACAAGGTGGGTTTAGAGCAGGATATAGTACAATTGATCACATTTTTACTTTACACTCGGTCGTTGAAAAATATTTAGCAAAACATTCTAAGCTCTATGTAGCTTTCGTCGACTTTAGGAAAGCATTTGATTCTGTTGACAGAAATGTCTTATGGCATGTGTTAAGGAGAAGTGGCGTTGATGGAAAAATGTATAAAGCACTTCGGGGAGTTTATGACTCAGTCATTGCATGTGTAAGAGATAAGCATTCATACTCTGATTTTTTTTATTGTCCGAGAGGAGTAAAACAAGGATGTGTACTCAGCCCAATTATGTTCTCCTTTTTTGTCAATGAATTAGCTGTAGAATTAATCAGGGAAGGAAAGCACGGAATCCAGATGGTACCAGGAACTTCAGAATTATTCTTATTGCTTTTTGCAGACGACGTTATTTTGCTCTCAGATACTGTTATAGGTCTACAGAATCAGCTGAACAATCTGAAAAAAGGCTGACAGATTACGTCTAGAAGTGAATCTAGATAAGACTAATATTATGGTTTTCCGTAAAGGTGGTTATCTTGGAATAAGAGAAAAATGGACATATGGAAACGAAGATATAAGAGTAACAAACACTTACAAATACTTAGGCTTGATATTTACAACAAAGTTAAGTATGAATGCTGCCCTTCTAGACATGAGTG
>CM065720.1:75443412-75445912 GCA_033310375.1 Conus canariensis | reverse complement strand
ATAACATTGGTGGCGGGCCCAGATTACGCATACCCTGAAGAGAGCTCCCGCTCGAAACAGATTTGTAGGGTGGTTTTTTATACTTCCACATTTTAAATCTTTTAAACTGTTGTGTCGCTCCCAATTCTTGGTTGAGCATTTTTTAGAAAACTGAGAGGTCTTTTAACCTTAATTTTATATATATATATATATATATATATATATATATATATATATATATACATATATAGATGTTTCATCTTTTCTGTTTGATTTTCGGTTCTTGCTCAAAACGTTCACTTTTTGTATTCTTCCTTTTCTTGTATTGCTATCGCTTTTATGTTGTACAGACTGTTGTTGTTCGTCCTTCGATTTCGAAGATGACCATGACTTCATTCTCAGATGGAAGATCGCTGACTGTGGGTCCGCAGGTGGCTGGTGAGGCCGATCTGGGCCCGGATGGAACGCCCACATGTGGGACACAAGTGGGTGGGTGCTACAGTGGAGGTGGAGGTAGCTCTGGCCTTGTGTTGTACACACACAACCTCATTAGGGGCCATGGCCTATTATGAAAAACATTTTCCAAGTCCGGAGTTCTCTCTCTCTCTCTCTCTCTCTCTCTCTCTCTCTCTCTCTCTCTCTCTCTCTCTCTCTCTCTCTCTCTTCGTGACTGATTTGCTTGCGCATTATCTGCACCAATGTTAACTATTCCTGTCTTCTTACGAAGGGAGAAAACACCAGGGTAATATTTATATCAAATGACAAATACATCATAATATATCATCATCTTCATCATTATTTTGTTATTGTTGTTATTATCATGAGTAGTAGTAGTAGTAGTAGTGTAGTAGTAGTGTTATTATCTGTATTGTTATTTTAATTATTGTTATTATTATTATTACTTTATTATGATTATGATTTTGATTATCATCATTATCAGTATCAGTATTATCATTCATTACTATTATGTTGTTGTTGTTACTATGATATCATCATCATAATCATAATAACTACTACTACTACTACTACTACTGCTACTACTACTACTACTACTACTACTACTACTACTACTTTCTCATAGATAAATCAGCCATATGAGTTATGCTGTATTTGTAAGCTATTTTTTACCACCGAGTTAACTTCAAAACAATTTTTGTGACAGTGTTTGTCACTTGAGTTATTTATTTCTTTGTGCACCTTTTTTTTTTATTGTTGATTGCTTGTCAGATTGCACATACATGTGGTATTGAGACTTGAACTGCGGTCACGTCAGTTCTGTTCATTTTGAATCAATGATGCCTATTTGTTTTATCAGGATAATATTAGATATTTGTTTTGAAGAACTTGTGGTAAGCTCATTTCCTTTTAAAAAAGTGAGATTGGTGTTGCAGACGTATAGCTTTTTTCAGCCTGTAATCACTCCTCTCTCTCTCTCTCCCCTCTCTCTCTCTCTCTCTCTCTCTCTCTCCCCTTCTCTCTCTCTCTCTCTCCTCAGTTTCCTTCATTTTCTTTCTCCCCATACTCACCACTATCCCTTCCTTTTCTGCTTTTCTTTTTCTTTCAAAGCTGATATTTTGTTGCTTATAACTGTGAGAACAGATTAGCAAACCGATTCTGAATACTGCGAACAATATTTCTTCTTCTTCAGTGTTTGAGTTTCTCACCCATGAAAAAAAAGAAAAGAAGAAACTTTTCGCCTTAAGATCATTTAAGAAAACGAACAGGGTAGAACGATCTATTTCTTATGACTACACTTTGGTCTATGGTAAACTCCCAAGAACTGTTCGCATTGTGTAGTTTCTGTCATTGTTGAAAGTTATGCTTAATACCAGCCTGCTTCACTGTCACTGCAACAACTCTGCTGTCGCCAACGCCTTTTCATCTGCCACCACTCAGCGCGCGCGCGCGCGCGCGTGTGTATATATATGTGTGTGTGTGTGTGTGTGTGTGTGTGTGTGTGTGTGTGTGTGTGTGTGTGTGTGTGTGTGTGCACTTTTGTACTTGTGTAGCGCATGCACACGCGCGTGTCTGCATGTAAGTGTGTATGAATGTGGTACGCACGCGCACGTGCGCTCGTGCGTGTGTGTGTGTGTGTGTGTGTGTGTGTGTGTGTGTGTGTGTGTGTGTGTGTGTGTGTGGAGAGAGAGAGGAGAGAGAGAGAGAGAGAGAGGAGAGACGCGTTTGTGCACGCGTGCAATTTTCTACGTATGTAGTGGATGCACACATGCACATCTGTATGTGCGTGTGCATGAATTTGGTGCATGTGTACGTATGCATGTATGTGTGCGCGCGTGCATGTGTACGTGCGTGTGTGCGTGCGTGCGCGCGTGCGCGCGCGCGCGCGCAGGGAGCTAGATAAGAGAACGGTGAACTTCAAACTTCGTGAATGATTGCACTTTTCATCGCACTTTGAACAATGTGGACATGGTAAATATTTTATATATCTGCTTGCGATCAGTCCAGAAACGGTAGTCTAGGTAATCCTATTCATATTCTTCTTAATATTCTGATTGTTGTGACA
>CM065720.1:75415912-75420912 GCA_033310375.1 Conus canariensis | reverse complement strand
CTCCCTCCTCTCCTCCCTCCTCCCTTCCTCCCTCTCTCTCTCTCTCTCTCTCTCTCTCTCTCTCTCTCTCCCCTTTCTCTCTCTCTCTCCCTCTCTCTCTCTCTCTTTCTCTCTCCGTAGATATTGGACGAAAGGGTTTCTCTCTCTCTCTCTCTCTCTCTCTCTCTCTCTCTCTCTCTCTCTCTCTCTCTCTCTCTCTCTCCCTCCTCCCAACCCCCCCCCCTCTCTCTCTCTCTCTCTCTCTCTCTCTCTTCTGTGTCACTGAGGACATCCCGTTCCCAGTGTTTGTCTTTCCTTTGTATTGGCGTTTCGGTTTTCTTTGTCGGTTCCTTTCGACATTTCAAATAGTGTGTTTTCTTTCTTACGTACGGTCTTATCCTAATTTGTGTGATGGCCTATTTTGTTCTCTGTTTTCTTGTGTTCAATGCGGCTAAATCGTCATTTATTAGTTGCTCCACCTTTCTTTGAGAGTCGCCGTGCGTGGTACAATACATTCTTATACTCCAAGAGAGGTCCACATTTTGTTCCAACCCGCACACCCATCCCAACCTTCTCTCTCACCAAATTCTTGATCCATTCTTCTTCTGTCCTGTGGCTTCGTCTCTGTATGTGTCAGTCTGTGTGTCTGTCCTTTCTCCCTCTCTTTCTCTGTCCGTCTGTCTGTCATCTCTCTCTCTCTCTCTCTCTCTCTCTCTCTCTCTCTCTCCTCTCTCTCTCTCTCTCTCTCTCCTCTCTGTGCCATTGTCTGTGTGTTTTTTGTGTGAATACTCTCGCGCGCACATGTGTGTGTGTGTGTGTGTGTGTGTGTGTGTGTGTGTGTGCGTACGTGCGAGCATGCATGCGTGCGTGCGTGCGTGCTTGTGTGTGCGTGCGCGCGCTGTGTGTGTGTGTGTGTGTATGTGTATGTCTGTCTCTATGTGTCTGTATCTCTGTGCCTGTGTCTGTGTGTATAACTTAGAATGGTAAAAGAACGGGGGCCCCCCACCCTCTCTCTCTCTCCCCCACGAACTGTACAAAAGGGCTACTCTCTCTCTCTCTCTCTCTCTCTCTCTCTCTCTCTCTCTCTCTCTCTCTCTCTCTCTCTCTCTCTCTCTCTCTGGATATTCATCTTCCAGTTTTTGTCTTTACTTTTCACTGGCGTGTCGGGTTTCTTTATTGTTTCCTTTTGACATTTCAAATGGTGTCTTTCTCTCTTTCGTCCGGTCTTATCCTAATTTGTGTGATAGCGTTCTTTTGTTCTCTGTTTTCTTTTGTGTTCAGTGCGGCTAAATTGTCATTAATTAGTTGCTCCATCTCTCTTTGAGAGTCGACGTGCGCGGTGCAACGCGTTCTGATAGTACAAGAGAGATCCACATCTTGTTCCAACTCACGCAGCCAATTCTCCCCCCCTCCCCCCCTACCCCCCCCCCCCCCCCCCCCCACTCCCGCTTCTCTCTCTCTCCACCAAATTGAAATTGCCATATCTCCCTTTGTCCTCTGTCTCTGTTTGTGCGTCTATCTGTCTGTCTGTCTGTCTGCCTGTCTGTCTTTCTCTCTGTCTGTCTGTCCCTCCCCCGGCCCCCTCTCCACGTCTCTGTCTGTCTGTCTGTCTCTCTGTCTGATTTTCTGTCTGCCTGCCTGTCTGTCTGTCTCTCTTCTCCCTGTCTCTGTCTCTGTCTCTCTCTCACTCTCTCTCTCTGTCGCTGTCTCTGTCTGTCTGCTGTCTGTCTGTCTGTCTGTCTGTCTGTCTGTCTCTTCTCTCTCTCTCTCTCTCTCTCTCTCTCTCCTCGCTCGCTCGCTCGCTCGCTCGTTCGCTCGCTCGCTTGATTCTTCTCGTGTAAGTGTGTGTGTGTGTGTGTGTGTGTGTGTGTGTGTGTGTGTGTGTGTGTGTGTGTGTGTGTGTGTGTGTGTGTGTGTGAACATTTTAAGGAACAAAGGACTCTCATTCACCATCCGTGTATTTTATAATAAGATAGAACACATCTGAATGGAATGGCATCGCCAGAACATCTGAATGGAATGGCATCGCCAGAACACATCTGAATGGAATGGCATCGCCAAACACATCTGAATGGAATGGCATCGCCAGAACACATCTGAATGGAATGGCATCGCCAGAACACATCTGAATGGAATGGCATCGCCAGAACACATCTGAATGGAATGGCATCGCCAGAACACATCTGAATGGAATGGCATCGCCAGAACACATCTGAATGGAATGGCATCGCCAGCTTCTTTTCACTGCCCCGCTCTTTTTTTCTCACCTGCTTTCTTTATTTTACATTCTCTCCATCCATCCTCTCTCCTCCCTCCTTCCCTCCTTCTGTCTGTCTGTCGCTCTGTCGCTGTCTGTTTGTCAGTCTATCTGTCTGTCTATCTGTCTGTGTCTGTCTCTATCTCTGTCTCTGTGTCTGTCTGTCTGTCTGACTGCATGTCTGTCTGCTTGCCAGTCTGCCTGCCTGCCTGTCTGTCTGCCTGTCTGCCTGCCTGCTGTCTCCCCCCCCCCCCCCTCTCTCTCTCTCTCTCTCTCTTTCTTTCTTTCTCTCTCTCTCTCCTCTCTCTCTCTCCCTCCTCTCTCTCTCTCTCTCCCCCTCTCTCTCCCACATCCTGTCACATGTACCCGTTGCCAGTGTCCACTAATCTTAGACACTTTTTCCACCTTCTAATGGAGGTAGGAAGGGCCAGCAAATTAGCGTGGGCACTTACCTCAGCCTTAAAGCTGTCCACAGCGTCCTGCTCGACGTCTTGAAACAAATGCACCATCTGTCAGAAAAAAAAAGAATAGGATACTCAAGTGCTACAAGAAGTCCATTTCCATGTCTAAGATCCGGATGTAAATGAATTAGAAAACAAAACTTCTTCCCAAAAGAAAGAAAACATACATCTGTTGTTTTCTAGGGGTGATCTAGCATATGATCTTTTTTGTATATATGTCAAATAATATGTGATCTAGCGGGCTTTCTTTCTCCGCCACTTCCCCCTCCTGTCCCCGAGCCCCAGCCCCACCATTTTTGTACACTTTCATTTTTGTTTTCTCCATTTTGTTGTTGTTGTTATTTTCTTACGAGCTTATTTCTATTGTGTGTCCGATTAAACATACATTTCTGAGTTTTGGGATATTTCTTTTTGCCCCTGATCTTGTTTTCGGCTGGGTCGTTCAACAGTGGAGGACAGTGCTTCTCCGGCTGCCTCGGGCAAGTTCTGGTGTATCTTTCTCTTTCAGGCAATCAATATGTCACTGCCCTCTCTCTCGAACAGTCCCCCACTCTCTGGGCTTTTCCCTCTTATGATCTCTCTCTCTCTCTCTCCTCTCTCTCTCTCTCTCTCTCTCTCTCTCTCTCTCTCTCTCTCTCTCTCTCTCGTTTCTAACCCCACTCTCTCTCCATCCCTTCTTCACGTCTCTCTTTGTCTCTCTCTGTCCTTATGTTTGTCTCTGTCTGCCTGTCTGTCTCTCTGTTTGTCTCTCTTTGTCTGTCTGTCTGTCTGTCTCTCTTTCAGCGTATTTAAGATAATTCTTTATTTCTTTGTGCTTTTTTTCCTCTCTTTGTTTCAATCATTTACGTCACCATAAGACCACCCCCCCCCCCCACCCACCCCTGTTTTTTTCTTTCGTCGTTTTCTTTCTGCATTTCTTTTCCTCTTCCCTATCAACTCTCTCTCTGTCATTGTCTCTGTCTGTCTGTCTCTGTCTCTTGTTTCTGTCTCTCTTTCTCTCTCTCTCTCTCTCTCTCTCTCTCTCTCTCTCTCTTCTTCTTCTTCTTCTTCTTCTTCTTCTTCTTCTTCTTCTTCTTCTTCTTCTTCTTCTTCTTCTTCTTTCTCTTCTCTTCTCTTCTCCTTCTCTCTTCTTCTTCTTCTTCTTCTTCTTCTTCTTCTTCTTCTTCTTCTTCTTCTTCTTCTTCTTCTTTCTTCTTCTCTCTCCTTCTCTTCTTCTTCTTCTCCTTCTTCTTCTTCTTCTTCTTCTTCTTCTTCTTCTTCTTCTTCTCCTCCTCCTTCTTTTTCTTCTCCTTCTCCTTCTTTTTCTTCTTCTTCTCCTCCTTCTTTTTCTTCTTCTCCTTCTCTTTCTTCTTCTTCTCCTTCCTCTTTCTTCTTCTTCTTCTCTTCTTCTTCTCTTCTTCTTCTTCTTCTTCTTCTTCTTCTTCTTCTTTACTCTCCCTCACCCTCTTGTGTCTGATTTGCTGGCTCACTCTGTCTACAAATGTTTGCTATTCCCGCCATCTAATGGAGGGGAAAAGGTCAGAGCAATTAACGTCACCATTTTCTTCAGTACCAAATGGCCTGCAGTGTGCCAACAGACACCTCAGGACAAACGCGTGACCTTTTACTAACGGATGTGGGACGTTCAAATGCTGCCGCTCTAGCTGTGAGAATTCCATTTCCATGTCTTTAAGTTACTTGTGTAAAAAAAAGAAGTGTGGAGAGTTTTGTTTATTTTCATCAACTTGTGACCATTTATTTAGATGATATGTATATGCTGGTTTTACTACCAACATTGCCAGAACATGGATTAATTCAGATTGTGTTGAGTTATTTAGAATGTCAGTATTTTTGTTTTCGTTCTTTGATCTGTTTTTGTTCTTGTTGATGTTATTGTGGTTGTTGTTGTTGTTGTTGTTGTTTAGTGGTTTTTAATTTCTGAAGTACGGTTCATTTATTTTATTGTTGCTTTCACGGTTTGTCTTAGAAAGATTATTCTACAGGCTTATTTCAGGAGGTGAGGTGTGTGTTCGTATTTTTCTTTTAAAAAGTTTGTTTTTAGGAACTGCTTGTCTTTAATGGACAGAGGAGAATGAGGCCTTTCACTCCCCACTCAGACTATAACAACTCTCTCTCTCTCTCTCTCTCTCTCTCTCTCTCTCTCACTCTCTCTGGTTTTTCTATTTTCCTTCTCGTTTTGTGGACTTGTTTATTCTTTTTATGTTTTCTTCCTTATGTATATCAAAAAGCGACAAAGAAGATTGCCTCTGTTCGGCAAAAACATGCTCCCCGGTTCTTTGGTATCCGACTTCTTCCTTCAACCT
>CM065720.1:75408412-75410912 GCA_033310375.1 Conus canariensis | reverse complement strand
TATGAAGCTTTTCTTTTTTTTTTTCCTGAGATTCAAACTTAAAATCACGAAGCCTTGATCACCTGTGAGTCGTTCATTCAAACATGTTCTTATTATGTGCTAAACAACGTGATTTATCTTTCTTTCATCCAAAGTATTCCCATCATTAATTTCGCCACTATTTTGAAGTAAGGCTATCAGATATAAACTCTTATTTAATGACATTTCGAATACATTTGTAATTTAAGATTTTCGATAGAATGATCTTTCCCTTGCCATTATGGTGGCCACAACGTCCTGTGAGTCATTTCTTGGGATACTTTTACCACTGCGTTTTGAGGGGCAAAGTCTTAAACACACAAACTGTCATAATGTGCTCATCTCCACCCCTTCCCTCGCCTCCCCCCTCCCCCGCTCCTCCCTATCTCCCCCCCCCCTCTCTCTCTCTCTCTCTCTCTCTCTCTCTCTCTCCTCCCTCCCTCCCTCTCCATTCTCTCTGTCTGTCTGTCTGTTTGTCTGTTTGTCTGTCTGCCTCTCTCCTCTCTCTCTCTCTCTCTCTCTCTCTCTCTCTCTCCCCTCTCTCCCTAGCCTCTTTCTCTCAGAACCTCCCGTAAGATATTTCTCTAAATAGCCTACCAATCGTGATATCACTTGCTCTGAATACTGCTTGTTGCTCAATTATTTCCCCTCGTCATCGTCCCATTTATTGATCCTTTTATTAAAGGATGCAATAAAGCTTTTTCTGTTACGCTGGTTAATGTCACTTCCGAGTACTTCCATCGATCGTTGATGTTTCCCATTCAGTATATTGGAACTATAGCAGATTTTGACCATGCTGCTGGACATATTCCTTTCTCAAAGGGTACGTTAAAGAGATGCACTAAAACAATCAATATCAGCTGCATTTGCCAGTTTTAACATTTCACTTATAGGTTTATCAATACCAGCAAGCCGTTTGTAACTCCACCCTTTGCATTATGGGCATTGAATGGTGGGTTTTCTACATCACCGTCTTCTTCTTCTGTAATCGAGCTTTCATGTTCATTTGCATCTTCCCAATCATTTGAAAAGTGATCATCTTCCCAATCATTTGAAAAGTGATCATCTTCCAATCATTTGAAAAGTGATCATCTTCCCATTCATTTGAAAAGTGATCATCTTCCCAATCATTTGAAAAGTGATCATCTTCCCAATCATTTGAAAAGTGATCATCTTCCCAATCATTTGAAAAGTGATCATCTTCCCAGTCATTTGAAAAATGATCATCTTCCCAATCATTTGAAAAGTGATCACACCACTGCTGAGAACTGATTCCATAACACAATTACCTTTTTCTATTTACAGATCTGATTGTAGACCAAAATACCTTTGGGTAGTTGGTCGACTCACTTAGTTTCTAAAGCCTTACCTTATCATATTTTTTTTTTCTTTTTCTCCTTTCACAAATTGTCTCTTGGTTTTCCTGTACATACATCTCCTTACGTCTTACTGAGTCTGTGCGTGACCTTTACCAGCTCCCCAGAAGACCTTTGGCAATTTATTTGACACACACGCTCAGCCTATGCTGACATATACAGCAGGAACACAGGCCTTGGGCGCTGCTAAAAAGACCTTTGAAATGGATTCGGTACCCAAATCCAGCCTCTCCTGTCACATACAGCAGGAATGTAGGGCGCTGTAATATAGGCAAATAGAAACTGTGCACACATTTCCTATAAAAGGCTTCTTAAATGCATTGCTCCATTCTTCCAACACGATAGCACATGTTGAGTCTGTAAATATCCGCTGAGAATCCAAAGTCAATAAGAGTATTAAGTATTGATAAAGAATCATTAAGTTACTAATGACACGATCATGTCGGTAAGCGTATGAAATGCTGTTATGACAACATGAAGAGGGAAGACAAGTTTGGATAGATAATATCAGAAAAAGTTCTTTTTCAGAAAGGGTTTGGATCACGTTGGAAGTGACATTGCTTTTATCTAAGATTTTAAAGATCGTTTAATCAGTTTAATATAAGCAAATCTGGCACTCCCGTAGGGAGAAAATACGAGAAATATTTGGCCTATCTATTTAAAGATATTTTCAAAGACGAAAAGTATTCCTCAGTCATTAGAAATAAGAGGCATCGAAGTCTTTTTGCAAGGTTATATTTGAAAAATCTTGAATTAAATATAAACAAAAGATGGTTTATTGAGGACCAAGGGAGAGATGATTTGTGTTTAATGTGTTGTGTTATATCAAGAAGTTGGAGACACTTATACAATCTCTCTCTCTCTCTCTCTCTCTCTCTCTCTCTCTCTCTCTCTCTCTCTCTCTCTTTTCTCAACTTGTGTGTTTACTTTTCATTTGCGCGTCTTTTCTATTTTCTGTACAGTTTTCTTCCGGCCTTTTGACTTTTCCCTTTCTTTCTTTCTTTTCTTCGTCCCTTCCTTCTTTTCTTTCTCTCTTCTTTCTTTCTTTCTTTCGTTCCTTCCTTCCCTCTTTTCTTTTTTTTCTTTCTTTGTTTCCCTTACCCTAC
>CM065720.1:75388412-75393412 GCA_033310375.1 Conus canariensis | reverse complement strand
GATGTTTAAAATTTATCATTTCAGTTTAAGGTATTAATTGGCCTTTGGCTTTGTTCAAGCTTCTGTCAATGGATTCAAACACTTGGTACAACTATCAAGTCAACTGTGTGCTTGAACGAAAAAAGAAACGGACGGATGATTTTCTACTGAGAGGGGGCTGTTAAGGCGACCCAGTTTCTCCATACTTATTTCTTCACCTGTGTGAAATTTTAGCAAATATGGATGAGACAAAATAAACAGATATAAAATGAATTTAAATAGTCAATTCTGAAAACAAGACATCATAATACACACATGATACTGAACTATTGCTAACAGGTGATCAAACATCATTAACATTTTGAGGAATCCATTAGCATGATTTAAAAAAAATGGATGAGTGTCTGGAATTTAATTAGATGCGGAAAAAAACAAATACAGTATGGTTAGGTAGCGTGCGAAACCCGCCTGTTAAGTATTTGCCACAGTTTGGCATAAAATGGGACCCTCGAAAATTCAAAATCCTGGGCATTAGGTTTACGTGTGACTTGAGTGTTGTTGTGTTGTTTTTTCCTATGTTTGTCTTTTTTCCTTTCCAACCTTGTGGGTGGTTTCTTGCTTGTGATTAAAAAAATTACATTATGTCTTCAGTAATGATTAGTTTTGCTCATAAACATTTGCGATCTAATGTAGAAACAACTGCGATTAATTCTTAATGCTTATATGAAGTGTTATTTCAATACCCTTTATTGAATATGCATCTGTTTTGTGTTTATTATTACTTTTAGTTTTTTTAAGTTTGGAAAAAAATTATCTTGGGAGTTCGGGATCTGTTTTTCTTGTTGTTCTGTTGAAGCAAGAAGAATGGGGATGAGGTGGGGGGCTGGGCTTGAAAGTAATGCGAAAGGTGGTGAGGGTCAGTTTTCCCTGTCTTCATATTGTGCTTCCTCCGTGCAGTGAGATCCACAGACACTCTGTGGCCGTCAAGCGGGGCACGGTGTGGACACAGGTAGTTGCGGAACGATCTGAGAGGTTATAGTAAGTGTTACAGTGGGCTGTGGAACAAGGAAAAAGAAACTCTGTCAGTGCTAGACACCGTTTGTTCGAGAGTTTGAAAACAGGAGAAACACGACTATCCTCTCCACAGATAGACACCTTGGACTGCTCTCTCTTTCTGTCTGTCTCTCTTTCTCTCTCTGGTATTTCGCTCGCTTGAACATGTGCTTGTGGGGTTATCAAAGTTGTATTTTCAACCGTTTTTGATGACGTCTCTCTCTCTCTCTCTATATATATAATATATCATATCTATATACTATATCAATACACTCAGTCATTCTCACACACACATATACATATATATATATATATATATACAATTATAAACAAAGCTTACTCTTATGTCTTAGATTGAAGAAATAGGGGGTAGATAAGCATTCATATCTGCAATGGTAGATAATTCTGCCTAACAGTATGTGCTTGGGTGGGTGAATTGGGAATAATAATGCTTCTTAAAATGAGCCTTCAGCAAGCTTATAGTCTCTAAGGTGGAGACAGTCTCCAAAAGGAGGATACTCACTAACATATCATAGCTCCTGGTCAGATACCGGTATTTTGAAACCTGATTGTTTCTCCTCAGTGACCTCGGAAAGTGGTAGCTTAACTTCTTTGCCTTTTCGGTTTTAAGCAGAATGGTATCCCAGACAAAGGCTGGTGTGCAATACCATAGTATGTTTGTTGAGTTTTCAAAAAACCAACCAAAGGTGCCACCTAAGAAGCAAAAGCAAATCATGAAACAGCAAAACAAACTACATTTTCTTGTGAAAAGTAGAAAATATAAAAAGATAACCTTTTAAGACACAAGTGTTGAGGGCCAGTTCTTGGAATGAATCCGCAAGGGACTGAATTACAAGAAACTAATAAATTCCAAGGATACGTAACCGAGCACCATTCCAGCAACTTACAGAGCAGCTTGGTGTTGCAATATATATACACAGTAGGCATCCTTCAGTCTCGGAAGACTATGGAGTTGCACTCTAGGTGTCTATTCTGGTACAGTGACGGGTGTGGCTGGCCAGTCCAACGCAGGAATGACAGTCCCTGTGGCAGAGAGCACAGATGAAGTCTGACGCTGGTCTGTCTGCCTGGGCTGCAGCCTTTCTTCTCATTCTCTTTTCCCCGTGCTGCTGAGCGAGTGTCTCTTCGAACTTGGAGAGACCTTTCTGCACAGTCTGTCTCCAGGCTGACCGTTCGAGGGCTGTTGCTTCCCAGTTGTTCTGGTCGATGTTCAAGGCTTTTAGGTCCCTCTTGCACACGTCTTTGAATCGCAGCTGTGGTCTGCCTGTGGGACGTTTTCCCTGCACAAGTTCTCCATAGAGGAGGTCTTTAGGGATTCGTCCGTCGTCCATGCGCACGACATGGCCGAGCCAGCGCATACGTCTCTGTTTCAGCAGCGTGTACATGCTGGTGCATCCAGCACTTTCCAGGACAGTATTGTTTAGGACCTTGTCCTGCCAGGTGATGTTCAGAATGCGTCAGAGGCTACGCATATGAAAAGCATTGTGCTTTTGCTCTTGTCGGGCACGCAAAGTCCAAGACTCGCTGCCATACAGGAGGGTACTCACGACGCAGGCTCTGTAGAGCTGTATCTTTGTGTGCTCAGTCAGCTTGCAGTTGTTCCATGTTTTCTTTGTCAGTCTGGTCATGGTGGTAGCTGCCTTGCCGATTCGCCTGTTGAGCTCTGCGTCAAGTGAGAGGGTGCCTGAGATAGCTGAGCCCAGATAAACGAAGTCATGGAGGACATCCAGTTCATGGTCATTGATGCTGATGACTGGGGGAGAGTCAACATCCTGTCCCATGACCTGTGTTTTCTTCAAGCTAATGGTAAGCCTGAAGTCTTGGCAGGCATCGCTGAAGCGAGTCATGAGCTGCTGTAGGTCCTTGGCTGAGTGGCCGGTTACTGCTGCGTCGTCTGCAAAGAGGAAGTCACGCAGGCACCTCAACATGACTTTAGTCTTGGCTCTTAGTCTGGAGAGGTTGAAGAGCTTTCCGTCTGTCCCGGTTCAGAGGTAGATACCTTCAGCTGCAGGACCAAATGCGTGTTTCAGCATCACAGCAAAGAACATTCCCAAACAGGGTGGGAGCCAGGACGCAACCCTGTTTCACTCCGCTCCGTATGTTGAAGGCAGCTGATGTTGAGCCGTCAAAGACGACGGTGCCTTTCATGTCTTCGTGGAAGGATCTGATGATGCTGAGATGTTTGGGTGGACATCCAATCTTGGGGAGGATCTTGAAGAGGCCATCCCTGCTGACCAGATCGAAAGCCTTTGTGAGGTCTATGAAGGCAATGAAGAGTGGCTGCCTTTGCTCCCTACATTTCTCCTGAAGTTGTTTAAGGGAGGAGATCATATCTATAGTGGATCTGTTGGCACGGAAACCGCACTGCAATTCAGGATAAACATGCTCTGCAAGTACTTGGAGCCTCTTCAGTACTACTCGTGCAAAGACTTTCCCAACGATACTAAGGAGGGATATGCCGCGATAATTATTGCAATCGCTTCTGTCACCTTTGTTTTTGTACAGTGTGACGACGTTAGCATCCCTCATGTCTTGTGGTACTTCGCCTTCACTCCAACAGAGGCAGAGGATTTCATGCAACTCGGTGATAAGTGTCTCTTTACAGCACTTCAGTACTTCGGCGGGAATACCGTCTTTCCCTGGTGCCTTGCCAGAGGCAAGAGAGTCCAGGGCTTCGTTGAGTTCGTCTATGGTTGGTTCTCTGTCAGGCTCTTCCAGCTCTGGTAGGCGCTCTATGACATTCAGGGCGTCTTCTGTGACTACATTTTCCCTTGCATATAGCTCAGTGTAGTGTTCTACCCAGCGCTCCATCTGATGTTCTCTGTCCTGAATCACCTCCTCTGTAGCTGATTTCAAACGGGCAGTTTTCTTTTGCGTTGGGCCCAATGCCCGCTTGATGCCGTCATACATGGCCTTAATGTTGCCTGTGTCAGCTGCGATCTGAATCTGGGAGCAGCGCTGAAGCTAATAATCGTTGGCGCATTGCCTGGCACACTGCTAAACTTTGCTGCGAGCAGCACGGAGAACCTGGAGATTCTGCTCACTGGGATTGGTTTTGTATGCTGTCAGGGCGTTTCTCTTGGCATCGATGACTGGTGTCGTTTCTTCTAAATGGGCTTCGAACCAATCTGCTGACTTGCTGGTCTTTTTGCCAAAGGTGGACATGGTGGCGTTGTAGACAGCATCTCTGAAGTGTTCCCATCGGTCTTGGGCATTTGCAATGGGTGGGCCAGGGAGAGAATCCTCCAACACGTGCGCGAACTCCTCCACTTTTCTTTGACCGCGTGTTTTGCTGGTGTCGGTGCGAGGCCGGCGCTCCTTTCTTGTACTGTGCAGTCTGTTCGCGCGGAGCTTCACTTTGCTGCTCACCAAAGAGTGGTCAGTGTCACAATCGGCGCTCTGGTTGCTGCGAGTGATCTTGATGCTGGAAAGGTTGACACGTCTGGTGAGGATCAGATCGAGCTGATGCCAGTGCTTGGATCGCGGGTGTCTCCAGGAGACTCGATGCTGAGGCTTCGTGTTGAAGAAGGTGTTACTGACGCACAACCCATGATGACAGCAGAGCTCAGGCGAGGTCAGAGAACACGGCGTGGGATTCGTAGTTAGAAACAGATTATTGGAGTCCATCACCCCACCAGTAGAAGGAACAGAACGAATCCTGTCTCTCCGACTCCAAACATCATCGGGACCAGTCAGTCTAATTAGTGCCTACGCACCAACGTTGGCATCCACAGCAGAAGCAAAAGACAAGTTTTATGACGACCTCAGTGCTGCTATAAAGAGAATTCCTGACAGAGAATTACAGTTCATCGCAGGCGATTTCAACGTGAGGAGTCGCCAGAGTAGGTGTCGATCACAACTCCTGGCCCACCTGCTTGGGTCAGTTCGGCACTGGGAAAATGAACGAGAATGGCCAGCGCCTGCTAGAGCTCTGCTGTCATGCAATA
>CM065720.1:75363412-75365912 GCA_033310375.1 Conus canariensis | reverse complement strand
CCACTCCACCCTCTACCCCCACACCCATTTTTGTCTGCACTTTTTTGCGCCTTGGTAACTGAAATGTATGACGTATTTAATAGACAGAGACTCCTCTTGTTATATCATAAATCATGACCAGCTACAATATGTCTTGGTATGATGTGCCCAAACAGCCTCGTCTTTTCCCTCTCCTCGCTGCAACACTACCTCAAACATAACGACTTTGGTGCTTTACATGATAATTACATTGTATGAACAAAGGCAATTTTTTAATTAAAAAAAAACAACAACCGTATTTCTTGAATATGATCCTCAATATATTTCACATTAGTAGGCTGAAATATGCGTGTTTTATATATGCTTAGATACGTTTGGGCTATATTCAACACCGAAAATGTTGAAACTGGTTTAAAACGCTCACTTGTTTGAGACGAGACATATATGAAAGGGAACGAGGTTTGCAAATGCCATTTGAACATTACATACTGTTTTTACAACGCAGTGGTGCGTGAATAGAATGTAACAAGCTATTCAACATGATCTGTATACCCCCCCCCCCTATTTTCTCTCTCTCTCTCTCTCTCTCTTCTCTCTCTCTCTCTCTCTCTCTTTCCTCTCTCTCTCAATGTATCTAACTATCTGTCTGTCTGTCTATCTATTTATCTGTCTGCCTGTCTGTCTGTCTATTTATCTGTCTGTCTGTTAGTCTGTCTGTCCATGTATCTATTTATCTATCTATCTACCTATGTATGTGTGTATGTATGTATGCATCTATCTATCTATCTATCTATCTATCTATCTATCTATCTATCATCATATCTATCTATCTGTACGTCTGTCTTTTTTCTAGCTCGCTAGCTAGCTAACTAGGTACGTATCTATCTGTCTGTCTATTCTATATGTAAATGTGTGTATGTATGTGGATACATCTCTCTCCTCTCTCTCTCTCTCTCTCTCTCTCTCTCTCTCTCCATATGTATATATATATATATATATATATATATATATATATATATATATTGAATTATAAACAAAGCTTGCTCTTATGTCTTAGATTGAAGAAATAGGGGGAGATAAGCATTCATATCTGCAGTGGTAGATAATTCTGCCTAACTAACAGTATGTGCTTGAGTGGGTGAATGGGGAAAAATAAAATAAATGCTTCTCAAAAATGACCCTTCAGCTTCTTAGGTGGCACCTTTGGTTGGTTTTTGAAAACTCAGCAAACATACTACGGTATTGCACACCAACCTTTTTTCTGGGATAGCATTCTTCTTAAAACCGAAAAGGCAGAGGAGTCAAGCTACCATTTTCCGCGGTCACTGAGGAGAAACAATCAGGTTTCGAAATACAGGAGTTATATGTTAGTGAGTTTTCTCCCCATTGGAGATTGTATCCCCCTTGGTGACTATGAGCTTGCTGAAGGCTCATTTTGAGAAGCATTTAGTATTCCCCATTCACCCACTCAAGCACATACTGTTAGTTTGGCAGAATTATCTACCACTGCAGATATGAATGCTTATCTCCGCTATTCTTCAATCTAAGACATAAGAGCAAGCTTTGTTTATAATTCAATATTTCGTGCAGTCATTGCAACACCAAGCTACTCTGTAAGTTGCTGGAATGGTGCGCGGTTACTTATCCTTGGAATATATTAGTTTATTGTAATTTAGTCCCTTGCGGATTCATTCCAAGAACTGGCCCTCAGCACTTGTGTCTTAAGAGGTTATCTTTTGATATTTTCTACTTTTCACAAGAAAATGTAGCTTGTTTTGCTCTTTCTGATTTTCTTTCGCTTCTTAGGTGGCACCTTTGGGTTTTTTTTTAAACTCAACGAACATACTACGGTATTGCACACCAGCCTTTTTCTGGGATAGCATTCTTCTTAAAACCAAAAAGGCAGAGGAGTCAAGCTACAACCTTCCGCGTCACTGAGGAGAAGCAGTCAGGTTTTGAAATACCGGTATCTGACCAGGAGTTATATGTTAGTGAGTTTTCTCCCCATTGGAGATTGTCTCTCCCTTGGAGACTATAAGCTTGCTGAAGGCTCATTTTGAGAAGCATTTAGTATTCCCCATTCACCCACTCAAGCACATACTGTTAGTTTGGCAGAATTATCTACCACTGCAGATATGAATGCTTATCTCCGCCTATTTCTTCAATCTAAGACATAAGAGCAAGCTTTGTTTATAATTCAATATTTCTTGCAGTCACTGCAACACCAAGCTACTCTGTAAGTTGCTGGAATGGTGCTCGGTTACTTATCCTTGGAATTTATTAGTTTATTGTGTGTGTGTGTGTGTGTGTAAACTAGGAACTATTTCAAAGAATTGATGAAAGTTAACGGATGGGTGATCGTAAAAGTTGATTGACGGAGACTGATGGTTGTGATTGATCAATGAATATTCAGCACTGGTTAAGATAATGATGGACGCTGATAGGCTGAGCGGGGCGTCAAGAATGGTTTATTACTAACAGTGGATGAAAATGACCTATAGTAGAGAATGACTGATGGTAA
>CM065720.1:75345912-75355912 GCA_033310375.1 Conus canariensis | reverse complement strand
CACAGTAGTGAGTTGCATTGTGCATGATGGAAATGCAAACCGTCATCCCCACAATGAACAACAGGATCTCACACCAAGCAAAACCCCAGCAGAGCGTGAGCGAGTTCTCACAGTGGATACCCACTTTTTCCCCTTGGACGCAGTCCTTTTCCACATGAAATAGAGAAGTACCGCATGAAGTGTGCCACACATCGAGTGGATAATCAGCGGAGCACAAGCCATTTTGTCATATAAGATAGGTTGCAGACGTAACCGCAGTTCATTTGGAAGAGAGTGATAGCCTACAGAGAATATGACTTGCATGTCAGGTTGCTGGTACTTTGGAAAGTTCTTGCACGACAATTGAACGTACAGATCCAAGACACACACACACACACACACACACACACACACACACACACACACACACACACACAGAGAGAGAGAGAGAGAGAGAGAGAGAGAGAGAGAGAGAGAGAGAAATGGGGAATGCGTAGATAGATAGATAGACAGCGAGATAGATAAATGGATAGATGTGTTTGTGTGTGTGAGAGAGAGAAGACAGAGAGTAAGACAGATCTATCTATCTATATATGTATATATATATATATATATACATATATATATATATATATATATAGAGAGAGAGAGAGAGAGAGAGAGAGAGAGAGAGGTGGGGGATGGGGCTTTTTGCATGAAGGATGACAAACTGAAGTTGACTAGAAACCATCAGTGAGAAGCCAGCCAAGCAGAACAAAAGAATCAGACCTGCTGTTCCTGAATGTCTCATAAATAAAACGGCGTGCTGATCTACCATACTGTGGGATGACAGAAAGGAAAGGGAACTGATGCTGGCACCAGTGTCATTCATAACAATATCACATGCAGTGCGATATGTTACAAAAGGAAATGTTGCCAACAGTCCAGCTTTGTAGCCTGTGAGTAAAATGGAACTCCGTGGCATCATCTTCCATCGTCGTTATCCTTACTGATCATCATGAACAGCATGAAATTCTGCGGCTCTTCAGGCCAAGCTCTCGTGATCACCTCGGTGCTGAATCCCTCACAAGTTCTATGCCCGTGGCAGAGTTCATAGCATAGTTGTCAGACGTGGCTTGTTCAGGGGGAATGTCTTTGGTTCCTCGACCTGTCGTTCTGCGAAGTGGGACCCCCTTTTCACGCGTGCTTCGCGACTAAGCAGTTATTATGGTCAGTACAGGGACTTAGAAGGTGATACCCTGCATATGTTGGATCAGTGCAGACACCACTGAGCACTAATATGCTGACCTAGCATTATTAGTACAGTGTCTCTAAGCAGTTATCATGGTCAGTAAAGGGACTTTGTAGGTGATACCCTGCATGTGTTAGATCCGTAGAGACACCACTGAGCTACATGCTGACCTAGCATTAATAGTACAGTGTCTCTAAGCAATTATTATTGTCAGTAAAGGGACTTAGTAGGTGATGCCCTGCATCTGTTGGATCAGCATAGACACCACTGATCACTAACATGCTGACCTAGCATTATTAGCACAATGTCTCTAAGCAGTCATTATTGTCTGTTCATTGACTTAGTAGGTGATACCCTGCATCTGTTGGATCAGCATAGACACCACTGAACACTAACATGCCGACCTAGCATTATTAGTGCAGTGTCTCTAAGCAGTTATTATTGTCAGTTCAGTGACTTAGTAGGTGATACCCTGCATCTGTTCGAACAGTATAGACACAACTGAGACTAACATTACTGAAACTACTAACACTAGCGTTATTAGCACAGTGTCTCTGTGGTGCGTCTCATGACGGCTTGATACTAACTGCTCCGTGTACACTACCTGGCTGGGTCTGCGGCAAGACATCACAAGTATGCCTCTGAAAGAAAAAGCCGAATCGATTGGTTTAGACTACTGCTGTTGAGCGAAAACCTAATTTTGAGAGATCAAAAATAACATAAAATAGAATAACATATCTGACGCTAAGTCTTGCCTGGTCTGTCCTGGACCGCGCACAAACCCTCTCCTTTAAATTCCGTCATAACGTATTTAAAGTCTGTCTACTTTGTACAGCTTTTTTTTTTTTTCTTATAGCATAGTATATTTTCTAAAAATGATGATGATGATAATGCTGTTGGTGCTGTTGGTGCTGCTGCTGCTGCTGCTCCTGCTGCTGCTGCTGCTGATGTTCATCATCATCATCATCATCATCATCATCATCATCATCATCATCATCATCATCATCATTATAATCATCATCGTTTTCATTATCGTGACACACTATTATCATATAATCATCATTATCCTTATAATCACCGTCATCAACACCTAGAACAAAAAAGCCATGATCTTACACTATGTTGAGATCATCATCATCATCATCATCATCATCATCATCACGTCATCATCATCATCATCATTATCATCAACATCATTATCATCATCATCCGAGAGAGAGAGAGAGAGAGAGAGAGAGAGAGAGAGAGAGAGAGAGAGAGAGAGAGAGAGAGATGTGAATTCCAGGGCTTTATTAAAGACAAAATGCAAAGCATATAAACGTGCTCCCAGTACAGTGACAGACAGGGAGATAATTTCCAGTTAGTGGAAGAAAAAACTCGACAGTGCGGTGGTTATTTCCCTTATCGGACTCGATTTTTTTTTTAAAATTATCATTCATAGCCGTTATTAACGGCTATTCTGGTAAAATAAAACATCGGGCATCATTCGTTACCCATGATGAATATACCTATACACTTGCAGAAAGATCGGCCCAGACGTTTTGTTTGGAGTGAGTGGAACACATTTTGACCACGGACAGACAGACAGACACACAGACAGCATTTCTTCGTTCCCATTATATAGTACTCCCTGTTCTATAAGAACTGGGAGTACAAAAAGGCAATTGACCCTCATGAAGGAATGTGATAGGAAAAAAACTGAAGAGGAAAGTCCAAAGTAGATCAGCCATATACACCATCATGCAAATTAGTCAACTATTTATTGAGGAATACATGAATGAGAGAGAGAGAGAGAGAGAGAGAGGAGAGAGAGACAGACAGACAGACAGACAGACAGACAAGGAGACAGAGAGACAGAGAGAAAGAGAAGATTGGATGGGGACAAAGGGACAGGAAAAGAGGAAGTCAGAAGAACGGTGGCACGTACAGAGGAAGGAGAAGGTGTAGGAAGGCAGCTTGGTGAGGGATGGAGGGGGTGGTATAATGGATCGATGCCATGCCTCTTGAGTCATCAAGTGTGATACAATTCTCTCTCCAATAATGATAGTTCGAACAGCGGTTGAACCGTTCAGTATCAATCTATATGTACTCTCCTCCCTTCCTCCCCATCACCCTCTTTCACCCTACAACCCGATGTTCTTCCCATTGTCCCACAGCACAGGCTTCCAAGGGTGGTGCAGGATTGGTCCCAGCTGGTTTGTTCAGCAATTAAGGGACGCTGTTTCTCTGAGCCCCACCACACCTTCGGGTGTATCTTTTCCTTCCGTCTGCTGGCTGTCTGTGCCACCGTTTCACTCCACCCCCGCACAATTCGTTTTGTTCTAGTAGGGCAAGTGGGATTGAAGAGGGGAATTCGGCCAAGGTCGAAAGTACACTTCATCCACCATTTGCTAGATTAACATCGCAGACCACACCAGAACTCCATGTACTCGTCGCGTTTCCGTTTTCTCTCTTTCGATAATATTTGTTAAAATCGGCTTCGTAGAATGTTGGTGACGTATACACATGCATATGTATCTCCTGAAGAGAAACGGTATAACTAATTGTAAAACGTTGACAATGATGTTGTACGCTTTGCAGATGGCATTTCGTTTGCATGAGAACTGGTGAATATTTGGTCTCCATTTCTTTCATTTCAATTTTTTTAAAAGAAAGACCCCCCCTGGTGCCAGTCGCAGTTTCTGGAATGTGTTGCCATTAGTATTCTTTCTAAGGAGGACACCAGCAACAGCAACTGTTGCTGGAACGCTTGTGAAATAAACTGTCGATATATATGTTGCGAAGTTTTTCTCCATACAAGACGTAATCTTGAGCGTATAGAATTTGCTCTGGGGTAATCTGGCCCCTTCAACCACACAGCCACTTGTTTCTTGTAGTACGTCTGACTGCCGCAGCGAGTTTGTTTTTTCTTCCTTTTGTGCGAACTCTTTTTTGTTAAATGAGTAGGTTTGGAAAAGAAAATATTGCAACCCTGGCCTTTATAACTGATTTCAGTTCAACTTTCTGGCAGGTCGGTGACGTATTCGTCCACTTAACTGTTCCTTGGCAACGGGTTTCGTCAACTTACCTATTAGATATTATGTGGTCGTAACGATTTCTGTGCGGCACCTTCTCGGACGGTTTAAGGATTAATTCCGGAGACAGTTGCCGGGACCTTATCCTCGAACCTTTTTCTGTGTTTCTTGGAGTGAAGGTAATAAAATTAATTGTTCTTATTATTCAGCAGATTTATTGTTCTACTAATATAGTAAGTTTCGACAGCCCATCGGCCATAAGTTTTTAAACGAAACTTGCCATAGCCCATCAGCTGTACGCGCAATGACCTGTTGCAGATTCACAATGTCTAAGAATTGACATGCTCTCCCCATCTGCCTTCTTTAGGCTTCTATAAACTGAACAAGGAACCCTTTCACTCCAAGGTACCTTTCCACCGCGTGATGAACGGAAACAAGATTTACTAGCCGTAAAAATTCAGACTCCACAAATGGTTTCAGCTCACGACCGTCAACTATGTGCGCAAACGCTCTGAACGTTTGACTGCCCCTGTGTGTCTGTCTGGCTGGCTCTTTATCTCAGTCTCTGTCTGTTTGTCTGTCTTGTCTGTCTGTCTGTCTCTGTCTCTGTCTGTCTGTCTGTCTCTTTCATGCAAACAGGCATACATAAATATCAGCTTATTACATGAACCTGCTTTACTTGCTAGTGGGATGCACCTACATGTAAGCAAAACGAAAATGCTCGAAAACAGAGTAGATCCAACAGCATAAGGAAAAGTGTATCAATTTATACAAACATGAGGGAGAGAGAGAGAGAGAGAGAGAGAGAGAGAGAGAGAGAGAGAGACAGAGTCAGAGAGAGACAGAGATGTGCACGCATGTGTGTGTGTGTGTGTGTGTGTGTGTGTGTGTGTGTGTGTGTGTGTGTGCGCGCGCGCGCGCGCTCGCACGCGTGCAGCGTGTGTGCATGAGTGTATGTCTGTGCACACAAGTGCACACATATAGAAATGTAAAGAGAGAGAGAGAGAGAGAGAGAGAGAGAGAGAGAGAGAGACATGCATACATACATACATGCAAACTGACATACATACATACATACATACATACATGCATGCATGCATGCAATGCATGCCTAGAAATTTAGATAATCGTTGAATTACATAGATGAGCATATTGTGAGTTTTATATATATATATAATATATGCATCTCTTAAGAGATCCAAGTAAAGGTTGTCCTGCACAATTCTTAGCCACTGACAATGCTTGGGTTATTGAACAGCAGAGCTGACCACTCAGACTGTTCCGTATCTTTTGATCTCCCTTGCATCCTTGAATGGATCCTCAAGCATAGGCTCAAAGATTGTCCCCTACATTTTATACTGTTTGCATAATGCTTTTAGTTTTTCAGCAACTTTTTTCCTCTCCACACTTTCGTTTTATTCCATTTACTATCCTTCGCTGGCTGCTGTGGGGGTGCTGTTGGATTCTTTTTTGAACCCTTGGTGGTGAGAACACCACAGAATTATGGACTGTGGTGTGTCTGTATTTGACACCAGGAGCACAGACACAATCAGCCGTGTCTCCCTGATGAGCCCGATCCAGCGGACGAAAGGCCTAGGAGCAGGCAATACAAGTAGGTCTGCCTTCGAGAGGGATTACGATGGTTCCCTGAAGCAGCTAGTGAAGGGTTTCTCATATTTATAATATATTCCCCATTTTCTTCATCTTCATTTTTTTTTCTCTAAAAGTTCGGGATTTTTGCCAAGTCATTACTATAATGACTGAAGAATTGTTACCCTGCACTTGTTTTCCCCCACTACTTAATTGTTCAGCTATTATATAATCTCTCTCTCTCTATATATGTATAGAGAGAGAGAGAGAAACCAACACATAGATAAGTACAGATATTCACCTTGACACATATAGATACAGTCACGGGGAGAGAGAGGGACACTTTGATATTTTATTGTCATTACCAAAGAGGTCTTTTTACAAGGGGAGAGGGGATAACAGAACAATAGCATTCCCCTCTTCCTTTCCTGTAAAAATAGCACACATTCATTCCTAGTGTGTATCAAATCAAAGGTTAACAAAAACAAATGAATTCGTAACATTTCCTTATGTCCTCACACACAGGAGTATGCAGTAAGAATGAAAAATCGATCCACTCATCAAATGTTGACATTGTATCTTATGATCTCTTCCACAGAATGAAAAAAATCGATCCACTCAATCAAATGTTGACATTGTATCTTACTGATCTCTTCCACAATGCGATGAATGATATTATTCATTCATATATCTCTTATGATGCATTATCTTAAATTTCACTATCCTTCATTTGTCTAATTTTTAATGCTTTTGCGATGAATTCCACAACTGATTTAATTACAAGTTCATCATCTGATGATAACACGACAGCGACATTTTATCTTTTCGCTATATGTAACTGGAAAAATGAACGATTTGCCCGCACTTCATTATAAGCAGTACAGTGGAACAGAAAGTGTTCTTCGTGGTCAATGATGTGTCTACATGCACGACAATGAGATTCTGGGGATGTTTCACATTTAAACCATCTTTTGTTCGCATTAAAACCATAAGTTCTCAGCCCGAATCTTGCGTAATTCATTCTGTGCCATTTATCTGTTATGACACTGAGAAACTTTTCAGAATGAAATACATTTTTAAATGAGAAAAACCAGCGATATTTTTCTTAGTTTTCCATATCTGAGTGCCAATTCTGTTTAAAAGAACAGATAAGCCTGTCTTTAAATTCCACAATGATCTGTTGCTCATTCCTACTTCCTGGGTCATCCACACTATTCCAAAACCCTGTTCTGAAAGGACTTTCAGCCAAGGATAAAAGTAATAAAAGAGGAGAATACGCTGTATCATGTAAATAGTATGTTACGATATGGAAGATAAAGGAACTGGAGTTTAAAGAAAGTAGGTTAAAGAAACTAAAAAATTCAGTCAATGATTCCAAAATGTTCTGTTCAGTGATACGATCTGTAAATAACGAGTTTTGTGTATAACAAAATCTCAGTTCAACAGTGGCATGACCTTTTGGGGGGCGTTTTTCATAGTTTTGACAATGAAATTAAGGAAGAAGAGGCCGGTGTGATAGAAGAGAATGAAATTGAGCCATTATTCAATCATCCTATATCCAGTGAAGAAGACGTTGCTGGTATTAAACATTTAAAATTAGGAAAGAGGATAACAAGAATATAGTGGTCCTTAGAATGGGTGGTGACCAATCAGTGCATGAAAAATGGTCGTATCGAAATGCAGATGTTCAAGTAGTTAATTCATATAAAATATCTAGGAGTGATATTTTCAGCAAAATTTACTTTCCGTTATGCATGGGAAGAATCTCTAAGAAAAGGCAAAAAAGGTAGTGTTGAAATTCTGAAATCCCAGAGAAAATTGATTTGTACAGACTGTAGTATATTTTGGAAAATGTTTGATGCATAGATAAAACCTCTTCTTACATATGCAGCTGAAATTTGGGGCTTACATGAAATTTCGCAGATGGAAAAAAGTGCATACGTATGATATGAAGCGTTTCCGTCAAGTACCTATTCATTCATCCGACACCATTTTATATGGACAGATAGGCAGATACCCTTTGTATATAAGTACATTTGTAAAATGTATTTAGTACTGTTTGAAGATCTTGAAGCTACCCCAGTCCTGTTTGAACAGGCAAGCCTATGATATGATGCTTAACAAAAAAGGTAAAGAAAACTGGGCTCATAAAGGAAGAGAGAGAGAGAGAGAGAGAGAGAGAGAGAGAGAGAGAGAGAGAGAAGCTAAACAAGTGTGCGAAGGAAGGAGAGGAGGCGAACGGACGGACATCCAGTTTGTTCAGTATCGGCAATGAATGGAACTGACCCTGTTCCATGAGAAGGAACACCACACAAGTGCCTCTCTTGTCTGTCTGGGTCTGTGGCTGGGAACACACCCACGTTATGCTAGAACAGACACACGAGTAGAACCTCTCCACGTCAGATCTCCCCTCAAAGTATGCGGTTGAGAAAGAATATACAAGGAAACAAAAATGAAACGAAACCGTTACTCAGTGTATGTGTGTGTGTGTGTGTGTGTGTGTGTGTGTGTGGGGTGTGTGTGTGACGAGATGGATGAGTGTTAGGTGGGTCCTCTAGGGGAAGGACTTGGAATAATTCCTCGATGAGAATTATCTTAACATTTCACCTACAGCCTCTCTCTTACTAGTGGTGGAAGGAGCAACTTTCAGGTACTAGTCATCAAAGAAATTTTTATTTTTGTTCTGGGTATTGTTAAAATACTAAAGAATGACTCTGCAGTGAGATAATTTTCCTTAGGCCTGTACTCTTAGAAGTACTTGTAGCTCTGAGAGACAGAATTGAAGAGAGAAGTTCAAACATTCAACATTTGAGTGAACAACAGAGAACTGACACAAGTTAAGTGCACTTTCACACATCAACTTTTATTGCTTACACATAGGTAAGTATTGGCGGGTCAATTCCATAGGCTAGGGTTTAATTCTCATTGGACTACCACAATGATGGGCCCTCCCTCACTCCTACTTTACTCGCTTGCACTCAGTGCAGCAAGCTTAAGTTGGCATACTGGGGGTCTGTCTAAGTTACACTGAATGTATATGGTTATTATACATCCACTTTGCTTGCAAGCACCCAGTGCTGTAGCCAAAGTGGTACTCAGACGGGTTCTCACTGTTTCATCATAAAGTGAGGGCAAGGGTCTGATGGGTTTGAGTCCAGGTGGTAAGCTAACTTAGCTTTGCATCGGAGAGGGTAGTTGATCTCTCCTGTGGTTGATGACTGCCCCACTGGTGTAGATTGGTTGTCTGGTGTCACCCTGGTTTTGGGCAAAGTCCCAGCTTCTGGTCCAGCCGCAATGTGTAGCGTGACCAGGATCCCAGTTCTGCAATAAAGAGAACTTGGTCTGTAGGTGAGAATCTGATGGCTGGTTGTTGAGTGCACACATTTACCCTTGTTTACTTTCAGTACAGGTGTGAGACTCAGCCAGCAAAGTTTTCTCTATGGTAGAGTTTCTGCTATAACTATTAATCTCCACTTTTGTTTAAAGGCTAAGTTAAGCTTACAAAAGGGTAGGAGACAGTAATACAATGTTACATAGTTTCAGTCAAACAACTCTTCCATGTTTCTTATGAATTAACTCACATTGACTTGGGCTACACTTAGTCCAAGTACACATGCGGTGTAGACTTAAAGTCACACACTACAAATCAATCCAACAATCACCAGTCTTTATAAATCAGCTAGGCAGTTTTTAACCCAGCACAGGCATAGTTTTCTTGATCAGAATTAATCATTGAATTGTCATCTTAACAGAGAGATTTGCATACTAGCAAAAGTCAGGGTGAACACAAAGAACAGTAGTCAGATTGTTAACAAAGGATCATAACCACTGGGAGAGAGCTTTTGCCATATGATGGTAAGCAAACTCCTACACAGAATAATCATTCATCAGTTTGATAAATGTGGCTAAGCATTTGTACAAGTTTACAATGTTAACACACACAGCATACATAAAATCAATACATAGATTCGAAAATGTGAAACAGAGTTCCAACTCACTTTTCCTGGGAATGAACAGTGAATGACTTGAGATCAAAGAGGTTACCAGGAGTTTCCCAGGCCTTCTCTAGTTGTCTCCTTTTTCTTCCACTGGTCTGGTCTACAGGCAGTCTTGAGGGGTCAGTGAAGTTGCGCCCCTGTGTGTCTGGTATAAATGTATTCTAACTGCCGAATTTAGTTGTGACAAC
>CM065720.1:75318412-75338412 GCA_033310375.1 Conus canariensis | reverse complement strand
TAGTATGGAACAAACCAATCCTGTGACGAAAAGCACGAACATCGAAATGATTAACTTCTTTCTTGATCACACTTAAAACCACCACTAGTGCTTACAATAACACTGGCTGACTCTACGTATATTCTCTCCTCTGCAAAGCTAGCGGGACAACACCAGAACAGGAAGACCTTCCAAACTCATTCCTTTCCTTCCCCAGTGCCCGGAGATGTAGGAAGGAGAGAGTGATTCAGGCATTAACAGCAGCCGTGATGACGATGCTCAGACTGACTCACGAGTTCCTGATTTCTCCCAGGACAGATCAGACCATCACAGAAGACTGTGGGAGACGTCTGGAAGCAGCAGCTGAGAAATGTGCCCTACCCTGGGGCAACAATGGGAGGGGTGGGTAGAAGGTTTATGGATAAGGGAGGGTTGAGAAACAGAACGGGTCAGAATCCCTACAGCTGCCTTCTTGGATTATGTTGTTTTTACGAGAGAGAGAGAGAGAGAGAGAGAGAGAGAGAGAGAGAGACAGACAGACAGACAGACAGACAGACAGACAGACAGACTGACAGACCAGACACAACTAGACCAAAACAGACACACAGATAAACTGATAGATGAACAGAAATATAAACAGAGAAAGAGAGAGAGAGTATCGGTAACTCTCTCTCTCTCTCTCTCTCTCTCTCTCTCTCTCCTCTCTCTCTCTCTCTCTCTCTCCAGTGTATGTGTTTATATATCAGTTCATCTGTCTGACTGTCTGTCTCTGTCTGGTTGTGTTTGTGTGTCTGTCTTTCTGTCTGTCTGACTCTCTCTCTCTCTCTCTCTCTCTCTCTCTCTCTCTCTCTCTCTCTCACACACACACACACACACACACACACACGCGCGCGCGCGCGCGTGAAGTGCACCACATATCACGCGGATAATCAATGGAGCACAAGCCATTTTATCATAAAAGAAAGGCTGCAGACGTACAGGGCCATAAGCACAGTCTATTTGAAAAAAATGTAATAAATTGAAGACAATCTGACTTGCACTTCAGTTCGCTGGTATGTAAAACTATTCTTGCACGGCCCTTGGAGAGAGAGAGAGAGAGAGAGAGAGAGAGAGAGAGAGAGAGAGAGAGAGAGAGAGAGAGAGAGAGAGAGAGAAAGACACAAAGAGAGACAAAGAGAGAGAGAGAGGAAGAAATGGGATAGGGAGACAGAGATATATGGAAAGAGGAAGCTGAAAGAATGGAGGAAAATAGAGAAGAAGGAGGATGTGTGGGAAAGCAGATTGGTGAGGGAGGAAAGGCGTGGTATAGTGGATTGATACTATGCCCCTTCAGTAATAAGCTGGCCAGCGTGATGAGTTTGTTTCTCCAATGACAGTTCCACTTCCAACAGCTGCTGAACTATTCGAAATCAACTTGTATGTACTCTCATCACCCCCGCTGATCCCAACCCTCCATCGCTCTCTTTCACCCTACAACCCGAGTTTTTTGGGGGTTTTTCCCATGTTCACACAGTGCAGGCTTCCAAAGGTGGTGCAGGATTGGTCCCAACTGGTTTGTTCAGCAATTGAAGACAGTACCTCTCTGAGTCATAACTCTTTTATATCAATGTCGTACAACACAATAATTTTAGTTTAAAGTACATCAGAGATAGATACCAAGTGGACCGGAATTAAAAATTTCAGATAACACGCAAAGTAATGAGTGATTATTTAAAATATTTTCAGTGGATACTGGTGCACTGGCTGACAACTGATCTGCTAACTTTATCTTAGGAACAAAGTGCCTAACTCCTGGGCAGTGAAGAAGTAGGTGGTTTACACTTATTTGTTTGCCACATATGCAATGTATATTTTTAGAATACTTTGTTCTAAAAGCATTTAATCGGAACCTATACATCAAACTAGTAACATGTTTGGAATGCATTACAGATAAATTGTTTAAAAAGGATTTCGGATTCGCTGCATTCTTTACTTGTACACAGTGCTGGTAATACTGACAATTTGTTTTCTTGTGCAGTTCAGCAACCTGATTTTGAGACACTTTTTCTATGCGCTGGTTAAATTAATGCAGATCTAGTCGAATGTTGAGATGCTGTGACCCTTCTTTTTTTTGCTGCCCTTTTAGCCGCATGATCTGCCCACTCGTTTGGGGGTGATTCCGGAGTGAGAAGGAATCCAGCAAAAGGTAATACTGGTACCCTTTAGAGACAACTCATGAATAATATGTTTTATTTCAATAGTCATTTCTAGTCGTTTTTTTTTATAGCTCGGGATTTAATGGCTTGTAAAACAGACTTTGAGTCCACACAGAATAAGATTTTGCATGTATCCGTCGAAAGATCTACAATGTAATTTAATGCCATAAGTATGGCTACAAGTTCAGCAGTAAAAATGGAATAATGTTTACCAATGTAGTATCGTTTTTCTGTTTTTAATGAGGGTATTACAAAAGCTGCACCAGTATTTCCATCATCAAGAACTGATCCATCGGTGTATATCTTTAGGTAGTCTGTATACTTACTTTCCAAGTGGGAATCAACTAAACATTTTAATAGGTGTGTGTGTGTGTGTGTGTGTGTGTGTGTGTGTGTGTGTGTGTGTGTGTGTGTGTGTGTGTGTGTGTGTGTTATTCTCAATGAATAGTCTGTGCTAAACAGAAACAGAGTCAGGATCATGACCGCCTAGAGATGACCATCAGGCAGGGACCTGTCAGATATTCACAGTGTCTGTGGATCAGCAAGCTGGAAGAAGGAGCCCTATTGCTCTCCCCTTCCGTCTTCTTTAGGCTTCTGTGAACTGCATAAGGTACCCTTTTACTCCGAGGTATCTCTCTACCACGGGATGAACGGAAAAGGGTTTACTACCCGTAAAAGTTCAGACTCCACGAATGGTTTTAGCTCACGACAGTCAGCTCTGGAGACAAACGCACTAACCATTTCATTGTAGATGGCTGGCTGGTGGGTTGGTAGTCTCCTCTCTCTCTCTCTCTCTCTCTCTCTCTCTCTCTCTCTCTCTCTCTCTCTCTCTCTCTCTCTCTCTCACCTGTACAGACAGACATCCGTATATAACAGGCTTACTGCAGGATCCTGCTATACTTGCTAAAGGGAGGCACTTCCATGAACGCTAAAGGGAAATGCTCAAAATTCTAGTAGATCCAACAGCATAGTAGAAAGAAACTCGTGGAGAGCGTGGCAGCAGAGAATCCTCAGAAGAGAAGCCCCCTTCAAGCAAGTGTTTCGGCCCTTATCTCCTGACACTCTAGGGGGGTTGGGCCACACCCGGTTCATGACTCCGGATGTCCCTCTGCTGCCCCTTTTTTTTTTCCCATCTTGGGACGAGCCATGGCTGGGATTCGAACCCATGACCCTCTGGACATGCTCATTTTCCACTTAATGACTCGCGCTTTAACCACTGAGCCACAGGGACACCTGATATTTGTAGGGAAATTAAGCCTTATGAAGTTCACTTTTGTTCCTCCTTGACCAGATCCAGCTTGAACACCCCTCTGCCGCTTCTGCCATTGCTTTCAGGGCTCTGGTTTTTTCCTTCCCTGCAACTGAGAGCTGTTTCATGAGGCTGTATGCAGACGTTCCTACAAACCCCCTAGCTCCAATTTCTGCAGTGAGGACTTTGACCTGATAGCCTTCTCTCCTCAGGCTGTTTGCCAGATCAGCATACTTTTCAGTCTTGTAGATTTGAGCTGCCTCCATTCTGTTCTCATATGGCACCGTGAGCTCGATCATGATCAGCTGCTTGGTTGACTTAGAGTGGACTACTATGTCTGGTCTCATGCCACTCTTGCTGATGATCTCTGGGTGACTTCCATTCTGGGAGGTCTGCAGTGCACTCCCAGTCATCTGCCCCGTCCAGCAGGCTCTGCCTGCATGTTTCGAGTGGCACTGTTGTTCTTGGCCATGACTTGCTGCCTCCTGCCGTGAAGAATGTTGCGGGTGCTTTTGGAGTCCTTATTTTCCCTTTTGTGGTGTTGGTACTAGCCCAGACTACTTGTACAATCTCTTTGAGCACTTGGTTGTGCCTCCATGTGTACCTTCCTTGAGCCAGGGCTACTTTACATGAGCTTAGGACATGCTCCACTGTTTGTTTTTCATGGCAGAGGGGGCATGCAGGATCGTCTGTTTTCCCCCACTTCACCAGGTTTGCATTTGAGGGCAGAAGGTCATATGCAGATCTGAGAATGAAGCTGATCCTGAGAGGGGCCATGTGCCAAATGTCATTCCAAGTGAGACTTCTTTGGAGTGCATTCTCCCACGTTGTCCATTGCCCTTGCTGGCTCTGCTGGACTGCTTTTTGGAGTCTTTTTTGGTCTTCTTCTTTTCTCATCTCCTGAATCATCATGTCTCTTTTGGCTTTCCCTTTGGCCTTTGACCACCATTCAGTTTTGGTCACCCCCAGTCCTTGTCTGTTGGTCTGTGTGTGTCCTGTTATTTCTCTGATCTTGAGACTTTCTTTTGCAGAATCCATCGCCTCTTGAACTTTCCATTTTCTGCCTGTCTTCAGCTGGGGCTTGATTGCTTCTACCACCTTGTCTCCTGAGTCCTCCAGCATGCTTTTAAGTCTGATCTTCCCTGCTTTGTATTCCTCCAGGATGGATTTCAGTGGTAGTTTCAGCTTTGCTTGGCGACAGTACAGCGCTATGTCAGTCAGACAGGGTGGGACACCAAGCCATTTCCTTGTGAACTTGTTGATTTTGGCTTCCATTGCCTCCACTATGCTGGTGCAGATGTCGTATATCATAAGAGGCCATAGGAGCTTTGGTATCAGCATGAACTGCAGACACCAGACCTTGTATTTGCCAGGGAGCCCACACTGGTCAATGGTCTCCAAGCCTTCCTCCGCCATCTGCTTGGTTTCTTTTGCTCTTTGTGTGTCTTTCAGCGTATCATCATACCATCTTCCAAGGCTCTTGACTGGTTCTTCTGTGACTGTTGGAATGGCCTGGTTGGCAACACTGAAGACCACAGATCCGGCCACTTTTCCTTTCCTCAGTGAGAGACTCCGTGATTTCTTTGGCTTGAACTTCATTCTGGATGAGGCAACTATGTCGTCCAGCCTCTCCAGCACATGACGTGTCTCGTCTTCTCTGGATGAAATCACTGTAGTGTCATCCATGAAGGCCTTGAGAGGAGGCATCTTGTATCCATCGCCAAGGTCTGTTTGTCTCGCGTTGTTTGATGCTGCTTTCAAGATGAGTTCCATTGCCAGCACGAACAGTATTGGGGAAATTGCACAGCCCATTGCAATACCCACTTCCAAGTTGATCCAGTCTGTTGTGTACTCCTTGGTAGAGAACCGCATTGAGAAGCCATTGAAGTACTTCTTGAGCATGTCGCGGATGTTCTTTGGCACATGGTATATCTCAAGAGCCAACTGTATCATCTCATGGGGCACAGATCCATATGCGTTTGCCAGATCAAGCCACACTACGTCCAGGTCTCTCTTTTCTGTTTTTGCTTTTTGGATTGCGTCCCAGATCATTGTGGCGTGTTCTACACAGCCAGCCACGCCTGGGATGCCACCTTTCTGGACTGACACATCCAAGTACTTGTTTTCCATCAGGTACTTGGTCAGCCTTGCTGCCATGACAGAGAAGAAGATTTTCCCTTCGACGTTCAGTAGTGATATTGGCCTGAACTGGCTGATGTCACTTGAGTTTTGCTCTTTGGGGATGTACACACCATCTGCCGTCATCCACTGGCCGCTGATCTTCTGGTTTCTCCAAGCCGATCGCAGCAGCCTGTGGAGCCACTCCAGCACCTTGGGACATTTCTTGTAAAGCTGGTAAGGTATTCCGTTTGGCCCTGGTGATGATTTGGCTCTGCTTTGTCGACCACCTTCTTGATTTCCGCCAACGTTGGAGGCTTGCCATTGAACTGTTCCTCAGGGTTGGTTGGCCACACCAGACCTTGAATGTCGAGTGGTGCTTTGCTCTGTGGGTCAGAGTATGTTTTCCTCAGATGCTGCTCAAGAACTCCTTTGTCCACACTTAGGGTCCCAGATTTTGGCTGCTCAAACAGTGTTCTGGCAAACTGGAAGGGGTCTCTGAAGAAGCGCTCTTGTGTCTTCTTCTTTTTGCTCTTCCTCTTCCTCGCAGATTCCGCTTTGCTGAGGGCGCTGTGTTTTTCTTTCAGGTCTTTCCACAGTTTTTCCAAGCCTTGTTTTTCAGCTGGCAGTGCGGTCTTCATTTGCATCTTGAGGTTTTTCTTTTGGACCCTGATCTTGTCCATCTTTTCTTGGCGTCTGGATTTCTTTGGAGGTGTTTTCTCTTTGGGTAGTTTTGCTCCATAGGCGTCTCTACATGTGGCATACACAATGTCCCCATATGTGGCTAGTTTGTGTTCCAGGGTGCTTTTCCCTATCAGTGCATCGAGTCTTTGGACGATTTTTGCATCCAGTTTCTCCCAATCTTCAGTTTCGTTTGCTCGTGGCAGGTTGAGTTTCAGGCGCCTGGCATCGAGGGCCTGTGCAAATTCCTCATCCGAACCAACAGCGTGGATGTCCTTGGCACTGTGGTTTAAATCCTGGCCTTGGTCTTCCGACGTCTTATCTGCTGATGCAGTGCGCTGCTGCTCATTCAGATGAGTCTTCACACATCCCATCTTTGTTCTGTGGATCTTCATGCCACGGATGGTAGCGAAACGCTTTCCACAGACACATGGATATTCCATTTGGTCCATGTTCATAGTCCGTTTGGGATTTGCAGTCATGATTGGTTGAGCACCGATGGATTCATCATTCTCTCCCCCTTTCGGTGAATCCTGGGAGCATCTTTTCCTTTTATTCTTAGTAGCCACATGTTTAAGGCAAAGTGGGGAGCCAGCCCACAGAGCCCTTGGTTCTGGTCTTTCCCAGTGTCCTCCGGTCTTTCCCGGACGTCCTCCGGCCTATTCCCGGAAGTCAATGGTTTACCCATGCATCAGTAGAAAGAAACTCGTGGAGAGCGTGGCAGCAGAGAATCCTCAGAAGAGAAGCCCCCTTCAAGCAAGTGTTTCGGCCCTTATCTCCTGACACTCTAGGGGGGTTGGGCCACACCCGGTTCATGACTCCGGATGTCCCTCTGCTGCCCCTTTTTTTTTCCATCTTGGGACGAGCCATGGCTGGGATTCGAACCCATGACCCTCTGGACATGCTCATTTTCCACTTAATGACTCGCGCTTTAACCACTGAGCCACAGGGACACCTGATATTTGTAGGGAAATTAAGCCGTATGAAGTTCACTTTTGTTCCTCCTTGACCAGATCCAGCTTGAACACCCCTCTGCCGCTTCTGCCATTGCTTTCAGGGCTCTGGTTTTTTCCTTCCCTGCAACTGAGAGCTGTTTCATGAGGCTGTATGCAGACGTTCCTACAAACCCCCTAGCTCCAATTTCTGCAGTGAGGACTTTGACCTGATAGCCTTCTCTCCTCAGGCTGTTTGCCAGATCAGCATACTTTTCAGTCTTGTAGATTTGAGCTGCCTCCATTCTGTTCTCATATGGCACCGTGAGCTCGATCATGATCAGCTGCTTGGTTGACTTAGAGTGGACTACTATGTCTGGTCTCATGCCACTCTTGCTGATGATCTCTGGGTGACTCTTCCATTCTGGGAGGTCTGCAGTGCACTCCCAGTCATCTGCCCCGTCCAGCAGGCTCTGCCTGCATGTTTCGAGTGGTACTGTTGCTCTTGGCCATGACTTGCTGCCTCCTGCCGTGAAGAATGTTGCGGGTGCTTTTGGAGTCCTTATTTTCCCTTTTGTGGTGTTGGTACTAGCCCAGACTACTTGTACAATCTCTTTGAGCACTTGGTTGTGCCTCCATGTGTACCTTCCTTGAGCCAGGGCTACTTTACATGAGCTTAGGACATGCTCCATACATGTTAAGTGTATGAAACAATACAAACAAGAGCAATCAGAGAGAGAGAGAGAGGAGAGAGAGAGAGAGAGAGAGAGAGAGAGAGAGAGAGAGAACTCAAACTCAAACCCAAAGTCAAATAGTTTAATTGCAAAGGCCACCGACCTATCTGCAATGAGGTCAAGAACAGAAGTAGAACACACACGCGCCCGGCGCATAGATTATGAAAGTAAATATTTGCATAACAAAATGTTCTTCCTGAAATTATTCTGGCATTTTTTTGTGTTAACTGACAACAGTTCCTGTCTTCGTCTTAGTGCTTTAAAAATGAACATAGCTACAGGGCGAGTTACAATTCTCTTTTCATTTTACAGTAACAGAAGCAATGACACTTGATGAACATTTCTATTATAAGGCAGAATGTATTTATCTCTTAAATCTTTATAGGATGGACAAACAGTCACAAAATGTATTTTGTCCTCCATTTGATTACAGAATGAACAGTTTTTGGAGTTTAGTGTATATCTTTGATGGACATTCAAATCACTAATACCAAGTCGAAATCTGACGAACACTTTGCGAAATTTAGGAATTGTTATATTAGTTGAATATTCCTCAGGCTGCCATAAGTATTTGAAGGTACGATATGTTGAATATTTGTCACTATTAAGTATTTTACTATCCCAATTTTGTCTATAACAGTCTATCATGCCTTGTTTTAGCTCACGTAAAAACTGTTTTTTCATAATTCACACCACCATTTAACCAAACAAAAGAAAAGCCATAAGTATCCAAACAATGTTTTATCGAAGATACTCAATTTATTTGTACACTCCGATTTCTAGTACACTGAAATAATTTAGATTTGTCCATTTCATATGCTTGTTTTGGTAGTCTAGCAAGTGACAGATTTTGCAATTTGAACCAGTAGCGCATTGATTTTATTGCACCATCTACATACAAAGGATGGCTTCCTAGCTCACCGTATACCATTGTATTTTGGGTATTCGGGCGTACATTTAAAAAGTATTTGCATGCAAACAAATGAGGTAATTCAATTACATGTAGATGACACAGTACCCAGACTTCTGCTGCATATGTTCCACTTGCGCAATTAAAAGTTTAAAAAGAGACTTCTATTCATTGTTCCCAAAGAGAGAGAGAGAGAGAGAGAGAGAGAGAGAGAGAGAGAGAGAGAGAGAGAGACAGAGAGAGAGAGAGAAAGAGAGAGAGAGATGTGCACACACACACACACACACACACACACATATATATATATATATATATATATATATATATATATATATATGTGTGTGTGTGTGTGTGTGTGTGTGTGTGTGTGGAAAATCATAAAAAGCGCATCATCATACAGCAATATTTCAAAAAGGTGCAATCTATGTTTAACTGAAAAGTGGTTAATACTATGCAAACCACACTTAGCAACTCTAAACACCAAAACAGAAATAGTAAACAACTGCAGGCATAAATGGAAATCGTTGTTAGTGAATACACCCAAAACAAAAATCTGAAAACCTCAAAAAACACGTGCAGCCAACCCGCACGTGCAAACAACCGCAAACGGGAGCCCACACGCTATATAACACCGGCGGTGGGCAAACCAAAATCATCCTGACGACAGCGCAAGCTAGAAACAAATTTGTAGATTGCCTTTTAAACCTTATTTTTAACTAATATATATATATATATATATATATATACGCACATACAGAGAGAGACAGTTAGATCCATAGATATACAGATACATAGAAAAATACATACATCCATACACACATACTTGCATACATACATAGAAGCATGCATGCATGCATACACACATACATACCTACCTACCTACATATATACATAATGCATGCACACATACATGCCTGCATACATGTATACATGCATGCATGATACATACATACATACATGCATACACACATATATACATACATACATACATACATGCATACATACATACATACATACATACGTACATACATACACACATACACACATACATACATACACACATACATACATACATACATACATACAGACATACATACATACATACATACATACATACATACATACATACATACATACATACCTGAACACATATGTAGAAATATAGATAATCATTCAGTTACATAGATGAATTTCTTTCGACACACACACACACACACACACACACACACACACACACACATATATATATATATATATATATATATATATATATAATAGACTAATAAATTCCAAGGATAAGTAACCAAGCACCATTCCAGCAACTTGGAGACTATAACCTTGCTGAAGGCTCATTTTGAGAAGCATTTATTATTCCCCATTCACCCTCTCAAGCACATACTGTTAGTTAGGCAGAATTAACTGCCACTGCAGATATGAATGATTATCTCCCCTATTTCTTCACTCTAAGACATAAGAGCAAGTTTTGTCTTATATATATATATATATATATATATATATATATATATATATATATATATATATATGAAACTTGGATTTTAAAAAAACGAACAAAAACTCAACATTTGATTAAACCATGGGATCGTATGATGGTGCCGAAACATGTGAACTAGTCGGACTATTCATGCTATCCAACATCCAAAAACAACTTGGAAAACAGGTCGGTTTGTACAGAGATGACGGCCTCGCTGCATTAAACAATAATCCAAGAACTTCCGAAAACAAGAAAAAAGAATTATGTAAAATCTTCAAAAACCACAATTTAAAAATCACAATAGAAGCAAATAAAAAAGTAGTGAATTACCTAGATATAACATTAGACCTCAATGGAAATGTGTACAAACCATACAAAAACCCAATGACACACCAATCTATGTAAACATCAAAAGCAACCACCCACCATCTATACTAAAAACAATACCCAATGGGATAAACAAGAGACTATCCAACCTATCATGCAATGAAAATGCATTCAATGATGCAGCAACACAATACCAAGAAGCATTCCAAAAAAGTGGTTACAATTACAAACTACAATACAGCCCAGACAATAACACGAACAGAAATAAGAAAAACAGAAAAAGGAAGATCATATGGTACAACCCACCATATGATGGACAAGTAAAAACAAATGTAGGAAAAGAATTCTTTAAAATCTTGGCAACATCATTTCCAAAAGAACACAAACTGTCCAAAATATTCAACAAAAACACCATTAAACTATCATACTCATGTATGCCCAACCTCAAAAACATAATTGACTCATCTAACAAAATGAAAAGCAACACAAAAGAGAAGGGTGCTGAAAGGACATCTTGCAATTGCACCAAAAAAGAACAGTGCCCCTAAGCAACAAATGTCTTCACAGCAATATTGTATACCAAGCTACGGTAACATCAGAAAATGAAAAAGAAACATACATAGGGATTACTGAAAACACTTTCAAAACCAGATACGCAAACCATAAACAATCATTCAAAAATGAAAAATACAAAAATCAAACAGAACTGAGTAAATACATCTGGAAACTCAAAGATAAAAAATAGACTACAGCATATCATGGAAAATCATAAAAAGAGCAACACCATACAACAATATTTCAAACAAATGCAATCTATGCTCCACAGAAAAATGGTTAATATTATGCAAACCATACTTAGCAAGTCTGAACACAAAAGTAGAAGTAGTGAATAATTGCAGGCACAAGTGGAAATCTTTGCTAGCACATTCCCCCTGAACAGGCCCTAACAAAAACCACAGGCCTCACGTGCAGCAAATGAGATCGGCACGAACACACTGAGATGAAATCAGGTCTCGCACGCCATAAAAGATCGTTGGCGTGCCACAAAAAAGACATCCTGAGGAGAGATATATATCTTATATCTTGAAACAAGCTTGTAGATTGATTTTAGCACTCCATTTAAAAAAAAAAAATTTAACAAATGTTGCTCCCCAAAGGGTTGAGCCCTTTCAGATTTTTTAAGGATGTTTTAATACTGTTAATGATATATATATATATATATATATATATATATATATATATACAATAAATTAATAAATTCCAAGGATAAGTACCGAGCACCATTCCAGCAATTTACAGAGCAGCTTGGTGTTGCAATGACTGCAAGAAATATTCAATTATAAACAAAGCTTGCTCTTAAGTCTTAGATTGAAGAAATAGGGGGAGATAAGCATTCGTATCTGCAGTGGTAGATCATTCTACCTAACTAACAGTATGTGCTTGAGTGGGTGAATAGGGAAAAATAAAATAAATGCTTCTCAAAATGAGCCTTCAGCAAGCTTATAGTCTCCAAGAAGGAGACAATCTCCAATGGGGAGGAAAGCCACTAACATATAACTCCTGGTCAGATACCGATATTTCGAAACCTGATTGTTTCTCCTCAGTGACCGCGGAAAGTGGTAATTTGACTCCTCTGCCTTTTCGGTTTTAAGAGGAATGCTATCCCAGAAAAGGCTGGTGTGCAATACCGTAGTATGTTTGTTGAGTTTTCAAAAAACCAACCAAAGGTGCCACCTAAGAAGCAAAAGAAAATCATGAAAGAGCAAAACAAGCTACATTTTCTTGTGAAAAGTAGAAAATATAAAAAGATAACCTCTTAAGACACAAGTGCTGAGGGCCAGTTCTTGGAATGAATCCGCAAGGGACTAAATTACAATAAACTAAATTTGGAATTTATTAGTTTATTGTAATTTAGTCCCTTGCGGATTCATTCCAAGAACTGGCCCTCAGCACTTGTGTCTTAAGAGGTTATCTTTTTATATTTTCTACTTTTCACAAGAAAATGTAGCTTGTTTTGCTCTTTCATGATTTTCTTTTGCTTCTTAGGTGGCACCTTTGGTTGGTTTTTTGAAAACTCAACAAACATACTACGGTATTGCACACCAGCCTTTTCTGGGATAGCATTCCTCTTAAAACCGAAAAGGCAGAGGAGTCAAATTACCACTTTCCGCGGTCACTGAGGAGAAACAATCAGGTTTCGAAATATCGGTATCTGACCAGGAGTTATATGTTAGTGGCTTTCCTCCCCATTGGAGATTGTCTCCTTTTTGGAGACTATAAGCTTGCTGAAGGCTCATTTTGAGAAGCATTTATTTTATTTTTCCCTATTCACCCACTCAAGCACATACTGTTAGTTAGGTAGAATGATCTACCACTGCAGATACGAATGCTTATCTCCCCCTATTTCTTCAATCTAAGACTTAAGAGCAAGCTTTGTTTATAATTGAATATTTCTTGCAGTCATTGCAACACCAAGCTGCTCTGTAAATTGCTGGAATGGTGCTCGGTACTTATCCTTGGAATTTATTAGTTTATTGTAGAAAGAAACTCGTGGAGAGCGTGGCAGCAGAGAGTCCTCAGAAGAGAAGCCCCCTTCAAGCAAGTGTTTCGGCCCTTATCTCCTGACACTCTAGGGGGGTTGGGCCACACCCGGTTCATGACTCCGGATGTCCCTCTGCTGCCCCTTTTTTTTTTCCCATCTTGGGACGAGCCATGGCTGGGATTCGAACCCATGACCCTCTGGACATGCTCATTTTCCACTTAATGACTCGCGCTTTAACCACTGAGCCACAGGGACACCTGATATTTGTAGGGAAATTAAGCCTTATGAAGTTCACTTTTGTTCCTCCTTGACCAGATCCAGCTTGAACACCCCTCTGCCGCTTCTGCCATTGCTTTCAGGGCTCTGGATTTTTCCTTCCCTGCAACTGAGAGCTGTTTCATGAGGCTGTATGCAGACGTTCCTACAAACCCCCTAGCTCCAATTTCTGCAGTGAGGACTTTGACCTGATAGCCTTCTCTCCTCAGGCTGTTTGCCAGATCAGCATACTTTTCAGTCTTGTAGATTTGAGCTGCCTCCATTCTGTTCTCATATGGCACCGTGAGCTCGATCATGATCAGCTGCTTGGTTGACTTAGAGTGGACTACTATGTCTGGTCTCATGCCACTCTTGCTGATGATCTCTGGGTGACTCTTCCATTCTGGGAGGTCTGCAGTGCACTCCCAGTCATCTGCCCCGTCCAGCAGACTCTGCCTGCATGTTTCGAGTGGCACTGTTGTTCTTGGCCATGATTTGCTGCCTCCTGCCGTGAAGAATGTTGCGGGTGCTTTTGGAGTCCTGATTTTCTCTTTTGTGGTGTTGGTACTAGCCCAGACTACTTGTACAATCTCTTTGAGCACTTGGTTGTGCCTCCATGTGTACCTTCCTTGAGCCAGGGCTACTTTACATGAGCTTAGGACATGCTCCACTGTTTGTTTTTCATGGCAGAGGGGGCATGCAGGATCGTCTGTTTTCCCCCACTTCACCAGGTTTGCATTTGAGGGCAGAAGGTCATATGCAGATCTGAGAATGAAGCTGATCCTGAGAGGGGCCATGTGCCAAATGTCATTCCAAGTGAGACTTCTTTGGAGTGCATTCTCCCACGTTGTCCATTGCCCTTGCTGGCTCTGCTGGACTGCTTTTTGGAGTCTTTTTTGGTCTTCTTCTTTTCTCATCTCCTGAATCATCATGTCTCTTTTGGCTTTTCCTTTGGCCTTTGACCACCATTCAGTTTTGGTCACCCCCAGTCCTTGTCTGTTGGTCTGTGTGTGTCCTGTTATTTCTCTGATCTTGAGACTTTCTTTTGCAGAATCCATCGCCTCTTGAACTTTCCATTTTCTGCCTGTCTTCAGCTGGGGCTTGATTGCTTCTACCACCTTGTCTCCTGAGTCCTCCAGCATGCTTTTAAGTCTGATCTTCCCTGCTTTGTATTCCTCCAGGATGGATTTCAGTGGTAGTTTCAGCTTTGCTTGGCGACAGTACAGCACTATGTCAGTCAGACAGGGTGGGACACCAAGCCATTTCCTTGTGAACTTGTTGATTTTGGCTTCCATTGCCTCCACTATGCTGGTGCAGATGTCGTATATCATCAGAGGCCATAGGAGCTTTGGTATCAGCATGAACTGCAGACACCAGACCTTGTATTTGCCAGGGAGCCCACACTGGTCAATGGTCTCCAAGCCTTCCTCCGCCATCTGCTTGGTTTCTTTTGCTCTTTGTGTGTCTTTCAGCGTATCATCATACCATCTTCCAAGGCTCTTGACTGGTTCTTCTGTGACTGTTGGAATGGCCTGGTTGGCAACACTGAAGACCACAGATCCGGCCACTTTTCCTTTCCTCAGTGAGAGACTCCGTGATTTCTTTGGCTTGAACTTCATTCTGGATGAGGCAACTATGTCGTCCAGCCTCTCCAGCACATGACGTGTCTCGTCTTCTCTGGATGAAATCACTGTAGTGTCATCCATGAAGGCCTTGAGAGGAGGCATCTTGTATCCATCGCCAAGGTCTGTTTGTCTCGCGTTGTTTGTTGCTGCTTTCAAGATGAGTTCCATTGCCAGCACGAACAGTATTGGGGAAATTGCACAGCCCATTGCAATGCCCACTTCCAAGTTGATCCAGTCTGTTGTGTACTCCTTGGTAGAGAACCGCATTGAGAAGCCATTGAAGTACTTCTTGAGCATGTCGCGGATGTTCTTTGGCACATGGTATATCTCAAGAGCCAACTGTATCATCTCATGGGGCACAGATCCATATGCGTTTGCCAGATCAAGCCACACTACGTCCAGGTCTCTCTTTTCTGTTTTTGCTTTTTGGATTGCGTCCCAGATCATTGTGGCGTGTTCTACACAGCCAGCCACGCCTGGGATGCCACCTTTCTGGACTGACACATCCAAGTACTTGTTTTCCATCAGGTACTTGGTCAGCCTTGCTGCCATGACAGAGAAGAAGATTTTCCCTTCGACGTTCAGTAGTGATATTGGCCTGAACTGGCTGATGTCACTTGAGTTTTGCTCTTTGGGGATGTACACACCATCTGCCGTCATCCACTGGCCGCTGATCTTCTGGTTTCTCCAAGCCGATCGCAGCAGCCTGTGGAGCCACTCCAGCACCTTGGGACATTTCTTGTAAAGCTGGTAAGGTATTCCGTTTGGCCCTGGTGATGATTTGGCTCTGGCTTTGTCGACCACCTTCTTGATTTCCGCCAACGTTGGAGGCTGGCCATTGAACTGTTCCTCAGGGTTGGTTGGCCACACCAGACCTTGAATGTCGAGTGGTGCTTTGCTCTGTGGGTCAGAGTATGTTTTCCTCAGATGCTGCTCAAGAACTCCTTTGTCCACACTTAGGGTCCCAGATTTTGGCTGCTCAAACAGTGTTCTGGCAAACTGGAAGGGGTCTCTGAAGAAGCGCTCTTGTGTCTTCTTCTTTTTGCTCTTCCTCTTCCTCGCAGATTCCGCTTTGCTGAGGGCGCTGTGTTTTTCTTTCAGGTCTTTCCACAGTTTTTCCAAGCCTTGTTTTTCAGCTGGCAGTGCGGTCTTCATTTGCATCTTGAGGTTTTTCTTTTGGACCCTGATCTTGTCCATCTTTTCTTGGCGTCTGGATTTCTTTGGAGGTGTTTTCTCTTTGGGTAGTTTTGCTCCATAGGCGTCTCTACATGTGGCATACACAATGTCCCCATATGTGGCTAGTTTGTGTTCCAGGGTGCTTTTCCCTATCAGTGCATCGAGTCTTTGGACGATTTTTGCATCCAGTTTCTCCCAATCTTCAGTTTCGTTTGCTCGTGGCAGGTTGAGTTTCAGGCGCCTGGCATCGAGGGCCTGTGCAAATTCCTCATCCGAACCAACAGCGTGGATGTCCTTGGCACTGTGGTTTAAATCCTGGCCTTGGTCTTCCGACGTCTTATCTGCTGATACAGTGCGCTGCTGCTCATTCAGATGAGTCTTCACACATCCCATCTTTGTTCTGTGGATCTTCATGCCACGGGTGGTAGCGAAACGCTTTCCACAGACACATGGATATTCCATTTGGTCCATGTTCATAGTCCGTTTGGGATTTGCAGTCATGATTGGTTGAGCACCGATGGATTCATCATTCTCTCCCCCTTTCGGTGAATCCTGGGAGCATCTTTTCCTTTTATTCTTTGTAGCCACATGTTTAAGGCAAAGTGGGGAGCCAGCCCACAGAGCCCTTGGTTCTGGTCTTTCCCAGTGTCCTCCGGTCTTTCCGGACGTCCTCCGGCCTATTCCCGGAAGTCAATGGTTTACCCATGCATCAGTAGAAAGAAACTCGTGGAGAGCGTGGCAGCAGAGAGTCCTCAGAAGAGAAGCCCCCTTCAAGCAAGTGTTTCGGCCCTTATCTCCTGACACTCTAGGGGGGTTGGGCCACACCCGGTTCATGACTCCGGATGTCCCTCTGCTGCCCCTTTTTTTTTCCCATCTTGGGACGAGCCATGGCTAGGATTCGAACCCATCACCCTCTGGACATGCTCATTTTCCACTTAATGACTCGCGCTTTAACCACTGAGCCACAGGGACACCTGATATTTGTAGGGAAATTAAGCCTTATGAAGTTCACTTTTGTTCCTCCTTGACCAGATCCAGCTTGAACACCCCTCTGCCGCTTCTGCCATTGCTTTCAGGGCTCTGGATTTTTCCTTCCCTGCAACTGAGAGCTGTTTCATGAGGCTGTATGCAGACGTTCCTACAAACCCCTAGCTCCAATTTCTGCAGTGAGGACTTTGACCTGATAGCCTTCTCTCCTCAGGCTGTTTGCCAGATCAGCATACTTTTCAGTCTTGTAGATTTGAGCTGCCTCCATTCTGTTCTCATATGGCACCGTGAGCTCGATCATGATCAGCTGCTTGGTTGACTTAGAGTGGACTACTATGTCTGGTCTCATGCCACTCTTGCTGATGATCTCTGGGTGACTCTTCCATTCTGGGAGGTCTGCAGTGCACTCCCAGTCATCTGCCCCGTCCAGCAGACTCTGCCTGCATGTTTCGAGTGGCACTGTTGTTCTTGGCCATGATTTGCTGCCTCCTGCCGTGAAGAATGTTGCGGGTGCTTTTGGAGTCCTGATTTTCTCTTTTGTGGTGTTGGTACTAGCCCAGACTACTTGTACAATCTCTTTGAGCACTTGGTTGTGCCTCCATGTGTACCTTCCTTGAGCCAGGGCTACTTTACATGAGCTTAGGACATGCTCCACTGTTTGTTTTTCATGGCAGAGGGGGCATGCAGGATCGTCTGTTTTCCCCCACTTCACCAGGTTTGCATTTGAGGGCAGAAGGTCATATGCAGATCTGAGAATGAAGCTGATCCTGAGAGGGGCCATGTGCCAAATGTCATTCCAAGTGAGACTTCTTTGGAGTGCATTCTCCCACGTTGTCCATTGCCCTTGCTGGCTCTGCTGGACTGCTTTTTGGAGTCTTTTTTGGTCTTCTTCTTTTCTCATCTCCTGAATCATCATGTCTCTTTTGGCTTTTCCTTTGGCCTTTGACCACCATTCAGTTTTGGTCACCCCCAGTCCTTGTCTGTTGGTCTGTGTGTGTCCTGTTATTTCTCTGATCTTGAGACTTTCTTTTGCAGAATCCATCGCCTCTTGAACTTTCCATTTTCTGCCTGTCTTCAGCTGGGGCTTGATTGCTTCTACCACCTTGTCTCCTGAGTCCTCCAGCATGCTTTTAAGTCTGATCTTCCCTGCTTTGTATTCCTCCAGGATGGATTTCAGTGGTAGTTTCAGCTTTGCTTGGCGACAGTACAGCACTATGTCAGTCAGACAGGGTGGGACACCAAGCCATTTCCTTGTGAACTTGTTGATTTTGGCTTCCATTGCCTCCACTATGCTGGTGCAGATGTCGTATATCATCAGAGGCCATAGGAGCTTTGGTATCAGCATGAACTGCAGACACCAGACCTTGTATTTGCCAGGGAGCCCACACTGGTCAATGGTCTCCAAGCCTTCCTCCGCCATCTGCTTGGTTTCTTTTGCTCTTTGTGTGTCTTTCAGCGTATCATCATACCATCTTCCAAGGCTCTTGACTGGTTCTTCTGTGACTGTTGGAATGGCCTGGTTGGCAACACTGAAGACCACAGATCCGGCCACTTTTCCTTTCCTCAGTGAGAGACTCCGTGATTTCTTTGGCTTGAACTTCATTCTGGATGAGGCAACTATGTCGTCCAGCCTCTCCAGCACATGACGTGTCTCGTCTTCTCTGGATGAAATCACTGTAGTGTCATCCATGAAGGCCTTGAGAGGAGGCATCTTGTATCCATCGCCAAGGTCTGTTTGTCTCGCGTTGTTTGATGCTGCTTTCAAGATGAGTTCCATTGCCAGCACGAACAGTATTGGGGAAATTGCACAGCCCATTGCAATGCCCACTTCCAAGTTGATCCAGTCTGTTGTGTACTCCTTGGTAGAGAACCGCATTGAGAAGCCATTGAAGTACTTCTTGAGCATGTCGCGGATGTTCTTTGGCACATGGTATATCTCAAGAGCCAACTGTATCATCTCATGGGGCACAGATCCATATGCGTTTGCCAGATCAAGCCACACTACGTCCAGGTCTCTCTTTTCTGTTTTTGCTTTTTGGATTGCGTCCCAGATCATTGTGGCGTGTTCTACACAGCCAGCCACGCCTGGGATGCCACCTTTCTGGACTGACACATCCAAGTACTTGTTTTCCATCAGGTACTTGGTCAGCCTTGCTGCCATGACAGAGAAGAAGATTTTCCCTTCGACGTTCAGTAGTGATATTGGCCTGAACTGGCTGATGTCACTTGAGTTTTGCTCTTTGGGGATGTACACACCATCTGCCGTCATCCACTGGCCGCTGATCTTCTGGTTTCTCCAAGCCGATCGCAGCAGCCTGTGGAGCCACTCCAGCACCTTGGGACATTTCTTGTAAAGCTGGTAAGGTATTCCGTTTGGCCCTGGTGATGATTTGGCTCTGGCTTTGTCGACCACCTTCTTGATTTCCGCCAACGTTGGAGGCTGGCCATTGAACTGTTCCTCAGGGTTGGTTGGCCACACCAGACCTTGAATGTCGAGTGGTGCTTTGCTCTGTGGGTCAGAGTATGTTTTCCTCAGATGCTGCTCAAGAACTCCTTTGTCCACACTTAGGGTCCCAGATTTTGGCTGCTCAAACAGTGTTCTGGCAAACTGGAAGGGGTCTCTGAAGAAGCGCTCTTGTGTCTTCTTCTTTTTGCTCTTCCTCTTCCTCGCAGATTCCGCTTTGCTGAGGGCGCTGTGTTTTTCTTTCAGGTCTTTCCACAGTTTTTCCAAGCCTTGTTTTTCAGCTGGCAGTGCGGTCTTCATTTGCATCTTGAGGTTTTTCTTTTGGACCCTGATC
>CM065720.1:75314212-75318312 GCA_033310375.1 Conus canariensis | reverse complement strand
TTTTTGTTGTTGGGTGGGGGGGGTTTTGGGGGGTTGGTTTTGGGGTTTGGGGGGGTGGTTTTGGGGTTTAGGGGGGTTTTGGGTTTGGGTTTGGTGTGGTTTTTTGGGGTTTTTTGGGGTTTTTGGGGTTTTTTTTGGGGTTTTTGGTTTTTTTGATGGGTTTTAATTTTTTTGTGGTGGGTGGGTGGTGGTGGTGGTTTTTGGTGTGGTGTGGGAAAGAAAGAGTGGGAAAAGAAAAGGAGAGAGAGGAGAGATAGGTGAGGGGGGTGGGGGAAGATAATTTTTATTGAAAAATTTTGGAATTTTGATAGTTTTTAAAACATTTTTTATAAAAATTATATTTTTAAGGAAATTTTAATTTTTAAAAACGGGGACGTATTTTTAATAGAAAATTTGAGGGTAGGTATTTTTTTGGAAAAATTTTTTTTTTTTTTTTTTGGTGGGGCCAAATAAAAAATTGTGGGGAAGAGTGACCCCAAACCCCCCCCCTAAAAAAAAAAGGGGCCCTTTTGAAAGCGGCTGGACTGGGGGGGGCCCATGGGGCCGTGCGGGGGGGTTGATGTGTGGGGGTTTTTGGTGTGGTTGGTTGTGTGTGTGGTTTGGTTGGTGGTGTGTTTGGGTGGGGGTTTGGTGTTTAAGGTTGGATTGTTTGTGGGGCTTTGTTTTGGTTGGGGTGGTTTTGGTTTTTGGGGTGAAAGGTGTGTGTGGGGGGGGTGTGTGGGGCGTGGGTTGGGTGTGTTGGTGTGTGGGGGATGGGTTTTGGTTTTGGGGCCGGGGGGGGCGCGGGCGGGGCTTTGCTTTTCATGGGGGGAGCGGGGGGTTGAAAGGAAAGGGAAAAGGGAATATAAAAGGGGATGGCTGGGGGATTTGGGAAGGGAGAAATGGGAGAAAGGGGCCCAAAATGCAGCAGAGCAGCAAACCCTTTTTAAGCAAGTTGTTTAAGTTTCGCATGTTTTTTTTTGGGGGTGTCTAAGTATGGGGGGCGGAAAAAGGGCATAAGACAGTAAGAAAATCCCTCAACAAGTTTTGTGAAAGATCTCTTTTTGCGTTGAGTGTAAAAGTATGGGGGCGTGAGAAAGCAACAGATGTAAGAAGGGAACCCCTCAAAAAATATACTTAGATCCCCCCTTGCATTGAATGCCCAAGTATGGGGCCCGGAAAAACCCAAAACAGTTTTAAGTTAAAAAAAAGGGGAATCCCCAAAAAGTATACATAAGACCCGCCGTTGCTTTTGTTTTGTCCAAGTATGGAGGCTTGAGAAAGCATACAATATAAAAGGGGAAAACCCCTCAAAAAGTGAAACCAAAAAACGAAAACAAATGGGGATTTTTTGTCCCAAAAGAAAACCAACCCAGAAAACTTTTTTTAAAGACCCCCCCCCCCCCCCCCCCCCCCCCAAAAGGCCCCTTTTAAAACTTGAATAAATTTTCAGACAAATCCCTTTGCGAAAAACCCAAATTTGGGGGGGAAAAACGAAAGGGCCAACAACTAAACTGTTTAATATAATACTTGGGAAAATTTTTTGGGACTTTAAAAGGGGGGGGGGGGGGTTTGAAATGGAAAAAAGGGAACGGGAAATTTAAAGAAATTTTTCAGATAATAAAACCTTCACTAGCGCAAAAAGGGGAACCATCGAAAGCCCCTTTTTGGAAGGCAGATATTTTTGTATTGCCTGCTCCGAGGCCTTTCGTCCCCTGGGCGGAACTCCGGGGAGACAGGGCGGGTTGGGGTCTGCTTTCCGGCGTCAAATAGAGACCCAACAGTCCAAAATACTTTTGGTGTTCTCACCACCAAGGGTGCAAAAAAGACCAATTTGCACCCCCAAAGCACCCGCGAAGAGTAAATAAATGAAAACCCAAAAAAAAAGTGTGGCGAGGGGAAAAAAGTTGCGAAAATCTAAAAAACATTAGGGAAAAAGGATAAAAATTTGGGGGCAATCTTTTAGCCTATGCTTGGGATCCACCCAAAAGATGCAAGGGGGAGTTGTTGGCCTGTGCTTGTTTTTCCCCCACTATTGGATTTTTTTTCGCTATGTATTTGTCTGACTTATTCAAGTTTAAAAGGCTGTGCAGTCTTGAATAAAAGTTATTCTGTTTACGTTTTCTTATGGGAGCAAAAAATACCCCACTTGTTTACTGTTTATCGTTTACTGTTCCCGCCTCATTTCATTTCCGATTTTGTTTTGTTAAATTGGGGGTTATTTTTATTTGTTTCTGTCCGTCTGTGTGTTTGTCTTTTGATCTCCCTTGCATCTTTGGGTGGATCCTCAAGCATAGGCTCAAAGATTGTCCCCTACATTTTATACTATTTTCATAATGTTTTTAGATTTTCGCAACTTTTTCCTCGCCACACTTTTGTTTGGTTTTCATTTACTACTCTTCGCTGGCTGCTTTGGGGGGCTATTGGTTTTTTTTTTGGGGCACCCGGTGGGAGAACACCACATATTATGGACTGTTGTGTTTCCCTATTTGACCCAAACGCAGAAACCCCCAGCCGTGTCTCCCTGATGGTTCCGACCCAGCGGACGAAAGGCCCTCGGAGCGGCAATACAAATTTATCTGCCTTAAAAAGGGGCTGCATGGTTCCCTTATGCAGTTTGTGAAGAGTTTTCATATCTGTAAACATATTTTCTTAATTTCATGTCCCGTTTCTCCTCTTCAAATTCCCCCCCCCCCCCCACCCCCCTTCTTAAGTCCAAATCTTTGCCCATCATACTAGAAGACAGTTCAGTTGTTGGCCTTTTCTTGTTTTTCCCCCACTATTGGATTGTTCGTCATGTATTTGTTGACTTTATTCAAGTTTAAAAGGCTGTGCCATCTTGAATAAAAGTTTTCTGTTTTTCGTTTTCTTATGGGGGCAAAAAATACCCCCCTTGTTTTCGTTTATCGTTTAATGTTCCCTGCCTCATTTCATTCCGAAAGTGTACATAAGATCGCTGTTCGTTGATGTCCATTACGGAGGCGTGAAAAGGCATACGATATAAGAAGGAATCCCTAACAATATACATAAGATCGCCGGTTTGCGTAGAATTTCCAATATGAGGCTGAAAAGCATACAAAAGTAAGAAGGGAATCCCCCAACAAGTATACATTAAGATCGCGCTTGCGTTGAAGTCCAAGTATGGAGGCTTTGAGAAACCCAACAGGTATAAAAGGGAATCCTCAACAAGTATATATAAAACGCTGTTGCGGTTGAGTGGCCAATATGGGGGGCGTGAGAAAGCATAAACAGATGAAGGAGAGGGAGAAGAGCTAAAGAAAACGGATAGGAATTATGGATTCGGTGGTAATCACACCATCGCAAAGAAGTTCACATCAATCGGCAGGGGGGTAAGTGCGGGCAAACTTCAACACTTGCTATTAAAAGAGAGGAGGGGGAGAAAAAAAAAAAAAAAACACTTCTGGAATCTTTTTTAAATTATGTTCGCTATTAACTTTTTCCTCTAAAAGAATCAACAAAAAAAAAAGACTACCGTCTTTAAATTTTATTGATGTTGTTTGTCGAATTCTTATTTTGATGAAGAGATAAAAAAGGGAAGGAAGGGGAAGTGTGTGGTGGGTGTTTGTGTGTGGGGTTTTGTGTGTGGGGTTGTGTTGTGTGTGGTGGCGCGTATGGGGTGTGGGTGTTGTGTGTGTGTTGGTGTGTGTGGGGTTGTGTGTGGTGGTGGTAGTTATTGTGGGAGCTTGTGTTATGTATGTGTGTGTGTGGGTTGGGTGTGTGGGTGTGTTGAGCCCGGGGGGGAAATTTGGTCCTTTCTATTTAATGTGTTTTGTTTATTTGATTTTTTTTTTTTTATTAAAAAGGTTGAAATTAAAACACAGACGACTACCCAAAATTATAGAATAATTCGGTAATAGATACATCCCCCAAAAACAAAGAAACCGTCATTACAGATCGAATGGAATAGTACAAATGATGACAACCCCTTTACAGAAAAGAAAAACATGGGACTTCGTTGTAACTGATATGGCAGTGTGCATAGAAATGAGGAACCATTCCCTTACTTGCACAGGTGAAATTTAAAGAACATGGAAACATTACCTAGAGCCCGTAGTGAAAGTGTATGCAAGTACTTGAAATATTTTGAGCAGGAGTATATT
>CM065720.1:75304212-75311712 GCA_033310375.1 Conus canariensis | reverse complement strand
TGGAGGCGTGAGAAAGCATACAGATAGTAAGAAGGGAATCCCTCAACAAGTATACATAAGATCGCATGTTGCGTTGAGTGTCCAAGTATGGAGGCGTGAGAAAGCATACAGATAGTAAGAAGGGAATCCCTCAACAAGTATACATAAGATCGCATGTTGCGTTGAGTGTCCAAGTATGGAGGCGTGAGAAAGCATACAGATGGAAGGAGAGGGAGAGAGAGCTGAAAGGAGACGGATAGGAATATATGGATTACGGTGGTATCAGCTACCAATCGCAAAGAAGTTCACATCAATCGGCAGGTAAGTTGTCTGGCAAATCTGTCAATACTTGCTAATAAAAGAGACGGATGGAGAGAAAAAAACACTTCTGGAATCTTTCTAATTATGTTCAGCTATTAACTTTTCCTCTACATGGATCAGACAAAAACAAAGACTAGCGTCTTCTAATTTATTGATGTTGTAGTAGTCTGAATTCTTATTTTGATGAAGAGATATGAGAAGGAAGGAAGGGGAATGTGTGTGTGTGTGTGTGTGTGTGGTGTGTGTGGTGTGTGTGTGTGTGTGTGTGTGTGTGTTCCAAGTATAACCACATGAAGGTAAATGGGAAATAGGAAAGGAGGATCATGTAACGTGTTCGAATTGAAGATCTTTAAGCATAGCACTGAAAATTGTTGCCACCCCCATCACTTTAAGAGAATGAAATCCCTTGCCATCCCCAAGAAATTGGAAAATAAAAACAGACAACAATTATAACGACAATTCCACCAGCGCCGCACCATCAACACCACCAAGTAAACAAACAAACAATCAAACAAAACAATCAAACAAACAGACAAACAAGTAAACAAAACTCCCCTCCTGTAGTATGGAACAAACCAATCCTGTGACGAAAAGCACGAACATCGAAATGATTAACTTCTTTTCTTGATCACACTTAAAACCACCACTAGTGCTTACAATAACACTGGCTGACTCTACGTATATTCTCTCCTCTGCAAAGCTAGCGGGACAACACCAGAACAGGAAGACCTTCCAAACTCGTTCCTTTCCTTCCCCAGTGCCCGGAGATGTAGGAAGGAGAGAGTGATTCAGGCATTAACAGCAGCCGTGATGACGATGCTCAGACTGACTCACGAGTTCCTGATTTCTCCCAGGACAGATCAGACCATCACAGAAGACTGTGGGAGACGTCTGGAAGCAGCAGCTGAGAAATGTGCCCTACCCTGGGGCAACAATGGGAGGGGTGGGTAGAAGGTTTATGGATAAGGGAGGGTTGAGAAACAGAACGGGTCAGAATCCCTACAGCTGCCTTCTTGGATTATGTTGTTTTTTACGAGAGAGAGAGAGAGAGAGAGAGAGAGAGAGAGAGAGAGAGAGAGAGAGAGACAGACAGACAGACAGACAGACAGACAGACTGACAGACAGACACAACTAGACCAAAACAGACACACAGATAAACTGATAGATGAACAGAAATATAAACAGAGAAAGAGAGAGAGAGTATCGGTAACTCTCTCTCTCTCTCTCTCTCTCTCTCTCTCTCTCTCTCTCTCTCTCTCTCTCTCTCTCTCTCTCTCTCCCAGTGTATGTGTTTATATATCAGTTCATCTATCAGTTCATCTGTCTGACTGTCTGTCTCTGTCTGGTTGTGTTTGTGTGTCTGTCTTTCTGTCTGTCTGACTCTCTCTCTCTCTCTCTCTCTCTCTCTCTCTCTCTCTCTCTCTCTCTCTCTCTCTCTCTCTCTCACACACACACACACACACGCGCGCGCGCGCGCGCGTGAAGTGCACCACATATCACGCGGATAATCAATGGAGCACAAGCCATTTTATCATAAAAGAAAGGCTGCAGACGTACAGGGCCATAAGCACAGTCTATTTGAAAAAATGTAATAAATTGAAGACAATCTGACTTGCACTTCAGTTCGCTGGTATGTAAAACTATTCTTGCACGGCCGTTGAAGAGAGAGAGAGAGAGAGAGAGAGAGAGAGAGAGAGAGAGAGGAGAGAGAGAGAGAGAGACAAAGACACAAAGAGAGACAAAGAGAGAGAGAGAGGAAGAAATGGGATAGGGAGACAGAGATATATGGAAAGAGGAAGCTGAAAGAATGGAGGAAAATAGAGAAGAAGGAGGATGTGTGGGAAAGCAGATTGGTGAGGGAGGAAAGGCGTGGTATAGTGGATTGATACTATGCCCCTTCAGTAATAAGCTGGCCAGCGTGATGAGTTTGTTTCTCCAATGACAGTTCCACTTCCAACAGCTGCTGAACTATTCGAAATCAACTTGTATGTACTCTCATCACCCCCGCTGATCCCAACCCTCCATCGCTCTCTTTCACCCTACAACCCGAGTTTTTTGGGGTTTTTTCCCATGTTCACACAGTGCAGGCTTCCAAAGGTGGTGCAGGATTGGTCCCAACTGGTTTGTTCAGCAATTGAAGACAGTACCTCTCTGAGTCATAACTCTTTTATATCAATGTCGTACAACACAATAATTTTAGTTTAAAGTACATCAAAGATAGATACCAAGTGGACCGGAATTAAAAATTTCAGATAACACGCAAAGTAATGAGTGATTATTTAAAATATTTTCAGTGGATACTGGTGCACTGGCTGACAACTGATCTGCTAACTTTATCTTAGGAACAAAGTGCCTAACTCCTGGGCAGTGAAGAAGTAGGTGGTTTACATTTATTTGTTTGCCACATATGCAATGTATATTTTTAGAGTACTTTGTTCTAAAAGCATTTAATCGGAACCTATACATCAAACTAGTAACATGTTTGGAATGCATTACAGATAAATTGTTTAAAAGGATTTCGGATTCGCTGCATTCTTTACTTGTACACAGTGCTGGTAATACTGACAATTTGTTTTCTTGTGCAGTTCAGCAACCTGACTTTGAGACACTTTTTCTATGCGCTGGTTAAATTAATGCAGATCTAGTCGAATGTTGAGATGCTGTGACCCTTCTTTTTTTTTGCTGCCCTTTTAGCCGCATGATCTACCCACTCGTTTGGGGGTGATTCCGGAGTGAGAAGGAATCCAGCAAAAGGTAATACTGGTACCCTTTAGAGACAACTCATGAATAATATGTTTTATTTCAATAGTCATTTCTAGTCGTTTTTTTATAGCTCGGGATTTAATGGCTTGTAAAACAGACTTTGAGTCCACACAGAATAAGATTTTGCATGTATCCGTCGAAAGATCTACAATGTAATTTAATGCCATAAGTATGGCTACAAGTTCAGCAGTAAAAATGGAATAATGTTTACCATGTAGTATCGTTTTTCTGTTTTTAATGAGGGTATTACAAAAGCTGCACCAGTATTTCCATCATCAAGAACTGATCCATCGGTGTATATCTTTAGGTAGTCTGTATACTTACTTTCCAAGTGGGAATCAACTAAACATTTTAATAGGTGTGTGTGTGTGTGTGTGTGTGTGTGTGTGTGTGTGTGTGTGTGTGTGTGTGTGTGTTATTCTCAATGAATAGTCTGTGCTAAACAGAAACAGAGTCAGGATCATGACCGCCTAGAGATGACCATCAGGCAGGGACCTGTCAGATATTCACAGTGTCTGTGGATCAGCAAGCTGGAAGAAGGAGCCCTATTGCTCTCCCCTTCCGTCTTCTTTAGGCTTCTATGAACTGCATAAGGTACCCTTTTACTCCGAGGTATCTCTCTACCACGGGATGAACGGAAAAGGGTTTACTACCCGTAAAAGTTCAGACTCCACGAATGGTTTTAGCTCACGACAGTCAGCTCTGGAGACAAACGCACTAACCATTTCATTGTAGATGGCTGGCTGGTGGGTTGGTAGTCTCTCTCTCTCTCTCTCTCTCTCTCTCTCTCTCTCTCTCTCTCTCTCTCTCTCTCTCTCTCTCTCTCTCTCTCACCTGTACAGACAGACATCCGTATATAACAGGCTTACTGCAGGATCCTGCTATACTTGCTAAAGGGAGGCACTTCCATGAACGCTAAAGGGAAATGCTCAAAATTCTAGTAGATCCAACAGCATACATGTTAAGTGTATGAAAACAATACAAACAAGAGCAATCAGAGAGAGAGAGAGAGAGAGAGAGAGAGAACTCAAACTCAAACCCAAAGTCAAATAGTTTAATTGCAAAGGCCACCGACCTATCTGCAATGAGGTCAAGAACAGAAGTAGAACACACACGCGCCCGGCGCATAGATTATGAAAGTAAATATTTGCATAACAAAATGTTCTTCCTGAAATTATTCTGGCATTTTTTTGTGTTAACTGACAACAGTTCCTGTCTTCGTCTTAGTGCTTTAAAAATGAACATAGCTACAGGGCGAGTTACAATTCTCTTTTCATTTTACAGTAACAGAAGCAATGACACTTGATGAACATTTCTATTATAAGGCAGAATGTATTTATCTCTTAAATCTTTATAGGATGGACAAACAGTCACAAAATGTATTTTGTCCTCCATTTGATTACAGAATGAACAGTTTTTGGAGTTTAGTGTATATCTTTGATGGACATTCAAATCACTAATACCAAGTCGAAATCTGACGAACACTTTGCGAAATTTAGGAATTGTTATATTAGTTGAATATTCCTCAGGCTGCCATAAGTATTTGAAGGTACGATATGTTGAATATTTGTCACTATTAAGTATTTTACTATCCCAATTTTGTCTATAACAGTCTATCATGCCTTGTTTTAGCTCACGTAAAAACTGTTTTTTCATAATTCACACCACCATTTAACCAAACAAAAGAAAAGCCATAAGTATCCAAACAATGTTTTATCGAAGATACTCAATTTATTTGTACACTCCGATTTCTAGTACACTGAAATAATTTAGATTTGTCCATTTCATATGCTTGTTTTGGTAGTCTAGCAAGTGACAGATTTTGCAATTTGAACCAGTAGCGCATTGATTTTATTGCACCATCTACATACAAAGGATGGCTTCCTAGCTCACCGTATACCATTGTATTTTGGGTATTCGGGCGTACATTTAAAAAGTATTTGCATGCAAACAAATGAGGTAATTCAATTACATGTAGATGACACAGTACCCAGACTTCTGCTGCATATGTTCCACTTGCGCAATTAAAAGTTTAAAAAGAGACTTCTATTCATTGTTCCCAAAGAGAGAGAGAGAGAGAGAGGAGAGAGAGAGAGAGAGAGAGAGAGAGAGAGAGGGAGAGAGACAGAGAGAGAGAGAAAGAGACAGAGAGATGTGCACACACACACACACACACACACACACACACAACATATATATATATATATATATATATATATGTGTGTGTGTGTGTGTGTGTGTGTGTGTGTGTGTGTATGTATATATATACATACATATATATTATATTATATTATACATATTATATATATATATATATATATATATATATATCCAAAAGAAAAAAGGCACAAGAACAACAACTTATTCTAATCTTATTGGTCTATATATATATATATATATATATATATATATATATATATATAGAGACCAATAAGATTAGAATTCCTAAAACGATTTTGAGAGTGCTCAACCCCTTGGGGAGCAACATTTGTTAAAAATAAGGTTTAAAAGGCAATCTACAAATTTGTTTCTAGCTTGCGCTGTCGTCAGGATGATTTTGGTTTGCCCACCGCCGGTGTTATATAGCGTGTGGGCTCCCGTTTGCGGTTGTTTGCACGTGCGGGTTGGCTGCACGTGTTTTTTGAGGTTTTCAGATTTTTGTTTTGGGTGTATTCACTAACAACGATTTCAATTTATGCCTGCAGTTGTTTACTATTTCTGTTTTGGTGTTTAGAGTTGCTAAGTGTGGTTTGCATAGTATTAACCATTTTTCAGTTAAACATAGATTGCACCTTTTTGAAATATTGCTGTATGATGATGCTCTTTTTATGATTTTCCAGGATATATTGTAGTTTGTTTTTGCGTCTTTAAGTTTCCAGTTTCACAGTTTGTTAGATGCGTCAATTAAATTTTTGTGGTTGGGCATACATGAATACGATAGTTTGACGGTGTTTTTGTTGAATATTTTATATAGTTTGTGTTCTTTTGGGAACGAAGTTGTTAAAATTTTCAAGAATTCTTTCCCTATGTTTGTTTTGAGTTTCCCTTCGTATGGTAGGTTGTACCATATGATTTTTCTTTTTCTGTTTTTCTTATTTCTATTTGTGTTGTTGTCCTCAAAAATTTAATTGACGCATCTAACAAAATGAAAACCAACACAGCAAAGAAGGGTGAAGAAAGGAAATCTTGCAATTGCATCAAAAAAGAGCAGTGCCCCCTAAGCAATAAATGCCTTTACAACAACATTGTATACCAAGCCACTGTGACATCAGAAAATGAAAAAGAAACATACATAGGGATCACTTAAAACCACTTCAAAACCAGATATGCAAACCACAAACAGTCATTTAATAAAGAAAAATACAAAAACCAAACAGAACTGAGCAAATATATCTGGAAATTTAAAGACGCAAAAACAAACTACAATATATCCTGGAAAATCATAAAAAGAGCATCATCATACAGCAATATTTCAAAAAGGTGCAATCTATGTTTAACTGAAAAGTGGTTAATACTATACAAACCACACTTAGCAACTCTAAACACCAAAACAGAAATAGTAAACAACTGCAGGCATAAATGGAAATCGTTGTTAGTGAATACACCCAAAACAAAAATCTGAAAACCTCAAAAAACACGTGCAGCCAACCCGCACGTGCAAACAACCGCAAACGGGAGCCCACACGCTATATAACACCGGCGGTGGGCAAACCAAAATCATCCTGACGACAGCGCAAGCTAGAAACAAATTTGTAGATTGCCTTTTAAACCTTATTTTTAACTAATATATATATATATATATATATATATATATATATATATATATATATATATACGCACATACAGAGAGAGACAGTTAGATCCATAGATATACAGATACATAGAAAAATACATACATCCATACACACATACTTGCATACATACATAGAAGCATGCATGCATGCATACACACATACATACCTACCTACCTACATATATACATAATGCATGCACACATACATGCCTGCATACATGTATACATGCATGCATGATACATACATACATACATGCATACACACATATATACATACATACATACATACATACATACATACATACATACATGCATACATACATGCATACATACATACATACATACATGCATACATACGTACGTACATACATACATACACACATACACACATACATACATACACACACACATACATACATACATACATACATACATACATACATACCTGAACACATATGTAGAAATATAGATAATCATTCAGTTACATAGATGAATTTCTTTCGATACACACACACACACACACACACACACACACACACACACACACACACACACACATATATATATATATATATATATATATATATATATATATATATATATATATATATATAATAGACTAATAAATTCCAAGGATAAGTAAC
>CM065720.1:75299212-75301712 GCA_033310375.1 Conus canariensis | reverse complement strand
TGTACTGATGTGAAGTAGAGTGTGTGTCTTTGTATCGATGTGTTTGTGTTCATTCCATTTATTTTATGGAGTGAAAGGTTATGATTATATACAGGCGATGACCAGAAATAAATTTTATAGTTACATACAGAAACAAAATCAACATTACAAAACGGAAAGAAAAAGTACAAAAGATGACAACCCAGTACAGAAAACAAAATACATGGGAATTCGTTGTAGACATTGTCGAAGAGAAACGAGGAATCGTTTTGTTCCTTGCACAGGGGATATTTAAGGAACATAAAAACATTATCTGTAGCCCGTAGTGAAAATGTCTACAAGCATTTGAAATATTTTGATAAAGAGAATGTTCAAATCCACCCTGGTCTGTTTTTGATCGTTGCGAAGTTTCATGCTTCTCAAGAGGCTTTTCTATCATTTGCGCGTAATTTGGAATACATCTAAACATTCTTCATGTGCTATTGTGCTTTTCATGTACATGTATTGTATTGATTCATTTGTATCCCAACATATGAGAGAGAGAGAGAGAGAGAGAGAGAGAGAGAGAGAGAGAGAGAGAGAGATGAAACGAAATGGAATTAAATGAAACCTTTATTCCATAAGGCCAAGGCTCTCTTTGGAAGAGGGGAACAAAAACAAATACATATAAAGATCATCACATACACATACATAAATATACATTCAAGTTATAGCAATCTGCCGCGCTTTAAACGCTTGATAAAAATATAGTGCTAATTTTCTGACTGTATTACTGTTCGTTGAGGCCAACAAGAGAGATAGACAAAAACCATTTAGATTATGAAAGAGGTTTTGATAATGAACTTTTCTCTTATGCTATTGTAAAATGAACAAATAATAAGAAGTGCATTTTGTTTTCGACAGCAACTTTACATAGTTTACAAATTAAGTCTTGTGGCCTATGGTTTCTATACCTATAGTAGTGAATTGGCAAGTCAAAAATGCCAGATTTAAACTTAGTGATAATATATTTTAAATGCCTTTCAAGATCTATGCATAGACATGTAGGCAGAGAGCCACACGAATCACAAAAAGTTCTATATACAGAAAACCTGTCACTCTCATTCACGAGTTCACTCCATACTTGCCATCTACAATCAATTAATATCTGCCGAAAGACACACAAGAATTCATTGATATGTACATGTATTGATTCATTTTTATGACAATGTGTGTGTGTGTGTGTGTGTGGTGTGTGTGTGTGTGTGAGAGAGAGAGAGAGAGAGAGAGAGAGAGAGAGAGAGATTGATTGATTGATTGATCTTTAATACACAAGGATGGAGATTTTAGGCCAAAGCCTAGTCTTACAATCTGTCCTTGTCATGCATACATTATTTCAGCACATATCATTCATACTGACAATTCAACATAGCAACATGGTAATCTAATTCTACAATGATAAGCAAACTATTCATAAAAGCACTAATGAGATGGGGGATGGTAAAACAGAAGGAAACTTACAAACAAACAAACAAAACTACAGAGAGAGAGGTCAGAGGAGGGTGGAGAAGAGAGAATGGTAGGTAGGGGGAGGCGAAAAGGGATGGTAGACAGAGTGGGAGTTAGGATGAGCGATTTTAACTGAGTAGGTTTTATATTTAGACGATTTATTCAAAGTATGGTTCACAGAAGACTTTGCGAATGGGCGCTAATCATTGTAATCGAATAATTTAATTACTGAGACATAAAATGTTTATGCAAATGTTCCTTGAAAAGTTTTAAAGTATTCATGTTTTGTAGATTCGGTGGAAGTGAGTTCCAGACATATGGTCCAGAGTAAGCTAGGCTTGTTTTGTATAGATCAATGCGTGGGTAGGGAAGAAGGAATTTCGTCGAGACAGAAAAGCTGTTCGGTCTTGTAAAAAGGGCATTGATATAACATGGCATAGTATCTGTCAAGACTGTAAACATAAATGATGCCTTGTTGAATTCCAATTGCCTATTCAGAGGAAGTATGTTCAGCGCTTTTAGTTTTTCGTCTGTTGTTAGAGATACAGCTGGATGGAGTAGCTTTGCTGCACGTCTATGGAGAGAATTCAGCCTTTTCTTGTGGACGTCACTACTTCCGTCCCACACTGTTGAAGCGTTATTGATACGTGACATTATGTGTGCATTGAAGAAAAGTTTAAGCACATTACTGTTGACGTAGCGCTTTAATTGATATAACAGGAAAAGGTGTTTTGAGACTACCTTGTATACGTTATTGAGATGAGATTGCCATTCCAATTCTTTATCTATCGTTAATCCTAAAACACGATGCTCATCTACCTGCTCGATAGAAGTGCCATTCAACTGAAGTTTTAGGCAAAGAGGAGTCAACTGGTGTTTTTGGCGGGTAGCTATAATCATAGATTTGGTTTTGGCTGAGTGTATGACCATTGAGTTTGAATGACACCAGTCTGACACGTCGTTTAGACTTTCCTGGAGAGAAGTTTCTGTTGTCTGTTGATCACTACCATTCGTTTGGAGTGACGAGTCATCA
>CM065720.1:75266712-75274212 GCA_033310375.1 Conus canariensis | reverse complement strand
ACAGATATTGAAGGAAGGCTATCACTATACTGTACGCAGGTTACACAGATATTGAAGGAAGGCTATCACAATACTGTACACAGGTTACACAGATATTGAAGGAAGGCTATCACTATACTGTACACAGGTTACACAGATATTGAAGGAAGGCTATCACTGCACTGTACACAGGTTACACAGATATTGAAGAAAGGCTATCACTGCACTGTACACAGGTTACACAGATATTGAAGAAAGGCTATCACTGCACTGTACACAGGTTACACAGATATTGAAGGAAGGCTATCACTACAGTGTTCTGTCGATAGATGAACAGCCATTGTGGAATATATCCTGCTGACTGGAACAAACTCGCTGAAGTGAGGCGAAGACTATAATGTCCTGTTGAAGGAGACAGGCATTTGAAGCAGGCTGTGACTATAATGTCCTGTTGATGGAGACAGGCATTTGAAGCAGGCTGTCACTATAATGTCCTGTTGATGGAGGCAGGCATTTGAAGCAGGCTGTGACTATAATGTCCTGTTGAAGGAGACAGGCATTTGAAGCATGCTGTGACTATACTGTCCTGTTGATGGAGACAGGCATTTGAAGCAGGCTGTGACTATAATGTCCTGTTGAAGGAGACAGGTATTTGAAGCAGGCTGTCACGATGATGTCCTGTTGAAGGAGACAGGCATTTGAAGCTGGCTGTGACTATAATGACCTGCTGATGGAGACAGGCATTTGAAGCAGGCTGTCACTATAATGACCTGTTGATGGAGACAGGCATTTGAAGCAGGCTGTGACCAGACTGTCCTGTTGATGGAGACAGGCATTTGAAGCAGGCTGTGACTAGACTGTCCTGTTGATGGAGACAGGCATTTGAAGCAGGCTGTGACTAGACTGTCCTGTTGATGGAGACAGGCATTTGAAGCAGGCTGTGACTAGACTAGTCCTGTTGATGGAGACAGGCATTTGAAGCAGGCTGTGACTAGACTGTCCTGTTGATGGAGACAGGCATTTGAAGCAGGCTGTGACTAGACTGTCCTGTTGATGGAGACAGGCATTTGAAGCAGGCTGTGACTATAATGACCTGTTGATGGAGACAGGCATTTGAAGCAGGCTGTGACTAGACTGTCCTGTTGATGGAGACAGGCATTTGAAGCAGGCTGTCACTATAATGACCTGTTGATGGAGACAGGCATTTGAAGCAGGCTGTGACCAGACTGTCCTGTTGATGGAGACAGGCATTTGAAGCAGGCTGTGACTAGACTGTCCTGTTGATGGAGACAGGCATTTGAAGCAGGCTGTGACTAGACTGTCCTGTTGATGGAGACAGGCATTTGAAGCAGGCTGTCACTATAATGTCCTGTTGAAGGAGACAGGCATTTGAAGCAGGCTGTGACTATGATGACCTGTTGATGGAGACAGGCATTTGAAGCAGGCTGTGACTAGACTATCCTGTTGATGGAGACAGGCATTTGAAGCAGGCTGTGACTAGACTATCCTGTTGATGGAGACAGGCATTTGAAGCAGGCTGTGACTAGACTATCCTGTTGATGGAGACAGGCATTTGAAGCAGGCTGTCACTATAATGTCCTGTTGAAGGAGACAGGCATTTGAAGCAGGCTGTGACCAGACTGTCCTGTTGATGGAGACAGGCATTTGAAGCAGGCTGTGACTAGACTATCCTGTTGATGGAGACAGGCATTTGAAGCTGGCTGTGACTACGATGACCTGTTGATGGAGAGAAAGCGTTTGGAAGGAGGCCATCCCCATCTGTATCATGCCCTGTCGATGGAGAGATCGTCTGATGACGAAGGCTGTCACCATGGTGTCCTGGTGATGGAGAGACAGTCACTGGAGGAACATCCATTAAAGGCAGGCCGCCTTTCGGATGTTCCGCTGATAAGGGGACAACAATTGGAGGATTGCTATCACTTCGATATGCTGTTGATAGAGGCAGCAATGGAGAGAGGCAGCCGTGCTGTGTCCTCTGGATAGGGAGACAGCTATGGGATTGGACTGTCAATATGGCGTCCTATTCAAGAGGATACGGCGATTGCGAAAGCCTGTCGCAATAATGTCCTGTCGATTTGTGAATAATTGGAAGGAGGCTGTCACTGTGACTGTGATGTCCTGTAGTTGGGAAGACAGCCACTGGAAAATGGCTGTCACAATGTTTTCCTGTGGATGGGGAGACAATCGGAGGGGGCATGTCACACGTATGCCTTGTCATCGGGAGACAACTACTGGAGGAAGGCTGTCACAATGTGGTTTCGTCAATGGGGAGACAATTGGAGGGGGCATGTCACACGTATGCCTTATCATCGGGAGACAACTACTGGAGGAAGGCTGTCACAATGTGGTTTCGTCAATGGGGAGACAATTGGAAGAAGACTGTCATAATACTGTCCTGTCAATGGGGAGACAATTGGAAGAAGACTGTCATAATACGGTCCTGTCTATGGGGAGACAATTGGAAGAAGACTGTCATAATACTGTCCTGTCAGTGGGGAGACAATTGGAAGAAGACTGTCATAATACTGTCCTGTCAATGGGGAGACAATTGGAAGAAGACTGTCATAATACTGTCCTGTCAGTGGGGAGACAATTGGAAGAAGACTGCCATAATACTGTCCTGTCTATGGGGAGACAATTGGTGGTAGTCTGTCACTGTGACGGTGATATCCAGTAGACGGAGAGACAAGCCACGGGAGGAAGACTGCCACAAAGTGGTCCTGTCAGTGGGGAGACAATTGGAAGAAGACTGCCCTAATTATGTCCTGTCAATGGAGAGACAGTTGGCGACAGTCTGTCTCTGTGATGGTGATGTCCAGTAGACGGAGAGACAAGCCAGTGGAGGAAGGCTGCCACACTGTCGTGTCGATGGGGAGACAATTGGACGGAGGCTGTCATAAGAATTTCCTGTCTATGGGGAGAGACCTTTTGGAGGAAGGCTGTCTCTCTGATGTTCAGTTGATGAGAACAAACATTTTTGAAGGGAAGCTGTCACTATGGTGTTCTGTTGATGACCCGTTATTCATATTGGCTGTCAAAGGCTTCCGTTCTGCCTCCGGGATACGCACCGTCCACTGTACATTATTGAGTGGTCTTTGACAGGACTGATAGTAAGAAACATTCATGCACCAAGGTAGCTTAGCGGCCTTGAAAAGTGTGAGGAATATTTCTAGCTATCATCGCTGATTTGCTGCCTCACATCGGAATTCACCTTGTGCTGCTGGTATGACCTGTGCCCTATCTGCTTGAAACATTTAGTCTTGTGCGCTTGGATGCTTCGCTTGAGACATGCTTCCGCTATCCATTTGCAGAATAAGGGATATCACCACTGGCCTTCATACCTGCATGAGAAGGTGGCCTTCATGAGAAGGTGAATAAAGTTTTCTAGCTGATGTTGAGTCTTGTCTTGAGCCACAGCCTGAGTGAGCTTCGTCTTGATCTCCTCTGTAAAATTGAAAAGGCAGTGTGCGTTAAGAGACCTTACACAACAGTTCAGTTTAGAAGCAACATATTAATGGATGGAATAAGGTAAATTGAGAGAACAAACCGACAAGAGGTCTACAAGTTAGAAGGGGGCTGTACCAGTGTTTCCCAATACTCGGCAGGCCTGGTTTGTATTGAGCCACTGCTGACAATCAGAAATACCTTATAAGGGTATAACGTGAGCCTTCTGTTAAGGATCATCATTTTACTAAATTGAAATGAATGAGAGAGGGACATAAAATTAAGTACTGTTTGATGTGAAAATCAAAGGAATGAATACATACTTTATGTAACCTCGGGGGCCAGAATAGCTCGGTTGGTAGCGCACCGGACTCGTAATCTTGGTGATCCTGGGGCTGCGGGTTCGAATTTCCGCCGGGCCATTTTGGTACAGTGGGAGGTTTTCCCCCGGAGTTAACATTGGTTCTCCTATGTCATTTTGTAAGAGAACATACAGACTATGCATGGTGTGTAAGGGACTGGTTGGAGAGAAAAAAAAAAGAAAAAAAGCTAGTAGTGGAAATTGCTTTTTTTTTTTTTTGGCAGATGAAGAGGACAGTGTGAAGCACCAAAAATGAAGAGGTGGATTTGGACCTTAGGGGAAAAAAATCATCGCCTTTGGTGCTCCATTGATCCGATAACTGATGCCACAAAAACAAACAAACAATCAAAAAACATTGGTTCTAACTCAGTTTCCCAAACAGACCTTCCAATGAGACTGTAAACTGAGGTTCCGTGTGTGAACGCACGAACAACATCTTGCACACACGTGAAATCCCATCACTAGCTTTCGGAAGAGGTCAGTTTGGCCGTTGGTATTGGTGACACGTTACACATAGCATGCACTCTGCGTGGAAAATCGAAAGAATGAGTTGTTAAACTGAATGAACGGTATTGACTGGATGACACGGGAAACGACTGGATGAAGCGCCAGCAAGCAGCTCTTCAGTCGGCTCTACCCAGGTAGGCATCCCGTTGTGAAAACGAGAATACAAATTGTAAGGCGCTCAGAGCTTGCTCTCTGGCCGGGGATAGGCGCTATATAGGTACTCTTAATTATATTCACAATATTACAGTCACAAAAAATGTATATGAAAGAAAACAAAAGCACGGAATGTCACTTAATTCGCTGTGATCACAGTTTTGTATGTAAAGGTGGATTTGAATGTTTATCTGGCAGTCGTCCAAGACCCCCCCCCTCTCTCTCTCTCTCTCTCTCTCTCTCTCTCTCTCTCTCTCTCTCTCTCTCCACGAGGGGCAAACGTCTATCACTGAATAAATCATAAATTAATCTCCCCTCTCTCTCTCTCTCTCTCTCTCTCTCTCTCTCACTCACTCTCTCTCTCTCTCTCTCTCTCTCTCTCTCTCTCTCTCTCTCTCTCTCTCTCTCTCTCTCTCTCTCTACGAGGGGCAAAGGCCTTTCATTGAATAAATCTCTCCCTCCCCCTCTCTCTCTCCATGAGGGGCAAAGATCTTTCACTGAATATAAATCTCTCTCTCTCTCTCTCTCTCTCTCTCTCTCTCTCTCTCTCTCTCTCTCTCTCTCTCTCTCTCTCAACTTTACGTTTGTTCCCTTTTATCTTCACTTATTAGAAATTCTGGTTCGTTATCTTCTTTAACATTTATTTTCTCCATTTCTTGTTTATCTATAATTTGATTATTGGCGTTATTGTTGTTCTTTCTTTCTTTCTTTCTTTAGTCCTCTGGTAATTACTTGTTTATTGTCGTTTTATTTTCTTGTGTGTTTCCTTATTTCTTGAATATTTGTCTGCTAGATGCCTTTTGTCTTTGTTGAATTTGTTTGTTACAGGCTAATTTGGTTATTTCCTACTTCATCTCTCATTTCGTCAGCTGTTTTGTTCACGTTATATTCTACCTTTTCCCCCGCCCAGAACATTTCCGTTTTCTCAACATTACTTCTGTATGGAAAATCAGGCAAAACATTGCAGGTATCTTACGTTTGGGGTTTGTTGGGTTTCTTCATTTTATTGTCAGACTTTCAGTTTTTTTTTACTATTTTTGTTAGCTTTGTTTTGTTTCCCCCCTATATTTTTGTTGCATCATTTACAGCATCTTTTCCACTTTGCTCCACGTTACACGCCTCATTCGTTTCGGCAGCGTTTTGACAAATGTTATGTCTCCAGTTCTTTATTTTTCTCATTTTCCCTCTAAACCACCTGCGCTTTCGCGCCTCCGACACCGCAAACCTATGTACAGGCACATAGAAACTGACATGTACTTCCACGCATTTTTAGCGTAGATGGAAGCGCACGCTTACATACGTTTCATCGTATAGGAATGTACTCATCCACATAGGTACAGATATGCGCACAGAAATACATAAATGGATGCCTAGATGCATTCAAAAGTATTAAAGTTTTCATACGTACCTTAACTCATGCATATACAAACAGAGAGAGAGAGAGAGAGAGAGAGAGACAGACAGACAGACAGACAGACAGACAGACAGACAGACAGGCAGATACACAGAAACGTATATTTATATTTATACAACAGAAATCGACGGAGCCACTGCCTGAGGGGGACGGAGCGGGGGGGGGGGGAGAGAGAGAGAGAGAGAGAGAGAGGAGAGAGAGAGAGAGAGACAGACAGACAGACAGACAGACAAACAGGGACAGCGACAGCAACAGAGACGGAGACAGACAGACAGACAGACAGAGAGAACGTGTGTATATATGTGTGTGTGTGTGTGTGTGTGTGTGTGTGTGTGTGTGTGTGTGGAGGGGGGGGGGAGGGGGACGTGCGTGTGTGCGTGCTTGCGTGCGTGTGTGCGTGCGTACGTGCGTTCGCGTGTTTCGTTTCAAAAATGAAAATCAGTATAATAATCACAAGATATATGTTACAGTTGTTTGAAGAAAATCTTTCGAGGAGGAGGAAAAAGGGAAGGTGAGGTAGGTCTATTTTGTATTATTTTCTTCTTCCCTGACCCACTTTTGTCTTTTTGATGGTGGTCATTTTCCCCACATATAGATTTGTAGGGCAGATTCATGAGTCACCTAATGTGGGATTCATTCCTTCTGTCATTCATTCACTCATTTATTCGTAAATTTATTAACTTATTCATTCATTCATTCGTTCGTTCGTTCTTTCGTTCATTCATTCATTCATTCATTCGCTCGTTTATTCATACTTCTTCTTCTTCTTCTTCTTCTTCGTCGTCGTCGTCGTCGTCCTCCTTCTCCTCCTCCTCCTCCACTTCTTCTTCTTCTTCTCCTCCTCCTTCTTCTTCTTCTTCTTCTTCTTCTTCTTCTTTCTTGTAGTTCTGTTCCTCCTACTCCTCCTCTTTCGAATTCTCTTTATGCTTGTTTTTCTTGCCTCCCTTGGCAGTGGTGGTGTTGTTCTTCAACTTCTTGATCATTTTCTTCTTCTTCAGTCTGTCGTTGTTGTCCTTTGTTGCGTTCCCTTCCCCCAGCTCTCTCTCTCCTCTCTCTCTCTCTCTCTCTCTCTCTCTCTCTCTCTCTCTCTCTCTCTCTCTCTCTCTCTTGAAGCTACCCCAGTCCCGTTTTAGCAGGCAAGCCTATGATATGATGCTTTTAGAAATGGAAAAAGGTAAAGAAAACTGGGCTCATAAAGTAAAGAAAGTCCTTTCAGAACAGGGTATTGGAATAGTGTGGATGGCCCAGGAAGTAGGGAATTTGCAACCGTTTATTGCGGAATTTAAAGACAGGCTTATTTGTTCTTTTAAACAGAATTGGCACTCAGATATGGAAAGTAAAGAAAAATATCGCTGGTTTTTCTCATTTAAGAATGTGTTTCATTCTGAAAAGTTTCTCAATGTCATAGCAGATAGATGGCACAGAATAAATTACGCAAGATTTAGGTTGAGAACTTTAGGTTTTAATGCGAACAAAAGATGGTTTGAATGTGAAACATCCACAGAATCTCCTTGTCCTGCATGTAGACACATTATTGATGACGAAGAACACTTTCTGTTCCACTGTACTGCTTATAATGAAGTGCGGACAAATTGTTCACTTTTCCAGTTAGATATAGCGA
>CM065720.1:75256712-75264212 GCA_033310375.1 Conus canariensis | reverse complement strand
CATTTGTTATATTAAAAGCAAGTTAAAATCAAGCTTCTAAAAACATCTACAAATTTGTTTCACGCTGTGCGGTCGTCAGGATGTGATGAGCTTGTGTTGCCAGTGCCACGTATATATATAGCTAGCTGGTTTGCTGTTGTTTTTTTCCCGTGCTACATGTGTTTCTCAGGTTGTTGTTTTTTTTCGCTGATAGGAACTTCCATCTGTGTCTGCAATTGTTAACCATTTCTGTTCTAACATTTAGAGTTGCCAACTGTGGTTTACATAGTATAATGTATTTCTCTGTTAGGCATAGATTGCATTTTTTTGAAATGTTGTTGTATGATGCTGCTCTTTTAAAAATTTTCCAAGATATGTTGTAGTCTATGTTTTTTTCTTTAAGTTTCCAAATGTATTTACTCAATTCTGTTTGGTTTTTGTATCTTTCTTTGTTGAATGATTGTTTATGGTTTGCATATCTAGTTTTGAATTGGTTTTCCGTGATACCTACATATGTTTCTTTTGCGTTCTCTGATGTTACAGTGGCTTGGTACACAATGTTGTTATAAAGGCATTTGTTGCTTAGGGGGCACTGTTCTTTTTTGGTACAGTTACAAGATTTCCTTTCGTTACCCTCCTTTTTTTCTGTGCTGCTTTTCATTTTGTTTGCTGAATCGATGGCATTTTTAAGGTTCGGCATACATGAATATGATAATTTGATGTTGTTTTTGTTGAATATCTTGAATAATTTATGGTCTTTTGGGAAAGATGATGTCAAGATTTTAAAGAATTCTTTCCCTACATTTGTTTTAACTCTTGCATCATATGGGGGATTGTACCATATGATATTCCTTTTCCTGTTCTTTCTGCATCTTTTTGTATCATTGTCTGGATCGTATCTTAGTTTGTAATTGTAGCCACTTGTATGTAACGCCTCTTGGTATTCAGCTGTAGCGTTGTTGAATACTGTTTCGTTACATGACAAATTGGATAGTCTTTTATTTATGCTTTTGGGTATTGTTTTCAGTATGGAGGGTGGGTGATTGCTTTTGATGTTTACATAAACAGGCGTGTCATTTGGTTTCTTGTATGGTTTATATGTGTGTTGGTTGAGGTCTAACGTTATGTCTAAATAGTTCACTATCTTTTTGTTTGCTTCTATTGTGATTTTTAAGTTTTGGTTGTGGAAAATTTTACACAATTCTTTTTTCTTATTTTCAATATTTCTAGGGTTGTCATTCAGAGCGGCAAGGCCGTCATCCCTGTACAGTCCAGTTTGTTTTCCAAGTTTTTTTTGAATATTGGATAACATGAATAGTCCGACAAGTTCGCAAGTTTCGGCACCATCGTATGATCCCATTGTGACATCGAAAGTTGAATTCCTGCTTGTGTTCTTAATCCAGGTTTCATTTTTATTGTGCAGTAAAGTTTTCTTTGTGTGGAAAATGATTTCCATTTCTGACCCTGATATTTCTGTGTACTTGTTGGCAAATTTTATAGCTTTAGTTAGTAGCTTTTCATCTATAGATGGGTAGAAATCTACTATGTCAAATGTTATAAAAACTGTATTTTCTTGTTTATTGAGGTTTTGAACCATTGTATTACTTCATATGTGTTTTTCCAGAGATTGAGTTCAGTGTTTTCTTTTATGTTTTTTATGGTTTTCTCTAAGATTTTTTTACTAATTTTCCCTAGTTCAGATTTGGAAGGGTTTATCAGTCTACATGTTGGGTTGTTCAAGAAATTGGGTTTGTGGTCTTTAAGTGTAATAAAGGCTTCTCTAGCTGCTGTGGTCTCTACTCTGTCACTTAGGTCCATTTGGTGCACAAGTTCCTTTTCTTTCTTTCTGATGTGATCATATGTAGCCTTGTCAGCCTTTCTGTAATTTTTCTGGATATTTTTATCAAGGAGTACATTATACTATGTAAACCACAGTTGGCAACTCTAAATGTTAGAACAGAAATGGTTAACAATTGTAGACACAGATGGAAGTTCCTATCAGCGAAAAAAACCAACACCCGAGAAACACATGTAGCACGGGAAAAAAAACAACAGCAAACCAGCTAGCTATATATATACGTGGCACTGGCAACACAAGCTCATCACATCCTGACGACCGCACAGCGTGAAACAAATTTGTAGATGTTTTTAGAAGCTTGATTTTAACTTGCTTTTAATATAACAATATTATATTAATATATATATATATATATATATATATTATATATATACTGAAACCGAACACACACACACACACACCACACACACACATAATATATATATATATATATATATATATTGTTGTGTGTGTGTGTGTGTGTGTGTGTGTGTGTGTGTGTGTGTGTGTGACCTGCTTTTCAAAAGAGACAAAAAAGAAGAGAATTTCAATCGATTTATGAAAATTGAAATCTAGGAACTTTTGACTCGTTGTTCTATTTAGGTTTAGAGTTCAATCGGAATGGAAATTTCAAGAATGCCAGAAAAGTGTGTTTTGATTGGGGACAAAGAGTCATGTTTTGCTTATTAAACATGCGAGAAAACGGACTCTTACTTTCGCAATTGTTTTAGATTTATTGGAGAAACTTGATAAACCAGTTTTATGGCATGGATGTGAAATTTAGGGATTTGAAAACTTAGCATTGATTAAAAATTAGTACGGCTCAAATTTCTGAATATTTGATTTCTGAATATTTGTTTGTATGTTTGTTTAAATCGAAGTTGTATGAGTTCATTTGTTTATGCCAAATCAGGAGAGGTTCCATCAGCCATAAAAGTCAAAGTTTGAATAATCAATTTTTAGGCCAGCTTATCAATTTACAAAAAAAGACAAAATTTCATGTCAAATATACAGCGTAGTACCTTCGCTTTTTCACCGATCGGCCATATTATCACGGTGGCTGAATGGTTTTTAAGCAATTTTAACAGAAACTGGTTACGAATGTGTTTCGGATTCACCGTTTTATAAGTTTATCTTCTTGGGTAAGAATGTAGAAAACATTCCTGAAGTGTGCATTCAGTCAGTGTTGGCAAGCATATCTCGAAAGAAGTAACGAATACCTTATTTACAAACATGTGACATCTGCTTTTTTGCAGTGAACAGTCTATTGCACAACTTCCCGAGCAAGAGTGCATTAATGTTATTGCGTTCTTGTAATCGTAAGCTTTAAACAAAAAAAAAAGGGCGTCGACATGGACTGTCGAGAGAACATGTAGAGGTTGCAATAGGCATGAAAAGATGATTCGATTCTATATTTGTCTGCCAAAATATGCAGCTGAACGCTATGAATTTCTGCCAAATGATATCTTAAAGTACGTTCAGTGTTTAGCATATATACATATGAAATAATTTATTAAGTAGTACTTGGGGAAAAAAGTTTGCTGAGTTGACCTAGGTATATCAAATTAAGCATGATACTCGGTTCAGACCCCTTTTCTGGATGCAATGTTTTCTTGATTAACACACCTTAATATTGTCCTTAATTTTTCAGCTAAGCGATTTGTGTGATTGATCATTTTATTTCATTTCATTTCATGAAAATTATGGTGATGACCGCGCTCGAACGCGCGCGCGTGTGTGTGTTGTATGTGTGTGTGCGTGTGTGTGTGTGTGTGTGTGTGTGTGTGTGTGTGTGTGTGTGCGTGCGTGCGTGCGTGCGTGCGTGCGTGTGTGTGTGTGTGTGTGTGTGTGTGTGTGTGTGTGTGTGTGTGTGTGTGTGTGTGCGCGCGTGCGTGCGCGGGCGCGCGCCTGCACGCTTTTTTGTGAATTAATTTAGAACATTGATCTACATGTCGAAACCTAGAAAGACATTTTCATCAGTCCGTGACTTACACGTTTTATAATAATTTTCATTCAATTGCTATTCAGTATTAACAAGATATCACTACTGCATTTCATTTACTCTTAAATTAGTAGGGGAAGTATGAGGAATGTTGGGAAATTTAAGTTATATGACTTTCACCTTTTTTCCCCTCGAACACTGGAACTCTCTTCAGCTTCAACTGACGATGCCTTCAGGATTCTCGTCCTCTTCTTACCAGATATCTCAAGATGTTTCATGAAATCATGGGCACGCGAGCCTAGAAATCTCCAAGCTCCAACCTCTATGGTGAAGACTTGGGCCTGGAAGCTAGAACCCTCTCAAGCTGTTGGCTACACCGGCATACTTCTCAGTCTTGTAGTTGTGAGTTTGCCCCATTCTGGTTTCGTATGGCACAGTAAGTTTGCTCAGAATCATTTGTGCTGATTGACCTACTGGAAAACAATATCGGGTCACATGCCACTCTTCTGATTATGTTTGTGTGGTTCTCCTCTTCTGGATGGTCTGCTGTGCATTCCTAGTCATGCATTCAGTAAATGTCTGCTTCTATGCTCCTGGTATCCCGGCTGTTCCAGACCACGATTTGTGACTTCCTGCCTTGTAAAGCATTTTGCAGGACGTTCTTGTAGCGTAGTGCTTCCTCCGGCAGTGCTAACCGCTTGTGCGATCTCCTTAAGCACTTTGCTGTGCCTCCTTGTGTACCTTCCCTGGGTTAGCACTGCTTTACATGAGCTCAGGACATCTTCCACTGTATGTTTGCCGTGACAGAGGAGATACGTAGAATCATTTGATTTGCCAATTTGACCAGGTTTAAATTCGAAGGCAAGATGTCGTGAACAGATGTGAGGATGACGCTGACTCTAAGGGGTGTCATGTGTCATATATTATTTCACGTGAGACTTCTTTGGAGTGCATTTCCCCACGTAGTCCACTGTTTCTGTTGAGCTTGCTAAACTGCCTTCTGGATTCTCTCTCTCTCTCTCTCTCTCTCTCTCTCTCTCTCTCTCTCTCTCTCTCTCTCTCTCTCTCTCTCTCTCTCTCTCTCTCTCTCTCTCTCTCGCCTTTGACCACGATTTCATTTCTGGCGACCCCAGGTCCTGTCTGTTGATCTGTGTGTGACCTGTTATTTCACTGATCTTTAGGTTTTCTTTTGCCACGTCCACTGCCTTCCGAACTCTGCCAGGCTGTAGCTTGGGCTGGACTGATCTCACCACTTTGTCTTTGGCGTCCTTAAGCATGGCTAGTAACCTTGCTTTACACAGTTTGTACTCTTCGAGGATGGGTTTTAGAGGAAGCTTCATCTTTGCTGGGCAGCATTATAGTGGAACGTCATTTAGACATGGTGGAACCCTAAGCCATTTCCTTGTGCATTTGTTTATTTTGACTTCCAATGATTCCACTGTACCAGTATTGATGTCGCGTATCAGTAGAGGCCAGGGACGCTTCAGGATCAGTATGATTTGCAGACACCAAACCTTGCATTTGCCAGAGAGCCCACACTGATCTATTACCTGCGGTCACTCATCTGCCGCTCGCTTAGATTCTTTTTTCCTTCTTTGTAGTCTTTCACGTAGTCATGGCTCTTGACTGGCTCTTCTGTTGCATTTGGAATGGTATGGTTGGCTAAGGTGAAAGTGACTATTTCAGCCACTTTTCCTTTCCGCACGGAGAAGCTTTGCGACTTCTTTGGTGTAAATTTCATCCTGAGTAAACCAGCCAACCTCTCTAACAGTATTTTGTGTGTCTCATCCCCCTTGGTGGAAAGTACTGTTGAATTATCCATTGAGGCTTTTAGAGGGGTCATTTGGTATCTATTCCCGAGGTCTGCCCAACCTGTAAAGTTCATGGCGGCATTCAAGGTGATCTTCACTACTAACACAAACAGTATTGGAGAAATTGCACAACGCGTTCCTATGCCAGCTTCCATATTCCCTCTGTTGTATTTCCTTTTATGGAAATCTTCATTGACAAGCCATGGAAGTACTTCCTCAACACTTCTTTGATGTTCTTTGGGACATGACATTTCGAGGGCGAATTGAATCATTATGTGCGGAACTGATCCATATGCCTTTGATAGATTGATCCACACGAGGTTGAGGTTTCGTTTTTCTTCCTTTGCATTTGGATTGCCTCCGAAACCTTAGTGGCGTGCCCTACGTAGCCGGAAACACCTGGTATACGTCCATTCCCGTCTTACAAACCCAATACATATAGACAGATAGACGAACAGACAAATAGATAGATAGGTAGACAGAGAGACAGAGACAGACAAACAGACAGACAGATAGTCAGACAGGCAGTTAGCTAACTTGCTTGCTAGCCAGCTAGATAAACACACAGTTTGATACAAAAATAGATACAGAAATAAAGGTATATATGGACCACTACAGTAATTCACATTTAACATTTTGCAATTACCCTTGAATTAATCGCTCCTTCGTGGAATCTTCTGTCTCAATCATATACATGTATAACATCATTGTAGCAAACTTTATTCTGTAGTGTGTACAACATTGGCAAAACACTGGAAGAGAGCATCCTAAAGAGAATCAAACCAACAAAGAAAACTAAGAAACAAACTCTGACTTCAATCACATGTATCCTCGTAATGCCTAACCATTTCCTTAGCACCCCTACCTCCTTTTTGTGTGCAGTGTTTGTTTCTTCTTTTCAATTTCTGAGCACATCTGTGTTTGCTAGGTTTCTTGTGTTGTCATTACGTGTCCCTGTGGATAAATTCCCTAAGCGTTGAGGGGTAAAAACGAACTGAATGGGAGAGAGAGAGAGAGAGAGAGAGAGAGAGAGAGAGAGAGAGAGAGAGACAGACAGACAGACAGACAGACAGACAGACAGACAGAGCATGTGTGTGTGTGTGTGTGTGTGTGTGTGTGTGTGTGTGTGTGTGTGTGTGTGTGTGTGTGTACTCACGCGCGCGCGCGCGCGCGCGTGTGTGTGGTTTTTGTACATAGATATATGCATATATACATGCATCCATGCATGCATACATACATACATACGTACATACATATATACGTTCATGCATACATGTATATATGCATACGCACATACGTAGAAGAGAGAGAGAGAGAGAGAGAGAGAGAGAGAGAGAGAGAGAGAGAGAGAGAGAGAGAGAGAGACTAGCAGACAGAAACGAATTCAGGTAGAAAAAAAAAAACAACTCGACACAGAAAGGGACAATATCAATCACATGAAATGAAATAAAGCAGGAGAAAATAGAGCACGACAGCAAGCAAGGATCATAGGGAAAGGCTGGTTAACAAAACCGGCACGATCGATGCCAAAAGGCATCTGCAACACACGACCTTGCCCATCGTCACTAAACAACCAGGGGACATAAGACAATGCATAGGGAACCAAATCAAAACAAACCACATGGCTGTAAACATCGACTGAGACAGATGGAGGTGGGAGGGGTGTATAAAAGCATGAGAGAGAGAGAGAGAGAGAGAGAGAGAGAGAGAGAGAGAGAGAGAGAGAGAGAGAGAGAGAGAGAGGAGAGAGAGAGAGAGAGAGAGAGAGAGAGAGAGAGAGAGAGAGAGAGAGAGAGAGAGAGAGAGAGAGGAGAGAGGCTTACAGGAGTTAAAGAAAGAATAAAATTCCAAGCGAATCTAAATTCAATCACGCAAGGCCAACATGGAAAGTGGACTACGTGGAAAAAAGAGGTCCAGAGAAGTGTCAGCTG
>CM065720.1:75241712-75251712 GCA_033310375.1 Conus canariensis | reverse complement strand
TGCTAGCTACAACAAACTCTGCACAGTTTATGGGTTGTCCCTTTGCTGGTGGTCATTTGTATCCATCTGCTTCAACACATTTATAAAATGCATTCTCGAACTGAATGACACTTGTAAAATGGAGCATGTTTTACGGTCCATCTGCAAACTGCCTGACCTTCACATAAAATTGAAAATGTTGTATCAGATCACCACAGCTTGCTACAAACAACATCTGTGATTCCATAGCATCACAAAGGTCGTTACAAACTCACCACAGATACCACTCTTAATCCCACATCACTGCATACATAACAAATTCGCCACATACTTCACTTTAGGTCGAACATTATGAGATGTATTGTTACAAGCTCACCCACAGACATTACTCTTCGTCCCACACCAATAGCGTTGTTGTCACGAAGTCACTATTTGTAGCATTTTTTTCCCCATAGCATTGAAGATGTTGTTATAAACTGACCACGGAGAGGTCCCATTGTCTCACAATATCAAAAATGTTTTGCGCGTCTACCGTATCCAGTGCCATCAGTATCAATATCAATGTGTGTGTGTGTGTGTGTGTGTGTGTGTGTGGTGTGTGTGTGTGTGTGTGTGTGTGTGTGTGTGTGTGTGTACGTGCGTGCGTGCGTACGTGCGTGCGTGCGTGCTTGTGTGTGTGTGTGTGTGTGTGTGTGTGTGTGTGTGTGTGTGTGTGTGTTGGGGGGAGGGGGGGTTATATGCTCACGTCTATAAGCAATGCATTAAATTAATGGGGCAATCGGAGAAAGAGAAGGGTGAAGAGTTGGGAGAAGATGGTGTGCGTATAGGGGTGGGGCGATTTTCAGACCCAGGAACGACATGTCCCATGACACCGTAACCACATCAGTGGAACAGTCGGCCGATTTTCTGGCGATCAAAACACGTTAGAGCTAAATCCATTGAACATGTCTTGGGAGATCTGCCTGTGTCTGCATCCTGGTCCGGGTTTATACCACCCAGGGAGATGGAGGAGATGGCGTGTAAGTAGACAGCAGGTCTCTCTGTCTGTCTCTGTCTCTGTCTGTCTGTCTGTCTGTCTGTCTGTCTGTCTGTCTCTCTCTCTCTCTCTCTCTCTCTCTCTCTCTCTCTCTCTCTCTCTCTCTCTCTATGCTTTTGATTCTTTCTCTGTCTGACTTTGTCTCTGTGACTGTGTTTCTGTTTTTGTATGTCTGTCTGTCTGTCTGTCTGTCTGTCTGTCTGTCTCTGTCTGTCTGTCTGTCTGTCTGTCTGTCTCTCTTTCTCTCTCTCTCTTCTCTCTCTCTCTCTCTCTCTCTCTCTCCCTCTCTCTCTCTCAACCCACTAATCCTTGTTTCCACCATCATCCTCCACTTCTCTCTTCCCCACTGATACCCCCCCCTCTCTCTCTCTCTCTCTCTCTCTCTCTCTCTCTCTGTCCCTCCCTCTCTCTCCTTCACCCTTCCAACCCCTCTGGCTCTCCACTCTTCCGCTTTCAGCCACCAACCTGTCTCGGCACTTTGTTATTCTAAACCGATTCCAGGATTCTCTTTTGTCATCCCTTCGTTGTCCGTCTGTACACCCCAGACTTCAGGTCTAACGTACCATTTCGCCATCTCTCTTGGACAGTTGAAAGGAGCACCGTGATGATCCGATCTGCATTGCAGAGCAGGGGTTGGCGAGGGGGGGGGGGGGGGAGGGGGGGGGAAGGGGGCCATCCACTCTGTCTGGGCCTGCGACTGATTCGGCAGCACTTAGTGTTTGGAGTTCCATCCTGGCTAGCTTGTGTTGGTTGGGTGATTGGTTGCTTAAATGTCTGGTTGGTTGATTTATGGATAAGCATGCCTGGTCGTTTGGTTGGCAGGTGGTTTTTTTGTTAGTTGGCTGGTTGAGTGGTAGGATATTTGATCGTTTATCTTGTTGGTATGTTCGTTGTTTGGTTGCATTGGTATACTAGGCGTCTAGTTGATACAAAAAAGTGATGGCTGGTAGACTAGCTGGTTGGTTCATTTTGCAGGTTTGTTGGCTGGTTGGGAGGCTGTAAAACTAGTTGGATAGCTGGGCTGTTTGTTCATCCTCGTTGATGAGTTTCGATTATAAAGAAATAAACTATTGTTGTATAGCCAACAGGTCAAAGATGATGTTTGGCATAACAACAGCAACAGTAGAAACAAAGAAAAAAAGGAACTCAAACGATTAGAATTATTTGAATGCAAAGCCACCGAGATGTCCCAATAATCAACATCAATATAAATACAGTGAAAATGAAGTCTAACAAAAGTAAACCCAACGAGCAAAACTAACGATGACAATCTGCTCTGAAACAATACAGTGATGCATGCAAAAGTCAGCTAAAAAGGAGAGAGAGAGAGAGAGAGAGAGAGAGAGAGAGGGGAGAGAGAGAGAGAGAGAAGAGAGAGAGAGAGAGAGAGAGAGAACTCTGGGACTCTAGAACCCAGAAATTTAGTACCAAGGCCACTGGTCTGTATAACATAACAACATGTTTGACAGTGGCAACAAATAAATGGGTTGTGAATTCGAAACCAAATAACAATTATCAGTAAAGAAAGAGAACAAACATCGTAAAGATTTTGTTAACAGTTTACATAGTATGATATCGTAGTAACCAAAACGTATTTCAGGAAATACCCGTATGAAAATCGATTATATCCAACCTATGAAATATATCCGTATCTGTAGTTCTTTTTATTGCCGCAAAACGCCTGAGAGTTTGCTGGATATGAAAAAAAAATTGTTGGCATATCTATTAATTTCCGATAGATATGTTGTCCTAAAGGAATGTATGTGGACATTTAAGAAGAAAATATGGTTTTGTTTTCCATTTCACAACAGTTTTGGTATTTCTTTGATTTTCCCAACAAGGACGGCGTGAAATGTATCAACTTTTATAACAGACAGGCAATTGTCTGGTTAAAGCAATGATTTGAATAACCAGCATGTCATAAATAATACACTATGAGGTAGCTTTGCGCTCTAGTCTGAGCAGTCTGATATAAGATTTATTTTTTTTTAATAAAAATATTGTTGTTGTTGTTGTTGTTTTTATTCCTCCGCTGATCCATATTTCTAAAAAGCCGAAAGGATCAGAATGATCTTTAATGAGTATAACTGATTATGAAAACGAAAGTTTCCGTCACTGCATACCGGAATCATATTGAAAACATGTTTCGAATACCTACATCATGTAGAAGGAAGCATATTTTTGCGCTTACTCCATGCACCAGTATCATTTTAAATAAGATAAGATGATATCGTTGGAAGAAACTCTAGGGAGAGCTTGACTGCAGGTTTTCAACCCCCCCCCCCCCCCCTCCCTCTCAACCAGGAGTTTCAGCTCCTTACTTCTTACACTCAAGGGGGCTGGGCCACATCCAGATTTTTGTTTTGCTCCATCTCCTTCTCACTGATTCTGCCTTGCTGAAGGCACTGCCAGAGCTTTTCCATCATTTTCTTCTCAGCTTCTGAGTAGCCTTTATCTGTGCTTTCTTGAAATTCCGATTTCTCTTTGGGATGTTACCCACCTGTCGCTGGAGTCTGGATTTGCGAGTGATGTCTTCATTTATGGTTGCTTCATTCTTCAGGACACCCTAAACGTTCCATGTGTAATGTCTCCAAATGTGTAATGTCTCTAAATATTGAGCTCCACAACGCTTTTTCCCATCAGAACATCTACCTTGTGGATCTTTTTATTTTTATTCCTTTACATTTCTCCAATTCCTGTTTTGCACTTGCGGATATTTGAGCTTCTGGTGTTTGGCAACGACATCCTGTATAAAATTCTCGTCTGAGTACTCAGCATGGATATCCTTGTCACTGTGTATGAATCCTTGCCTTGGATTTTTGATGTTGTCTGTACTGGTGCAGTGCAGTGCTGCTCGGTCATCAGAGACTTCATACAGCCATTTTGCATGCTTTGATCTTCATGGCCTTCGTGGATTCAATGGAGAAAAAATACAGCCTTCATTGTAAGGTGTGTTTTACAAACAAACACGCACGCAAACACGCACGCACACACACACACACACACACACACACACACACACACACATGCACGCACGCACGCACGCACGCACGCACGTACGCACGCACGCACGCACACACGCACGCACGCACACACACACACACACACGGATGCACACACACACACACACACACACACACACACACACACACACACGCCCGCGCGCGCGCGCACACGCGCGCACACACACACACACACACACACACACACACACACACACACACACGCACACACACACACACACACGCAAACAAACACACACACACACACGCACGCACGCACGCACAGACGCATACACGCGCACACACATACACACACACACACACACACACACACACACACACACACACACATTTCCTCGGAGCTATCCAGCCAATAGATTTTGCAACAGGCTCTGGTTTCTAAGAGACATGAATGTTGTCAGTGTATATGACTAACGGTTGGAGGTTTGGGAGGCGGCGGGGGTGGGGGGGGGGGGGGGTATGAGCTGTGATGACTCATCGACAGCAGCTACAGCCTCTGACGAGGAAGGAGGCTACCTGGATGATGTCAATGTCATGGCGAGTCAGGGCCAAAAATAGTCATGCCATGATGACGTTGTTTGGCGAACTCATATAGATACGTTTAAAAATCTGAATAACAAACAAGTAGGGTAGGTTACTTTTTTGTTCTTTATTGTTTACTGTTCCCTGACTCATTTTATATTTACTTTCTTTTTAAAATGTGTTTAGATTTCCGCCTGCAGTCGTCTCTCTTTGCAACAAACTTAGATTCCCGTGAGAAAAGAAGTTGGGCTTCAAATATCCGTTGTAAGCTGTGTATATTTGGAAATGGCTTTCTTTGGACAAATCAAGGTTAGAAGAAATACATGGTTTCTTGCATGATGTTAAGAAAAGATTAATTTTTATGTAGGTGACAGGAATCGGATTTTCATATTAAGAATAGCGATAGATTTAGTGTGTACAGAACGTTTCGTACGGTTCCTGATATGAAAACATATTTATTACTAAATTTTAAAAGACATTTGAAAATTACATTCATTAGGTTCAGAGTTGGTGTCTCAGAAATCGCTGGGCATTAATATCAATATTGATTTCACAATGACAATGATTTAATATGCCCACTGTGTATAAACGCTAAAGAGGATGAGGTTCATTTTGCTTTATGTTGTCCATCACTAAGTAGCTTAAGACAACAAACAATACATTCCTGCAAAATTTCATAAATTTCCAAACCTGTTTAGACTAAGTTTACGTGTTGCATGTAAACATAAATTAACCATCAGAAATTCATCATTTTTTTTTTGGTACAAATCTTTTCAGGTGCGTCAAATTGCTATCTCGTAAAGTACTATCTTCTCCCTTATATTTTGTTAAAAAAAAAGTCAAAAAATGTCAAAGGATTGTTCATTATTCACCTTCATGAGAGGCAATGGCCTATACATGAATAAAACATCCAAATCTGAAAATCTCTCTCTTTTTCTGTCTGTCTGTCTGTCTGTCTGTCTCTCTCTCCGTGTGTTTGTGTGTGTGTGTGTGTGTGTGTGTGTGTGTGTGTGTGTGTGTGTGTGTGTGTGTGTGTGTGTGTGTGTGAAATCTTAGTTACTGTAAAAACGTAGCTTATAAGATATAAAATTTGTCAAAAGGCCAGCCAAAGAAAAGATTCTGTCAGAATGTAATTAAAAAAATTGCCAAATGACAGGTCAGTAAAATTATTGTCAAAGGGAAGGTCAAAAGACTTACTGTCAAAAGTCATGTAAAAAAATACTCTCAAAGACAGGTTTAGAAGAAAAGGTTATACAAAGGTCCACAGAGGCATGGTCAAAAGATAGGTCTAAAGAATTATGATCAAGGGATATCAAAAGAGATATTGTCCTAATGCAGATCAGGAAAAAAAACAACGACGTCAAAAGATGGTTAAAAAAAACGTATTGTTAAAAGTAGCATAATAAAACATCATGTCCAAACCGATATCGTCATAAGCAGATCAAAGATATACAGTCAAAATGCAGGTAAAAAGAGGTATTGTTAAATGGCACATCGACATGGTCAACAGATATGTCAAAAGAAATACTGTTAAAACGCAGGACCTCTGAGATATCGCCAAAAAAGCAGGACAAAACAGATACAGTCAATAACGAGGTGAGAAAAAAAATAAAAGAAAGAAACACAGAACATTAGTATACAAAAACACACTTCCTGTTTCTCGAAAACATGGCGGCACTGGCGGATCGGCAATTGGGTCAGTGGACCACTGCACGCTACATCAAGATCCCCATCAGACCAGTCTGGACTATTTAGGGTCTGATGATGGATCGCCAGAGCTCTTGTCTTTGAAGCAAGAGGGTTCAAGGCCACATTACTGTAATGATGTTTTGGCACTCGCACACCACTGCATACAAAAAAATGTATCATCAGGCTCATTGCTCAAAATAACACAGAGACAGATGGAGAAAAGGGGCGAAATGATAGTGGAAACTAGTTAAGAGAGAAGTAACACAAGAATGAAAAAAAAAGAAACAAAACCTTGAAGAAGAAAAAAACCAAGATATGAAGAAATGAATGTGAAAAAAAAGAACGAAAGAAAACATAAAGAAACAAAAACAAATTAAACATAGCAGAAACACACGCACACACACACACACACACACACACACACACACACACACACACACACACACACACAGAGGCAGACAGACAGACAGACAGACTCACAGACAGAGAGAGAAGGAGAGAGAGGGGAGGGGGCATAAAGTGTGCAGAAAATGAAACGAAAAGACAACAAGAAAGAAGGGTAAACAATAGGAAAGAAAGGAAACAAAGAGGCGAATAAAATAAGATAGAAAAGGACACAAAATAAAAAGACAGAGAAAAGGCAAGAAAAAAAAGCGAAGATGACATAACATCACGAAAGAAAGAAATATGGGAATAAAACAAATTCAAGAATAAATAGACAAAATAGAAAAGTCAAAAGACAGAAACACAAGTAAGGGAAAGCAAATAACAGAGAAAGAACGAACAAAAGAAAGAAAGAAAACAAGAAAGGAAACAAGGAAGAAGAACTAAAGAAAAGAAATCAAATGGGAAAAGAAATGGGGAAAGTACAGAAGCTACAGAAAAAAGTGAAAATAGACGGAAGGAAAACAAAGAATGGAGAGAGCGATAAACAAATGAACCTAGATAGACAGACAGACAGACAGACAAAAAGACAGCCAGCCAGCCAGCCAGCCAGACAGACAGACAGACAGACCGATGGATGGATGGATGGATGGATGGATGGATGGATCGATAGGTAGATAGATAGATAGATAGATAGATAGATAGATAGATAGATAGATAGATAGGTAGGTAGATAGATACAGAGATAGATAGATAGATAGATAGATAGATAGATAGATAGATAGATAGATAGATAGATAGATAGAAACACAGTTAGACAGCTAGAAAGGTAGAAAGTTTTTTTTTTAATCAAAAGAAGGAAATTAAAGACACAGAGATGAAAGCACAAACCGCAAAAAGAAAGAAAAAGAGGGAAAAAGACAAACTAAGTAGAAATAAAAAAAAGACTCAGAGAAAGAAGAAAAAAGAAAAACAAAGAAAAAAGAAATGAAAGCAAGCAAGGGCGGAGGCGTCTACGAAAGAAAACAAACATGAAAAGATACAGACATGGGGAAGAATGAAAGAGAGAAAGAGAGAAACAGAGACAGACTCGCAGAATGAAGGGGAGAAAAAACAAGAGCTCCGGTGCTGCAGAACAACAAACAAGAACCGTACCAGACCAAGGCAGCATCAACAGCGGCAAGAATTAATATCAGGTCCTACCCTGCGCTGAACTTGAATCTTCAACTGGTTGAAGGTGAACGGCGAAGAAAGAAGAACTTCTGGCTTGGCTGTACTGCAATCAGGAGCAGGGGTCGTAAGTAGGGGGCGTAACTCCCGCATACGGCATCCTTGAGAGTGAGCATGTTGCAGTTCCCGTGTTCTAACAAATCAGATCAAGATAAGACGACATTCATCTTGCTTGCATACATTGAATGAGTCTATAACCCGAAGTTACGTGTGTGAACGTACCCGTGATGTCTTGCCCACTCGTAAAATCCCATCACCATCTTCTTTTGGAAGAGAAGGTCGGTTTGGCCTTTGGTATGGATGACACGAGTACACATAGCATGCAGCGAACGAATGAAAATGCGAATGAGAAATTGACCGACTGATTGGGTGACACGGGAAAATGCTGAATGCAATGCGAGCAGGCAGCCCGTCAATTGGCTCTACCGCGGTAGGCAGCTTGTTCTGTGACGGAAGGTGTGCGTTGTAAAGCTCTCAGAGTTTGGTCTCGTGCCGAGGCGTACTATACACTACTCTTAATGAACGAACAAATAAAAAAAAAGTAGGTAAAAAAGATAAATGACAAATGATGATGAGGATAATAATAATAATAATGATAATAATAATAATGATGATAATAATAAAAATAATAATAATGTTAATAATAATAATGATGATGATAATAATAATGATAATGATAATAATAATGATAATGATAATAATAATGGTAATGATGATGATGATGATGATGATGATGATGCGCATTTCAAATAAAGAAAAGCGGGATTAGAAAACAGATTGTTTCAACTTTGATGATGATAACAACAACAATAAACACAATAACTAGTGCATTTTTAATGGAGAAAAGCTGAACTAGAAACTATGTGACGGACCATTTGCTTCCGGTCCCAAATTATGGGGTCTATTCTGAAGCGGCATAAGTTTGCCTGTTCACCTGCATACCTAACAGCTTCTCGCCCGCGAGGATTTCCTTTCAGTCTCTTCAGATTTGCCGGCCTGGAAACATCCCCACGGTGCCGAAGAGAGACTGGCAACTTAGCTTTTATGGTAGTCTAGGATGCGCGACTTGTTAAATGGAAGTTGGAGTTAGAATCAATGGAGTTGGTTTATCCCACAGGTGGTTTCCAGTTCCTACTGAAGGCCTAAAACATTTCTTTATTCCTTTGATTGATCTTGTGATTGACAAGACTTGACGAGACATAGGGTGACTGTAAGAAGCTGTGGTTAGTGAATGTCTGAGTCGAGAGGTGGATGAGAAGAATGGTGTGAGTGGGTGGAAGAGAGAATATGTATATTCATATATGATCAGGGAAAAGTGATCAAACTAAGTCAATGTATTATTGAAAAAAAACCCTTGTTTATCTTTCCTTAAAGTATTATAATGATGTGAATGTTGGTGAGCTCTGGAAGTGAGGAATGAAATTTTTTTGTATATGAATTATTGGAAAATGTATTCTGATCCCTATTTTGGATACGTCAAGTGATGATTATGTGGAAAAATAAAAACATTCTTTTCGTGAAAAAAGGGACAAATGGAAATCGTTCCTTTATCTGTAATAATTGTATTCTTGGTATTCTTTTAAAAAGGGTACGTGAACAAATCTTTACTTCAATGTAATCACCCATTGGGCTAATCGATGAATTTTCTATTGTAATGCACCCATCGTATTGAAACTTAGTAGACTATATTATGGGTATTAGTAGACTTTATTATGGGTATTTTTCCCCAAATTCCGGTTAAATGTGTTATGTGAAGAGTGACTTCTAGTGACAAAACAAGGACGATAAATACGTAGGTAGAAGACTAAGTAATCAATGTAGTTGATCAGTTCCCCAGGTGTCGGTGAGGCCCGTGAGTCCGGCCTGGAACTGATTACCACCGGAATTGGGGGTACAGCCCGTGCCCCAACCTCTGTCTCCGTCAAGACGACGTGGAGAGGCTGACAGCCACGTCAGTCGTGGACTTTTGTAGTAAAGGGCTTCAGGATTCTCCGTCATGACGACGTGGAGAGGCTGACCGCCAGGTCGGTAGTTCGACTGTTTTTTCCTGCTGTGTGGGTATACGCTGTGGGACTCCACGAACTGTATTCGAAAGTGGCTCTGCTTGGTGTGTGAAGACTGTGTCTTCAGCTCGGAG
>CM065720.1:75229212-75234212 GCA_033310375.1 Conus canariensis | reverse complement strand
CCCATCTCCTCCCCTTTTCCCCACTCACTTCCATTCACGTAAAAGGCATCAATGCTCATTGCCGCCCCTATGGTTACATTCACGAAGTGTATATCTTTACCAATGTATTTCTTTTCTGCACAGGATGGACATTTTTTCAGTATGATATGTGGTTAACAATTCATGAGATAATCTTTCAATTTTTTCTTAAATGTGTTTTTGTTTTTTATATTTTTTAAGGGTTTTGTGAGTTTATTCCACAGATTTCCACCTGAATATACAAAACTGGATTTGTATAAATTGTTGCGTGGTCTAGGAATGGACAATAAATGATTATGTCTATGGCAATTGACTCTAAATGTTTCTTTAATCTTTTGGGGAGCTGTTCCATTAATAACGTTATGCATACAAAGGGCTTTATTGAAAAAGAGTCCGTTTGGGAAGGTTAATATTTTGAGTTGTTTGTAATCTTCATCAGTTAGGGAGCTCGATTTTAACAATACTAATTTCAAAGCTCGTTTGTACAGACGATGAATTAATTTTAAATTATGTTCACTACAGTTGTCCCAAAGGGTTGATGCATAATCAATTAATGATAAAATATGTGCACAGAAAAAAAGTTTTCGAGAGTGGCCATCGAGAAAATTTTTTATCCGAGACAACTGAAATATTTTTTTTGAAAGGCGTTTTGCTAAGAATGTTATATGTTCGGTCCAAGATAAATCTTTGTCAATAATGACACCTAGTGTTTTGTGTGAACTGACTTCCTCAACTTTGTTGTTGCATATGAGTAAAGGCTGAAAATTTGATTTCATTTTTTGTCGTTTTTGTCTTGTAGACACGTACATGCACTTTGTTTTAATAGCATTTAAGGACATATGGTTTAGTTGTGTCCATTCAGTAAGTTTATCGATATCTGCTTGAAGCTTAATTGTTAATTCATAGACATCAGAGTCGTTTTCATGAAGAGATGTATCATCTGCAAACATTTCGCATTTGCATTTAACAAAACAAGGCAAATCATTAACGTAAATAGTAAACAAAAGAGGTCCTAACACAGAGCCTTGTGGAACACCATATTTGACAGGCATAAATGTTGACAATTTGTCAGCTACAGCTACTAATTGTTTTCGGTCACATAAAAAAAGATGAAATAAGACTTATGAATTCTGGAGTCAGTTTGTAAAGTTCAAGTTTACGGCACAACAAAGAATGGTTAATGACATCAAATGCTTTTTCAAAGTCTATGAAGAGAATACCTGCAAATTTATTTTCGTTTATGCTGCAAAGAAGACTGTCCATAAGCTGTATGAGGGCTGTGTGGCAAGAATGGTGTTTTCGAAAGCCCGACTGACTTTCATGGAGAAGTTTGTTATCAGCAAAATAAGAATACAGAGACCTATGCATGTGTTTTTCGATCGGTTTTGCTATGGCTGATAAAATGGATATCGGTCTGTAATTTGATGGGTTTGAAGAATCCCCGGTTTTATACAGAGGAATAACTTTAGCTTCCTTAAATTTTAGAGGAAAAGTTTGTTTATCTATGCATAAATTGTATAAGTATGTCAAAGTATCTGTGATAACAGGACATGACAACTTAAGTATTTTTGTCTCGATACCATCTAAATCACGAGTATTTGATTGGGTTGAAGTAGACAAGGCTTTACTAACATCTAAAACGGTCATGGGTTTCAGACTAAATGGAACACGAATATCTTTAGAATGGATGTATTGTTCTAAATAACTGAGATCATTTTCACTAGATTTATCATTTAATATGATTCTATCTGCTATGGTTGCAAAATGATTATTTAGTTGATCTGCAGATAAATCTGCAGATGTGTGTGTGTGTGTGTGTGTGTGTGTGTGTGTGTGTGTGTGTGTGTGTGTGTGTGTGTGTGTGTGTGTGTGTTGCGCACGCACATGTGCATGTTCTGTTGTATTCCAGAGTGCATGCGCGCGCTCGAACATGTGTGTGTGTGTGTGTGTGTGTGTGTGTGTGTGTGTGTGTGTGTGTGTGTGTGTGTGTGTGTGAAATGAGAGGTTGACCGACTGCTGAAACAGCAACGACTCTAAGTCTGACAGTTATCTAATAAAACACTCTACAAAAAAAATAAGACAGAAATAAAAGAAGACGGGAAAAGATGGAGAAAAGCGGAAAAGAAGAGGCCGCTGATCCACAAGCCATTTTCTGAATGTAACAGGGATTCACTGACGTCTCCATTGGACACAACCAAATGTAATTCCAGACATGACTGACGTTCTATGCTCGGAGGCGTCGGCCCGTGAGACGACATGGTAAAGGCTGTCTCTTGTGGCACCAACCAGACAGAAACTATACAAAATGGATGGAGTTCTCTTCAGGTGGAGAGAAAATCACCAAAACGTAACCGTTTTTCTTCTGTTGCAAATAATGGTAATCTATGTCGTGTTGAAATTCAAACGTGGGAGGGACGGTGTTGGCAGTATTTATAGTTTAACAAAGTATAATCAAATGTATAACAGAAAGGCAGATTTCTGAGCCACCTGCTGGAAAGCCATTAGAGTAAATGGAGACAGGAACGCAGAGAGGGTCGGCTTCAAAGATACTAAATGACATCTGCGAATTCCCTTGACGGTCAGAAGTACATACAGTGACAGACTCATTCATTGCTTTAAGGTCCTGGGCAATCTTTGTTCAAAACATACAACGAAACCCATCATCAGGTATGGCAACCATGTCCGACGACTTTATAAAAGCAAGTGAAGAGCGATCATCCTAAAAACAAATGGCTCACCAAAGAAGACCACCACCACCCTCCACCAAACCAGGCGTCGGTTACGTCTGCCAAAGTGAGGGTAGAAGTCCATTGTGTTTTGGAACTTACTGCGCCAAATAAGCTGAGAGGATGAGTAAGGCGGTGTTGGGTGTGGCGGAGAGAGAGAGAGAGAGAGAGAGAGAGAGAGAGAGAGAGAGAGAGAGAGAGCGAGGATAACATGTGCTCCGGAAAAGCAAACAAACATGCAAAACATACTGAATAAGGAGCTATTCTTCTCGTCTTAAGCGGAAAGAGGATGAGACAAGGTTTAGTTGGTGCGAAAGTTATGTACACAATTATTGATGTGCACACATCATCGTTAAAATGTTTTAACATTTTTCGATATTTTTGGTTAAGGAAATCTAATCTAGAATTCAGTTTCCTGCTCGTGTCATTCTTTCTATTTTTTTTCTTTCTGCGTACGCAGGCTGATACTCCTGCGGACACTGCCTGTATAGACAGGCAGTGGAGTTTTGTGTGCATGAGCGTTTTTTTTTTTATCCCGCCTTTAAGGCAGCCATACTCCATATTCGGGGAAGGTGCATGCTATGTGTAACGTGTCATCCATACCAACGGCCAAACTGGCCTTCTCTTCCGAAGGTTGGTGATGGGATTTTACGTGTGTGCAAGATGTTGTGCGTGCCTTCACACACGGAACCTCGGTTTATAGTCCCATTCGAAGGACTGTATGGGAAATGGAGTCAGAACCAATGTTAGCTCGTGTCATAATCTTCGGAACAGGCTGTGTGGAAGGAAGGGCAAGGTGAAAGGGTTGACGGGTAGTAGAAGAGCAGGGGATGGTTCAGAAAAGAACTTGGAATTGGAGGGTAGGTGGCATGAGGGAGGGAGGGGGTAAGGGACACACATGAATTCCACGTGAAATCGAAAAACATGCAATTTGAGTGGTTACTTCAGCTACCTTCAGACGAAAATCATGTCAGAATATAGGGGCGGCTTCGATTGATAACTTGCGTTTGTGTAAATATTATTTCAGTTATAAAGATATCGAGGAGATATCAGTGGAGCTGCCCATATTTGCTACCAACAAAGTGTATTACAACCAAAGTAAACAAATAGAGTGACGAAGCCATGACTAAGCAAAGCTTCTAAGAAGAGGGGTTCGTAGTCAAACATTCAGCAGATGCCCAGCTTACGCGTAAACTTCTCGCGCTGCACACACGTCGAGTGTGATACTGGAATTCAAAAGGAAGCGACCCTCATTGCTGTTGTGACAGTAAATGAGAAATGGGTTTGGTGAGAGATGTGGACAGAGTCCTTCTATCTGTCTTCTTTCTGATGGTTTTTTTTTTTTAATTTTTGTTTCATTTCTGTCTGTCTGTCTATCTGGTGGTCTGTCTGTCTGTCTGTCTGTCTGTCTGTTTGTCTGTCTGTCGGTCTGCCTCTTTCTCTATCTCTCTCAAAATATGCATTAGCAGGCAGGGGCATGGGTGAGCATGCAAGCTTGATTGTATATGTATTTATGTGTGTGTGTGTGTGTGTGTGTGTGTGTGTGTGTGTGTGTGTGTGTGTGCGTGTGTGTGTGTGTGTATGTGTGTATTATGTGTGAGCGCGCGCGCGCGCGCGTGTGTGTGTCTAAGTGTGTGCACAAGCATACGCGCATGTCATGGTGGGCGCACAGAGGATGGGGGTGGGGGGTGGGGGTGGATGTTTGCGCGTGTGTGTGATATGGGAAACTGACGACTGCTGAAACAGCAACAATTCTCTGGCTGTAAGTCTGACACTTAGTCAATAAAACACTCTATGAAAATAGAACAGAAGGAAAAACAAGAGGAAGAAAAAATGGGACAAAAACACCGAAAAAAAGTAGCCGCTGATCCACAAGCCATTTTCTGAATGTAACAGGGATTCACAGACGTTTCCACTGGACACAGCCAAATGTAATTCCAGACATCACCGACTTTCTATGCTCGGAGGCGTCGGCCCGTGAGACGACATGGTAAAGGCAGTCTCTTGAGGCACCAACCAGACAGAAACTATACAAAATTGATGGAGTTCTCTTCAGGTGGAGAGAAAAACACCAAAATGTAACCGTTTTTCTTCTGTTGCAAATGATAGTAATCTATGTCGTGTAAAATTTCTAACATGTGAGGGACGGTGTGGGAGGTATTTATAGTATAGCAAAGTATAATCAAGTAAATAACAGAAAGACAGATTTCCGAGCCACATGCCAAGAAACCGTTATGGAATGTTAATACATGTGTT
>CM065720.1:75211712-75221712 GCA_033310375.1 Conus canariensis | reverse complement strand
ATGCTGATCACAGGAGACGTGTTCAATGTGGTTACCTCTAACGCGGTTGGATCGCGTGGAAGAAGCCACCGACACCGTCAGTGACGTGGTCGGGGTACCAGGGGAGATAAGTTGTCGCCTGTAAAATTTGCTACGATGGTAGTCTATTTACTTGTCCTGTGGCGCGTCTGCACAGGTTTCCAATGAAGCCCTACTGACAAAGGAAAAAAAAAACTTTTGAAAGAATGAATTACGTGCCTATTTTTAAAAGTGTCACATTTCTATCACAATTGCAATTCTTCTTTCTTCTTCTTCTTCTGCGTACGCAGGCTATACTCCTGCGGACACTTCCTGTATACACAGGTAAGTAGTAATCCCATCTGCCCGACGAATGGAGTGGAGTTTTGTGTGCATGGTCGTTTTTTATCCCGCCATTAAGGCAGCGATACTCCATCTTCGGGGAAGGTGCATGCTATGTGTAACGTGTCATCCATACCAACGGCCAAACTGGCCAAATTGCAATTTAGCAATTTGGCATTTCAGCCATTATTTTAGCAGGCACGTTCGTCCTTATCAAATGGTTTATTTCAATCCCAACAATTACAAATGCGATGGTGATTTGAATGTGCTTGTTTTGGTTTATTGCATGAATATCGGTGAGGCGGGATGAGGGGGGGGGGGGGGGGGGGGAGGAGGAAGTCGGTTTGGGGGGGTATGGCTTGGGATGAGGGAGGGTTGAGGACAGGGGAGGGGGGGGGTCGGTGGGTGGGGTGGGGGGGGAGGGGGAGGGGAGAGGAGGGTCATTGAGAGATATTTTTGGGGAAAGCGCACGAGTTCTTTTTTGTTCTTAATATTTTACGAGATTTTGTAGTAGTAGTAAGTAGTAAGTTAGTAGTAGTAGTATAAACCAACAGCAGCGGCAGCAACAGTAGTAGTAGTAGTGGTGGAATTCTTCCACTCATTTTTTTCCCTTTCCCATGTACGTCTCCGATCAAGTTGTCCTGTAATATAACCTCTGTCATTCAAAAATCTCCCCCGAGGAAACTTGAACTGGTTTATAGTCTATTTCGTTTTTCTCAATCTTTTCTTCGGCGATCCACGCAGTCAGTTCGCTATCTGCTAAGCTGTCTGCAGCGCTAAGAATCACTAACAATGTGCTGACATGCGAAAACATAGAAGAACTTAAGCAGTGGGAGCCAAAATTGATTAACACTTTCAGTGACATGGAAGCCCGCTGATTGATTAAAATCGTTCATTGACAAACATCACACATTCGCTAATTTTCCTCAATGGCCGGTTATTAATAAATATGGTCCAGAATTTGTGTCCAGGTTTACGAAATATAACCAGTTTTGGTCATACGTCTTTGAAGCCTGTAATTTTTTTTTTTTACTACAAATGCATACCAGGAAATTCCGCTGAAATTTTAGCCGAACCGATTTGCTATAATAATAGAATCCAAGTTGGAAATTCATACGTTATCTCTAGAAACCTTGGTAACAAGAATGTACATTATCTTGCAGACTTTTTTTCATGATAAAGGTCAGTTTCTTTCTTATATACGTTTGAAAGAGAAATATAATATCAATGTCGATTTTGTCACCTTTGCTGAGTATAAATCTGCAATAATCGACTACATTAAACAATGTAGTATTTTTGTAAAGAACAATAAACATACCGATACAACTTGCTGTTTGAAGAAGGTATTTGCTATTCACAAAGGTTCAAAGCTTTATTACGATATACTTATTGAAAATAATGTTCGACCAAAATACTGCGACAAATGGGATTCGAAACTGATGGTACATCATGACTGGAAATCATGCTTTCTATATACCAACAAAATAAACGATATTAAACTAAAATGGTTTCAGCTGAAGTTATTGCACAGAAGTTTAGGTACAAATGTTATCTTAAAAGAAATTGGAGTTCGTAACAAAGACAAATGCAGTTTTTGTGGTACAAATAAAGACACTATTGACCATATGTTTTGGAAATGCAATTATTTCAAATTCTTTTGGAATGTACTTACAGATTTGATTAGAGAAAAATGTGCCAATGCAGAGAACATAAGACTGACTGAATCGCTGCTGCTTTTAGGATTTGATAAAAACGTTATTGTGGACAGTGTCCTTTACTTCATTATACTATTTGCAAAGTATTATATATATTCATGCAAACTGAATGGAAACCATCCACGAACAACTGTATTTTTGAGAAAAAAAAAAAAAAAAACTAGAGTGGCGATACAAAATTGAAAAACACAATGCCTTACTTATCTCTAAATATTCAGATTTTTGTGTAAAATGGATGATATATAAACCATTAATAGAGGGTTCTTAAATGTATTTTACTTTTGTATGATTTATCCGATTGCGATTTGCCACAGTCCTAAGTTGAATTTTGAACAGTCTTTTGTGTGCCAATGTTATCTATATTGTTGATGTAATTGAGGCCTTTTTAAGATGTTTCTCTAGATAGAACATTGAATGAAAACGCCATTGATAACATCCCATCCACCACTCTCTCTCTCTCTCTCTCTCTCTAAGAAATAGAAGATGAACAAAATGGTGAGCTCTTGTTTGATGACCCTATAACTACAGATGAAGTAAGAGCAAGTATCAGAAATTTGAAAACTGGTAAAAGCCCGGGACCAGATAGAATAATAAGTGAAATGATAAAACATGCCAATGGCTATGTGATTGATTTCTGTGTTTCTTTATTTAACCATTTGTTTAATCATGGATTGTTTCCCCTGTCGTGGTCAACGTCCATTATTGTACCCATCCATAAAAAAGCAGACCCAAATAACCCAGACAATTATAGAGGTGTAGCTCTCACAAGTATAATTAGTAAAGTGATATACTCATGTTTTGAATAGAAGATTGACACAGTGGGCTGAAAAGGAGAGGAAAATTGGGGAAGAGCAGGCGGGGTTCAGGTCAGGGTATAGTATAGTTGATCATATTTTCACATTATATGCTTTAGTCCAAAAGTGCCTAAAGAAAAATACTAAACTGTATGTTGCTTTTGTTGATTTTAAAAAGGCTTTTGATTCTGTTAATAGAAATGTGTTGTGGCAAGTTCTTAGAAAAACAGGGGTTGAAGGAAAATTGCACTATGCTCTTCGTGGTGTATATAATTCACTTTTAGCATGTGTTCGTGAGAAAGGATTGTACAGTGACTTATTCAATTGTCCTAGAGGAGTGAAGCAATGTTGTCTATTGAGCCCTCAAATGTTTGGATTTTTTAATAAATGAGATAGCTTTAGCAATGTCACATAAAGGCAAACATGGTATACAGTTGATTGCAGGTGCTGTTGAACTGTTTATGCTTTTATTTGCGGATGATGTAATTTTGTTCTCCAGTACCGTTGGGTTGCAAACTCAAATAAATGTTTTAAAAAATGAAGCAGATAGACTTCAATTAAGTGTTAATCTAGAGAAAACAAACATTATTGTCTTTCGTATGGGTGGTTATTGTCACGGAAGGGAAAGTGAGAGGTGTATGTGGAAATATATGTAGTCTGTCTCCTTGTGTGTTCAGAAGGCGTGTATGTTGTTTGTATAACTAATAACCTCACTCTCTCTCACTCACACCTTGCGATAACAGACCAGTCAGGTATGGAGGAGTTTACACATTTAGTGCACCATGAGGATGAGGGGGAAAAAGGACTTTCCTTATATATACTAGGGATGTCACATCAACTATAGGTGAACAAATGAATCAGTCTCCCTCAGGTGACACTTGGCAGATTCCATCCACCTGCTGGTTCAAAAAGAATACATGAACACTTTTCAGCAGAAGACTGTCCCATACACAAAATGTAGAAGACAGTTATAATATATATTCCTGCTGCAAAGACACAAATATACTGTCAATCTTTCAGATATACTGGCTGTTACTAATTAGACCCATAGGCCTCTCTCAATGGGAGAACATCAGCAGATTTCCCAACTCCCACACACAACACATCAAAAATCCTGATACTTCACATAATCAGAAATACATCTTTTTTCCCAAAACATGTCATCATACATTACAAGCGAGCTCCAGACTTGTCCTGAAAAATAATGATAATTTTCCTGAAACATAAAATAGTTTACAGGACAAATACAAGTTGCTGACACAAAAGCAACTTGCGAATCAGTCTTTGACCAGTTCTGGAAAAGACGCTGTCAGGGAAAAAAACCTGTGCACAAATACTTTAAAGAAATATATATTCCGACCTTATTCCTGCCGTGAAGAGGGAAGGAAGCGTGGCGGTAGTCCGTACCATAGAAGAGAACATACCACGATACAAAGTCCATCTCATGTGCTGCGCACAGAGGAGAAAAAAAGTCACAGAGTTCCAAGTAGCCCACTCCTGCGACTAGCACCAAGGGAAGGAGTTGGGGGGTGTAGTTCGACATCTTCTCACTGAGGCGTAGTGAAGGAAGCTGGCCCGGGGGTCCACAGCTCTCAGAAGAAGAACCGCTAAACTGGGTCAGGCAACTGCAGGGGGAAAACGTCGGCTGCCACCGCTCAGGGAAGTAGCTCAAAGACAGCCCGCAGCGCTCTCCAGGGTGGATCCTCGTCGCGGTCAAGGTCTAACACCAGAGCATGATAAAATAATCCCTTCTAGGAGGGGGTTAAAAAAATAATCATGCTCTGAACAGCAATCGACAGCGCGTCTGACAGCGGCAGTGGTCGGAAACTCGTCTGTTCGAAACTGAAAAGAGTTCACTGACCGAACAAACTATAAGGGACGTAATCCTATCGCCTTACTTCATTATACAAGCGGCCGATGCGCCGATCGTGCCTGTGACAGTTATTTATCCCAGCATGAAAAGTGGTAGTATGGAGATGTAGAAGTAAAAGTAACCAATAGTTACAAATATTTGGGGATGTTATTTACAACTCGTTGAAGTCTAAATGCTGGGTGGCGCGAAATCGGCTGAAGGGTAAGAAGGGGGTTGTAGAAATTCTAAGATGCATGAAAAGACGTAATAGCATTGACCCTTCTTTGTTCTGGAAGTTATTTGACTCACAGATAGCGCCTATACTGACTTATGCTGCAGAAGTTTGAGGAATAGAAGAAAATTTGGAAAACGAGAAGGTACATACTATAACTATTAAAAGATTCATGAACATTCCACTGCATTCATCAAACACAATGGCTTATGGTGATTCTGGAAAATATCCTTTATTTATTCAAACGTTTTCAAAATCTATTAAGTATTGGTTAAAATTAACACAACTTCCAACATCAAGGCTATGTAGACAAGCATATGATATGCTATATTTACAAACGGAAATCGGACACTGTAACTGGGTTAGTAAAGTAAAACATGTGTTAACTATTAATGGGTTTGTTGTTGTATGGCTTAGCAAAGAGGCAGGGAACGAAAGGGCATTTATGTCGGAATTTAAGGATCGCTTGATAGCCTGCTACAAACAGAATTGGCATTCAAAAATGGAAGAAAATGACAAGTATTCATGGCTTTATTCCTTTAAAAGTATTCTTCAGCCGGAAATGTTTTTGAAATCTGTTACTAATAAATGGCATAGAAGCATATTGGCCAGATTTAGAAGCCGGACTCTTGGTTTTAAAGCAAATAAGAAATGGTTTTGCAATGAAGTTTCTGTTGATGATGTTTGTGTGTTGTGTCCAGATAATACTAAGGAAGATGAAGAGCACTTTTTATTTCAATGTAAGGCATATGAAGATAAAAGGAAAAATCAAAACTGTTTAATTTGATGCCAGAAAGACCATATACTTTGACTGAACTATTATCTTCTGATGATGGAAATATTGTTCGTCTGTTTGCTAAATATATTGCTGAATGTTATGATATCAGAGAGAAAAAAATGTCTGTTGCTGTTTCCCTGTGAGACAGTGCTTTGGTTCTCTGTATGTCATAGCTGGTCATTTAGGCCCACGTTTGGTGATCTTTTGTTTGTCGTTAACTTTATTATTCCCAGATAGATCAATACCGGGAATCATGTTTCAAATGTATTATACACTTTTCGTTTCATAAATTCTTGACGCTGCATTAATGATAGCCCCCTTGACATGAAGACTGTATTTTGTCATTGTAAATAAAAAACGATTCTGAAGCGTCTAAAGCGTCTCTCTCTCTCTCTCTCTCTCTCTCTCTCTCTCTCTCTCTCTCTCTCTCTCTCTCTTACCTCTGGCTGTTAAAACAATTATTTCTCGACTTTTGATGTACAATGCCCTTTTGTTTTTCCTTTTTATGTTAGTATTTCATGTTACTGAATGCAATTTTTTTAAGCTAAAAAAAAAAAAAAAAAAAAAAAACCATCACACATTCACTGATTTAGGCGACCCTTCGTGAATTCAGCTTGTGGCAAATGTTGGAGCTGAGACGAAACCAATACAAAGAACCACTAACCCTCCCATCCGCAAGAGTCATGAAAAGCGTTATAGGGCTATTTTTATCAGTCTGGAATTGTGACGATGCTAGAGATCACACTTCAGAACATACTGAGCGCTGATCGGTCTGGGGAAGATGCAGTCGCTTGTAGACTTCGTCCAGACCATTGATTTGTGTTGCATTTGGTTGTACCGTCCTGATGGCGAAGATTAGGAATGAGAGGATGGTGTGTGTGTGTGTGTGTGTGTGGTGTGTGTGTGTGTGTGTTGTGTGTGTGTGTGGTGTGTGGCGTGCATGCGTGCGTGCGTGCGCGTGCGTTGTGCGTGCGTGCGTGTGTGTATGTGTGTGTGTGTGTGCGTGTGTGTAAGCGTGAGCGCGCGCGCGTGGGGGTGGGAAGTGGGTGTGGGAGGGGGTATGCAGGGATCACGGAGTCAGAAACCCTTTCCATCACCTTCCCCTGCCTCCATCTGTCACACTGCATCGACACCCTTTACAAATGAATGAAGGACAGTTCCCTCCCTGCCTCCATCTGTCACACTGCATCGACACCCTTTACAAATGAATGAAGGACAGTTCCCTCCCTGCCTCCATCTGTCACACTGCATCGACACCCTTTACAAATGAATGAAGGACAGTTCCCTCCCTGCCTCCATCTGTCACACTGCATCGACACCCTTTACAAATGAATGAAGGACAGTTCCCTCCCTGCCTCCATCTGTCACACTGCATCGACACCCTTTACAAATGAATGAAGGACAGTTCCCTCCCTGCCTCCATCTGTCACACTGCATCGACACCCTTTACAAATGAATGAAGGACAGTTCCCTCCCTGCCTCCATCTGTCACACTGCATCGACACCCTTTACAAATGAATGAAGGACAGTTCCCTCCCTGCCTCCATCTGTCACACTGCATCGACACCCTTTACAAATGAATGAAGGACAGTTCCCTCCCTGCCTCCATCTGTCACACTGCATCGACACCCTTTACAAATGAATGAAGGACAGTTCCCTCCCTGCCTCCATCTGTCACACTGCATCGACACCCTTTACAAATGAATGAAGGACAGTTCCCTGAAAGATCATTCTAGGAAAAAAAAAACAACCCTTCTCCCTTCCCCCAACTCCTTCACCCCTTCCCGTCCCCCCTTCACTTATCTTCCAATGTTTTGACGAGTATGTTGCTTTAGGGAGGGGCACGCAGTAAGCGTTACATCGTTCTGCTGCGTTGCTGACGGTTACCAGTCTGAAGTTCTAGAGAAGCCAGATCCTTTTTTACGACTTAACCCCCCCACCCCCACCCCACCCCCCCTCTCTCTCTCTGTCTCTGTCTCTCTCTCCATTCAGCGGCACAGGGTACCGGAATCAGATTACGGAAGTGAAAGTGGTGAGAAGAGAGGGGGTGAGCACCGCGTCCCATGATACCGTGCCACAGACACTCTGAACTTCACACAGTTCACTTCGCCTTTGGACAGTTCAGTTCAGTTCCGTTCAGTTCAGTGGTTTAGTTAATATCTTTTCATCGCCAGATGATATTAGACACTCTTTAAAATAAAACCCACATACCTCAACGCTCAACTTATCATCCATGTCAGTACTTTCGAACCCACATCTGATGTAAGCCTATTTACATACGTGACATACCCTAGTGGTACACAACATTGTTGATCTTTATAACAATTTTGCAACCTGTGACTGCGAAATAACCTTGGCAATTTCAGAAACATATGAACCATAAAAGACATTTTCGACATTAAATAACGTATTCATCTCAATACATGTCTCCTGATAGAGCGAGGTCACCACTGAGCATTCAAACAAAAGACGATGCACAGAAATGTTTTCTCTGCAGACACAAGTAATACCATGAGTACATTTAGTGTTCCAAGTATTCAGCCTTAATGTCGCACAATTTGTGGGGATGCGTGGCGATGTGGTGTGATGTGGTGTACACCCACAAACGTTCTCCTCTCAGCTTGGAGACACCCACAAGCAATGGATAAATGTTGAAATAAATTTATTGATATGAAATCAAGAACGTGGATAGGTGATGTGTTTGTGATGTGATTGTGATGATGAGGATGAATATGCAAATGAATATGAGTTGTTACAACATAAAACGAGACAATAAATGAATATAACTACTTTCATTCACTCTTTCTCTCGCGCGTTCACTCGCCACGTACAAAGCTTTGAGAGTCTAAATGCGTGTGTGTTGTCTTAGTGGAGGTGTAAACAACAACAACAAAAAGTTTACTTATCTGTCGACTCGTCGGGTACCCTTGCTACGATGCTTCAAAACTAATGACGATAGCAGCTTTCCGTTTCAAGCCTGTCCCCTCTTGTAGCTTCTCGACGTTTTCACTACACGGTTCGCAGATGTCTTTTCGATGTAAACAATAAAATGGTCACTGTTGTTTACATCAACGCACTTTCGATCAGTATCACTACTGTTCACATCAGCACACCGTCCGAAGAAAACAGCTGATCGCATCGGCGCACTGTCCACGGATATCACAGTTTCGTAAACAAACGTGAAATATTAAAAATAACTATTTGCTTGTGGCGACTTGTTCCATATAGAAAGTTCCTGCTGCTTGGATAAATAATAACTAAGGTTTTCCAGCAGGTCGCACCGTCCTTAATACAGCAATCCACGCCGAGAGTGATGTCCAGTTAATACGAGACGAAATGACGAAATCAGTTCAACGATGTAGATGAAGATACATTCATGTAGTTCCAGGCCAAAAGGAATACCCAGAGAAGAAGGAATAAAAGCCAAGCCTTCTTAGCAGAAACGATGTACATGAAGATACGTTCATGTAGTTCCAGGCCAAAGGAAGACCCAGAGAAGCAAGAATAAAAGCCGAGCCTGCACACACCCAATTTTACACCCCTTTTGAGTTACCATGAAAAATCATATATGAACAGATCTGTATCCACACCCACACGCATTTTACAATAACAATACAGCCCTACTGTGGCTTCTCCGTCGCTCTCTCCAGCACCTAAAAGAGAAATGGAAAAATAATATGAACCGATGAGGACGAACGGCAGGCCTAGGCACTAGGCAGGCAGTCTCTCGCCTTTCTAACCAAGAAGCCTGCAAACAACAACTAAACAAATGTAAACGACCCTCGATCATGTCCACGTCAACCTGCACATCAACTACCTGGTTAAATAAACTCTAAAACTGCTATTTACCTCAGACGGCTCAATACAGGCTCCACAGTCTACGTTAGTCGAAGTCCCTGTGATTCTCCCACCGACGACTGCATAACCTAGCTACTTGTACACAAGCTGGCATTGTCCAATGGAGAAGCAGGTTTCTATCTTCTGCTCAAGATTCCCAGGCAACTAACAGAACCAACATGCTAATGACTGTGACGAAATCGCGCTTGCAATCGGAACATGACGTCAAAGTCGAATGGCGACGTCACAGATATTCTAAAACTACGTGAAGCGAATTGATACGTTCTTAGCAGAAACTACTTATTGCCGTATGAACGCGACACTTAACTTATTGATTAATCTGACAATGTGCCTTGGGCACGATGGTAAAATAGTCATTTTTTGACTAAAATTCTGCGTATGTATATACCTTTCCATAATTTAGCCATTAGAATATAGAACTTAAAAATCTGT
>CM065720.1:75199212-75201712 GCA_033310375.1 Conus canariensis | reverse complement strand
CACACACACACACACAATACAAACTAAACTCAGATTGCCTGTTACTGATGACAATGTCGTTGGTGTCTTGTGCACTCCGTGTCTCTGTTTCCAACATTTCTTTTCCTGTCTGTCTGTCTGTCTGTCTTCCCTCACCCCCCCCCCACCTCCCTCCCCCCCATCTCTCTCTCTCTCTCTCTCTCTCTCTCTCTCTCTCTCTCTCTTGCAGGATGAGATCTTGGCGTTGATCTTGACTAGAACTTTGAAATGTCCGACAATTCAGTGCAGTAGAAAGTCATCCAGTTGTTCTGGACTCTAGTCGTTCTTTCAACCAGTTATGTGACTCCTGTTCCTCGCTTGCCTCTAGTCGGGACATTTTCCCCCTTTTTTTTCACTTCCTGACCCATGGCTTACAGACGTTGACTGATAGGTGGCAGCAGTCTGCCTGCAAGGAGCGGCTGACGATGTGGCATTCTCAGAGGAGGTAAACCAGTTTCACACAAAGAAGAGGGACAGGACTGAAATAGGTATTGGACAGGACGCGTATTTCAATACGCGTTGATCACCCGTCGTTGTAACGAGATGCTTAGCGTGTAATGCATTTTGTTTTATCCTACAGAACTCACAGGGACTGGAAATTTAGTGAGAAAAGGTTTGATAATATTGATTGATTGCAAATTACGTCTTTTGTCTCACTACCTTCATGTTGTTCATTCCTTCTTTCCTGTTTTTTGTTTGTTTGTTTGTTTGTTTTTTGTCTTTATTTAGTCTTTTTCATCTTAATGTCTTTATTTATTTATTTGCTTTTGTGTTCTTGTTTGTTCTTCTTTTTCTTCTTGCTTGCTGCCTTAATATAACCTGTGTGATCGGCTTGGCTATAAAGATTATGGCCTGATATGATTTAGCAATTCATCTTCTTCTGCTTATTCTTCTTTCTCGGCGTTGTCGGCGTCGTCGTTGCTGACGTTTCTTTTCAGTGACGAGTGTCTGGTGCGGTCAACACAGGGTCAAACCGGCCCCCTCACCCTCTCGCAACTTTTCCGGGATGCGTTCCTTGTTGTGTCAATTACGTCAAGCCAGAGTGGATGTGCCACAAATGTAACTTCTCAGTGTTCTCTTTCTTTGATGTCTCTGAAGGCGGCTTCATTGAAAATCTTAATACACGCACAAATGCAGGTACGCACGCACCCAAGCACACACACACACACACACACACACACACACACACACACACACACACACACACACACACACACACACACACTCTCTCTCTCTCTCTCTCTCTCTCTCTCTCGTCTCAAACACACACACACACACACACACACACACACACCACACACACACACACACACACACACACACACACACATATACACACACACACACACACACACACACACACACACACACACACACACGCACGCAATCACACACACACACACACACACACACACACACACACAGAGAGAGAGAGAGAGAGAGAGAGAGAGAGAGAGAGAGAGAGAGCACCACTTGGACACAAAGCATTCTTGGAGAATAAAAACCTCAGTGGGTAACGCCACATAGCGCTGCTGACGCTGACAGCTGAGGTTCCCTCCTATCGATTGAATCCAATCTGAAGCATTCCTCATTGGCAGCGCTGGTCAAACTAATGACCCATAGCTTTAAGAATCGACTGACGGGTCGGCGGATGCCGTCTGAAGAGTAGAGCATTCTGCGGGCACATTTTCCGTCATGGGAGGTACATTTGTTTAACAAGGTAAAGAGTATGAGAACACCATTCGTTTTGTGCACCAATTAGAAGACATTTCTGTTTATGAGGCACGGGATGAAATGATGGTGGTGCATATGAAGAAAATTCTTTTCACAACATTTTGCTCTTAATATAAGTATTTGCTTTGTTTGAATGAACACAAAGTGGATTTTAAGCGAACAGAAAGTGAATCAGAGACCGAGTTGTTGAAACGTTGTTTATAACTCTCTCTCTCTCTCTCTCTCTCTCTCTCTCTCTCTCTCTTATCATTTCGTTAAGTTTTTGATGTCACAGACAACACGCCGTTATGAAAAAAAAAAATGTATGGCGTAATAGGAAAGGCGTTCTAGCTGATTTCATCATTCCTGGATAGTCGTCAAGAATCTGCCTGTCTGAATTTTACAACATCCCATTGATTATCTGTCAGATATTGAGAACCCCAGGGCTCAGTTCTAGGTCCTCTACTATTTTTTTTCTATGTAAACGATCTCCCTCTTCATATTGAAGAATTTTATGAACTCTGTCGTGATGATTCGACGGTCCATACGAACAACTCCTCTTCTTCTTCTTCTTCTTTGCGGAGCCAGCGTGAGTAAGCTGTTCCTCCGGAGGGTGCCACCACGTCCGTCCAGCGACAGCCCAAATAAAAGTGCCGATACCAGTGTCCCCCGACGGAATCAAACCAAGGACAAAGACGTGGAGAGGACATCGAAACTGAGGTCCCAGTGAGAGCAGGGCATGAACGGCCACAGAATTAATTGCATTCTT
>CM065720.1:75189212-75194212 GCA_033310375.1 Conus canariensis | reverse complement strand
ACACACAGCACACACACACACACACACACACACGCACGCACACACACACGCACGCACGCACGCACGCACACACACACACACACACACACACAACACACACACACACACACACACACACACACACACACACACACACAGGAGGAGAGAGACAGGGAGAGAGAGAGATTGGGGGCTTGGGGAGGATACGGAGACACAGAGAGAGGAGAGAGAGAGAGAGAGAGAGAGAGAGAGAGAGAGAGAGAGAGAGAGAGAGAGAGAGAGAGAGAGAGAGCGAGCAAAACAAGGCTAGCCTTTGTCATATCCAAAACAAGATTTCGAGCTGTCTGTTTTCTTTGTAGATAATAATCGGATTACACGTACAACAGCTAGTCTCCATTTGTCATGTCAGAGAGTTTGTTGTTTTATGTTTGAGGTTTTTCTCGATAGTTTGTTTTGTTTTCCTTTGGATAGACATATTTTAGACTAAAACCCTGATGTTCTGGATGTAATACAGACAAAAGACAATACAACGTTTGCCTTCAGCAAAGCTTAAATCACACATAATCGCCTTCACTGGCCAGATAAATGGAAGAATACAAGATCACCCACTGTCTGCTAATGTATTAGTGTATATATGCCAATGCGTATCTGGGTTTGCTGTTGCATGGGTGTGCGGGCACGCGCGTGTGCGTGCGTGCGTGCGTGCGCGCGCGCGCGGTGTGTGTGTGTGTGTGTGTGTGTGTGTGGAGACAGACAGAGAAAGAGAGAGAGAGAGAGAGAGAGAGAGAGAGAGAGGTTTGTGTTGTTGTTGTTGTTGTTCTTGTTCTTCTTCTTCTTGTCACGGATGGAATTGTTTCTAAGAAAGGTATTTACGATAGGAAAACGAATGTATGAATATCGGTGGGGTAGGGAAGATGAGGGGGGGGGGGTGCTCTCTGGGAATATAGGGAGGGGGCAGGGTTGAAGGGGAAGGAGGGAGGAATGGCATCAAGGGGTAGACAAGATAGAGACGCCGTGATTACGAAAGAGAAGAGAGCGGGAAGACACGCACATTGTGACACAACAGAGAAACTACATATATGAGTTTTTTGGTTGGAAAAAAAAAAGAAAGATAGACGAGCCGACCACAGAAGAACAAACAAAAGGATACAAAAGGAAAAGGTCGTGACATACGAAAGAAAACGTAGAAGGCGATGAAAGCAAACAACAAAACTTGAAAAAACATTCAAGTAAAAGAGGAATGAAAGGAAAGAACCATACAAAAACAAGAAACGAAACAAAAAAGTGAACTACACACTGACATAGAAATGAAACACAATGTGAAGGAGAAAGCCAGACAAAGACAGGCACAAAGGCAGAAACACGAGAAGAGAAAAAGACGAGAGAAGACACAAAACAAAGAAATACAGGGCTTTGGGAGACTGAGGGGAGGAGGGGGGGGGGAGGAGGGGGGGGGGGGAGGGCGGCAGTAAATGAAAAGAAAAGAGTTGGTTTCAACTGGTCTGCTGTGTGCTTACTCTTTTCTTTGGCGGCGCCATAATTCTGACTTTGCCCTGGCAAAAGAAAAGAGTTGGTTTCAACTGGTCTGCTGTGTGCTTACTCTTTTCTTTGGCGGCGCCATAATTCTGACTTTGCCCTGGCAAAAGAAAAGAGTTGGTTTCAACTGGTCTGCTGTGTGTTTATTCTTTTCTTTGGCGGCGCCACAATTCTGACTTTGCCCTGGCAAAAGAAAAGAAAGAAATGAAAAATGAAAGTGGAAAATATACTGAAACGAAAAAAAGGGAGAGGGGAGTTGAGAAAAATACAAACAAGAAAATCAAGAAGATAAAAAAAGGAAGGGGAATTGGTTTTTTTTTTGTTGTTTTTTTTTTTTTTTTTTTTTTTTTTTACACGGAGCCAGATTTGGTTGTCACGGTGAGACAATGACATGCTAATGACTCCACATCACGGTGAGACAATGACATGCTAATGACTCCACATCACGGTGAGACAATGACATGCTAATGACTCCACATCACGGTGAGACAATGACATGCTAATGACTCCACATCACGGTGAGACAATGACATGTTAATGACTCCACATCACGGTGAGACAATGACATGCTAATGACTCCACATCACGGTGAGACAATGGCATGCTAATGACTCCACATCACGGTGAGACAATGACATGCTAATGACTCCACATCACGGTGAGACAATGGCATGCTAATGACTCCACATCACGGTGAGACAATGACATGTTAATGACTCCACATCACGGTGAGACAATGGCATGCTAATGACTCCACATCACGGTGAGACAATGACATGTTAATGACTCCACATCACGGTGAGACAATGGCATGCTAATGACTCCACATCACGGTGAGACAATGGCATGCTAATGACTCCACATCACGGTGAGACAATGACATGCTAATGACTCCACATCACGGTGAGACAATGACATGCTAATGACTCCACATCACGGTGAGACAATGACATGCTAATGACTCCACATCACGGTGAGACAATGACATGCTAATGACTCCACATCACGGTGAGACAATGACATGCTAATGACTCCACATCACGGTGAGACAATGACATGCTAATGACTCCACATCACGGTGAGACAATGACATGCTAATGACTCCACATCACGGTGAGACGATGACATGCTAATGACTCCACATCACGGTGAGACAATGACATGTTAATGACTCCACATCACGGTGAGACAATGACATGCTAATGACTCCACATCACGGTGAGACAATGACATGTTAATGACTCCACATCACGGTGAGACAATGACATGCTAATGACTCCACATCACGGTGAGACAATGGCACGCTAATGACTCCACATCACGGTGAGACAATGACATGCTAATGACTCCACATCACGGTGAGACAATGGCATGCTAATGACTCCACATCACGGTGAGACAATGGCACGCTAATGACTCCACATCACGGTGAGACAATGACATGCTAATGACTCCACATCACGGTGAGACAATGGCATGCTAATGACTCCAAATCACGGTGAGACAATGACATGCTAATGACTCCACATCACGGTGAGACAATGGCACGCTAATGACTCCACATCACGGTGAGACAATGACATGCTAATGACTCCACATCACGGTGAGACAATGGCATGCTAATGACTCCACATCACGGTGAGACAATGACATGCTAATGACTCCACATCACGGTGAGACAATGGCACTGCTAATGACTCCACATCACGGTGAGACAATGGCATGCTAATGACTCCACATCACGGTGAGACAATGGACATGCTAATGACTCCACATCACGGTGAGACAACAATGGCATGCAATGACTCCACATCACGGTGAGACAATGCATGCTAATGACTCCACATCACGGTGAGACAATGGCATGCTAATGACTCCACATCACGGTGAGACAATGGCATGCTAATGACTCCACATCACGGTGAGACAATGCATGCTAATGACTCCACATCACGGTGAGACAATGGCATGCTAATGACTCCACATCACGGTGAGACAATGGCATGCTAATGACTCCACATCACGGTGAGACAATGGCATGCTAATGACTCCACATCACGGTGAGACAATGGACTGCTAATGACTCCACATCACGGTGAGACAATGGCATGCTAATGACTCCACATCACGGTGAGACAATGGCATGCTAATGACTCCACATCACGGTGAGACAATGACATGTTAATGACTCCACATCACGGTGAGACAATGGCATGCTAATGACTCCAAATCACGGTGAGACAATGGCATGCTAATGACTCCACATCACGGTGAGACAATGGCATGCTAATGACTCCACATCACGGTGAGACAATGGCATGCTAATGACTCCACATCACGGTGAGACAATGGCATGCTAATGACTCCACATCACGGTGAGACAATGACATGCTAATGACTCCACATCACGGTGAGACAATGGCATGCTAATGACTCCACATCACGGTGAGACAATGGCACGCTAATGACTCCACATCACGGTGAGACAATGGCATGCTAATGACTCCACATCACGGTGAGACAATGGCATGCTAATGACTCCACATCACGGTGAGACAATGGCATGCTAATGACTCCACATCACGGTGAGACAATGGCACTGCTAATGACTCCACATCACGGTGAGACAATGGCATGCTAATGACTCCACATCACGGTGAGACAATGGCATGCTAATGACTCCACATCACGGTGAGACAATGGCATGCTAATGACTCCACATCACGGTGAGACAATGGCATGCTAATGACTCCACATCACGGTGAGACAATGACATGCTAATGACTCCACATCACGGTGAGACAATGGCATGCTAATGACTCCACATCACGGTGAGACAATGGCACGCTAATGACTCCACATCACGGTGAGACAATGGCATGCTAATGACTCCACATCACGGTGAGACAATGGCATGCTAATGACTCCACATCACGGTGAGACAATGGCATGCTAATGACTCCACATCACGGTGAGACAATGGCACGCTAATGACTCCACATCACGGTGAGACAATGGCATGCTAATGACTCCACATCACGGTGAGACAATGGCACGCTAATGACTCCACATCACGGTGAGACAATGGCATGCTAATGACTCCAAATCACGGTGAGACAATGGCACGCTAATGACTCCACATCACGGTGAGACAATGGCATGCTAATGACTCCACATCACGGTGAGACAATGACATGCTAATGACTCCACATCACGGTGAGACAATGGCATGCTAATGACTCCACATCACGGTGAGACAATGGCATGCTAATGACTCCACATCAGCGCTTGTCGCAGAATCAGTTCGTTTTCACGAATGCAGACGCAGAACAAACAGGACTCATCATAAAACAATTCCCACTTTGCTTTTGTGCAACTTTTCAAAAGAAAGGGTATTAGTTCCGCAAGACCATACATACAAACAGATTACAAGACAAAACACAATGCATGTCGACCTCTTGGGTCTTCTTCAGGCAAAAACAAAC
>CM065720.1:75151232-75153732 GCA_033310375.1 Conus canariensis | reverse complement strand
TTCACAGATAGAAAAAGTACACACGTACGCTACGAAGCGTTTTCTTCAGGTACCAATTCATGCATCTAACACTCTTTTATACGGAGAGATGGGCAAATACCCTCTTTATATAGGATCTTATGTGAAATGTGTTAGGTACTGGTTGAAAATGTTGAAGCTCCCACAGTCACGTTTGTGCAGACAAGCTTATGATATGATGCTGGTACAAATGGAATGAGGTAAAGAAAATTGGGCTTATAATGTAAATGTCACATAATCCCTGTACCAAAACCAGCATACCCTATTCTCAGTTCTTGAGGCTCCGCAGACTCTGCTCTGAGAACTCTGTCTTTGATGTAAAAGCCCTTGAAATGAAACAGTTCTTCCTTGATCGCCACTACCCCGAAGACATCATTGATCATGCTCTCCAGAAAGTCCAGCTCATCGCCCGCCCACAAGCTCTGGAACCGAAACCCCAGGAATCAACCAGAGACAGACCTGTTGTCAGCCTGCTCTACCACCCTTCTGTCCACCAGGTGCGCAAAATTCTCCAAACCAACTGGAACATCCTTCAGTCCCACTCAGTGCCCACTCAGCTAGAATTTTTTCCCAGCCCCCCCTAGTTGCCTACAAACGGGACAAGAATATCCGTGACATGCTTGTGCGTTAGTCTCCAGCCTCACAGACGTCAATCTTCTGTAGGCACAAGCCCGTGCAATCTGCCCAACTGCAAGACCTGCCCCTTCATCTGTACTGCCATTGAAGTGAAAGGACCCAGTTCACGCATGACTGTCTCTAGATTCTTCAACTGCCAAACCACTAACCTGATCTACATCATCCACTGCACCGTTTGCTCTAAACTTTACATCGGCGAGACCGGACGCACTTTGACTGTCAGATTCAAGGAACACCTCGCTGACATTAAATACAACAGGGACAAACCAGTAGCCAAGCACTTCAACCTCCCCAGCCATTCCGCACACAATGCAAGAGTGAAGGGCTTGTGGCTCATGAAAACTAGTGACTCTAGAGACAGGAAGGATATGGAGTCTCACCTGATTCAAAAACTGGGCACCAGAAATCCAGCTGGTATCAATGAAAAAGCTTAGCAATTCTGTGTACTTCTTTTTCCCGAGCCAAATCAGGTGGACAATGACTTATCATTCCCCTTTCCCCTTTAGTACTTACCTGTGCATGGTTGGTCTGCATCAGTGGCCTCTTCGTGACCGTAGAGCCTAGCGCCTACTGGAATGATCGTTTGAGAGCCTATATCTTTTGCCAGGAGTTTCTGAATAGGGTTAGCTCCCCAGTCTCCTGTCTTTTTTTTTCTATTTTCTTTTATTTTATTTATTCATTTATTTTTCTTTTCACTTACTTTTGTATCTATCCCTCTCCTTCCTACTTTCCTTGGCCCCCTTCTCTCCCCCCTCTCCCCTCCCCTCCTCTTTTTTTCCCTCCCCCCTTTCACCCCCCCTTTCTACCCCTCCCTACCCCCTCCTCCCCCTTTCCCTTCTGCTCCCTCTCCTCCTCCGTCCTTGTTCCTTTTCTGTCGTCCTCTTAAGGGCTCCTTCCCCCTTTCGTTCCTTCTCTTTACTTTCCCTCTTACTTCCTTTCTCTCTACTTTTGACCTCCACTATTCTCCTCTCTCACACCCCCACCCTCCTCCCTCTCGCCCTCCCTCATACCTCCACCCTTGCTTTAGGTCCTTCTTTTCTTCTCTTTATGTCTCTCCTTCTTTCCCCCAAGCCCCTCCCCTTTCCCCTCCCTCCCCCCTTTCTTTTTTCCCCTTTATTTATCTATCTGTATATATATATATATATATATATATATATATTTATATATATGTGTGTATATATATGTATAGATGAATGAATTTTTTTGTTTGTTTTTTGTTTTTTGTTTTTTTGTTTTTTTGTTTTCTTTTGTGGTCATTGGAGTGTTGTTAGCGCCTCTCATCATGACCCCATATCTATCTTTTGCTTTAATGCTCTTATTTTTGCCCTTTTTTCTGTTGCGCCACTATAGCACCACCTACCTCCCTATGCTATACCCAAATGTCTTAATGTATGCCTTGTTTGTACATTTACCCATTTATTCCCCATTGTAAACCCCCCCCCCCCCCCCCCCCACCGCCCCATCCTTTTTTTTTTTTTTTTTTTTTTTAAGGTATATGTGTGGTTGTGTGTGTGTGCTTATTGGCGTGTGTATGTCTGCGTGCGTGGTTGTTCACGCGCGCGCGCACTTGTATGTATGTGTGTGTGTGGTTGTGTTGTGTGTGTGTGTGTGTGTGTGTGTGTGTGGTTGTGCCCGCGGGCAAGTGCTTTTTTTGTGGGGGGGGGGGGGGGGGAGGTGAGCCTTGCAGCTCTTAGCTGCGTCTGGCTAGTGGGTTTTTTTCTCGGGGTTCTCCCGTTTTCCCTCTCACCCCTTGGTGCTTGGGTAGGGCAACCTACCCTTGGGTCAGACTTGGGTCGGGTGCTTTAGGCGGCTGACCCCCTTCTCTCTCTCTCTTCCTCTCTCCTCT
>CM065720.1:75122010-75123632 GCA_033310375.1 Conus canariensis | reverse complement strand
CCACACCACCAACCAAAACCCCAAAAATACACACACTCACGCGAATGGAAAAGCACACCCCCAGGCGAGCCGCATGCATGCGTAAATACACACAACACACACACACACACACACAACACACAAACACACAAAAACCCACCACACACACCCCACAATGTGTGCGGTACAGGTGCTTGCACACATAAACACACACAAATGACTTTAAAACAGCCTCTCTCCTTCTCTCTTCTCTCCTCTCTCTCTCTCTTCTCTCACACACACACACACAACACACACAAAACCCACGCACGCACGCACACCACAACCACCACACCACACACACATGCGGGGGGTGCTTAGCCACATATATCCACTAAAAACCACCCCAACACACCACACCACACACTCACACACACCCACACACACACACACACACCCCCAAAAATCACGCGAGGGAAAAGCATGCAAAACCGCACGCAATCACGCCGCATGCATGTGAAAACACACACACACACACACACACACACAACCAAAACCACACACCCCCAAAAAACACCCCAAAAAACCCCCAAACCCCAACATGTGCGCGCGGGTACGGGTGCATATGCACACAGAAAGACACAAATGGACGTAAACAAGCTCTCTCTCTCTTTTTCCCTCTCTCTCTCCCCTCTCTCTCTCTCTCTTCTCTCTCCTTCTTCTCTCTCGTAGGGCCGCGGGTGCGCGCAACACCAACACAAGGCAGCATGCAGACATGTACACACACGGGCACCCCCAAAACACACACACCCCACACACACAACAACACACAACAAACACACACACAACACACACACACACACACCCACCACACACACACACCACCACCAAAAGAAATAGGGGAGCCTGAAAAGGTTCCTCCCAAAAAAAAAAAAAAAAAATTTTCCTTGTTTCTGATTTTGGGGGCTGTAAAAAAACGATACTTCATAAAAATACTCCCCTTCTCTGAGACAATCACGGCGTGATTCTAAATATCTTTGACTATACACGAACACTGCTACTTCAAAAACCCCCAACACAAACACACACACACACACCCCACACACAACACACACACACACACACACACACACACCACACAAAACACAATTGCCCCGATTTTATGCATGCAAGCTGCATGCAAGCGCACACAAAAGTACCCACACCACCCCCTCACCACACACACACACACACACACCCCAACCACAAAAAACACACAAAAACCCCATACCACACCACACCCCCTCACACGTTACCAACACAAATTCTGACACTTTTTTGCTTGCCTATTCCCCACTTTCCTTCCTCCCCCCCCCCCCCTTTTCCCCCCCAAACTCACTTCGTCTTTCTCCTCCCCCAACTCCTCCCAAACCCCCCCCCCCCCACCCCCCGTCCATCGGCCCCTTCCCCACCCCCATCACCCAAACCCCGGCCCCCCCCAGAAGCAAATCTGACAAAAAAAGAACTTTCCCATCTCCTGACAGACCCCCAACCCAAGCCCCTCCCCAACGCTCCCCCCCCCCCCCCCCCTCCCTTTAGGCCTCAGAGGATCATCCCCCGTTTGCATGAAAGGGTGAAAGGCTGGTACTGAAGAGGCCTGTTGTCCCCTACGGAAAAAAAAAAAG
>CM065720.1:75109510-75112010 GCA_033310375.1 Conus canariensis | reverse complement strand
TGCATGCGTTTGTGCGTGTGTGGTGTGTGTGTGTGTGTGTGTGTGTGTGTGTGTGTGTGTGTGTGTTCTGTGGTGTGTCTGAGAGAGAGAGAGAGAGAGAGAGAGAGAGAGAGAGAGAGATCATTATTTACCCATCGAAAGTTCAGAGACTTATAAGAAAGCGAGTCGTACCTAATACTATTCAAGATACCATGCTCTTTCTAGCACATGTTATATTTTGTCATTGGGATTCTGGTCACTCTCCTAGCAAAGTGTTTCTGGACAGCGACTTTGTGAACAGAAATCCCAGACAGAATGGCGTCCTAGAGCTCAGTAGATTAGACACCAAACATAACACAGTGGGTCAGAGTAACAAGTAAAATGTCTGTATTCTGTATTCTTCCCATGTTACGGAAATAATTACATCCAACAACTTGCTATGCAAAAGGGCACCGTTAGAAACATTTCCTATCGATTTATCGCTTTTTCTTGGGTTTTAAGAGTCCCTGTGCTTTTTTGGTCTCTCTACAACAATTGGAACATTTGTGGTTGATCAAAAAAAAGAAAGCGAAAACGAAAACAAGGAGAAAAGAAAACAAAACACACAATGAAGGAGAATAACAATGAAACGTTGTCTTAAACTTAAACTTAAACACACACATACATACACATACACATATCAATTATGCAGTGACAAGTAAAGGTGTATAAAAGTTCCATTCTGTAGTAAACCTAGACACATTATCATTAATTTTCGCATTGTATTGTTCTATCTTGTATCTTTTATTCAGCTGCTTCTGAAAGATAGTTAAGTTAGGTGGGGATTTTTCTAATATACATTTGTATATATATTGTTTGGCAAACATTATTATAAAGTCACAAAATACTATCTGTATTAGAATGGTTATCCACATTAAAAAGTACCAGTTCACGTGAAATCTTTAAATCATAAATATTTTCACATTTTTCATTGAACATTTTTTCCAAAGAGGTCCAAAAACATCTAATATAGTTACAACTCCAGAAAGAATGTTCAATAGAGTCTCTTGCTTCATTACATAACGAACAGTTTGCTGTGGCAGATACCCCCATTGCACTTAAAACAACATTTGTTGCAATAATTCTGTGAACAATTCTAGTCTGTAGCCACTTTAATCTAACATCTTTAGTTTTATGTATTTTAAGGAACACCTCTCTCCAAGGAATATCAACATTTAATTTTTGTGTCCATTTCAAACAACAATTAGGTCTGACATTGTCTTCTGTTAAAATTTCATACAGTAATTTTGATCCTTTTGATACCTTATAAATATGTCTTAATGCATTTGGTATATCCAAAAATCTATTATTGTCTGTATTTCGTTTTATTCCACTTATTCTGATATATTCTTTAATTGCCGATATAATACCATTAAACGTGACAAAATCAATCTTACATCCACGATTTGTTGAAAATTCCTCAAATTCTAAATTCTCCATTAGTCTTGAAAAAATGTTTTATGGCGTACACTCCTTTCCTTATCAATTTATTATGTTTAATTACTACATTACCAATTTTTATATTTTCGTTGTAGAAAATCGGTTCAGAAAGCAATTCATTCCAAGTTTTGGGTTTTACATTAAAATGAAATAGTTTATATGCTTTCAGTACATGCATCCAAAAGGTGCTCATGTTTTTATGCTTAAAATCAAAAGCTGTTCCATAGTATTTCTCTGCTTTTTGTCAACGTGATCATTTACCCTTCCATTGGAAACCTCCCGGAGGGAAAAGTGAAAGGCGTTCCTCGGTTCCAGACGCTCAGTTCGCTCCCCTGAGTCTCCTCTTCGGCTCTGATCGCTAGCGAGGAACCCGCCGATGAAGATGCATTACCACGTAATCAGAGCCCCTCTGACCATGTACTGGGACACCCCTCCCCTCCCCCCCCCCCCCCTACAACCCCTCGTCTCCCTTACGCCCTGCTAGTGCCTCTGATCCATCTCCTCCACCACCACCCGCCATCCTGTGCTGAGTTTCTCTCCCCCCCTCTCATTTCATATTCACGTTGTCCAATTTTTTCTGTCGGATTTGTTTCTCTCTCTCTCTCTCTCTCTCTCTCTCTCTCTCTCTCTCTCTCTCTCTCTCTCTCTCTCTCTCTCTCTCTCTCTCTCTCTCTCCAACCCCTCGTTTCCCTTACGCCCTCTGCTGCCCCCGATCCATCTCCATCACCACCAGCTGCCTGTTTTTTCCACCTCACTGAATGCCAAACACACGGTGGCCACACGACGATTTCTCCCAAATCACAGCATACCAAGTAACATTCAAAAGGTTAAAGTTTAAGACAACGTTTCATTGTTATTCTCCTGTATTGTGTGTTTGGGGTTTTGTTTTCTTTTCTCTTTTTTTTTTTTTTTGGTCAACCAAAATGTTCCAATTGTTGTAGAGAGACCTAAAAAGGACAGGGACGCTTGAAACCCAAGAAAAAGCGATAAATCGATAGGAAATGTTTCTAACGGTGCCCTTTTGCATAGCAAGTTGTTGGAT
>CM065720.1:75099510-75102010 GCA_033310375.1 Conus canariensis | reverse complement strand
GACGCAGACAGAGAGAGAGAGAGGGGGGGGGGATGAACAGAAGAGAGGGAGGAGAGAGAGAGAGAGAGAGAGAGAGAGAAGAAGAAGAAGAAGAAGAAGAAGAAAAAGAAGAGAAGAAGAAGAAGAAGAATGATTGTTATGGCGCTTAATCTTACATAAGCCCAAAGCGCTCACAAATACAAAAATATGAAATGAAATATAAAAAAACATAATTGACACCAATAAGAATATAAATATTGCCATACGTACCACGCACCTACAAACAAGAGTGCATATTGACACATACTTAGGCGCGCACACACACACACACACACACACACGCGCGCGCCGCGCGCACGTGAGACAGTGTGTGTATGTAGTAGTAGTAGTAGTAGTAGTACTTCAGACGTAAAACTGAATACTACTACTACTACTACTACTACTACTACTACTACTACTACTACTACTACTACTACAACTCACACACACACACACACACACACACACACACACACACACACTGTCTCACAAAAACGCATACAACAGCATGCGCGCGCACACACACACACACGCGCACACACACACACACACACACACACACACACACACACACACACACACACACACACCACGCACGTACGCACACACGCACGCACACACACACACACACACACACACACACACACACACACACACACACACACACACACACACACACACAACACATTCGCAGAATTAATTTGATGGTGAAGGGAAGGGGAAGAGAGAGTAATTCTGAGAAGTGAAGAGGGTTGCTTTTAGAGATGCCTTGAAGGGAGACAGAGAGTTTGAACTACACAAAGATAGTGGGCGTTTATTCCAAGAAACCGGAGCCTGAAAAGAAAAAGAGCGATCGCCATAGGGTTTAGTTCGAAATCGAGGGATATGAGCATAGTGTTGTCGGTAGAAGAAGGCAATTGATTAGAAGGAACATAGAGATGGAGGAGATCAGAAAAATAGGAAGGAGCTAAGCCATGCAAAGATTTAATGCAAAATAAGGACAGTTTGCAGTCTGTTCGTTTTTCGACCAGCAGCCAGTAAGAGAAAGAAGTAAGGGAGTGACATGAGAAGATCTGGGTTGTCTGAGAATCAAACGAGCAGCATTGTTTTGTACTTTCTGGAGACGACTGAGGAGATTCTGGGGACAGCCAGCAAGGAGAGAATTACAGTAATCAAGTCTTGATAGAATGAAGGCAGAAACAAGGGCGTTTGTGGCATCAACAGAGAGAAGATGTCACACAGAACCAATGCGGCGAAGCTAAAGGCAACAGACACGGCAAAACATATTGCTGGAAGGAAAGTGCTGGGTCAGGGGTAACACCTAAGTTGCGTGCAGATTAAGATGTCTGAATAAGGCAATTGTCCAATTTTAGTTTGGGATACAGTCAGGTAAAGAAGTATTTTGGGTGTAAATAAGATCATTTCAGTTACCAGCCGCCGTAGCGAAGTGGTTAGCGTCGCGTACTCCCGGCTGGGAGGTCGTGGGTTCGAATCCCATCAGAGTCATGTGGGTTTTTCTGTCTACCCAGAGTTGAGTTTGCTGCGGACTCAGTTGGGAAGACTGGGACCACACAGTCGAGTTTCATACACTTAATGGATGCGTTTCTGAGAGTGTTGCTCAAATTTCCTGACCAACACTGCAGGTGCCTGTATCTCTCAGGCCTGGTTGACGCCGGGATATTATGAAAGGAAGCGTACAGTACAGCCCTGTCATGTAGTCTCAGACCGAAATGGAAATCTGTAGCATCATCTTAATCATCCTCATTCTCATTGATCAGCATTTTAAAAAAAAAATGTCTCAAATTCTGTGGCCCTTCATGCCCTGCTCTCATGGTGACGTCTGTTTCGATGTCCTCTCCACGTCTGTGGCCTTGGTTTGGTTCCGTATCGGCGAGTCCATGGGGGGCTGTCGTTGGACGGACGTGGTGGCGCCCTCTGGAGGGAGAACTCACACGCACCGGCTCCGCGACTAAGCAATTATTGTCGTCAGTAGGGGGCTTAGTAGGTGGTGCCCTGCGTATGTTAGATCAGAACAGGCGCCACTGAACACCACCGAAGTGACTCGGCAGCAGTGCAGTGTCTCCTCCGGTGGGTTGCCTCTTGATGACTTGACCTTGACTGCTCCCTGTGGATTGCTGGTGCCGGGGCTGCGGCGGGGCCGACCGGGCTGTGGCTGTGGACGGGGTGTCGGAATGAGCGGCGTGGGTGCACTGCTTCTGAGGTAGCGCAGAGGTTGGGACAGCAAAAAAAAAAAAAAAATTCAGTATTTTTTTTTACATTGTTGAGCTGAAGTTTAACTGTCATCCAAGATTTTATGTCCATAATACACGACTGTATGAGTTGGATTGCAGATCCACACTTCAAACAGGCAACGGACAATTTTTTCTCTTTTTTCTTTTTTTTTTTTTTCATTCCTTTGTTAGGAGTGGGGTGGGGATGGGGAATTGATAGAGGGGAGGGGGAGAATGTCCCCTCCTTCTTC
>CM065720.1:75087010-75094510 GCA_033310375.1 Conus canariensis | reverse complement strand
GTTTCTAAAACTCATACTAACTTCCGTGCTGGCTTTTGATCATATGACTATTGTTGTGACTGGTCCATGAAGGGTAGTGGTGATTATCCCCACCAATTCTTGAAGATTTTGACACGTTTCATGACCGTATTTGTAAGCATACATTACTTCAGTCAGTGTGTGTGTGTGTGTGTGTGTGTGTGTGTGTGTGTGTGTGTGTGTGTGTGTGTGTGTGTGTGTGTGTGTGTGTGTGTTTTGGCTTGTAATAAAGTTGGTGACTGCTTCTGATGGCTACGTTAACATGTGTAACTGGTTTCTAAATGGTGATATTTGAGGCTACCTAACCTCCCTTGCCTGATAAGATTGATTTTAATGAACAATTAAAAATGAAGATGAAATGTTATGAATTATGAGTAAATGATTAAAACATAAATCAAGACAGACAAGCACTCATAAACAAGCAGATACATTTTCGACCACCGTCAACTTCTATGGACATCATACAAGATGCTCGTTTAAACGCCGACCTTTTTCGAATTAACTTCACGACTTGGCAGATAAATAGAGCATGTTGATGAAAATGGACACACTAAACACAGACAGGGTTAATTAACATATGACCCAGCCGCTCGGAGCGGTGAACCGCAGGGTACCCCGAGCAATATGGCATTAAAGGAGGCGCCCAGCGCCACCAGTGGCCCCTGAGACTGCCACCAAATGAACGGTGCCAGTGACTGTGTGGACGGGGCAGACAGGCAGCCTCAGGGATGTCGGAGGACTACACGCAAGAAGAACATTGAGGAGGGGGGGTGGGGGTGGGTGGGGGGGGGGGTGGCGAGAGTGAACATGACAGCTCTCATACATCTGTGTCTGTGGGACCCTGGTTTGCTGGTTTCTCTGCTCATCTTTTTTTGTATTTTACTCTCTCTCTCTCTCTCTCTCTCTCTCTCTCTCTCTCTCTCTCTCTCTCTCTCTCTCTCTCTCTCTCTCTCTCACAGTTTCTGAGTGTGTTTTTTTAAAATTCATTTCATTCAAGCCCGTTGTCACTTCTCTTTTGTTTTAAGAGAGAGAAAGAGAGAGAGAGAGAGGGGTAGAGAGAGAGAGAGAGAGAGAGAGAGAGAGAGAGAGAGAGAGAGAGAGAGAGAGAGGCACGGTTTGAATCAAATAACCTTTATCAAGGAACGAAACATATCAAATACAAAAACGTAGAGAGAACAAAAACTCGCGTGGGTTTTTGGTTTTCTTATGACAAGTACAATCAAGTCTGCCCTGTCCTCTTCACACACACACACACACACACACACACACACACACACACACACACACACACACACACACACACACACACACACACGCACGCTCGCACGCACGCACGCACGCACACACGCACACACACGCACACATTGATGCATATGCGTATCTAGTCTCACACTCCCATAATCACTCACACCACTGGCACCAACACCACCAAATGCCATCAACATCATCAACTGGCTTACACTCACATCACTGACACCAACACCACCAAACGCCATCAACATCATCAACTGGCTCATCACTGACACCGACACCACCAAACGCCATCGACATCATCAACTGGCTCACACTCACATCACTGACACCAACACCACCAAACGCCATCAGCATCTTTAACTGACTCAAATAGGAGAAACCCATAACATTCACATCACTGACACCGACACCACCAAACGCCATCAACATCGCCAACTGACTCACCACTGACACCAACACAACCAAACGCCATCAACATCATCAACTGGCTTACACTCACATCACTGACACCATCACCACCAAACGCCATCAACATCATCAACTGGCTCAAATAGGAGAAACCCATAACACTCACATCACTGACACTGACACCACCAAACGCCATCAACATCATCAACTGACTCACCACTGACACCAACACCACCAAACGCCATCAACATCATCAACTGACTCACACTCTTATCACTGACACCTACACCCACAAACACCATCAACATCATCAACTGGCTCATCACTGACACCAACACCCCCAAACGCCATCAACATCATCAACTGGCTCACACTCACTCACTGACACCAACACCACCAAACGCCATCAACATCATCAACTGGCTCATCACTGACACCAACACCACCAAACGCCATCAACATCATCAACTGGCTCACACTCACATCACTGACACCAACACCACCAAACGCCATCAACATCATCAACTGGCTCACACTCACATCACTGACACCAACACCACCAAACGCCATCATCATCATCAACTGACTCACACTCACATCACTGACACCAACACCACCAAACGCCATCATCATCATCAACTGACTCACACTCACATCACTGACACCAACACCACCAAACGCCATCATCATCATCAACTGACTCACACTCACATCACTGACACCAACACCACCAAACGCCATCAACATCATCAACTGGCTCACACTCACATCACTGACACCAACACCACCAAACGCCATCGACGTCATCAGCTGGCTCAAATAGGAGAAACCCGAGGGCGTAGGAAGGAAAACTATTATACTTTTTTATTTTGATTTTTTTAGATCGTTTGTTGTTTGTCAACTGTCATCAACTGGCTCATCACGAACACCAACACCACCAAACGCCATCAACATCATCAACTAGCTCACTCACATCACTGACACCAACACCACCAAACGCCATCAACATCATCAACTGGCTCACACTCACATCACTGACACCAACACCACCAAACGCCATCAACATCATCAACTGGCTCACACTCACATCACTGACACCAACACCACCAAACGCCATCAACATCATCAACTGGCTCACACTCACATCACTGACACCAACACCACCAAACGCCATCAACATCATCAACTAGCTCATCACGAACACCAACACCACCAAACGCCATCAACATCATCAACTGACTCACACTCACATCACTGACACCGACACCACTAAACGCCATCAACATCATCAACTGACTCACACTCACATCACTGACACCTACACCCCCAAACACCATCAACATCATCAACTGGCTCATCACTGACACCAACACCACCAAACGCCATCAACATCATCAACTGGCTCACACTCACATCACTGACACCAACACCCCCAAACGCCATCGACATCATCAACTGGCTCACACTCACATCGCTGACACCAACACCACCAAACGCCATCGACGTCATCAACTGGCTCAAATAGGAGAAACCCGAGGGCGTAGGAAGGAAAACTATTATACTTTTTTATCTTTTTTTTTTTTTTTTTTTTTTTGATCGTTTGTCGTCTGATAGGAATCGTGAAAGACGTTTCAATTTCCTTTTTTCTTCTCCTTGCATTTAATCTTCTTCTTCTTCTTCTTCTTCTTCTTCTTCTTCTTCTTCTTCTTCTTCTTCTTCTTCTTCTTCTTCGTCTTCTTCTTTATTTTTTAGGAAGATTAATTTTCTGTTCCCACAGATCGTGTGTAGAAGACCAGGTTTTGCTTGTTTGTATGTTTTTTATTTGCATTTTATGTGTTGGCATTTGGTTGACTGAAACGAACTTGCGGACATTAGTCTCTTTTTTTCGATTTATGGATAAAAAAATATATTCTCTCTCTGTCTCTGTCTTTCTATGTCAGTGTCTGTGTCTGTCTGCTTGTCTGTCTGTCTGTCTGTCTGTCTGTCTATCTGTCTCTCTCTCTCTCTCTCTCTCTCTCTCTCTGTCTGTCTGTCTGTCTGTCTGTGTGCGCGCGCGCACGTGCGCACGTGTGTGTTGTCTTCCGTCATACATCGCTCCTTTTTTCAGCTGGTATGGCTTTCAGAAGTGCAACCCCCCTGCGCCATCGTGGTCACAAGCGAAAACAGACTGGAGATATGTTTGGCTGTTTCGGTCGTGTTTCAGTTGAGCGCGGAAATTTCCTTGCGTTTAATTTCCTGGTTTGTCCTGCTATTCCTCCCGTTACACGGGAGGTTGGGTGAATCTGGCTGAATTGTTATTTGCCCACAAAAAGAAAGATGTCTGTCGGGGAGGAAGGGCGGGGTAAAGGTGGGGTTCGGGTGTTGATAATTACTTTTTTTTTAAACTGAAGATGGCGTGTGCGGCATGCTGCTAATCATATCAGTGTCTTCTGTCATCATGCGCTCAACAATAGCGAGATGCTTTGGTGGTTCTGTACCATCCTACTTGTCCAGGCCTGTGCTTCTCTGTCTGTCTGTCTGTCTGTCTGTCTGTCTGTCTGTCTGTCTCTCTCTCTCTCTCTCTGTGTTCTTTTTCTGTCTCTATCCTGCCTGCCTTTGCTGTCTGTCTGTCTGTCTGTCTGTCTGTCTGTCTGTCTCTCTCTCTCTCTCCTCTCTCTATTCTCTCTTTCTCTCCTCTCTATCTCTGTCTGTCTGTCTGTCTGTCTGCCTATCTCTCTGTCTCCCCCCCCCCGCGTCTCTCTCTCTCTCTCTCTCTCTCTCCTCTCTCTCTAAAAACTGCACTTTCAACCCACACGGCACATCCTTCCATTTATGGCCGAGCAACATACTACTGGGAACCAAACGCCCACCTCTCAACACATCTCAATCCAGCCTCAACACACATCTCACCTAGCACCTCAAAACAGCTGCCACCTTCTCAACACATCTCAACTCCAGCCTCACCCACACATCTCACTAGCACCTCAAAACAGCTGCCACTCTCAATACATCTCAACTCCAGCCTCAACCACACATCTCCACCTAGCACCTCCAAAACAGGGTACATCTGCCTCTCACAATCTCTCTCCGCCTCCCCCTCCACCAGCACCTCAAACGCTCACCTCTCCCTCTCCTCCAGCCTCACCCACACATCTCACTAGCACCTCAAAACAGCTGCCACCTCTCAACACATCTAAACTCCAGCCTCACCCACACATCTCACCTGACACCTCAAAACAGCTGCCCACCTCTAACACATCTAAACTCCAGCCTCACCCACACATCTCACCTAGCACCTCAAAACAGCTGCCACCTCTCAACACATCTAAACTCCAGCCTCACCCACACATCTCACTAGCACCTCAAAACAGCTGCCACCTCTCAAACATCTCAACTCCAGCCTCACCCACACATCTCAGCTAGCACCTCAAAACAGCTGCCACCTCTCAACACATCTACTCATCCAGCCTCACCCACACATCTCAGCTAGCACCTCAAAACAGCTGCCACCTCTCAACACATCTCAACTCCAGCCTCACCCACACATCTCAGCTAGCACCTCAAAACAGCTGCCACCTCTCAACACATCTCAACTCCAGCCTCACCACACATCTCACCTAGCACCTCAAAACAGCTGCCACCTCTCAACACATCTCAACTCCAGCCTCACCCACACATCTCAGCTAGCACCTCAAAACAGCTGCCACCTCTCAATACATCTAACTCCAGCCTCACCCACACATCTCACCTAGCACCTCAAAACAGACCTGCCACCTCTCAACACATCTCACTCCAGCCTCACCCACACATCTCAGCTAGCACCTCAAAACAGCTGCCACCTCTCAATACATCTCAACTCCAACCTCACCCACACATCTCAGCTAGCACCTCAAAACAGGATACAGCTGCCACCTCTCAACACCTCATACATTTCAACAGCTGCAGACACTGCATGCCCGGTTCACACGTCTTAGTACAATACTCCTGCTATCGCACACTACATTGGACTTCGATCTCCCAACATCACACATCTCCCATTGCAGTCAGCACAGACCGCTAGCCTACTATACCAATTTATTGTTCACTTGCTGATACAAGACTGCTCAGTTCCTGTCACAGCAACACCAAGCAGCTCCTTGCTTCTTGTCTCCACTATACAACGATGACAGTTGTGTGTGTGTGTGTGTGTGTGTGTGTGTGTGTGTGTGTGTGTGTGTGTGTGTGTGTGTGTGTGTGTGTGTGTGTGTGTTTTAAACTCTTGCAAGCTGAGAAATATATGGTGCCAATGAACAAATTTGCTATTGCATGCACGTGATCGTTTCTTTGAATATGGTTTCGGTGACGTGTGGTAAAGCAAAATAATGTTAATGCTGAAAGCCACATTTTCAAATAGAATTTAGTCAATGTTTAATTGTTTTATGCAGGTAATTATTTGTTGTAAAGTAATTGTTGTTGTTGTTGACGGTGTTGGTGGTTTCTTTTTTTTTTTTCTTTCTTTTTTTTTTTTTTTTTTTTTTTTTTGGGGGGGGGGGCGTGGGGGGGGGGGATGGGGGGGTAGGGGTTCGGGTGGGAGTTGGCTGCCCCATCTTCCGTGCCGCCCCAGTCGCACTGCACTCATGCGACTCATTCTGATCCCTCGTCCACAGCCACATCCCGTCCCGATTTACCACTGCCTCGACATCGGCAATCTACAGGGAGCAGTTAATGTCAAGTCGTCATGAGGCAACCCACCAGAGGAGACACTGCACTGCTGCCGAGTCACTTCGTGGTGATCAGTGGCGCCTGTTCTGATCCAGCGTGTGCAAGACATCACCTACTAAGCCCGCTACTGACAACAATAGTTGCTAGATCGCGCACCTGGCGTGAGTGAGCTCTCCTTATGGAAGGTGCCAACACATCCGTCCAGCGACAGTTCCCGTGAATTTGCCGATACCGGCAACCTCGACAGAATCAAACCCAGGCCACAGACGTGGTATAACAATCAACTCTGACGTCACCATACCCATATACGAGCACGACATATAGGGCCACAGAATTCTACTAATTTTTTTTTTTTTTTATACTGACCGATGAAGATGAGGATGATGAAGATGATGCTGCGGATTTCCATTCTGGTCCGAGACCACATGACAGCTCTGGTCTCTATGTTTACTTTCATAATATATCCCGGCATGAACCAGGCCCGAGAGATACAGACACTTGCAGTGCTGGTCAAGAAATTTGAGCAGCACTCTCAGAGACGCATATCTTTAATGGATGAAAATCGACTGTGTGGTCTCAGTTTTCTCAGCGGAGCCCGTAGCAAATTCAACACTAGATAGAACCTGGTCGGGGCAGAAAAATGCCACAAATACATGGCTCTGATGGGCATCGAATCCACCACCTCCCAGCTGGGAGTCCGTGACGCTAACTACTTCGTCAAGCAGGCAGTAATTTTCCGTAAAGTTGTTTTCCTCGTTATGTAGAATTTTTGCCATAGATTTGATCTTCTCTTAGTGCATTGTTCATTGCTATAGTAGCATAAAACATCTTCAAAGCGTGCAAATAGAAAACTAAAGTTAAACACACATTCAATATGGATTTCATTCCTATACACTGACAGACCAGCCAGCAACCTTATCTCTCCTGGCTTTGTTTGTTGATCAGATGATGCTGATAATGATAGATACATTTGTTGTTTCAATAGGACCAGCAAAAACACATCAGATGGAACAGTACAGAACATGATGTCTTTTTATTGTGATATTTCTTTCTTTCTTTCATTTTTTTGTATCTGTCTCTGACTCTCTGTCTGCCTGTCTCTCTGTCTATCTGTATGTGTGTCTGTCTCTCTGTCTGTCT
>CM065720.1:75072010-75077010 GCA_033310375.1 Conus canariensis | reverse complement strand
TCATGGAAGAGATTGACGTAGAGCCGACCGTGAACGAACTCGGCAAGGCCATTGACAGCCTGGCATCAGGCAAGGCACCTGGCAATGACATCATTCCTCTAGACCTCATCAAACGCTGCAAGACTACCCTTCTGCACCCTTTGCACGCAGTCCTCTGTCAGTGCTGGAATGAGGGAGCTGTACCACAGGACATGAGGGATGCCAAGATTGTCACCCTGTACAAAAACAGGGGCGAGAGGAGAGACTGCAATAACTACAGAGGCATCTCTCTTCTTAGCATCGTCGGCCAAGTCTACGCTCGGGTCCTCCTGAACTGCCTGCAGAAGCTGGCTGAACGTGTCTACCCAGAATCACAGTGTGGCTTTCGAGCAGAGAGGTCCACGGTCTTCTCCCTTCGCCAACTCCAAGGGAAGTGCAGAGAACAGCGGATGCCCCTGTATGTCGCATTCATCGACCTCACCAAGGCCTTCGACCTACTCAGCAGAAATGTTCTTTCAGGCCTCTCCGAACGATCGGCTGCACCCCCCCCCCTCCCCTCCCCAACTGCACAGCTTGATTGGGTCTTCCTCTACGAAAGGACGTGCGTTATGCAGTTCCATTCTAACATGAAAGGAACTGTGCGGTTTAATGGCAAGCTTTCCAAGCCTTTCAACATACGCAGCAGTGTCAAACAAGGCTGTGTCCTTGCCCCCACCCTCTTTGAGATCTTCTTTGCTCTCCTCCAGAGGCATGCATTCAACACAGCTCAATAGGGGATCTATCTGCAGACCAGATCAGATGGCAGGCTTTCCAATCTCGCCCGCCTAAGAGCAAGGACAAAGGTCCGCGAAGCTTTCATCAGAGATATGTTGTTTGCCGACGATACAGCTGTTGCGACCCACACCCAGCAGGAATTGCAGTTGCTGATGGACCGCCTCTCCCAGGCCTGCAAAGACGTTGGTCTGACTACCAGCCTAAAGAAGACAAATGTCCTGGATCAAGACATGCCGTCACCACCAGCCATCACAATTGATGACTATGAGCTTGATGCTATCCATCAATTCACTTACCTTGGGTCCACCATCACCATAACATCTCCCTTGACACTGAGATCGACAAGAGGATCGGGAAGGCAGCCACAACACTTGCTCGCCTCACACAAAGAGTGTGGACAAATTCCAAGCTGACCACAAAGAAAAGATGGCTGTGTTTCACGCCTGCGTTCTCAGCACCTTGCTGTATGACAGTCAGACATGGACCACGCATGCTCGCCTGGAGAAAAGGCTCAATTCCTTCCACCTCAGAAGCCTCCGGCGTATACTCGGCATCTCCTCCAAGGCAGATACAAAGATGTTTGCAAAGAGACGTGAAGGCACTTGAGATCAACTCTGATTCCTGGGAAGACCTTGCACCTGACCGCAACAGCTGGAGAAGCACTCTCAAGAAACAGCTGCACATTGGCGAAGACAAACTGACAGCTGCTGCACAGAAAAGCGAGCCCGCAGAAAGGGGATGACAGCCAACAAACCAGTGTCAACGTACAGATGTGACTGCTGCGACAGAGACTGCCACTCTCGCATCGGTCTCTACAGCCACAGGCGACGCCGCTCGGGTCAAGCAGACAGCCCAGATAGCTAAATATTAGGTCGGATATATTCTATCCATGGTCAGCTATGACCAACGGAGGACTTCGTGTGTGTGTGTATGTATGTATGTATGCATGTATGTATGTATGTATGTATGTATGTATGTATGTATGTATGTATGTATGTATGTATGTATGTATGTATCTGTATTTTTATGGAGAACCACTGACACTCATTCACAGAGTGTGGACAAATCCCAAGCTGACCACAAAGACAAAGACGGCTGTGTATAATGCCTGCGTTCTCAGCACCTTGCTGTATGGCAGTGAGATATGGATCACACATACTCGCCAGGATTAAAGACTCAATCCTTCCACCTCAGAAGCCTCCGGCGTATACTCGGTATCTCCTGGCAAGCCATGGTGACCAACACAAAAGTCCTGTCTCACGCTGGCCTTCCTATCCTGTACACCTGCTGAGACAGCGTTGGTTGCGTTGGTTGGGCCATGTTCGTCGCATGGAGGATGGTCGCATCCCAAAAGACGTCCTCTATGGAGAGCTTGCTGCAGGGCAGAAAAAGCATTGGCCGTCCACAGCTGAGATACAAAGACGTTTGCAAAAGAGATATGGAGGCACTTGAGATCAACACTGAGTCCTGGGAGGACCTCGCAGCTGACCGCAACAGCTGGAGAAGCACTCTCAAGAAACAGCTGCAGTTTGGCCGAAGACAGACTGACAGCTGCTGCAGCAGAAAAGCGAGCCAGCAGAAAGGGGATGACAGCCAACAAACCAGTGCCAACATACAGATGTGACCATTGTGACAGAGACTGCCACTCTCGTATTGGTCTCTACAGCCACAGGCGACGCCGCTCGGATCAAGCAGACAGCCCGGACAGATATTAATCTTAGGTCGGATATACTCTATCCATGGTCAGCTATGACCGACGGAGGCCTACATACAATACACATCTGCAAAGATCATTCTTGTGATTTGATATGTTTAGCAAAGTCAAATACCATGACTGATTTAAACAATTGACATGAATTCCTTTCAGATATCACTGAGATCGTCGCACGGTTAGGCAAACTGGACGTTGTCTCCAAGTCATTCTTCATTGAGAGGATACAACAGTTCATCGTGATATTTTAAGGTGTAAGCACACACTTAATTTCAGTAACTCTTGTTCTCAATCAATTCAAGCAATTTGTCGAAGCATATCCATATTAAAAAAAGAAAGAAAGAAGGAAAAAAACAAGAGAGAGAGAGAGAGAGAGAGAGAGAGGAGAGAGAGAGAGAGAGAGAGATGTAAGTCAAAAAGTCTAAAGCACATAATTGATCCAGGTTGAACATTTTAAGCAGAGGCTAGTCCTCTAGTCTCTATGTGACATTGTACTATATTGAACAAAAAATCGGATAAAAAAACTATGGTAGCAACAACAGCAGCAGCAACAACAACAATAACAACAACAACAACAACGACGACGACGACGACGACTACGCTGACGACGACGGCGACCACGACGACGACAACAATAACACCAACGACACAGCAGTAACAATAACATCACAGCAACTAAAACGATCAAACAAGCGGCAATGCAATCCCACAGGTCTGCCAACATGCTTAATGACATAGACAGTAAGGCTGTACGGACAAACCACAGGTCTACCAACATGTCTAATGACATGGACAGTAAGGCTGTACGGACAAACCACAGGTCTACCAATATGCTTAATGACATGGACAGTAAGGCTGTACGGACACACCACAGGTCTGCCAACATGCTTAATGACATATATAGTAAGGCTATACGGACAAAGTTTGAAATGAATTAAAGGTAAACTAGCGAAACATTAAAAGGCATCTAATGGTCAAGTCGTATATTATCACAGAGAGAGAGAGAGAGAGAGAGAGAGGAGAGAGAGGAGAGAGAGAGAGAGAGAGAGAGAGAGAGAAGAGAGAGAGAGAGAGAGAGAAGAGAGAGAGAGAGAGTGCAAACACAAGATTGCATTCGCGAAAGGATTATGGTTGGTATTTTCTTTAAAGCAGTGCCCGGAAATCGGCGCTAGAGAAGCGAACTGCATATGAAATGGATGTATTGAAACAAATAAATTAGAATATATATATATATATATATATATATATGTGTGTGGTGTGTGTGTGTGTGTGTGTGTGTGTGTGTGTGTGTGTGTGTGTGTGTGTGTGTGTGTGTGTGTGTGCGTGCGTGCGTGCGTGCGTGCGTGCGTGCGTGCGTGTGTGTGTGTGTGTGTGTGTGTGTGTGTGTGTGTGTGTGTGTGTGTGTGTGTGTGTGTGTGTGAAATAATGATCATCAGGTCAAAAAAAAATCCAAACCAATGGATCACAATCACACAGAATCATAGAATCAACAATGTCTGTGTGGACACACTATCAATTGCCATAACAGTCCAGAACTTCCTTGACAAAGATTTCCTTAGCACCAGCCATGTCAATGTTGACTCGCTGCTGTTCCCTAATGACAAGAAAATGTGTGTCCATTCTCTTAGTCTTCACTTCGAGGCAGACCAGTATATAATTCTAACTGGTCTTTCTCGAGTGACGATTTAACAATTTGCTGACGTGGCTTGTCAGATGTTCAAGCATGACTGTCCCTACACTCTGAACTGGTCTAGCTCAAAGGTTTCCTTTCAATCCGTCCCCGCGTACAGAACTCTCCTCCTCAGAATGTGTCTTAATCGCCATCATGGACAACTGTCATTAGCTGTGTGTTTGGACCAGTCTTTCTCATGCAATTTTGCTGACTGCCATACTTTGTGTCCGGTCTTTAAACGTAACTATTTTGGCACAAACAACTTCAGTATCGAGTTTGTGTCCAGAGCATAGAATGAACATGACAAAATAAACAGAGGAGGACAATAAAGTGCGAATGGCCCCTTTACGTTTGGTTTATTCTGAGCCTTCATCCTTTCCTGTCTCTGTTCACTTCAAATGGACTCTGCCAACGACATACACTACTGTGACTGAGATCCTTTCCTGTCTCTGTTCACTTCAAATGGACTCTGCCCACCACATATACTACTGTGACTGAGATCGTTTCCTGTCTCTGTTCACTTCAAATGGACTCTGCCAACGACATACACTGCTGTGACTGAGATCCTTTCCTGTCTCTGTTCACTTCAAATGGACTCTGCCAACGACATACACTGCTGTGACTGAGATCCTTTCCTGTCTCTGTTCACTTCACATGGACTCTGCCAACGACATACACTACTGTGACCGAGATCCTTTCCTGTCTCTGTTCACTTCAAATGGACTCTGCCAACGACATACACTACTGTGACTGAGACTCACCAACAGGAGCTGGACCTGAAGTTATCAGTCTTAGGATCTAGAACACTAGGAGTTTGTTTATTCTGCAATAGCATCCCGACGACACAATGGCATGTTCTATGCT
>CM065720.1:75057010-75062010 GCA_033310375.1 Conus canariensis | reverse complement strand
AGCATGTAGAGAAAGAAACGTGGTCATACCTACGACTCCATTGGATATTGGATAACCGTTCTGTAGAGACTCTCTCTCTCTCTCTCTCTCTCTCTCTCTCTCTCTCTCTTCTCTCTCTCTCATCGTTTTTTTCTCTGCACTTTATTTCTAGCTATCTTCCAGAGTAAAGATAGATGTTTCTGTTTCAGAATCACATAGCCTGTGGTCACGCCAGGTTGTCACGCTTCTCTTCAATACCCTTGATCTTAGCCAACAATTAGGCCGATCAGACCTGCTGACAACGGAGCTAAGAAATATTAAACAACAGGACTGAGATGGCTGATTTGTATTCAATATTAAGCATGTGTCCTTGTAGATCAAATATAAGGAAAATAAACAAAAGATCTGCCAATTGTTGTCGAACGAACAACCGTATAGTTCAATACTCATTCAAATAAGTAAGGATTACATCAAAGGTGTGATTCATTCTCAAACAAACTGTGAATTGAGTGATGAAACCAGAAAACAGAAGACAGATAGAAGAGTGATTTTTTTTTAAAGATAAATATACTTAGTGTTCTTTCTTTTAATTACTCTTTAAAAAGAAAAGATTACAATAAACAACAAGCAAGAGAGGAACTAAGTATCCATCTCCTATTGTTTCAACAGCTAAGTCGTTTTTATTACTTCTATTTTCGTTTTGAAAGAAGAAGAGGAATGAAAGAAAGAAAGAAAGAAAGAAAAGAAAGAAAGAAAAAAAACACTAAGCAACTGTCATTTCCCCCTGTCTCTAAACAGATAATTTATATTATGTTTACTGCATCTCTCTCTCTCTCTCTCTCTCTCTCTCTCTCTCTCTCTCTTCTCTCTCTCTCTCTCTCTCTCTCTCTCTCTCTCTCTCTCAGGTTAAGTTAAAGAACTCTTTTTACTTGTTTGCTTGCTGGGATGATAAGGGTGAGAGAAAACAGGAGTGGGCTGGAAGTTGTCTAGCAATTACACTGGATCCCCCGTCAATGTTCCACTCCCTACCCTGTTCTCTCTCTCTCTCTCTCTCTCTCTCTCTCTCTCTCTCCTCTCTCTCTCTCTCTCCTCTCTCTCTCTCTCTCTCTCAGTTAACGATGTTGATTAAAACAGGAGACATTCGGAGAGACAGAGACTCTGACATATTGTTTCTCCATCTGAGATTATAGCTCCACATAGAATGGGCAAGAAATGTATATTTCAATACCAAAGAAACAATGAAATTCAATTCCACGGTTTCATAAATTCAAACAGTAATGCCATGCAAATATTCACGTTAGAAGTGTTTTTGTAAACTGAAAAGTTTATATTTACATAATGCTAATTTGCAGGGCACATTCTTTTTTACCTGACAACATTTAGAAAAACTGTGACATTATTAAAAGCAGAACATGCATCCCCGACCATAGAATTTCGAATGAATTAGTTTTAAACAGAGAATATAGAGAATGGGTCACGATACAGAAAACTGAAATTCGTCCTCTATTAATTCTTTACAAAGAGACACAGACTTTTTCAACATGATATATATTTTGTTGGCATATGAGAATATACATATTTTTTTAAACGTTAACATTTTGAAATCAAATCAAGCCAAATTTACATGTATGTCTACATGTTCATATTCAGGTAAAGAGAGGGAGAGAGCGAGGGGGAGAGAGAGAGAGAGAGAGAGAGAGAGAGAGAGAGAGAGAGAGAGAGAGAAGAGAGCAAACATGAACATGATGACACTTGTGTTACTAGTTTCTAAAGCCACTGTACAAGATTTGCTGGTAATGAGAGGAACTATGCATGAAATAAAGTTGCTGAAATAAATAAAGCAGGAAACACCCATGGACTATATCATGACGTAAACCTGAAATCATAAAATTGCAAAAATCACAGAAATATTGAAAAAGGGGGCATTATCTGTGTGAAAACTAATGTCTGTCACAACAGTTATGTACTTTCTGCTCTCCAGAGTACTGTCTGTAGCATTGATTCAGTGCTCTTCTGTGAACACACAAAGAACACTATCCGTTCAAAGAACACTATCCGTTCACAAAAACACTACCCGTTCAAAGAACACTATCCGTTCTCCTTTTCGTTTCTTCCAGTCAGATGAGCACTTCCAAAACCACTCTTACTTCGATTGTAAACTTTGCTAATGTGATTTGCTCGGTTCATTAGCATGATTGTTCCTGCGCTCAGAATCAGTGTCGCTCATAGTTTGCTTTTAACCCATTTGTGCCGTACAGATTGTTTCATCTCACAGTGTGTTCCAGTAATCTTCATCACGTTTACTATCCTGGCTGTGTCTCGGTGTTAGTCTGTGTCATACACATTTACTGACACGTGCTTTTTGTTTCTTGAATGGGGCTTTGAATATAAACATGTCAGCACTGTTCTTTGTGCAGGTTCGATGGAGTTTCCAACTATAGCACAGTGAACTTGAGACTGCGTAGTAATGGTACACCTGAGGACCCATCTTGCTGAAGGTTCAATGGCATATGTCGTCAATACTGAACGATGACAATGATGTGTGCATTGCAGGGCTTCATTTAGAATCATTGCTGACATTAACAGGAGTATCACAGTTGGTATCTCAAATGAATCTCACACACACACACACACACACACACACACACACACACACACACACACACACACACACACACACACGTAAACACGCACGCACGCACCACACACACACACACACACACACACACACACACACACACACGCACGCACGCACGCACACACACACACACACACACACACACACACGCACGCACGCACGCACGCACACACACACACACACAAAACACACACACACACACACACACACACACACACGCACACACACGCACACGGCTTCCGGAAAGGTTATAGTACAATAGACAACATATTTTCTCTCCAATCTCTCGTGCAGAAACACTTAAGCAAACAAGGCGGACGATTTTATTCACTATTTGTAGACTTTTCAAAAGCGTTCGACTGTGTAAATAGAAGTAAACTTCTTTACATTCTGCTGTCCAGAGGGATCCATAGTAAACTGTTTGGCACAATTCAAGGTATGTATAAGAGTGTGATGGCAGCTGTGTGTGTTGGAGATAAGATTACAGAATATTTTGAGTGCTTATCTGGTGTTAGGCAAGGCTGTGTTTTGAGTCCCCTTTTGTTTTCTATATTTCTATCTGAACTTCAGACAGAGTTAATTGGTTGTGGTGCACGAGGCATTGGTATACTGGGAGATCCGTTGGGTATTCTCCTCCTTATGTACGCTGATGACATTGCAATTGTTGCTGACACTGTTCTAGACCTACAGAAGAAGATCGACTGTCTAGAAAAATATTGTAAAAAATGGGGTCTGAAGGTAAACATGGATAAGACTAAAGTAGTTGTATTCAAAAATGGAGGATTTAACAAAAAAAAGTGAAAAATGGAATCTAAACGATGCAGAGATAAAGGTTGAATCTTGCTATAATTATCTGGGGGTCATTTTTTCATCTACTTTGAAATGGACTAAGAATGTAGAAGCTCTTTCTGGTAAAGCCCTTAGAGCTTTAGCAGGCATAAAAAGGTTATATTCAGATTTAAAGCACTCCCAGTGGACATGGTTTTCAAAATATTTGATACAAAAATTAAGCCCATTCTATTATATGGATCGGAAATTTGGGGATTTCAGAAATATGATGCTATAGAAAAAGTGCAAGTTAAGATATGTAAAATGATACTCGGTGTAGGTAGGGATCTGAAAAATGATGTAGCTTTAGGTGAATGTGGAAGATTTCCTATCTTGATTGATACTCAAACTCGTCTCATCAAATACTGGTGCAGACTCATTAACATGCCAAAAACAGATACCCCAAACAGTGTTATGATATGCTGCATGCACATGAAGCAGCTGGCAGAAAGGATTGGGCATCAGAAATCAGACTTCTGCTATGCAAGTGTGGATTTGGTCAGGTCTGGGCTCTGCAAAACCCTGGAAATAGTAAATTCTTTCTAGAAGAGTTTAGGAATAGGCTGAAAGATATGTCACAACAAATTTGGCATGATTCCATATCTCATGAAGAGGATTACAGTCTATATCAACCAGAAATCATTAGAGCTAACTACATTACAAGTTTAGATTTAGTAGCTCATAGAAGAGCCATTTGCTTGCTAAGAAGTAACAGATTACATCTAAATGGTGTTCCACGTTTTGGTTGTTTAAGAAACGATCCTGAATGCAAACAATGCAGTGGAAATCACGTTGAAGACATTGTACATTTTCTTTTTGTTTGCCCAAAGTACTTGCATCTAAGAAATAAATACCTCCCTGTGTGTTATTGTCGCTTTCCTAACACACTAAAAGTTCAATTGCTATGTAGAAACCTTAAAGGAAATCTTGCATTCAAAACTGCTATGTATATTGTAGAAAGTTTAAAAATAAGATGCTGAAAATACAGGATATTGTATATTATGCGCTATTTAACACGGAATGTTGTCCAAAATTCTGCTGTGATTGAATGTAAACCTCCTTGTCAATATGGGCCAAATGGCCTGCAAAGACTGAATAAAATTTATTGTTATTGTTATTGTTTATTGTTATTGTTATTGTTATTGTTATTGTTACACACGCACACACACAAACACACACACACACACACACACACACACACACACACACACACACACACACACACACACACACACACCACACACACACACACGCACACGCACGCACGCACACACACACATTAAAACACACACACGCGAGCTCACACACACACACACACACACACACACACACACACACACACACACACACACACACACACACACACACATACACACGAGCTCTCTCTCTCTCTCTCTCTCTCTCTCTCTCTCACACACACACACACACACACACACACACACACACATACAGAAAGAGAGAGATGGGGGATCAGGGTGAGGAGTGGAATGTTGACGGGGGATACAGTGTAATTGCTAGACAATTTCCAGCCCGTTCCTGTTTTCTCTCACCCTCT
>CM065720.1:75052010-75054510 GCA_033310375.1 Conus canariensis | reverse complement strand
AACCGCTGAGTGTGCCTAGAACCTGACCGCGGCCGTGCCAATGATTTCAACAGACAATTAAGGAAATTACCCTGGGTAGGCATTCACAGGCTCTCTCTCTCTCTCCTTCTCTCTCTCTCTCTCTCTCTCTCTCTCTCTCTCTCTCTCTCTCTCTCTCTCTCTCTCTCTCTCTCTCTCTGTTGTGAATGGATCTCTGTCTCTGTCTTTCTCTCTCATTCTCTGCCCCCATCCCTCCTACCCCTCCCCCTCTCTCTCTTTCTCCCTCTTTCTTTCTGTCTGTCTGTCTCTCTCTGTCTGTCTGTCCGTCTATCTGTCTATCTTCTTGATTTTGATGATGACGCTATCCGTGATGCAATGTAATAAATCAACGCGGCTGGCAACCCACTAGAAATAACTGCAAACCGTATTACAGAAACGTTTATTATATTCAGCTAATCCTCCTCTCTCTCTCTCTCCTCTCTCTCTCTCTCTCTCTCTCTCTCTCTCTCTCTCTCTCGTTTGCTCCTCTGTCGCTCTCACTCCTTCACACACTCCCGGGTTCTTGCTTGAATAACGACGCTAAACTTAGTGTGGTGAAAGGTTGAAAATGGCTTGCACCCTGTTGATAACATTTGACGTCATTGGAGGAAACTAACACCGGCGTAAAAAACACAACAGGCTTGGAAGAAGAGCAGCGATTCTCATCGACCAGGTCAAATTTGTCTGTGGCACGTTCGCATCCGACACACAAGGTTTCTTTAAGTGCAGACTGCACGGAACCATGTACATTATCTCTCTCTCTCTCTCTCCTCTCTCTCTCTCGTCTTCTCTTCTCTCTCTCTGTCTGTCTCTCTCTCTCTCTCTCTCTCTCTCTCTCTCTCTCTCTCTCTCTCTCTCTCTCTCTCTCTCTCTCCTGGTTTCTTGACTTTGATGATGACGATATCCTTGACGTGGTGGAAGATTCAAACTGGTTGGCATCTCACTAGAAATAAATGCAGGCGTACTTACAGAAACTTCAATAATATCCAGCTAATCTCTCTCTCTCTCTCTCTCTCTCTCTCTCTCTCTCTCTGTCTCTGTCTCTGTCTCTCCCTCCCTCCCTCTCTCTCTCTCTCTCTCTCTCTCTCTCTCTCTCTCTCTCTCTCTCTCCCGGCTTCTTGCTTGAGTACCGACGCCAACCTTAGTGTGATGAAAGGGTGAAAATGGCTGGCATCCTGTTGGTAACTCTCGATGCCATTAGCGGAAACTAACACCGGTGTGAAAAATACAACAGGCTTGAAGGAAGAGAAGAAAGCCTCATCGACCTCGTAAAAAATGTCTGTGACACGTTTACATTAGGCGTTTGATGTTTCTTTGAGCGCAGACTGTAAGGGATCATGCAAGGCCTGTTTTTGCCTCTCTCTCTGTGTCTGTCTGTCTGTCTGTCTGTCTGTCTGTCTGTCTGTCTGTCTGTCTGTCTGTCTCTCTCTCTCTCTCTCTCTCTCTCTCTCTCTCTCTCTCTCTCTCATAATACCCGTTTCTCTCAGTGTCTGCGTTTGTTAGTTTATTTGTTTGCTTGTGCGTTTCATTGTTGGTCTGTGTCTGTCTGTGTGGATTTAGAAGAAAGGCAGTAAAATGTCAGAGCAAACGCAAAGGGTCATGAAAACTCCACAAAACTAAGTCCCTTACTGGCCTGTCCCTATAAAAGAACTAAAACTTACCAGCCGCTGTGGCGACGTGGTTAGCGTCGCGGACTCCCAGCTGGGAGGTCGTGGGTTCGAATCCCGTCAGAGTCATGTGGGATTTTCTGCTCCGACCGGTCCTACCCAGAGTTGAGTTTGCTGCGGACTCAGTTGGGAAGACTGGGACTACACAGTCGAGTTTCATACACTTAATGGATGCGTTTCTGAGAGTGTTGCTCAAATTTCCTGACCAACACTGCAGGTGCCTGTATCTCTCGGGCCTGGTTGACGCCGGGATATATTATGAAAGGAAGTGTAGAGTACAGCCCTGTCATATAGTCTCAGACCGAAATTAAAATCCGTAGCATCACCTTAATCATTCTCATTCTCATCTATCAGCATAAAAAAATGTCTCAAATTCTGTGTCCCTTCATGCCCTGCTCTCATGGTGACCTCAGTTTCGATGTTCTCTCCACGTTTGTCTTGGTTTGGTTCCGTCGGGGTCACCGGTATCGGCAAGACCATGGGGACTGTCGTTGGACAGACATGGTGGCGCCCTCCGGAGGGAAAGCTCACTCACGCCAGCTCCGCGGCTAAGCAATTATTGTCGTCAGTAGGGGGCTTAGTAGGTGGTGTCCTGCGTATGTTAGATCAGAACAGGCGCCACTGAACACCACCGAAGTGACTCGGCAGCAGTGCAGTGTCTCCTCCAGTGGGTTGCCTCTTGACGACTAGACATTGACTGCTCCCTGTCAATTACCGGTGCCGGGGCTGCGACGGGGCCGACCGGGCTGTGGCTGTGGATGGGGTGTCGGAATGAGCAGCGTGGGTGCACTGCCTCTGAGGTGGCGTAGAGGTTG
>CM065720.1:75044510-75047010 GCA_033310375.1 Conus canariensis | reverse complement strand
ATACGCCCCATCCAGCGCTCTCTCTCTCTCTCTCTCTCTCTCTCTCCTCTCTCTCTCTCTCTCTCTCTCTCTCTCTCTCTCTCTCTCTCTCTCTCTCTCTCTCTCTGGACGCTGTATACAAGGAAGTTATAATAAATGTTAACTGAAATTCTCAGATCTCCAACGAAACTAATAGCAATGGATCCTTCTTTCATTCGTGCGTTTTTCGTCACACGGATAGATCGCGGTTCAATGTATGCAGCAGATGTATGACAACATGAGGGAATCCTTCAGACTGAAGAAACGCACAGACACACAGACACACACGCACGCACACACACACACACACACACCACACACACACACACACACACACACACACACACACATACACACACACACACGCGCGCGCGCGCGCACTTACACACACACACACACACACACACACACACACACACACACACACACACACACACACCACACACACACAACACACACACACACACACATCGTGTTTGTTAAACCATTCCATAGATAGCCCTTTGCATTCATGAAATAAAATTACTTGGAATATATCTCCTCACATTCTGGGGAAATGTGTTAAATGTTGTATAAAACGTTCCCTCCTGCTTCCAATCGTGTTGTTAGCGAGCACATGCTATGCTAGTCTAACAATTTGGGCACGACAGGTGGAGCTGGGTTGGTATAACAAAAGTGTTTTGACAGAAGACATGTGTATAATGGTAAAGCTCTAGAATTCCAGATGAAAGGAAATTCAAATAATTTTTTTGTTCCATGTGTTCGTATAACACAATATGGGCAGTTCAGAGTGGAAACTATTGCAAACTTTGGTTTTTGTCTCATCGTCTGTGCCTCTTCAGTGGCATTGCACCTACGCCGCATATTCCGGACCCCGTCCACAGCAACAGCTCCTGTACCAGCAATACACGGGGGAGCCGTCAGTGTCAATTCGTCTTGAGGTAACCCACTAAACGAGACACTGCCCTGCTGCCGAGTGACTTCAGTCGTGTGCAGTGGTGCCTGTTCTGGTCCAACATACAGTGGTGTGCAGTGCTGCCTATGGTCCAACATACAGTGGTGTGCAGTGCTGCCTATGGTCCAACATACAGTGGTGTGCAGTGCTGCCTATGGTCCAACATACAGTGGTGTGCAGTGCTGCCTATGGTCCAACATACAGTGGTGTGCAGTGCTGCCTATGGTCCAACATACAGTGGTGTGCAGTGCTGCCTATGGTCCAACATACAGTGGTGTGCAGTGCTGCCTATGGTCCAACATACAGTGGTGTGCAGTGCTGCCTATGGTCCAACATACAGTGGTGTGCAGTGCTGCCTATGGTCCAACATACAGTGGGGTGCAGTGCTGCCTATGGTCCAACATACAGTGGGGTGCAGTGCTGATCTTCTGCTCCAACATACAGTGGTGTGCAGTGCTGCCTGTTCTGGTCCAACATACAGTGGAGTGCAGTGCTGATCTTCTGCTCCAACATACAGTGGTGTGCAGTGCTGCCTCTTCTGCTCCAACATACAGTGGTGTGCAGTGCTGCCTGTTCTGGTCCAACATACAATGGTGTGCAGTGCTGATCTTCTGGTCCAACATACAATGGTGTGCAGTGCTGATCTTCTGGTCCAAATTACAGTGGTGTGCAGTGCTGATCTTCTGCTCCAACATACAGTGGTGCGCAGTGCTGCCTCTTCTGCTCCAACATACAGTGGTGTGCAGTGCTGCCTGTTCTGGTCCAACATACAATGGTGTGCAGTGCTGATCTTCTGGTCCAATATACAGTGGTGTACAGTGCTGATCTTCTGGTCCAAATTACAGTGGGTGCAGTGCTAATCTTCTGGTCCAACATACAATGGTGTGCAGTGCTGATCTTCTGGTCCAACATACAGTGGTGTGCAGTGCTGATCTTCTGGTCCAAATTACAGTGGGTGCAGTGCTGATCTTCTGCTCCAACATACAGTGGTGTGCAGTGCTGATCTTCTGCTCCAACATACAGTGGTGTGCAGTGCTGATCTTGTGGTCCAACATACAGTGGTGTGCAGTGCTGATCTTCTGCTCCAACATACAGTGGTGTGCAGTGCTGATCTTCTGCTCCAACATACACTGGTGTGCAGTGCTGCCTCTTCTGCTCCAACATACAGTGGTGTGCAGTGCTGATCTTCTGCTCCAACATACACTGGTGTGCAGTGCTGCCTCTTCTGCTCCAACATACAGTGGTGTGCAGTGCTGATCTTCTGCTCCAACATACACTGGTGTGCAGTGCTGCCTCTTCTGCTCCAACATACAGTGGTGTGCAGTGCTGATCTTTGCTCCAACATACACTGGTGTGCAGTGCTGCCTCTTCTGCTCCAACATACAGTGGTGTGCAGTGCTGATCTTCTGCTCCAACATACAGTGGTGTGCAGTGCTGCCTCTTCTGCTCCAACATACAGTGGTGTGCAGTGCTGCCTGTTCTGGTCCAACATACAGTGGTGTGCAGTGCTGCCTGTTCTGCTCCAAC
>CM065720.1:75032010-75034510 GCA_033310375.1 Conus canariensis | reverse complement strand
GACCAGAACTCTGACGGCAATGGCAGAGGCAGATGAAAAGTGTTCCAGCTGGATCTGGTCGAGGAGGAACAAAACTGAACTTCATATGGCTTAAATTCCCAAGCTTACAACAGATGTCCGTTAGCAGTGGGGCAAGACATCCGTCCAACAAGGAAAAGCACGCCTTGAGACGCGCACCCATTCAAAAATTGCAAATTCGAATCCCGGCAGTGCCAGTAAAAAAAAAAAAAAAAAAAAAAAAAAAGTTGGCAGTAGAAGGGCATTTGGGAGTCATGACCTCAGTGCGGCTTGACCCCTGTAGAGTATAAGGAGTTCAGGGCCGAAACACTTGCCTGAGGGGGGTTTCTTCTCTTAACATCCTCTGCTGCCAAAATTACCCCAAACAGTTTCTGCCCTATATATATATATATATATATATATATATATGTATACATATATATATATATATATAGAGAGAGAGAGAGAGAGAGAGAGAGAGAGACTTGACACTTTGATACTTTATTGTCATTACCAAAAAATCTTTTGACAAGGGGCGTAACAGGACAATAACCTTTTCCCTCTTCTTTCATCACGAGCAAATATTACACAGTTAAATCCGGTGTAAATCAAATCAAAAGCTAACAAAACGTTAAAGACCGGATTGTTCCTGGATATCCTCGTACATACTAGTACCATGACAACATTCGAAAACGCAAACAAGCAAACCAAAATTGTAAGATCATAGACTAACTCGACCATCCACTCAAACAAAAAAATAATGTTACACCTTTTTTCCCCACTTCATGTGATGCCGGAATTATTCATTCATATGTCTCTTAAAACACATTATTACGATTGTGACTGTCCTTCGTCTGTCTAATTTTCTGTGCGTCTGCTGTAAATTTCGCAACTGCTTTAATTATAAGTTCGTCATCAGGTGATAACACAAAACCGACATCTTGTCTTTTGACTACGTCTAGCTGGAAAAATGAAGAGAGAGAGAGAGAGAGAGAGAGAGAGAGAGAGAGAGAGAGAGAGAGAGAGAGAGAGAGAGACAGACAGACAGACAGACAGACAGACAGACAGAGAGAGGTGAAAAGAAATCAGGGTTTTGGGACAGTTGGAAGGGGTTGAGAGAGGCATTGGGAGGGAAGGGGATATCAATTTAGGAGGCATAGGACTCGAAACTAAAAGAGGGGGAAAAGGTCTCGTGAAGATTAGAATGAAGAGGGAGGGGATAGATAAAACAGGAGAGGGGGTGGTGGTGGTGGGAGTGTCGATGACGGAGTGGTAAGGTGGGAGTAGAAGTTTACTGTTGAGCGTAGATAGAACACTTTCTAAACGCAGCTTTCCATTATGTCCGAAAAGGAGAGACAGGGAAGAGCACGGGAATCCAGGTGGGGGTGGGGTGGGGTGGGGTGGGGATGGACTTGGGCTAAATGTGCATGGTAATGTGTCAGCAGTCCATTTTCAAGGAAGTTCAGTCTAGGCGAGGCCATAAAAAAGTAAGGAAGGGGAGAGTGTGACTCATGTTTTATTCACGCGACCGTTTCACGCAAAACTTGTAACAGGGGTAAACATTCGAACATGTGACGAACTGAACGCGTTTCTCTCTCTCTCTCTCTCTCTCTCTCTCTCTCTCTCTCTCTCTCTCTCTCTCTCTCTCTCTCTCTCTCTCTCTCTCTCTCTCTCTCGACTTGAACAACGACGCTAACTCCGGTGTGGTTAAAGCATGAGAATGGATGGCATCCTGCCAGTAAATCAGGACGTCAACGCTGGAAACAGGCGCCATTGAAGCCAAAAGACATTGTTGGGAAAGGACTAGCAGAACATACTTATAACTATTTCAGAAGACGAAGCGTGAATGTTATATTTTTATTGAATAGTATGTAAGCTTGTCCAAATCTGCCTTTCACTTCCAGTCTATCTCCCTGTGTCTGCAGATCTATTTGTCTGTCTCTCTCTGTCTGTCTCTCTGTCTGTCTCTTTGGCTGCTGGCTGTCCATCTGACTGACTCCCTCTCTCTCAGTAATCGTCAAGAGAGGGCTGGTAGATGTCTGAAAAACACATCCTCTGTGTCCCTGTCTATATTCTCACCCCTTGATCTCTCAGATGAGAGAGAGAGAGAGAGAGAGAGAGAGAGAGAGAGGAGAGAGAGAGAGAGAGAGAGAGAGAGAGAGAGAGAGAGGTCGGCGACTCAAATCAACTCAACTCAAATAGTTAATCGCAAAGGCACCCCACCTATCTGCAATTAGGCCAAGGACAAAAGTAGAACACGTATGCATGCGCTCGGCGCATATTGTGAAAATTATGAAAGAAAATATTTGCATAATGAAATGTTCTTCCTGAAAATACTCTGGCATTTGTGTATTAACTGATATCAGTTCGAAAAGAGAGAGAGAGAGAGAGAGAGAGAGAGAGAGAGAGAGAGAGAGAGAGAGAGAGAGAGAGAGAGAGAGAGAGAGAGAACTTCGAACAGACAAGCAGATATAAAGACAGAACAGAAACAAAAGGGAAAAGG
>CM065720.1:75012010-75024510 GCA_033310375.1 Conus canariensis | reverse complement strand
GGTACAAGACGTCCATGTTAATCAGCCAATACTAAGCCGTCACGCGGCATCTTACTATCCCAGACACAACAGTGGTCGGTCAATTCTGTCTTTGACACTGGTGCCTATAATTATCCGACATAAGCAGGACAACATGTATCTAGTCCTCTGTTGAGAAAAAAAATCATGGCTGAGTCATGAAGCATCATGATGCACACCCCCCTCTGAAAGGCGCCACCGCATCCATACAACATTTCCGATGAACTAGTTGCCTGGGTCGAACTTTCCCCGAATAATCCACCACAGGTGGTAAACGTGACAAAGCCAACACTGCGGTGAGCACGACAGCAGAATATGAGGGAGCACATCATTTAAACTTCAAATGAGAATGGGGAAGATGGAGATTATGTTACGGAGTTCTTTCTGTGGTCGAAAACTTCATATATTGTACAGGGCGGTACTCTTATTTTTCCTTTGATAACTTTTTTTTTTTGGTGTCAACTACCCGTGGGAAATGCACACACATAGGGCGTTGACCCGGAAATTTGAACAATACTCACCGAGATGTATTTGCCAAATGGAAGAACGTCATATAGGATAGGTTAGGTTTTTTGTTTGTTTGTTTTAACCCATAGCACTCTTAACTCTTGGTTGGCCGACCGCTTTTGGACTCACATTTCCACAGATAATGTTTCTGATGGAACTCGAATGACCGTACTAAAGTAGCAGATGGAAAAAGGATTGATTGACCTGGAAGACGTGCCGTGGGGTCAGCAACCCAGCAACCACTCAAGGTTTCGTCTTCATTCTCGTGTCACTGTTCTGTGGGTCTACTCTGAAGGGGAGCATATCGTATGGTAAAAAAAGGATACCACTTTGCTCACATGACCAAGCCCAAAGTGCTGACACTGAACAAATATCATCAGACACAAATCCCCACGGGGAGGCCAGACTGAAGACAGTTGACCTGTTCCAGCACGCTGAGTTTTAAAAGAACTCAGTGAATCAACATGTACCGATTTTCCAAAGGTGTTATCTGCGCAGTGAAGACATGCATTTTGCACAGTTGTGGGGCAAGTAAAACAACACACAGACTCTGAATGATAGAACTAAGTATCTTGGCTCCCCTCACTCATCCTTCAACCTGCGCTCTTATCATCTAAGAATACTGGCCATCGTCCTAATCTTCATCATCATCGTCATCATCATCATCATCATCATCATCATCATCATCATCATCATCATAATCATCATGTCGATTTGATATTTGTAATATTCACTTTTCCTGTTGTCACTCTCATTGATAATAAGAAGCAAACAATGATAGAAAGAAGAAGTGAGAGAAGATGGCAAAAGGGCATTATGACATCAATGATGATGAGGGTGATGATGACTGATGATGATGATTATGATGAACTCATAAAGTGCACGTAACTATTGTAATAATCAGACAAGAATAACGGTAAGTAATAAGGAAATTTTCAAAACAAAAACATGTAGCAGAGAATCCGACCTACGTTAATACAGAAGCAGCCCAGTAATGATTTGAAGCAAATAGCAGGAAACGCACACTGAGAGTGTAATAATGATACAGTAATGATTTGAAGCAAACAGCAGGAAACGCACACTGAGAGTGTAATAATGATACAGTAATGATTTGAAGCAAATAGCAGGAAACGCACACTGAGAGTGTAATAATGATACAGTAATGATCTGAAGCAAATAGCAGGAAACGCACACTGAGAGTGTAATAATGATACAGTAATGATCTGAAGCAAATAGCAGGAAACGCACACTGACAGTGTAATAATGATACAAAAGACAAACATCGATTCAGGAAAACGTTTGCTACCTCAAATACACTCAGTACCATGCATTCAGTGTGTCAGGACAACATTAATCAGTAATATGAAAATGCGTTTGAATGGAAGGAGAATGGAATGCAGTCTGATACAGCATGCTCATAAACATGTACTCCCTCATATTACATTCTGTTATTGATATTTCGTCAACCAAGAAGAAGAAGAAGAACAGCAGCAGAAAGCAACAACAACAACAACAACAACAACAACAATAAACAATTTTAGAAATTAAATTGAAATAAGTAAGAACGCATAACATCTTGTACATTGTCGTGTAATTTGCCCCCAAAAATGAAAGTATTTTTATATGCCTACTATCGTTTCTTTGTTTCTAAGTCAGTTTAAGGCTTCCACAAAGAACAGATTGAAGCCACAGGGTATATATATATATATATATATATATATATATATATATATATATATATATATATATATATATATATAATGCTGAACAATTAAATAGTGGGGGAAAATAAGTGCAGGCTAACATATGTATGTATGTTTATTAAGCTAGTTTATTTCGACTGCAGAAAAAAAAAATTGTAGAGCAGTTACGTTTTTCGATACATGTATGTATGTGTTGTGCTTTCGTGTGCTATTTGAAAGAACACTGTTATTTGCCCCCCTTGGCATGAAGGCCAATTAGGCTATTGTCAATAAACTGTCAAATTCAAACTCTCTCTCTCTCTCTCTCCTCTCTCTCTCTCTCTCTTCTCTCTCTCTCTCTCTCTCTCTCTCTCTCTCCTCTCTCTCTCTCTTGTCCACGGCCAACTCCTTCTCCCTGCTGGACAATTCTGAAGAAGAACCGATCCAGGAAAAGAATCTGAATCTACCAAAACGCTCCATACCCCCCGACCATAATGAACCCCCCTCATCATCCAATCCATCTCCTGTTGATGTTTTAAAAACACAACGTGTTCCAGAGAGAGCAACAATGCTCATAATAGGCGATTCAGTACTGCGTTTCGTCAACCCTAAAAGACTTGCCCCTCCGAACGAATTTATGTACAAAATCTGTGTTCCGGGGATGCAGGTACATGAATTGTTTTCCTGGCTGCTGTCCCTGAAATCTTTCCCTGACATCAGTCACGTTATCGTCCATGTTGGGGTGAACTCCTGTCCTGCTGGTCCTGTCCAGAAGGAAGTCTGGATGCGACTTGTGTCCCGATGCTGTGAGATCTTCCCCAACGCCAAACTGTCCTTCAGCTCCATCGTTCCTGCCAGAGGTCGACATCACCTGAATAACTCGATCCGCCCATCCAACCGCCATCTACAGGCTGTCTGTGACCAGCTGGGAGTGTCATTCATTGACCACGACTCCACATTCACCACTCCTTCAGGGGCCTCTCGTCTGGCCCTCTATCAGGACCTGATCCACCCCAGCGCCAAAGGAACTTGCAGACTGGCTGCCAACCTCAAGTCACTGTGGAGTGGAGGTCCATCAGGTGACGTGCCTCAGCCGGCCCAAGGGGGCTCATCCAGAATGCCGTCCTTCAGCAATAACGTTTTTATTGATGGTCCTCAGCGGAGGAGGCATCGACGCAGTACAGATACTGGGTTTTATAATACTACTGGTGCCTACGATTCTCGTTCTCTCCATCGTGAATTCCCACCAAACACTGATCCAGTCCCCACAGACTGCCCACACCCTTCTTCCCTGTTCCATTACCCATCTCTAAATCCAAGACCCAAACAGACAGACCTGCGCTCTGCAAATCATTACCCTTCCCACACCTTCCCCCCTGATGACGTCGATATAATTAACAGAACTCCACAAAATCATTACCCGTCCAACACCTTTCCCACTGATGATGTGAATAAAATTATCCACCCCCACATCATTACCCTCCCCACACCATTCTCCCTAACGATATGAATAAAATTAGCCGTAATTCACCCCCATCCACGTATTTCGGACAGGAAAGGAGTTACCATGGTAATCCTTCCCCTGCTTTCCCAAAAGTGCAGTATCCCTCTAACATTCCCATTCAACCCATTTACAACACCTCAGTGGGTTCCAATCATATGAATAATCATTATGCTCTCGAACTGTTCAGGATGGCATCTCAGCTACTTTCCCAACAACACTTATCTCCTCCTTAAATCAAAGAAAACATTACCATGGGAGTATATGCGGAGAGAGAGAGAGAGAGAGAGAGAGAGAGAGAGAGAGAGAGAGAGAGAGAGAGAGAGAGAGAGAGGATGCGATGGAAGGGGTTGGGGTGGGGGTGGAAAGGGGTAATAAATATGTATGTGGGTTTATGTTTCCACATGATTTATATTCACTCCCTGTGTCTAAGAATAGGTATGCCTGTGCCAATGTGTAAGCTTAGAAATGTATTCAACCCATACCTGCTTACACGTACGGCGCGTGATGTGTGCGTGCGTGCGTGCGTGCGTGCGTGCGTGAGTGTGTGTGTGTGTGTGTGTGTGTGTGTGTGTGTGTGTGTGTGTGTGTGTGTGTGTGTGTGTGTGTGTAAATGACATCACCGGGCTCGGCATGATTTCTTGCTTAACTTGCTACCGAGGTTTTGACAGTGGTCTCGTTTTGTCTTTTGCATTGATATTTTGCCTTTGTTACTGGCTGGGATTTCTTTCAGCGCTTTGTTTATTGCTGCTTTGAAATTTGTATTGTTGTTTGCGTTGCAGTATTCACTGATCTTTGTATTTTTTTCTCACTTGTTTGACTTGCTACCGAGGTTTTGACAGTGGTCTGTGAATTGATAGGAGCAAAACAGACTGATAATTGCGCTTGTGTTTATTTGGAGAATACTTCACTTTGTCTTTTGCATTGATATTTTGCCTTTGTTACTGCTGGGATTTCTTTCAGCGCTTTGTTTATTGCTGCTTTGTAATGTGTATTGTTGTTTGCGTTACAGTATTCACTGATCTTTGTATTTTTTCTCACTTGTATAGTGGATCGTGTTTTCCTTGTTGGCCTGTATAATGTCAGAACGTGGTAGCCCTTGGCTAACCGAGGATGGACTTAGAGTGGGGCATCTAAATATTAATCATGTTATAAATAAGATTACTGAAATATCATCCATATTATCAAATTTGGGCAAACATTTTCACATATTTGGTTTTTCAGAATCCCATTTATCTCCTTTCATATCTAATAGTGACCTTTCAATTCCAGGCTATAATATAATTCGTAAAGACCCCATTCAAAAAAAGAAACTGGCATAATAGTGTATGTCCATCAGTCAATTAAAGTTGAAAGAATTGATTACCTTGAACAGCATCACGTAGAAACTATTTGGATCGAAATACAACTGAAGTATAACAAGCCCATACCTCTATGTTTTCTATACAGGAATCCAGCCGAACATGTCGACTGGATCGACCGCTTCATTTCAATGTTGGAAAATTCTAATGATAATTACAAAGATGTCATAATATTAGGTGATTTTAATATTGATTTATTCAAAACTGATAATCACTGGACTCAAACTTCTGAATCATTTGGTTTGACACAATTAATAAAATCAGCTACCCGTGTAACCAATTCTTCTGAAACATTAATATATCATATATATGTTACCAATTCAGAAACAATAGTAGAATCAGTTGCTCCTGCTTATGGCTGCAGTGACCATTTTCCGATTTGTTTTACGTGGACCAAAAAGGGTGTCAAAATACCCAAGTTAAATCATAAAACGATTACATTCAGGAACTTTTCTAAATTTGATCGTGACAAATTTCTCTCAGATCTTTTAAATTCCCCTTTAAATGACGTGTATCAGTATACTGACCCCAATCAAGCTCTGCAAGTATGGTATAACATCTTCCATAACGTATACAATAAGCATGCCCCTCTTCAAACTAAAAGAGTAAAACATCGGATAAAACCACCTTGGCTTACAAAAGAAATACAGGACACTATATACCAAAGGGATTATCTGTTAAAAAATGGCTCTCGCGAAGAATTCAAAAAGTACAGAAATAAGGTGACCTCCCTAATACGATCAGAGAAAAGGAAATATTTCTTGGACCTTATTAATAGAAAGAAAGACAGTAAATCTATTTGGAAAGCTATACATGGCTTAACCAAGAAAAATTCTGACCCTGTATTAAACTTAACAAAAGACATATCTGCAAGTGAACTGAACGCCCATTTTGCAAGTATAGCAAATCAAATCATACGAAACGATGAATCAAAACGTAACGATCTACAAGAATTACTGAAATACTGCCACCAGAAGAACATCCATTCAGCTTTGGATATTAGTGCCATGGATGTCCACGAAGTTTTCTCTTCTCTTAGACGGTTAAAACAGACAGCAACTCGTGGAATTGATGGAATTGACGGGAAAATTCTTAAGCTATCAGCATCTGTTATAGCAGAAACTCTCACATATATTTATAATCTCTGCATTGATAAGCATTGCTTTCCTGATGCTTTTAAACAAGCTAAAGTCATACCATTGTACAAATCAGGAAATATGGCTGATCCTTCTAACTATCGACCTATCTCTATTCTATCAGTTCTTTCAAAACCATTAGAACAACACATAACAAAGTGTCTTCTTTCTCATGTAAAAAAAAATCGATCTACTACACCCTAATCAATCCGGATTTAGAGAGAATCATTCTTGTCAAACAGCTCTTACCAAGATAGTTGATCGATGGCTTTCAAACATAAACAACAAACACTTTTCCGGAGTACTCTTCGTGGATTTTGCTAAAGCTTTCGATCTCATTAATCATGAACTTTTGCTCAGAAAGTTAACTATTTATCGACTAACTTCCGACACTCTAAAACTCATTTCATCCTTCCTTTCCAACAGGCAACAATTAGTATTATTAAATGATTGTTATTCTACTTTGATTCCCAATAACTTTGGTGTACCACAAGGCTCGGTGCTTGGTCCACTGCTCTTCTTATTCTATATTAATGATTTACCATTAACCTTGACTTCTCATTGTGAAATGTTTGCCGATGATACCACTATCGACACTAATAACTCTAATGCTCAGCAAGTCTACCTTGATATTCAGAAAAATATCAACCTTCTCGTTAAATGGACACAACTCAATCACATGTCTCTGCATCCTCAAAAAACGAAATTCATGTTGATTACAACAAGGCAAAAACGTCAAAATGTAACCGAAAACTTGCCAATCCTTTATATTGGTAACGAAAAAATCAAAGAGGTTTCAAATCACAGAGTCTTAGGAATAGCAATCGACAACAACCTATCTTGGTCGAAACATTTAGAACTTCTTTCCAAAAATCTTGCTGTAAAACTGTATCAGCTCAGGAAAATAAAAAACTTTTTAGATTATCACACCAGAAAAATTTTTTTTCAATCTTATATTCAGCCAAATATTGACTATGCCTCGACACTCTGGGATTTAGCTAGCAATAAGTCGCTTAAACCATTGACTAGTATATACAAGACAGCTGTCAAAATAATAATTGATGAACCCTCGCTAGGGCACCCTGATTATGAACGAGCAGGTATCCTTCCATTCAAGACCAAACTATTGTACAATAAAGCACTCTTTATGCATAAAATACTACACGGCAGTGCTCCTTCCTATTTAATGAATATATTTACTTCTAATGATCATCGTCATTCGCATAAAATAAATCTCCCTTTCCCATCAATTAATTTATGCAAATCAAGCCTTGCTTATTCTGGTGGGTGGCTGTGGAATAATATCCCAGAAAAACTGAAAAACGAACCAAACACTAGTAAGTTTAAATCCAGTCTTTTTACGTACTTGATGTATCTGTCTGATCTTACACCACTTTGCCCAAAGATGTACCAATAACTGTTCTGTGTAAATGTTTCATTTTGCTTATCAGTTCTTCCTTTTCTTCCATCCCCCCTCCTCTCATTTTTAATTGTCCCCCATCCCACCCCATCCCACTCCCACCCCCACCGTCTCCCACACCTTCTGTCGGTGTTCCCTCTGTACATAGATTTTGTATCCTTTTGTATTTTCGTATTTCATATTTAAGAATGATTTTTCATTATTTTATATTAATCAATATTTTTGGGTTTTTTTCTTTTCCTTTCTTAAATTTCTTTTGGCCCCGGAGGGCTGGATGTAAAAAAGCAGTGATGCTTATTCCATTACCCTCTGAAAATAAAAATTCGTTCGTTCGTTCGTTCGTTCGTTCGTTCTCTCTCTCTCTCTCTCTCTCTCTCTCTCTCTCTCTCTCTCTCTCTCTCTCTCTCTCTCTCTCTCTCTCTCTCCCTCTCTGATCGGTCTGATTTATTAGCATACTCTCTTCTCGGATGGCTATTTCCATTTAATGAATGTACCACTTACAACTCGATTTCAGCCTGTCTAACCGCAGACTACACTTTATAGATGCTTGTTAGAGAGCTACCACATTCAGAACAACAAACGCTGAGAACACCAGTGCTTAGGTACAAGGAGCTCAATCTGAAAAGGGCCTCAATGCTTAAAAGGCTCAACAATGGTGCGTTGTACACTGTCTATTATTCAAAACTCATCGAGACAACAGCTCAGTGTGTACATAAATTGATCTCAGTATTATTCTGAAATATGTTTTTTTTTTTTTCTTAGATCTAGTTTTGTACGTAAGCTATTGGGTACGCATACGGAAAACAATGTGGGAAAGAGTCTTTTATATAACATATTTCACTGAACACGTCTATAGCGTATTTCTTATGCCCCCCATTCCAGTCAGACATCTTGCCTCTCTCAGAGACTGTCAGCCGCGGAATACACGATCTCTAGTTTCCCCTATAAATCACATATGTGTTTGCAAAATGATAATGATTTGCTTATGATAACCACGGACTCGTACCTCACCTACACGCTGTATTAACAGACAGCCAGCTTATTTTCCATATCGAGTCTTTCACGTCTGCAGAGAAACATATACTTTTTGAGGACATGGGGAGGAGATGACGATGCACGTGCCAATTCTTCTGCACGCAGCTTCTAAATTGACTGCCGAAATAGAAAGGAACCATGTGGACAGGCAGCAACTGGTGACCGCAAGATTGGAGGGGGGAGAAGTATCATTCGATTATATTCCTTGCTTTCTGAATCAATAACAAAAATAAATGATGAAACGAGGATAGTAAAACGAGGAAGGAACAATTCTGTCTCAGCGAATAATCAATTTTGTGCAATATTGGCCAGAATGATCATTTCTATATATAAAACCTTTCCTGGTATGTATTCTTTCGTATACATTTTCTCTTTTCCTTTTCATCTCTGTCGTCAGCTGATTAGGCCTTTCGGTGAACGCTTGAAATAGACATGGCGTCAGAAGGTGACATATATGTGTGTAGATAGATAGACAATATGCGCGCGCGCGTATGTTTGTATGTGTGTGTGTGTTTGTGTTTGTGTGTGTGTGTGTGTGTGTGTGTGTGTGTGTGTGTGTGTGTGTGTGTAGGTATGTATGCATGTATACAAATAGCTATGTGTGTATGTATGTGTGTATGTATATGTGCATGCTTGGATTCATCTATCTGTCTGTCTGTCTTACTGTCTGTCTGTATGTCTATCTATCTTTTATCTATATCTATCTATGTAACTGCCTCTGTGTGTGTCCATCAGTTCATCGTGATGTAGTAAGGTGTATACTTCTCAAGTGCCCTTACTTGCTAGATTCCCAGTCTACATTTGTTTAAGAAAGATCGTTGACATCTTCCATGATTAATTTATGGAGAAAGAGAGAGCGAGAGAGGAGGGGACAGAGACAGAGAGACAGACAGACAGACATACAGACAGATAGAAAGATACAGAGACAGAGACAGACAGAAAAAGAAAGAGACAGACAGACGGAGACATAGAAGCGAACACAAGACATAAAGAAACTGACAGAGAGAGAGAGAGAGAGAGAGAGAGAGAGAGAGAGAGAGAGAGAGAGAGAGAGACAGAGACAGAGACAGAGACAGAGACAAGACACAGAGGCAAAAAGAAATCATAAGCTTGGGCTATGAAAACTGAAAGCAGAGCAAAATTTAGGGAAGGATTTCTGCCCGCCTTTTTTTTTAATTTAATTGTTTGTTTCCTCATCCTTGATGCAGTGTTCAGAAAAGTGTTCTCTCGTTTAATAGTCAGACATTACCGTCACAGCAACATCTCCCTGCCTGCCATACTATGCTCAGCTATTCGCAGCTTAACCAGCCTATGTTAACCAGCATTACCCATACTTAAGTCAATCATCTAGCAGGCACCTCTCAGTGAGTGTGGAGGTGGGGGGGGGGGGGGGGGGGGGGGTTCGAAGAGAGAAGGGGAAAGGGTGGGGGAATGTTATATTAAGAGACATAGGACACGAAAGTAAAAGACAAAAGTTTCTGCAAGTAAAGAAGGAAAAAGGAGAGGGTGGCTATAGGCAGGGGTCCAGGGTGGGGGATGAGGAGGGGGGGGGGGAGGGGTGTCGGGTAACTAGTGGAAGGGCGAGAGTAGATTTAACTGCTGAATGGAGATTGGAGACTGTCTAAGCGCAGCTTTCCATTAGGTCTGGAGAGAGAGAGAGAGAGAGAGAGAGAGAGAGAGAGAGAGAGAGAGAGAGAGAGAGAGAGAGAGAGAGAGAGAGGTTTCACATGCATGTTAATGTGTCAGCAGTCCATTTCCCGAGTACGTCCACCCTGGGCGAGGCCATACAAAGTGAGAAGAGCGAAGGTGTAAAGCTGACTCATGCTTTATTCACACAAGTATTTCACAGGAAAGGTGTAACAGGGGTAAATATTTGAACGTTGAAGGAACTGAGCAGGCTCTCTCTCTTCTCTCTCTCTTCTCTCTCTCTCTCTCTCTCTCTCTCTCTCTCTCTCTCTCTCTCTCTCTCTCTCTTCCCCCTCCCCCTCTTCCCTGACTGTGTTTCGGCCTTCTGTTTGACTGCCTGTCCTTATGTGCATGTGCATGTGCATGTGTGTGTGTGTGTGTGTGTGTGTGTGTGTGTGTGTGTGGCGCGCGCGCGCGCGCGTATGCGTGTGTGTGTGTGTGTGTGTGTGTATGTGTGTGTGTGTGTGTGTGTGAGAGAGAGAGAGAGAGAGAGAGAGAGACAGACAGACAGACAGACAGACAGACATAGAGACAGAGAGAGAAAGAGAGAGTGAGTGAAAGAGAGAGAGAGAGAGAGAGAGAGAGAGAGAGAGAGGAGAGAGAGAGAGAGAGAGATGTGCCCCGGAAAAAAAAAGAAAGAAAATATAGTTTTCCCTTTTTGTGTACATTGAACCGGCAGACCTGCTCTGCAGATACTTAATATATTTTCAGGAAAACTTTCCCCGGAGTAATTGAAAACTCACATTTACAGAGTGCTTGCTCCTCAGTGATCAGTTCTTTTATTAATGATTTGTACTCTTGGAGAACAAAGAGACTGCCTGTCATTTTGGCGGAGGCAGAGAACGAGCCAAGAGAGAGGAGAGAGAGAGAGAGAGAGAGAGAGAGAGAGAGAGAGAGAGACATAGACAGAGACAGAGACAGACAGACAGGCAGACAGAGACAGAGACAGGCTGTGATGACTCAGAGAGAGAGAGAGAGAGAGAGAGAGAGAGAGAGAGAGAGAGAGAGAGAGAGAGAGAGAGAGAGAGAGAGAAGAGAGAGAGAGGTATAGTTTTTAAAAAAAGGAGAATAAGAGGACGAATAAATATGAGAGAAGCGTTGAACTGTCAATATTTTTTTTGTTTGTTTTGTAGGCTTGCATATCAATGATCCTAGGGGCAAACACCCTGTACGTTGGAACTATTATTTGGACGTAGCCCCTCGTAGCTCGTCGTAGCCCTGGAGATGGTTTGCATTGTTTCCTGATCAGAGAAATATATATATATATATATATATATATATATATATATATATATATATATATATATATATATATATATATATATGCAGGCAATACAAATAGATGTGCCTTCGAGAGGGATTGCAATGGTTCCCACAGGCGGCTAGTGAAGGGTTTCTCATATTTATAATATATTCCCCCCATTTTCTTCATCTTCAATTTTTTTTTCTTTTCTAAAAGTTCAAATCTTTGCCAAGTCATTACTATAATGACTGACGAATTGTTAGCCTGCACTTGTTTTCCCCCACTACTTAATTGTTCAGCATTATATTGTTTGGTCAATCAGTGGGAGATTGCATCTCTTAGGAGATCCAAGTAAAGGTTGTTCTGTACAATTCTTAGCCACTTACAATGCTTGGGTTATTGAACAGCAGAGCTGACCACTCAGACTGTTGCACATCTTTTGATCTCCCTTGTATCCTTGAATGGATCCTCAAGCATAGGCTCAAAGATTGTCCCCTACATCTTATACTGTGTGCATAATGCTTTTAGTCTTTTAGCAACTTTTTTCCTCTCCACACTTTCGTTTTGTTCCATTTTGCTACCCTTCGCTGGCTGCTTCGGGGGTGCTGTTGCATTCTCTTTTGAACCCTTGGTGGTGAGAACACCACAGAATTGTGGACTGTGGTGTGTCTCTATTTGACACCAAGAGCACAGACACAATCAGCCGTGTCTCCTTGATGAGTCCGATCCAGCGGACGAAAGGCCTCGGAGCAGGCAATACAAATATATCTGCCTTCGAGAGGAATTGCGATGGTTCCCTCAGGCGGCTAGTGAAGGGTTTCTCATATTTATAATATGTTCCCCCCATTTTCTTCATCTTCAATTTTTTTTTCTTTTCTAAAAGTTCAAATCTTTGCCAAGTCATTACTATA
>CM065720.1:75002010-75007010 GCA_033310375.1 Conus canariensis | reverse complement strand
ATATTTTATCCAATTAGACAATTCTCAATGTTCAGAAATGTTAACCAAAAAACTTCTAAATCATAATGGACAGGAGTGAGATGGCAGTTGTATGTCCCTCATTTTGAATTTCCCCACATGTGCCCAACAAGAACAAAGCAGGATTGAAATGAGAGAGCAAATGAACACAGTTCTCCTTATAGATGTCAGCAAAGAGACACCACAGCAAAACAGGGTGAAACTAAAGAACGCAAGGTCACTCCTAACGTCAGAGTGAGTCTACTATATTAAGATCACAAGAGTTGCAGCACATGATGTGGAGTGCTTAAAGCTCACCAGACTCGCAATTTGACTCGATGAAATATCACTGAATATTGGTGAACAGAAACGCAGACCCAACAAGTCGAGAGGGATACCACAAAGTGCATACATGTGTAAAAACCAAGGCATACAGGCGGCTCGGCAATAGCTCGTTCATAAGTGATAAATCAGTTTGATATAACCTTTTTGATTTCAAAATCAGTTTGATATAACCTTTTTGATTTCAATGGCTGGTAGTATTGAAGTACAAATCCTGTGAAGAACTGAAACTATTGATTGGATTTCATGCTTCAGCACACACACAAAACGTTCTCTCTTTGTCTGTCTGCCTCATTCTCTCTGTGTGTCTCTCTGTCTGTGTCTATGTTTTTGTCTCTCAAACACGCACACGCACACACACACACACTCAAACGCGCGCGCGCGCGCACACACACACACACACACACACACACACTCTCTCTCTCTCTCTCTCTCTCTCTCTCTCACACACACACACACACACACACACACACACACACACACACACACACGCGCGCGCGCGCGCGCACACACACACACACACACACACACACACACACACACACACACACACACACACAACACACACACACACACCACAATATTCGACTACACGCATGCCTACAATGGGTATTCCACAAGGCTCGGTAATAGCGCCCCATCTTTTTAATATATTACTTCATGACCTACCTCAATGTTTGTCAAAAAAATGTCAACTCAGTACAATATGCAGATGATATTTGCATGTGGATGAATGTGTCCATGAAAAAGAAGTCACCAAAAAGAGATATAAATTACTATAGAAAAGCTTATCAAATGGAATTAGATAAATTAAATAACTACTTGTTTGAAAATGGACTAACTCTACCAACTGAGAAAACTCATCTGGTTTTATTCAACAATGGTGCTGATCCACCCAATTTACCATCCCTCCATATTGGGTCTGATATTTTGGAATATAAACAAAGGGTAAAGTTTTGGGGGGTTCATTTTACTTCTAAATTAAACTGGAATTATCACATTGAATACTTGTTATCTAAAGCAAGAAAAACTTTAATTTTTTTAAAAGTTATCAGTAAGCAATACTGGAGCCAAGATGTCAGAGTACTAAAACATCTAGCGATAAGTCTTGTTCGCTCTAGGCTTACGTATGGTCAAGAAGTTTTTTTCACCGCTCCAAAATATTTATTAAACAAATTACAAAGCGTGGATTGTAAAGCTTTTCGATTGGCCTTGGGGGTTCCTTTCCATACATCAACAATAGCAACATATAGAGAGGTAGGAGTACTTCCTTTAAATGAATGCCGTCAGCTTGCCATCGCTAAATATTTGTTAAAGGGCTCTTTAAGTGAAAACAATGTCAAAAATGAAATTGGCTTAAGATCAGATGTTGATTTCCCAAAACGAGCCAAAAACATATCATGTCTTAAAGCAATAAAAACTGAAACTCTAGATACTTTTCAACAATCAGGAATAGAATTAGAAGATATGGTAAAATGTAGTAATCCATGTACTGTTATCCCTCCATGGGAATTACAAAAAGGACATTTTGACATTAATTATACCAATGCAAAGAAAAATGAGAATATAAATTTTATTGGCACAGTTGCGAATGACCATTTATTTCTCAATTATCCAAATCATCTCAAAGTTTATACCGATGGTTCAGTTCTAGAAAATCACGAAGCTGGTGCTGCTTTCACTATCCCCCACTTAAAGGTCAAAAGAGGTTTTTATATTGGAAAGCACAGATCTATATTTACAGCTGAATTGACTGCTATTCTTATGGCTTTGCGTTATTTGCTTGATTTTCCGAAAACTGTGACTCAGATTCTTTTTTGTGTCGATTCAAAATCAGTGTTGTATGCCTTAAGCAATTCAAATTCTAGTGTGAGACAAGATTTGATTTTTGAGATTAATCATTTGGTGCATTTCCTTATTCTAAGAGGTAGTAATCTTACCTTTCTTTGGGTGCCTTCACACAGTGGAATACATTTCAATGAATCCGTAGATAAACTAGCTAAAAACTCTGCAGATTATACAAATGAAGCATATAATTTGAAAATCCCTTTATCTCTGAAAGAAGGGTATAGCCTACTGCAGACTGCTTGCTGGAAGCATTTTAGAAAGAAACAAGAAGATATTGGCCACTCATCACCTGCTGAACACCAAACGAGTTTTGAAGATGTTTTTATATCTAAGTATGGTCAATTGTCTAACTTAAGGCTTTTAACTTCCCTTGCCTATAGATTCAAACTTAATGCTTTTAAGACGAAATTCACTTCCAACATCACATGTGTTTGTGGTGGGAAAATTTCTAATGAACATATACTTTTCCACTGTAGAAAAATGAAAACATATCTGCCTACTTTTTCGGAAAAGTCCCTGAAGGAGGTTTTAGTAAAACCCCTTTTGATTTGTGACATTGTTTTAGGACTTGTTCAGAGTACCATTTTTAGATTCCTTTAATAATTATATTTTCACGTGTAAATGTTATTATCCTGTTACCTTTAGCGTTCATTTCATTTAAAAAAATGTTATTCTAGTTATGTTATAGGTTGAAATTTTTATTCATGTTAACATTTTTTCTTCCGATTCTCATTCAGATCCTCCTTTTTCTCTTTTTTCCGTTTTCCATTTATACTTCTTCATCTTTTTCTATCTCCCTGTTTCTCTATCTCTTTATCTCCTTCAGCTGCCTGTCTACCCACCCCTTCTCCCCTCCCTTCCTCCTTTTCTACCTTGTTTATTTATTTATTTTTGGTTGTCTAAAATCACTTATGTGTATAGACATTAAATTGAAAGAACACACACACACACACACACACACACACACACACACACACACACACACACACACACACACCTCCTCCTTCTTCTTTTCCCATCCCCTCCTCCTCATTTCCTTCTTTTCCTTCTCTCTCATTCTCCCTCCCTATACATGCACACAAACGCACATACAGACATCTATATCTCCGTTCACACACACACACACACACACACACACACACACACACACACACACACACACACACACACACACACATACACAAAAGCACGCACAACACAACACACACACACACACACACACACACCACACACACACACACACACACACACACACACACACACACACACGTTTTCTTCCTCCTCCTCCTTTCCCCCCTCCTCATTTTCTGCTTTTCCTTCTCTCTCACTCTCCCTCCCTATACATACACATAAAGGCACATACATCTATATATCCATTCACACACACACACACACACACACACACACACACACACACACGCATGCACGCACGCACGCACGCACGCACGCACGCACGCACGCACGCACGCACGCACGCACACACACACACACACACACGCACACACACACACACACACACACTCACACGCGTGCCTTTATTTGTTCCTAAGATAAAGTTAACAGATCAGTTGTCAGCCAGTGCACCATTATCCACTGAAAATATTTTAAATAATCACTCATTACTTTGCGTGTTCTCTGAAATTTTTAATTCCGGTCCACTTGGTATCTATCTCTGATGTACTTTAAACTAAAATTGTTGTGTTGTACGACATTGATATAAAAGAGTTACGATTATATGATATATATATATATATATATATATATATATATATATATATATATATATATATATTATGAACAATATAAAAAAGTCCTTAAAAAATCTGAAGGTGCTCAACCCCTTGGGGAGCAACATCTGTTAAAAAATATTTTTAAAATGAAGTGGTAAAATCTACAAGCTTGTTTCTAGCGTTGCTATCTTTAGGATGTCTTTTGGGGCACGCCAACGGTCTTTTATGGCGTGCGGGGCTTGATTTCAACTCTGTGTGTGCTGGCGGATCTCATTTGCTGCAGATGTTGCTCCCCAAGGGGTTGAGCACCTTCAGATTTTGTAAGGACTTTTTTATATTGTTCATAATAATCGCTCCTCACGTTGAGCACTGTGGTCTGAAAAAATCTGAAATGGAGAAAAATCAACTTTAGGCAGTCTACTAAAAACATACCATTTTCAAACCCACAAACTTACACTAAAAAACTGATAGAACAAACCGAGAAATCTGTGCGCAACATGAGATGGAAGGTGTTCTTCTTCGTAAACCCAAATGCAAAGAATGAAGACAAAAATACATATGGATTCAAATCATGGCGATCACCTCCGACAATAGATGAAATGAAACCTTTTGAAGACAAAATGAAGGGACTGATAACCAATATTTAATTCAAAAAATCAAATAACAACTTTCAAACATCACTAGCAAATGATATAAAACAAATCCAAAATGATAAAAAGATATTCGTAAAGGCTGACAAAACGAGCAATTTTTACAAAATGGAACCAAACGAATACTCTCAACTCTTAAACAAAAACATCCAGAAAAACTACAAGAAAGCTGATAAAACTACACATAGCAACATCCGCAAAAAAGAAAAAGAGCTTGCACATCGCATGGAGTTAAGTGATAGGGTAGAGGCAACAGCAACAAAGGAGGCCTTCATAACACTTAAAGACCACAAGCCTAACTTCCAAAACAACCCAACATGTAGACTAATAAACCCATCTAAATCCGAACTGGGCAAAATAAGCAAGAGAATTTTGGAAAAGGCTATAGAAGATATAAAATCAAACACCGAATACAACCTTTGGAAAAACAGCT
>CM065720.1:74994510-74997010 GCA_033310375.1 Conus canariensis | reverse complement strand
CACACACAACACACACACACACACACACACGCACGCACGCACGCACACACACACACACACACACACACACACACACACACACACACACACACACACACACACACACACACTACCAATCACAAAACGTATATGCCAAACGTATTTATTTACAGTTTACACAAAAGGAAGATTAGACATTCTCCTGCAGGATTGTACACACGGTTCTTGTTATCTATTTATTTACTTATTTAATATTCATTTATCGATTTATGTATGCATTCATTCAATTATCTATTTGTGTATCTATAATTTATTCCTTTGTTTATTTACTGATTTATTTATTGTCTTTTGGGCTTATTTGTAACTTACCTTTTCATCTCTTCATTCATTTACTATTTTATTCATTTATCTATTTGTTTGTTTCTCTTTTTCTTTCTTGGCTGCTGCTGTCTCATCCTCCTGGCACCACTCCCACGCGCTCAATCCAGCTCCCAGTCCACAGCCACACCCCAGTTTGTCCCGCCGAATTCCCAGCACCTGCAATTCACAAGAAGCAGCCACTATAAAGTCGTCACGAGGCAATCACCAGAGCAGACTTCAACGGTGCTCAGTGTCGCCTGTTCTGATTCGGCACTGGCAGGACACCACCACTAAGCATCCTGAAACCAACAGTACGTTCACCACTAAGCATCCTGAAACAAACAATACGTTCACCACTAAGCATCCTGAAACCAACAATACGTTCACCACTAAGCATCCTGAAACAAACAATACGTTCACCACTAAGCATCCTGAAACCAACAATACGTTCACCACTAAGCATCCTGAAACCAACAATACCACCACTAAGCATCCTGAAACCAACAATACGTTTACCACTAAGCATCCTGAAACCTACAGTACGTTCACCACTAAGCATCCTGAAACCTACAGTACGTTCACCACTAAGCATCCTGAAACCAACAGTACGTTCACCACTAAGCATCCTGAAACCAACAATACTTTCTTAGTCGCAGCATCAGCGTAAGTCAGCGCCCCGTACGGACGGCGCCACCACGTCCGTCCAGCGACAGTCCCCACGAATATTGCAATACCAATGACCTCAACACAAAGTCACACAGAGCATAGGCACGAAGACCTGATTGAAACACAAGAAGCGTAGGGTATGCTGAGCCATAGAATGTGAGACAGTTTCTACGCTGATCAATAATGATCAGGCTGATGAAAGTGATGCAATGGAGAGTTACGAGTACATTAACCCTAATCAGTGTTTAAATGACATGACTGTTCCGTACACTCACTTTTATAATATTATATTCCAGCGTCACCCAGGGTGGCGAGCTGTAGACATCCTTAATCCTAGTCAAGAAATGTGGAAAGCACTCAGAAATGTACCCATGAAGTGGATGGAACTCTACCGTTCTGTTCCGATCTTCACATTTGAAGCTGTAGTAAAATGGACCCTCGGAGTAGGACGTGGCCAGGGGTCAACAAATCCCACAAATGACTTGCTCTGATGAGAATCAAACCCACGACCTCCCAGCCGCGACGCCAGTCGCAGCTCCACGACAGATGGCGTACACACCATTCGTTTTTGCAGCACAGCTTAGTTATCATTGAAGACTCAACGCAATCCGGAGGATGCGTTTATGATGAACAAGAGAAACAAACAAAAACCAAACCGAAAACAGGACACAAGGATCCCTTTTTGATATCGAATCCACAAAGACAACATTAATCTTGTTCGCATCGAACTTGACTATACAAAGAAGGGAGCTCAGTATGAGAATCGCGTGTTTCAGCTTTCTCTCCCTTTTTCTTGACTGTCTTTTTTCCCCTTTAAAACGTAAATACATACGTACGTATATGTGTCAGGCTTCGCTCGCCGACTACCTTAACCTTCTTTGGAAGCAGTATTGAACTTGAAGCTGCGTTTGTTGGTGAGATTGCAGAACACTGACACTACAGGACCTATGGTGGAAAGAAATACTTCAAAATCAAAATTACGGCCATTTGAAGATGTTCACAGAAAAGATTGTGTGTGTGAATTTGAAGTCTTAAAAAAGGAATTATTTATTACAGAGCTGTATCACACCAAACCAACATTGATATTCGAAAGAATTCCGGTTGGAAGTGATTTTTTGCCGGCTGTTTCACTTTCTGGGCATTCAGAACCTCTGCTGTTTTGAATCCAGTGATGTGTGTGTGTGTGTGTGTGTGTGTGTGTGTGTGTGTGTGTGTGTGTGTTGTGTGTGTGAATACTGCAGTATTCACACACTGTGTATGCTTGTGAATAGGATACAGTTGTCAGAGGAAGAGGCTCACTGCAAATGTCAAAGGTGAGACATTTTAGTTGGCTCTATCCTCACACAGAATGCACGTGAACATGGGGTCTGTGGCTGCCCACATCTATTACTGCTGTTTAGCCAGCATTAGGTTTGCCATTTAGGAGGAATACTAGTGGTCTGTGTATTCCATTGGTTGGCATTACTCGTAGAAGGCAATAGCTGAGATGGTTGGA
>CM065720.1:74987010-74992010 GCA_033310375.1 Conus canariensis | reverse complement strand
CAGTGATATGTTCTGTCATCCAACGTTGTTGCCAGTGCTTCAGTTAAAGCAGAGGCTACCAACGTTGTGTGCGGACGAGGGGGAAAAAAAACAACTTTATGGGCCTCTTTGGATATGAGCAGCTGGATTTCGCTCGCGGTGCCAGAGCTCAGCAGTCTTATTCCCCCCCCCCCTCCCCCCCCCCCCCCCCCCCCCCCCCCCCCCCCCCCCCCCCCATGTGTAACACTGCTGATCACATGTGAAGGCACAACATAAATTTCGCCAAATGGTCTGGTCAGCTTCCCACTGGTGGATTTGGAATGTACAGTACGCACGTGTCCCTTCCGATTTCAGCTGTCTCCTCTTGCGTGTCAGAAACAGAAAGAAAGAGAGAACGAAAGAGAGAAAGAAAGAGAGAAAGAAAGAAAAGAAAGAAAAGAGAAAGAAGACGAAGCCCTGTCGTGTAGTGCCAGAGCAGAATACAGCTCCATGATGTAATCTTGATCATCTTTGTCTATGTTACTCAAAAAGCCTTAAAGTCACTGGCTTACATGTTCTTCTTGCTTCTGTTAACAGCCTCAGGTCTGCTTTCTTCTCCGTGGACAGGCATTTGTAATGAATGTTTTGCAGTCCTTGGTATGGGGACTGTCGCTGGATGGTCATGGGGACACAGCCGTGAAGCGATTGTTGTCGTCAGTCGTGGTTTAGTAAATACAGTCCTACGTTTGATGGATCACAGCAAGAATGGCCAGATATCACCCACATTCTTTCTCTGCTTCTTTCTTCATGCATTCAGAGAGAGAGAGAGAGAGAGGGGGAGAGAGGAGAGAGAGAGAGAGAAGAGAGAGAGAGAGAGAGAGAGAGAGACTGTGTTGGTTGGAGAGGGGAAAGAGAGCGAATGGGGGTGGGGCTCTGGAGAAGGAGCAGGGAAAGGGAGGGGGGAAATATTCCGCCAGACAAGGGGATATACTAACGGAGACACAAAGGATAAATTCGACACCATAAAACAACACGAATTCGTGGATAATATTTTAGTGGATGATACATCATCATTTCATCCACCCTGGGACTCTGCAAAGAATTACGATGATCATAAAAACAGGATAGCATCGTAAGGCATGCAAGAACGAGTTGAAGTAAAACTGTCATTTCTGACGTCCAGAGCGAGAGAGAGAGAGAGAGAGAGAGAGAGAGAGAGAGAGGAGAGAGAGAGAGAGAGAGAGAGAGAGAGAGACAGAGAGAAGAGAGAGAGAGAGAGAGAGAGAGAAGAGAGAGAGACAGAGAGACAGAGAGAGTGATGAGGTAAGATAAAAGAGGAAACTAATGCGGTTGATAAGCAAGAAATGTTTACATTGGAGAACAAAGGAATGGGTGTGGTGTTTGAAAGATCCCGACATCGGGCTTTGTGGCTGGCTCCGAGAGACCAAGTTTCAGTTAAACACGAGATGTCAATGCTGCTGAAAACACATGGTCATTGATAGCACAGCATTTGTGCTGAGGGCCAACTGACTAGGCATTGAAAGAGCCAAGCAAATTGTAAACTTACTAGTGATGGTGAAACCAAGACAGACGTACATAATTCAGAGTGTTGAAGTTGACAAGCTTAACCATGCTTTCAAAATGTATAGAAGGAATGCGTACCACGAACAACACTACTGATCTCTGTTTACGATGTTCTGCATGATAACTGCGAAAACAGGGAAGTTAATAAGATATGTTCAATATTGAACATATGTTCTGGAGATGCATACATGTCAATGAATTCTGGAAATCATTGCAAGATTTAATAAAAGGAAAGTGTTTAATAGCGAATAATCTGTCTCTTACTGAAAACACAATAATATTTGGAGCAGATGACAATTCCACAACTGATACAACATTCGATCTTATAACACTGATAGCCAAACACTACATTTTTAGCTGTAAAATAAACAAATGTAAGCCTTCATTCACAGTATTTCTAAAAATACTTAAGAGAAGATATTGTCTTGAAAAATACATAGCAACTGTACAATTGAATCTGCTAAAATTTAACACTAACTGGATCAATTATGAAGTATTATTTGAAAATTGATAATCAAAATCATACGATACCTGGATTTAATATGTGCATATGTATGTGTATCATTAAATCAAAAGAAGAGAGAAAGTGGGGGTGTGGGTGGGTGGGGAGGGTAGGGGGTGTAAGTGGAGTGAGCGGGTGTGTTTGCCATTTTGTGCTTGTAGTGTGTAAGAACTCAAAGGATGGTGCCTAGTGATTTTTGTTTGTTTGTGTATATGTTTGTATATCCAACAAAAAAAAACTTTCCTCGGCATACACTGAACTCTCACTCAAATCCATTCAAACCGAAAAAAAGATAACTGATTTCTAATATGTTTCACGGATTGTTTACTACAATATTGTCAAACATGTACAAATATGATTAATAACAAAAAAATATGTGGTAATTTGCATCCGGAAATGTACAGCAAAGAGAAAGATCATGTTGATGAAAGAATGGAGAAGAGAGAAAGAAGGAACTGTGGAATGGAAGACAGAATGAGGAAAGGAATTTTAAAAAGTATTTTTTAAAAAGTTAATAAGATATTCCCACAGCTATGATGGTACCAACAGCAAAGGAGTGAAGTGCTGCATGCATGAAGCAAAGACAATAGCTGGTCATGAGTGCACAGTATGTGGGAAAAAAACGATTGGGAGTCTGTGTAAGGAAGGGATAGATAGTGTCATGAGTGTACAGTATGTGGGGAGAAAAGACGATTGGGAGTCTGTGTAAGGGAAGGGATTGAGTATAGCTGGTCATGAGTGCACAGTATGTGGGGAGAAAAGACGATTGGGAGTCTGTGTAAGGGAAGGGATTGAGTATAGCTGGTCATGAGTGACAGTATGTGGGGAGAAAAGACGATTGGGAGTCTGTGTAGGAAGGGATTGAGTATAGCTGGTCATGAGTGTCACAGTATGTGGGGAGAAAAGACGATTGGGGGTCTGTGTAAGGGATTGAGTATAGCTGGTCATGAGTGTACAGTATGTGTGGAGAAAAGACGATTGGGGGTCTGTGTAAGGGATTGAGTATAGCTGGTCATGAGTGTACAGTATGTGTGGAGAAAAGACGATTGGGGGCTGGTAAAGGATTGGTATGTGGTCTGTGTACGTATTGGAGAAGCGATTGGGTCTGGTAAGGATTGAGTATAGGGACAGAAAAGGCGGACCACACAGGCACGGAAAAATTCAGAAATGGCGAACTAGGAGAAGCTGAAACAGTTACCATGTTGAACAGAAAACATGTCCAGATAACAATCCAGATGGAAACATCGCATGAAACACACACACCAGTACACATTCCATTCCATCATTAAACGCCTAAACAGCTTTCACATCGAACCACAATTTCCTTCAAACGTAAGGAAAAAAAACAGCAAAGGTCTGTGCTGCCTCTTACGCATGGTCCTATCATACTCAATACTAAAACAATTTTTTTTAATCCCAATGTAGCAACGATGTTGCATTTCTGGCGTAAAAAAGACTTTCACACCAACGCTTAGAGGAAGCAGAAAGAAACTCGTGGAGAGCGTGGCAGCAGAGAGTCCTCAGAAGAGAAGCCCCCTTCAAGCAAGTGTTTCGGCCCTTATCTCCTGACACTCTAGGGGGGTTGGGCCATACCCGGTTCATGACTCCGGATGTCTCTCTGCTGCCCCCTTTTTTCCCCCATTTTGGGACGAGCCATGGCTGGGATTCGAACCCATGACCCTCTGGACATGCTCATATTCCACTTAATGACTCGCACTCTAACCACTGAGCCACAGGGGCACCTGATATTTGTAGGGAAATTTAAACCTTATGAAGTTCACTTTTGTTCCTCCTTGACCAGATCCAGCTTGAACACCTCTCTGCCGCTTCTGCCATTGCTTTCAGGGCTCTGGTTTTTTCCCTCCCTGCAACTGAGAGCTGTTCCGTGAGGCTGTATGCAGACGTTCCTACAAACCCCCTAACTCCAATTTCTGCAGTGAGGACTTTGACCTGATAACCTTCTCTCCTCAGGCTGTTTGCCAGATCAGCATACTTTTCAGTCTTGTAGATTTGAGCTGCCTCCATTCTGTTCTCATATGGCACCGTGAGCTCGATCATGATCAGCTGCTTGGTTGACTTAGAGTGGACTACTATGTCTGGTCTCATGCCACTCTTGCTGACGATCTCTGGGTGACTCTTCCATTCTGGAAGGTCTGCACTGCACTCCCAGTCATCTGCCCCGTCCAGCAGACTCTGCCTGCATGTTCCGAGTGGCACTGTTGTTCTTGGCCATGATTTGCTACCTCCTGCCGTGAAGAATGTTGTGGGTGTTTTTGGAGTCCTGATTTTCCCTTTTGTGGTGTTGGTACTAGCCCAGACTGCTTATACAATCTCTTTGAGCACTTGGTTGTGCCTCCATGTGTACCTTCCTTGAGCCAGGGCTATTTTACATGAGCTTAGGACATGCTACACTGTTTGTTTTTCATGGCAGAGGGGGCATGCAGGATCGTCTGTTTTTCCCCACTTCACCAGGTTTGCATTTGAGGGCAGAAGGTCATATGCAGATCTGAGAATGAAGCTGATCCTGAGAGGGGCCATGTGCCAAATGTCATTCCAAGTGAGACTTCTTTGGAGTGCATTCTCCCACGTTGTCCATTGCCCTTGCTGGCTCTGCTGGCCTGCTTTTTGGAGTCTTTTCTGGTCTTCTTCTTTTCTCATCTCCTGAATCATCATTCTTTTGGCTTTTCCTTTGGCCTTTGACCACCATTCAGTTTTGGTCACCCCCAGTCCTTGTCTGTTGGTCTGTGTGTGTCCTGTTATGTCTCTGATCTTGAGACTTTCTTTTGCAGAATCCATCGCCTCTTGAACTTTCCATTTTCTGCCTGTCTTCAGCTGGGGCTTGATTGCTTCTACCACCTTGTCTCCTGAGTTCTCCAGCATGCTTTGAAGTCTGATCTTCCCTGCTTTGTATTCCTCCAGGATGGATTTCAAAGGTAGTTTCAGCTTTGCTTGGCGA
>CM065720.1:74977010-74979510 GCA_033310375.1 Conus canariensis | reverse complement strand
AATGTCATCCAAACTCCTCCAGCGGCGAAAATGCTACAAGACACGTTCGGAATGTATGTGCTATGTTGTATGGGATCATCAACCTTAAGCTTGAAAAATGTGAGTGGAATTCATGCCTTGGGAGAAACAGTCCTGATGGACCATGACCAAAGGGAGCTTACTGGAGCTTCTCTTATCACACAACAATGTTAGCCATGCTTTTACACACAGATCGGCTTTAAAGTCCCATTTTGGTCCTTAGACTGACAGAAACCTTGCACGTAAAAGCATCTATCTGTCTGTCTGTCTGTCTGTCTGTCTGTCTGTCTGTCTGTCTCTCTCTCTCTCTCTCTCTCTCTCTCTCTCTCTCTCTCTCTCTCTCTCTCTCTCTCTCTCCTTTGTAACGTTTTACAACCATCGAAGCCTTGCTGATGTAAATGTAAGCTAGATTTGTGATTTATCATTCTTACTGTTCTCTTCCCCAGTGTTACAGTCAACGAACACGCCGATTTCATCGTTTCCATCATTTCATTTTTTTTTTTTTGAAAGTCTGACACAATATGATCCCACCTCACAATTTTATAATATTGGAAAGTAGAAAAATAGGAGGTAACTTGTTAGTGGTGTCTTCCAAGAATCCTTCTCCTTACAAATGGCCTTTCTGTTGAGCAATCAAGCAGCAAAACAAGTAGCCTGGTTTAAAGGGCATGAAGATGTGCTAGGCCATAACACGCTCTGTCTTACCACAGAGCAACGTCGTTGTATTTTCTGCGTCACCCGATGAACTAGTGTCAGACGGTTCGAGTCTGAATGCCTGCTGGCATCTATAATTTTGTTTAAAGGCTTTATTTTCAGTGCATCTTACAGTCTGGTTGAACTGGGCTCAAGGTCTTCTCAGATGCGTATCAGCTTTGCACATTTGCAGAGAGAGTACATGCAACGTTGCCCCGGATGTCGGTGGTCACACCACGTGCATGGTGTAGATTTGGTATTTGCGTTTGACGTACTACAACATCTTCCTTGCCCCTACCCCTCCTACATCCCCGTCCCCCTCCCCCTCTTCCCTCTCCACCTCCTGGTGTGTGTCTTTGCGTGGCACAAACGCGTTGAAGAAATATGACGGACAGCGTGTAATGCGGTTACTATTGCGGTAGAATTTCCGATTTCCACAGATCTTCTGATACCGTTTACCTTTTTAAAGCTGGCTATCATTAGAAGTGTTACTCTATGTGTGTGTGTGTGTGTATGAGTGTGTGTGTGTGTGTGTGTGTGTGTGTGTGTGTGTGTGTGTGTGTGTGTGTGTGCGTTTGTTCGTGCGTGCGTCCGGGCGAGCGTGTGTGTGTGTGTGTGTGTGTGTGTGTGTGTGTGTGTGTACGTGCGTGCGTGCGTGCGTGCGTGTGTGCGTGCGTGGTGTGTGCGTGTGTGTGTGTGTGTGTGTGTGTGTGTGTGTGTGTGCGCGCGCGCGCGCGTGTGTACGTGTGTGTGTGTGTGTGTGTGTGTGTGTGTGTGTGTGTGTGTGTGTGTGTGTGGTGTGTGTGTTTGGGACATTAAAACATCCACGACATTTTACTTGATAAAAGCTTTATATTCGTACAGCTTACAGCTGGAGGTTTTGTCTGTTTGTATGTCTGTTTGTATGTCTGTTTGTATGTCTGTTTGTATGTTTGTTTGTTTGTCATGTAGCTTTACAAAATCAAATCATAGTTGTGCTATGGTGTCCCAGTAGTCGGGAAGATGTAGGACATATATGTAGCTCCATGCAGTTTCTCTGCCTTGCGCAGTTCTTTTTTTAACTGGCAGTCTGAATAGTTGGCTGGCATCAAGACACATTGCAAGGCTTCAAAGACGTGAACGTCTGGTGCCAGTGACGAGGCTAGATTTTCTTCCACAACTGATTTGCCTTCATTCTGTTGTCCAAATTTCCAAAATGCGCATCGAATGGCAAACGATGACGTGAGAAGGCTGTGCCAAAAGCACTTGAAATGCATAGTCTGAACAAAATGTTCAATCTGAAGAACAATGTATTAAATGTAATGCCCATCACGATCAAAGTGCAATTTGTCTAAACATTTCAACACAGAGTCATCCTAAATCCTTATACTGCAAACTTATGGACTTATTCACTAATCCATCCACCTTCCCCATTCCCAAAAATTAGGGGGGGGGGGGGGGGGGGGGGTATGTAAGCCTTTACCAAACTCTCTATCACACTTCACATTTTCTCTTCCCCTTGTTTTTCTTCAGTCATGCCTCCCCCAAACGAAAACCAAGGAAGAAATGCCGGTGCACAAACCGCCTACATCACATATCCTACCCACGGAAAGCAATAATGACAAGCAGGAAATCGAACTTCACAACAAGTTGTGCATCACCACAGAAGCAGTCTGAACCATCCTGCGTGCTCCAGCCCGCCATCGTCTGCCGTGACATCAACCCAGATAACGATGCTCATGCGGATCGTGTTGCACGCAGATCCAAAATTGATGGCCCACGTGGAAATGAGCGCTGTGCAAAGAAACTC
>CM065720.1:74952010-74972010 GCA_033310375.1 Conus canariensis | reverse complement strand
TAATCTGGCTGCAGAAACAACAGGAGGACTTCGTGTTAACGAGCAGTCTTTATTCTTTTGCTTCTTGTCATCAGACCCACCCACGTGCCTGTTCCGAGCGTTCAAGGAAGACAGCACGCACGCAACCAGGATCACTAATGGCAAGGAACTGTCTGTCTATATTTCCGCTGGGATCAGTTAATATTTATTAGAAGACATAAACTAATTCAGTGATGTGTCACTAAATAATTGTTGCTCAATGAATGTTAGGATCTCAGATGTGGATGAGGTTATAAAGAAGTTGGCAGGGATGGAGGAGGAAAGGAAGGGACAGGAACAAAAATAGTTATACTGAAGAACAGAAATGGTACTGCTATGCATATTAAAGATGGTAGTAATGCGGCGATTGATTTTCAGGAAGAAAGGAACCGCTCTTCAAAAGTTAAATCTGTAGTAGCTGCTGAAGAGAACATACACTGGTTTGCTCATGAAGATTTATCTGTATTCAGCAATACATAGATGATGGTTATAGCTGTGTTTATTCAAACCATAAGACTCATCATTTCTTTAAATGATCCAATGATTCCATTCAAATTGTAAGATGTCAAATCATTTCCTTTCTCTTCTTTGTTTAACTGCACATCGTTATACATCCCTTCTTTTGCTTCACCCGAGGCTGATTGTTCACATCAGAACCATTTAGACCATGCTCTGAAAGGAAATGACGATTTCCCACACACAGGTCGTCAGCATGAGACGAGCACATTTTGTTGACTGTCTCACTCGCTTAATTCTACGCTGCCTTTTATCCATTGGTGAATAAACAGCAGGCAGAAGGATGAAGAGGGATGCAGCCTCTGTGGGTGGTGGTGAATAAACAGCAGGCAGAAGGATGAAGAGGGATGCAGCCTCTCTGGGTGGTTGGTGGTGAATAAACAGCAGGCAGAAGGATGAAGAGGGATGCAGCCTCTCTGGGTGGTGGTGAATAAACAGCAGGCAGAAGGATGAAGAGGGATGCAGCCTCTCTGGGTGGTGGTGAATAAACAGCAGGCAGAAGGATGAAGAGGGATGCAGCCTCTCTAGGTGGTGGTGAATAAACAGCAGGCAGAAGGATGAAGAGAGATGCAGCCTCTCTAGGTGGTGGTGAATAAACAGCAGGCAGAAGGATGAAGAGGGATGCAGCCTCTCTGGGTGGTGGTGAATAAACAGCAGGCAGAAGGATGAAGAGGGATGCAGCCTCTCTAGGTGGTGGTGAATAAACAGCAGGCAGAAGGATGAAGAGGGATGCAGCCTCTCTGGGTGGTTGGTGGTGAATAAACAGCAGGCAGAAGGATGAAGAGGGATGCAGCCTCTCTAGGTGGTGGTGAATAAACAGCAGGCAGAAGGATGAAGAGGGATGCAGCCTCTCTAGGTGGTGGTGAATAAACAGCAGGCAGAAGGATGAAGAGGGATGCAGCCTCTCTAGGTGGTGGTGAATAAACAGCAGGCAGAAGGATGAAGAGGGATGCAGCCTCTCTGGGTGGTGGTGAATAAACAGCAGGCAGAAGGATGAAGAGGGATGCAGCCTCTCTAGGTGGTGGTGAATAAACAGCAGGCAGAAGGATGAAGCAGGATGCAGCCTCTCTGGGTGGTGGTGAATAAACAGCAGGCAGAAGGATGAAGAGGGATGCAGCCTCTCTGGGTGGTGGTGAATAAACAGCAGGCAGAAGGATGAAGAGGGATGCAGCCTCTCTGGGTGGTTGGTGGTGAATAAACAGCAGGCAGAAGGATGAAGAAGGATGCAGCCTCTCTGGGTGGTGGTGAATAAACAGCAGGCAGAAGGATGAAGAAGGATGCAGCCTCTCTGGGTGGTTGGTGGTGAATAAACAGCAGGCAGAAGGATGAAGAGGGATGCAGCCTCTCTGGGTGGTTGGTGGTGAATAAACAGCAGGCAGAAGGATGAAGAGGGATGCAGCCTCTCTGGGTGGTGGTGAATAAACAGCAGGCAGAAGGATGAAGAGGGATGCAGCCTCTCTGGGTGGTGGTGAATAAACAGCAGGCAGAAGGATGAAGAGGGATGCAGCCTCTCTGGGTGGTGGTGAATAAACAGCAGGCAGAAGGATGAAGAGGGATGCAGCCTCTCTGGGTGGTTGGTGGTGAATAAACAGCAGGCAGAAGGATGAAGAGGGATGCAGCCTCTCTGGGTGGTGGTGAATAAACAGCAGGCAGAAGGATGAAGAGGGATGCAGCCTCTCTGGGTGGTGGTGAATAAACAGCAGGCAGAAGGATGAAGAGGGATGCAGCCTCTCTGGGTGGTGGTGAATAAACAGCAGGCAGAAGGATGAAGAGGGATGCAGCCTCTCTAGGTGGTGGTGAATAAACAGCAGGCAGAAGGATGAAGAGGGATGCAGCCTCTCTGGGGTTGGTGGTGAATAAACAGCAGGCAGAAGGATGAAGAGGGATGCAGCCTCTCTGGGTGGTTGGTGGTGAATAAACAGCAGGCAGAAGGATGAAGAGGGATGCAGCCTCTCTGGGTGGTGGTGAATAAACAGCAGGCAGAAGGATGAAGAGGGATGCAGCCTCTCTAGGTGGTGGTGAATAAACAGCAGGCAGAAGGATGAAGAAGGATGCAGCCTCTCTAGGTGGTGGTGAATAAACAGCAGGCAGAAGGATGAAGAGGGATGCAGCCTCTCTAGGTGGTGGTGAATAAACAGCAGGCAGAAGGATGAAGAGGGATGCAGCCTCTCTGGGTGGTGGTGAATAAACAGCAGGCAGAAGGATGAAGAGGGATGCAGCCTCTCTAGGTGGTGGTGAATAAACAGCAGGCTGAAGGATGAAGAAGGATGCAGCCTCTCTGGGTGGTGGTGAATAAACAGCAGGCAGAAGGATGAAGAGGGATGCAGCCTCTCTAGGTGGTGGTGAATAAACAGCAGGCAGAAGGATGAAGAGGGATGTAGCCTCTCTGGGTGGTGGTGAATAAACAGCAGGCAGAAGGATGAAGAGGGATGCAGCCTCTCTGGGTGGTTGGTGGTGAATAAACAGCAGGCAGAAGGATGAAGAAGGATGCAGCCTCTCTGGGTGGTTGGTGGTGAATAAACAGCAGGTAGAAGGATGAAGAGGGATGCAGCCTGTCTGGGTGGTGGTGAATAAACAGCAGGCAGAAGGATGAAGAGGGATGCAACCTCTCTGGGTGGTGGTGAATAAACAGCAGGCAGAAGGATGAAGAGGGATGCAGCCTTTCTGGGTGGTGGTGAATAAACAGCAGGCAGAAGGATGAAGAGGGATGCAGCCTCTCTAGGTGGTGGTGAATAAACAGCAGGCAGAAGGATGAAGAGGGATGCAACCTTTCTGGGTGGTGGTGAATAAACAGCAGGCAGAAGGATGAAGAGGGATGCAGCCTCTCTAGGTGGTGGTGAATAAACAGCAGGCAGAAGGATGAAGAGGGATGCAGCCTCTCTGGGTGGTTGGTGGTGAATAAACAGCAGGCAGAAGGATGAAGAGGGATGCAGCCTGTCTGGGTGGTGGTGAATAAACAGCAGGCAGAAGGATGAAGAGGGATGCAGCCTCTCTGGGTGGTGGCGGCAGTGTAATGAGGATGGGGAGGGAGGGTGAGAGTAGGGGGTGGGGAAAGAGGGAACACCGACACACAGGCAACCAGAAGATGGGTGCTGACAAAGCATGTCACTGACATGGAGAGGTAAATGTTTAAGAGCGCTTCAGGCATCGAATGAAGGAGGCAGGGTGTTATTGTTGGGCTAGATCTCATTACTGTGCCGAGTTCTGGGGGTTCCATCTCTATTGTCTGGTGGGATTTGACGTAAAAATAGCTGCCTTTTCTTTCCCTATGACATCTTCATAATCATTTTCCCAAATGCATTAAGAATAAAAAGATCAATAATAAATACTGTTAATATATGGGGGCCGGAATAGCTCAGCTGATAGAGCGCCGGACTCGTAATCCAAGGGTTGCGGGTTCGAATCTCCGCCGGGCCGTTTCGGTACAGGGGGATTTTTCCCTCGGAGTTAACATTAGTTCTGACTCCATTTCCCATACAGTCCTTCGAATGAGACTATAAACCGAGGTTCCGTGTGTGAACGCACGCATAACATCTTGCACACACGTAAAATCCCATCACCAACTTTCGGAAGAGAAGGCCAGTTTGGCCGTTGGTATGGGTGACACGTTACACATAGCGTGCACCCTGCGTGAGAAATGGAAAGAATGAAGGAAGTAAGGATATTGAGTGAACGGTATTGGACGACATTGACTGGATGACATGGGAAACGACTGAATGAAGCGTCAGCTGGCAGCTCTTCAGTCGGCACTACCCAGGTAGGCAGCCCGTTGTGTAAACGAGTGTGGATTGTAAAGCGCTTAGAGCTTGGTCTCTAGCCGAGAATAGGCGCTATATAAGTATTCATTATTATCATTATTATTTATTATTATCATTATTATTATTATTATCATTATTATTTCGACGCCTGCCTACCTTGCGCTGAAGAGTGAAGAGATCGAAGCTGAGTACCAAATTCGTTCATTTTCGTTGTATTATTTGTTTGTGTCTTGTCTGACGAAGACCGAAGAGGTCGAAACACGTTGTGTTTTGTGTTGTGACTCGTTTGTCCACGTTTCTCTTGGTGGTTCGCTAACATTTATTTAAGATTTGTTTAGATTTCCGCCTGCAGTCGTCTCACTTTGCACCTAGATTATTATTATTTTAGTAGTAGTAGTAGTAGTAGTAATAGTAGTAGTAGTAGTATCATTATTATTTATTATTATTTATCATTTTTCAAACATTTAAACTCTCTCTCTCTCTCTCTCTCTCTCTCTCTCTCTCTCTCTCTCTCTCTCTCTCTCAGGCGTACAAAATGTTGTTACAACAGCATGAGAATGGAAAGTTTAACTGGGTATCCAAGGTAAAGAAACTGTTGACTGAAAATGGGTTTAGCATTGTCTGGCTAAGCCAAGAAGTAGGAAACGATAAATTGTTTATCTCAGAATTTAAAGACAGATTGATCTGTGTGTTTCAACAAAACTGGCACTCTCACATGGAAGGAAATGAAAAATACAGATGGTTTCTTTCATTTAACAGTAACCTGCAACCTGAAAAATATTCATCGGTGGTAACAGATAGATGGCACAGAAGCGCACTGGCAAGATTTCGAACAAGAACATTAGGTCTTTTTGCCAACAAAAAATGGTTTATGCTTGACACAACTACAGTAAATACTTGTCCAGTCTGCAAAGCAAACGCCACTGAAGATGAGAGTCATTTTTTATACCATTGTGATGCTTACCGACAGATTCGCGGAAAATATAGCTTGTTTCAGGTGCCTATTGTAAAAAAATTGCAATCTGCTTCATATATTGACACTTGAAAACGAATCGCTGATCAAATCCTTAGCAAGTTATATTGCCGGAGCTAGTAAAATCAGAAAAAGTCACTTCCAACCTGATTTCCTCTTGTAAACATTATTTTCTATTCAGTGCCTGGTGGTCATTGATTCTGTGACAAACAATGGTAATGTTTTATAAGATGACGTTGTTTTGTGTTTTGCTTTTGTCCAACACAACTTTAAAACGTTGGACCTTGAGTATGTGAGTGTGTACACAGATGTCTAAACATTTTGACTTGCTGGGTAAATTTTGTTCAGAAATTTTCCTTTATGTGGGTAATAAGTTCACGCCCCCATGTCATAACGGCTGTACAGCTATTGACATTAAAATATCATTGAGTCATTGAGTCTCTCTCTCTCTCTCTCTCTCTCTCTCTCTCTCTCTCTCTTCTCTCTCTCTGTATGTGCGGGCGTGCGTGTGTGTGAGTGTAAACATTTTTAAGTACATGCACATGAATCATTCTTTGAAGCTACGTACTAAAACACACTGATCTGTGGATGTTCATATGAGCGGTGGCGTGATACATAAGAATCGTTACAACGACGTGAGCTGCTGTCACAGATGCAATTATTATTTGCATATAATAAAAAAAAAAGTTGTAATGAACAAACAACTGTAGTCATGTTACTACCCCACTTAATATGGAAGCTGCAGCAGAAACAGTAGCTGAACTAAAAGAAGTAGAAGAAGTAGTAGCACCGGCAGCAGCTGCACTAATAGTAGCAGTACACATACTAGTAGTAGTAATGGCAGTTGTTGTTGTAGTAGTAGTCGCAGTAGTATAAAAGTAGTAGTAGCAGTAGAAATTACAGTAGTAACCATAGAAATAATAGTAGTAATGGCAGTGATAGTGGTAGTGGTAGTAAAGTACTACTACTAGTAGTAATAGTAATTGTAGTAGTGATAGTGGTGGTGGCAGCGATGGTGGTGGTGGTATTAGGTATAGAAACAATAGTAGTTGTAGTAGTAGTAGTAGCAGCAGTGGTAGCAGCACCAGCACCAGCACCAGCACCAGCACTCTGAACAGCACCAGCAGTGGTAGTTGTTGTCGCAGCTGTAGTTGCCATTGTGATGAGCAAGTAAGTAATAATATAATAGTAATTGAAGTAATAATATAATAGTAATTGAAGTAATAATATAATAGTAATTGAAGTAATAATATTAGAAATGCAGGAATGTCAAAGCGATTATAAACAAATCTAGTTGTCATGGAAGAATATGTGTGATGTTCAGAACTAGGTCAGATGAATGGGTCACAAACACAGAAAGATGGTGAACGGCAGCAAACGAGAACAAAAGAGTAAAGGAGATTGGCAGAAAAAAGGAAATTTCTTGCGCAGAATTTCCTTTAAGAGGAAATGTCTTGCGCAGAATTTCCTCTAAGCAATATACGATTCATACTGTAAAAGCCCCGGACATCCCAACGAGGACCAGCACAATGGTCACCTATCACCTATCACCTGTCCTGGAGTCTTAAAGACCTTTTCGGCGCCACAGAAGACTTTGCAACCAGCTTCCTCCGCTCCTCCCGGTTCTCAGACACTCTTAGGCAGTACCTGAGGGTGAGGCCAGTCCATGCACTGACGTTCTCCCATTTCTTTCTATGTCTTCCTCCCCGTCTGCCTCCCTGCATTGTTCCTTGTAGAATGGTTTTGGCAAGTCCCGTTGATCGTGATAATTGCGCATACCATCTCATTTTCCTTTTATTCAGAAGAAAAATGAGATGTCATGGTAATGTATTAAGATCAACAGCACCGAGATATGACAGTAAATCTTAATTGTCACACTTAATAAACTAAATGTTGATTTTTTTTTATATCTTTTACCAGTTGCTTAATGTATCTGTTCGTTTATTTCATACGAAATGACTTTTTAAATTCAATGGAGGGAAAAGCTTGAAGCTATTTTGCAGGATGCCATCGATCCCATTTAAAAGCTACGTATTTCAGTGATGATAAACAAATACAAAACTCAATGAAAGTAAATGTTTAAATGATGTAAAGAAAATGGTAGCAAGAACAGTTCAATGTTTAGAATACTAATATGATGATAATGATAACAAACAGAATAATAATCATAATAATAATCATCATAACAACTGTGCTGACAGATTGCTAACCTGAGACAGTAGCATGCTGTTTTTTTTATTTCTTCAACTACTATCGGCGTATAATTAAGCGTGAAGCACCAGATAAATCATCGTAGCGCAGTTTTTGATACTTCTAAAGATGGACATGACAAAATGTAATACCATGATCCATTCCCGCGAATCTTCAACTGATACGTAACTAGCCTTCTCCTTACAAGCTCAAGGAGATCAAAGCCATCTAGTTTCATTTACGACAGGACATTTCTTATTGATTTGCAGTTTCTTTCCATGTGGCCACATGCAGAGGCATGCTGCTTTACGTTTTTTCCATTGAACTTCACAGAGATTGATTTTTAAAAAAAATGTCTATAGTATTTTGAGAAAACAGGTCAGACCTCTCTCTCTCTCTCTCTCTCTCTCTCTCTCTCTCTCTCTCTCTCTCTCTCTCTTCGTCGTCATCATCATCATCACCATTATAGCTCTCTCTCTCTCTCTCTCTCTCTCTCTCTCTCTCTCTCTCTCTCTCTCTCTCTCTCTCCTCCCCTGACAAATGGATTACTGGTAATAGGCAGATTAAAGCGGAACAGGCAACTGATCTTGATGATCGATTTATGAAATCTGTGGGCTGTTACCTTTTTTTCCTTCTTTTCTCTATCTTATCCTTTAATGTGGACGACAATTCCGACATAGCATACTGCCTAAGCAATTGAACAGGTTACCGGGATGTAAAGGAGCCCAGTAAGTCTGGCAGCCAAAAATGGAAGGGAAAGTAATTTGATGCCATACCCTATCTTGATTTCTAAATGACATCGGCATGTGGTGGGGAGGAAGTGGGAGGTGGGGAGAAGGAGAGGGGGAAGGAGGCGGAGTGATAGAGAATATTAACATCAAAATCATCAACATCAACTCCAAAAACAAGAAGAAAAAGAAAGTGATGTGCATGTCCAATTTCCCATCTTAAAAAGAGGTTTTAGCTGAAAACAAATGGAAATAGTTCTTGGTCATTAATACTCGCGAAAGAATTCACTTTTTTGTCGAATTTCGTAGCTCGAATATATTTGATAATTGTGAATGAATAGGCAGGCATTGCATACACATGTTAAACAACCTAGTCAATGATTCAGCTTTATTATTCATATTGAATTTACATTATTTTTGTCGCAGACAGGTGTTCTTTGTACAGGCTTTAGATCAGAAAAGAAATCTGTTCTAATGATATATTGCGATCATTTTGGTGCGTGGACTAAAATACTAAAGTCCTCTGAATGGTCCTTTGAAGACACAGCTGAAAAGGCAGGCCGACAAATGAAGCCACCATTCTCACTCAGTTTGAAAGCAAAACCTTCATCGGATTACATTGTAGGTCTAGCAGCCGTGTAGGTATAAAGAAAGATTGCTATGATGTATTTATTGACTTTTATTCTGATCAGGGCAGTCCCATTCACAGACTGTATTGCAACACTCCACATACTTAGTGTTCCATCCTCTGCACAGTTAGGAACAGCATACTGGCTTCTCTCTCCTTTTTAAATAAGAAAAGCCAAAGTGAAAACATATATTAATAAATGTGATTTTGGTTCTTTTTTTGTCTCTCTCCCCAGTGTATCTCTCTACATGATTTTCATATTCTCCTTCTTCTTGTTTTTTTATTCTTGTTCTTGTACTTGTTTCTCCTCCTCCTCCTCCTCCTCCTCCTCCTCCTCTTCTTCTTCTTCTTCTTCTTCTTCTCGTTTTTGTCGTTGTTGTTGTCGTTGCTGTTTTTATCTTTGTTGTCGTTATCCGCCCTCACCCTTCCCATAATTATTCTCTTAAATCGCTGTTCAACCGCCAACTATCATCGTTCTCCTAGCTGTCACCTTTCTTCCAATAAAAACATCCAAAATTAGGTATTATTAAGCTATAAATGCATGGAAGAAATAGCAATGGTACAAGATCATGCGCACATATAACCGTGTATGGTAACTATAAACAAGCTTTCTAAGCCACATGGCTTTGCCAATACACACAGTTTTCCCCAGAAAGAACTAAACGATGGTTTAAACTAGTATAACAAGGTTAACAAAATGATGGTCAGCTTTTGCATCGTTGAAGATTATCCTTAACTGTACATTATCTTCGGTGCATGACAAAAAGGTTCGCTGTGTTCACATTCCTTGAGATATTGTTATATTCTATTTCATCCAATACACCCTGCACCTGTTGCTTTTTACAATTTCCATTAACTTTAAGACAATGTGTCTTGCTACAATCCTAAATATGACTTAACTTACCAGCCGCCGTGGCGAAGTGGTTAGCGTCGCGGACTCCCGGCTGGGAGGTCGTGGGTTCGAATCCCATCAGAAGTCATGAGGGATTTTCTGCCCCGACCGGCTCCTACCCAGAGTTGAGTTTGCTGCGGACTCAGTTGGGAAGACTGGGACCACACGGTCGAGTTTCATCCACTTAATGGATGCGTTTCTGAGAGTGTTGGTCAAATTTCCTGACCAACACTGCAGGTGCCTGTATCTCTCGGGCCTGGTTGACGCCGGGATATATTATGAAAGGAAGCGTAGAGTACAGCCCTGTCATGTAGTCTCAGACCGAAGTGGAAATCCGTAGCATCATCTTAATCATCCTCATTCTCATCGATCAGCATACAAAAAAATGTCTCAAATTCTGTGGCCCTTCATGCCCTGCTTTCATGGTGACCTCAGTTTCGATGTCCTCTCCACGTCTGTGGCCTTGGTTTGGTTCCGTCGGGGTCACCGGTATCGGCGAGTTCATGGGGGCTGTCGTTAGACGGACGTGATGGCGCCCTCCGGAGGGAGAGCTCACTCACGCCGGCTCCTCGACTAAGCAATTATTGTCGTCAGTAGGGGGCTTAGTAGATGGTGTCCTGCGTATGTTGGATCAGAACAGGCGCCACTGAACACCACCGAAGTGACTCGGCAGCAGTGCAGTGTCTCCTCCGGTGGTTTTCCTCTTGACGACTTGACATTGACTGCTCCCTGTGGATTGCCGGTGCCGGTGCCGGGGTTGCGACGGGGCCGACCGGGCTGTGGCTGTGGACGGGGTGTCGGAATGAGCGGCGTGGGTGCACTGCCTCTGAGGTCGCGCAGAGGTTGGGACAGCAAAAAAATATAATATAATATAATATATTATATAATGACTTAACTTTGAAACCACATATATCTTAACTGCCTGCTTCAAAATATAACTTCAAAGCGGTTTCTCCAGTGGATATGATTTGTATGCGTTTCCTTTTTATACAGAAATGTGCTTTTTACATCTTCAAATGGACAGTTGTCGTAATTTCAGTCCCTATTGGCATTTGCCCATGGATAATTTATAAATTGCAGCGTCATAAGCATGTGTACAGCCTCATCTGCTTCAATGTGTCTGGTTAATGAAATTCCAGACATCTCTATGGAGACTGAGGGATGTGCAAGGGTTGATATTTGCACTGTACTTCAAATGAAATCTTCATACTTGTAAACAAATGCAGAAAAGCCAGCTTCATCATAAAGGTGACTAATGAAATACACTTCATTTATTTCTGAAAATTGCATATTTTAGATATATCTCGATGCGTCCATGCGCACGTTGTCAATGAACAATTAGGGCTCTGATGATAATTGGCAAGTTGTCATTAGCTTTCTTGAAACCTCGTCTTACATAAGAAAGTTTCAGAATACCTAATTCACGGAGTTTTAAAATGAAAGGAAGAACTAAAGGTAAATTACGGCAACAGATATGTTCATCGCACTTGACATAGACTTTTTTTTTTGCTGGAAGATTCATCAAGGTGGTTGCCTTTATCTGTTGATGAAGTACTCAATAAACTGTCCATGTTGAAAGGGAGAGTCATTATTGATAGGTGTAAATAGACAAATAAAATGAACATCAATTCTTTTAATCATTTTCCTTTTTTTAAAGAGACGGTACCAAGTGAATGCAAAGACAACATGGTACTACAAAGTGATCACGTCATGGGTAAAATGACGTAGAGCTAAGTGAGTTTCTGTTTCCAGTCGTGACATCAGTTAAGAAACAAGCATTCATTTAATGAAAAAACAAACAAACAAACAAACAATGCAGACTTACATGTTCCAAATAGACGAACAGTATATAAACGGAAAGAACAAAAAAAAAAAAAAACGACTGTGGAAAGATGTCCAGCAAGAATCCCCACAAGAACTGGTCACATCACAAGTACACAGCAGACTGGAGTCAGTCTAAGAGCGTTTTTGGTCAAATCAGCAAGACACTTAAAACTACCGGCCAAGCACCTCTAAAGAGCAGAAGCTGCAGAAACGAAAAATCACACACACACACACCACACACACACACACACACACACACACACACACACACACACACACACACACACACACACAAAGTTGACCGGCGCCCTGCAACACACAGATATATTCAGTGTTACCTCCTCTCCAATCCAGTATAAATGAGACGATGAGATCATCTGCCTCTTCCCTTCACTGGGCATCAGTGTGTGTGTGTGTGTGTGTGTGTGTGTGTGTGTGCGTGCGTGCGTGCGTGCGTGCGTGCGTGCGTGCGTGCGTGTGTGTGTGTGTGTGTTGTGTGTGTGTGTGTGTGTGTGTGTGTGTGTGTGTGTGTGTGTGTGTGTGTGTGTGCTGTAATCTAGTTTTGTTCGTTTGTTTGTTCCATCACGAAAGACGTCTTTTATATTGAGAACATCTCATATGCAGATTTCAGCAATGCTGCTTGACAGGCAACATCAATCTTAATTGAATCAGAGATTACGTCAGGTTAATTTAAACAACACGGAGGCGAAAGATAAAAGGCATATTCTGTCTGTTGAAATCCTTGTATCATGAAAACGTAGATATATGTACATTTAATTCTGCCAGTCGATGATCTACAATTCTATACGCACACACGCACCCCTGTCTATCTGTCTAACTGTCTGGCTGGCTGTTTGGCTGTCTGTCATCTACTGTCTGCAACTTGCCTGTTTGCTGTCTGTCTGTCTGTCTGTCTGTCTCTGTCTGCTCTCTCTTCTCTCTCTCTCTCTCTCTCTCTCTCTGTCTTTATCCTCTTCTCGTCCGTATGTCTGTCTGTCTCTCTTCTCTCTCGTCTCTCCTGCTTCTCTCTTCTGTCTCTCTCTTCTCTCTCTCTCTCTCTCTCTCTCCTCTCTCTCTCTCTCTCAGTTTACGCTTTCCTCCTAGTACCAGCCTCTCCCTCTTTCCCCTCTAATGTTTAATCAGTTTTCTTCTCTGTCCGATCTTGTATGTCGATCCCACTCTCTCTCTCTCTCTCTCTCTCTCTCTCTCTCTCTCTCTCTCTCTCTCTCTCTCTCTCTCTCTCTCTCATGAGCAATCTTCCCTCCAGTGAATTGAAAGTAAACAGGGGAGCGTGAGCCGACGGCAGTGGACTGGGGCGATGTGCACACAGGTCCACAGTGAAGGGACGTGGGGTGAAGCTTATCGTCAGACGTGAAGGGACAATCCATACGAGCGTTTCAGACTGTGAGAAGTAGGACACAGGCTATTACTGATCAGCTGGTCGGTCGGTTAGTTCGTTGGTTGGCTGGTTGTTGGTTGGCTGGTTGGAAGGTTGGTTGGTTGGTGGGCAGTTGGCCAGTTGGTTGGTTGTTTGGCTGGTAAATTGGTTGGCTGGCTTGTTTGTTTGTTTGTTGGTTGCTTGGTTGGAAGGCTGCTTGGTTGATTGGTCAGTTGGTTGGTTGTTTGGCTGGTAAATTGGTTGGTTGGTTAGTTGGTTGGTTAATTGGTTGGCTGGTACGTTAGTTCGTTGGCTGGTTGGTCAGTTGCTTGGTTGCTTGGTTGGTGGTTCGTTGGTCAGTTGGTTGAGTGGGTGATCGCTCTTTCCCCTTTCTTCTAAATGACATTTTTACAACAATAGTCTATTTCTATTTGGATGTGGTATGCGATTCGCTCTAATGTGGGATGTGAGTGTTTTGTTGTGTGTCTGGAGGGTTGGAGAGACGGTGTGACACCCTTCCCCTGTATGACCTCCCCTGACACCTCCTCCACTTTTCCTCCCTTCGCCTCCATCACCTCTTCACTCCACTGCTTTTGCAATCATGTCTGTGCTGGTGTGATGTGTGAGACCCTCTTGCCTACGGTATTGTTTGTGTCACTTTGTTGACTGTATTGAATCTCTCTCTCTCTCTCTCTCTCTCTCTCTCTCTCTCTCTCTCTCTCTCTCTCTCTCTCTCTCTTCCGTTGACATAGATGATAAATGGGAAGATACAGAGACAAATAGGTGTAGAGAGACAGGAAGATCGACACAGAGAGAGCGAGAGAGAGAGAGAGGGGGGGAGTGAGTGAGAGAGAGAGAGAGAGAGAGAGAGAGAGAGAGAGAGAGAGAGAGAAAGAGAAAGAGACAAACAGTCAGACGGACGGACAGACAGACAGACAGAGAGAGAGAGAGAGAGAGAGAGAGAGAGAGAGAGATGTTCGTATATAATATTTCTTTATATTATCATATCTGGAATGGAAGCGCACATCACTGTACACGGTGCTCAATCTGACCCACTAATGGCCAGTCATTTCTGAGGACTTTTTTTTTTTTTCAAATCAACCCTTGTTGGTCGGCAATCATTATGAGCTATAGAAATCAATACGGTAATGAATCAACGACACGCACCCGACCGGAGGATAGGACATACCAGAACGAAAGAGGAAACGTACGCATCTTGACAGGATTGTAAAGATATTGATGATGGTGACGATGATGATGATGAAGATGAGAGAGAGAGAGAGAGAGAGAGAGAGAGAGAGGGAGAGAGGGAGAGAGAGAGGGGGGGGGAATGAAGAAAGAAAAGGATAGTTCGCCATAGCATTTTATTTGCATCAGCAGGGGCCCTGAAGACAAAGAAGAGAAGCACTGGAAAGCGCTGGCGCCAAACTGAATGAAAACCTCGGTCCATTATTCTTGTTCTTTTCAGTAGCTTAGAATTTCACCACGAGGGTCTTTCCTGAGGGTGATTAGAACTGGAAATCAAATGTTCATTTCTGTTCATTCTGTTTTGAAATTAAAATCTTTCTGTAAACTGTGATCAGATTCAGAGTTAAATAATCTATTAAAAAAAATCCAATGATTACTTTGAGAAAATATGGACCAACCATTCTTTCTTTCTACGTCGCTTCTTGCATTGTACATCACGTGTTCTTAACAACCTCGTTAATTTTTTTAAATTGTTTTCTAATGTATGTGATTGACTTAGACGTACAATGAAAAGACACTCATGATTTTGATATTCGGGTGAAATTTCGTAGAAATTTGACCTGAGGTAGACATTAACACATTTCCTCAATAACAATTAACAGAGCTTTTCATCGTTCTTGTTTAAGCAAAGCAAAATTCATAATGAACACTGATGATATTCCCACGTACCTTTGCCTGGTTTTCAGTATTTTGTTAATGTTGTAACGGGGAAATCTTGAAATACCCTGAAGTAAACGATTGAGGTTGTACTGCGAGTACCGGACCTCCGGACACTGAACAAAGAGAATTAATGTTTAAAGTTGTCACTGTTTGTAAGTATAGTATGGCCGATTTCCAATGACGACCAACATCAAGAAAGTTTACTATTGAAATCTTTGTCGCTCCCTGTTTAGCAAGACAATCTGCATATGAATAACTTCACAGTGGAGAAAAGTTGTAATAATCTTGGTTCCTTTAATCTGTCCATGACTAATTAATTATCTCAATTTCAAAGCACTGTTGTGTAAGAAGAACCTGGTGGAGCAGATAGCAAAACAGATGTAGAATATTGTGACACTGTTGGAGAGGGATTGCATTTTCTTCCACTGCATTAGGTTATGTTTTTCTTTAACCTATATTTGATAGCATCATTAATACAAAGTATCTGCATGGAAATATATTCTTTTTATGCTTGTAAGCCAACTCTGTGTTGCACAAGACATACTTAAGTCGGAATACGACTATCTAAGTAATTTCCCCGCTGTATTCGCAAGCTGTGGGAAACGTTTCTATTGGCCAGACCAGAAAAAGGAAATACAAACAGACGAAACCCGGTTGAGTGCGATAGCCGAGTGGACTGAACACTATGTTTCTAATGGGTCCTATCTTTCAGCCCCTTAAGAGCCTTTAAGGACGATTTCTTATATCAGCCTTGGAGCAGATGTCTCAGTGCATGAAGCCTGTGTGTATTTGTGGACATACAAACATAAGGTCAGGCACGAACATACATTATCTATTGATGGTCGTCAGCTCAGTTGTCCCTACTTCAGTTCAACCAGCTAGGCAGCAGTGTGTTTTCTTCATTCTAATTCATCCTCTTTTTTCACGTTTTCCTTGTCTTGACTTACAGAAAAACCTTTCCTGGAGAGTATCCACCTCGTCTTGATTTAATCGACTGTACTTTCTGGGGTTGATACTAATGATATCCTTACTGTAGATGAGTTTCATACGCTGCCAATAATGACAAATATGCTGCGCCAATGAACGTTTCGTATTCTTCTGTTTTCTTCTGATTCTAGGCTTCCTTGTGCTGATAAGCTTTTGAGCTTTAGGAACGCCTTCAAAAAGTCTGTCGGTCTGTCTGTCTGTCTGTCTGTCTGTCTGTCTGTCTGTCTGTCTGTCTGTCTGTCTGTCTGTCTCTCTCTCTCTCTCTCTCTCTCTCTCTCTCTCTCTCTCTCTCTCTGTGTGACCCTGTCATCTTCTAATCGATTCCCCTATCCCTTACGCTCTTCTTTCTTCTGTTCTGGAGAGATTTGTACTCTGGTGAATTAAAAGTAAACAGGGAGAGAATGCACGCCATCAGAGGCTGAGGGCAGCGAAAGAGGACAGGGCTGACATGTAAAGTTACACAGACATCAGAGCCTGAGGGCAGCGAAAGAGGACAGGGCTGACATGTAAAGTTACACAGACATCAGAGCCTGAGGGCAGCGAAAGAGGACAGGGCTGACATGTAAAGTTACACAGACATCAGAGGCTGAGGGCAGCGAAAGAGGACAGGGCTGACATGTAAAGTTACACAGACATCAGAGGCTGAGGGCAGCGAAAGAGGACAGGGCTGACATGTAAAGTTACACAGACATCAGAGGCTGGGGGCAGCGAAAGGGGACAGGGCTGACATGTAAAGTTACACAGACATGCTCTCAGTAAAGCAGTAAAAGAAATGCCCGGCAAAGCATATCAACTGTACGCAAGCCAAATCTACATATGTCTGTTATGCAGAGATGCAGTAAGCACACTATTTACTCCGGGAAATGTGGTTTTCTTTTTATTCCAGTGGCATTTGTTTGTCAAAGTTTGAGCTGTAGAGTTATATTACATTTCTACTTCCAAAATCCATTTTTTGAAGCTCTCATGAAGTTTGATCTGTCTCCTCTGTTCCAAATTGAAGACAAAACATAAATCCATGGGGTTCACACATATGAGGATACCACTCGTTTTGTAATATTGCAGCCTCTTGTGTTATCAAAGGCTAGGTCTTCGTGTTAACGTGGAGTCTTTACTCTTTCGCTTGCTGTCATCAGATCCATTCACACGCCTACTTCGAGTCTTCAACAAAGACAGCACCTACGCAACCAAGAACACTAATGACAAGGAACTGTCCGTATTTCTCTTCGCTGGGATGAATTAATTGTTATTTCACGACATAAACAATTCAGTAACACCGTCACTAAGCAATCATCACTGAATGAGTATTGTGTTCTTATGAATGGATGAGGGTATAAACAAGTTGGTAGGGAATGGGAAGAAGGGAGGAGGTGGGGATAAAAAGGTACAATAATGTTGGACAGAAATGGAGATGCTGTCTTTTAGATAAACATGTCGGTAATTCAGATGATTTATTTTACGACAAAAAAGAGCTCTCTTCATATGTTAAACCCTTATTAGCTGTTGAAGAGAATATAATACTGGTTTGCTCATTGAAGATTTTTTGTATGTAATCTGCAACACATAAATAGTAGTTTGGGATTGTATTTATTCACTCTTATGGTCCATCATTTTTTTTCAATGATCAAATTATTCCATTCATGCTATCAAATGCTCAAACTTTTTTTTTAAACTGAAAATCATTTTATAGCTTTTTATTTGCTTCACCCAAATGTGATTGCCCACATCAATACCATTCAGACAATGCTGTGAATCAGATGGACGATTTTGCACACAGAGATCGTCAGCATGAGCCCAGCACGTTTCGTTGACACGTCTGTCACGCTCTTCTACTTCTTTCCTGCAGTTTATCATGTGGTGAACAAAAAGCATGCAGAAGAAAGAAGAGGGAGAATCAGCCTCTGTGGGCGGTGGCGGGAGGGTAACGGGGGATGCGGTAAGGGTGAAGGTAGAGGTGGGGAACAGGGAACGCATGCTCACAAGCTGCCAGAAGACGGGTGCTGACAAAGCATATCAATGACGTGGAGAGGCAAATCCATATGAGCGCTTCAGGCCTCGAATGAGGGAGGGGGGCTGTTATTATCTGGCAAGAACTCATCACTGTGCCGATTCCTGGGGTGCCATCTCTATTGTCTGGTGGAAAATGACGTGGAAATTGTTACGTTTTCTGTCTTCAAAATCATTTCTTCAATGTATGAAGAATAGGAGGATCAATCACTGATTTTTAATCAATATTTACACACAAATCTCTCTCTCTCTCTCTCTCTCTCTCTCTCTCTCTCTCTCTCTCTCTCTCTCTCTCTCTCTCTCTCTCTCTCATGCTTTTGAATTCTGGCATAAAACGTTTATAGACATCTACGATAAACATGCTCCTTTTGTAACTAAAAGGATCAAATGTTCACCTAAGCCCCTTTGGTTGACAGACGATATTCAAAAAGCTATTCGGTTACGAGATAATCTGTTTAAAAAAAATGAAGAATTCAATAAACATAGGAACAAAGTTACATCCATGTTGCACATTTAAAAAAAGAGATATTTCAAAAACTTAATTTGTAATACAGTAAACATTTCATTTCCGATTTAATTTGTAATAGCTTAAACAATAACTCAAAATCAGTTTCGAAAGCAATAAACATTCTTACTCGTAAGAATTCAGACAAAACATGTGCAGTTCCAAAAACAATTTCTGCTGATTGTTTAAATCAGCATTTTTCCAACATTGCTGATCAAACAGTAAAAGATGACAGATCTTACATGTATGAACTACCACTTCTCAAAGAATTCTGTGAGTCAAAAACCATTAAAACAGAAATAGTAGTTCCTCCAATAACGATTTAGATGTTTATTTTCATCTTGTTCATATGAAAGAGACAGGTACTCGCGGTCTCTGAAGATCTGGATGGAAAAATTCTGAAACTTAGTGCTCCTCTCATTACTGACTCATTAACTTCTTTATTTCATCTTTGTATTGATAAAAGTTACTTTCCAACTATTCCCAAGCAAACCAAAATAGTACCACTCTTCACATCTGGAGATAAAGCAGATCCTAGACCCATTTCCCTTGTGTCTCTTCTTTCTAAGCCATTAGAAAAGCATATCAAGAAATACGTTATGTCTCATATTACAAAATACGACTTACTACCTCCTAACCAATCTGGATTCAGACCTAACCTCTCTTGTCATCCCGCACTGACACATCTTGTTGATCAATGGTTAGAAAACATTGACGATTTAAATTTCACTGGGGTACTATTCGTTGACTTTGCAAAAGCATTTGGCGTTACTGATCACAAGTTATTATTGGAAAAAAAAACCCTGGCAATTTATAAATTTTCCACTCACATCCTTTCATGTGTGTGTGTGTTAGTGTTAGTGTTAGTGTGTGTGTGTGTGTGTGTGTGTGTGTGTGTGTGTGTGTGTGTGTGTGTGTGTGTGTGCTTGCCCCCCCCCCCCTCCCCCCTACACGGCACACCTCATGCATGCAAAATAAATGTAATAGACAATGAAAACCACAAACTCAAACCCCGCATAACTTCCGCATCAACCGTCAGCTAACTGAAATATCCCATCTTTGTCATCTGCCGTGAACTATCTTCCGCTGGCAAGACTTGATGCAGGGATTACGATGAGCATGGAGATTGCATTGCGCGCAGCTTCCTTCCAAATGGATTGCGGATAGGACGTGAACTGCGCAGAAAGGCAGTTATGTCGACAGAAATATTGAAAAGAAGAGAGGCATCATTCGACAGTTTACTTTATGAACTGGAAAGAAAAACACAAAGGACATACATAAATCGATGAAGGAATTATTTTGTCACAGTAAATGATCCGTACTGCGTATCAGTGATCAAGGTCATATCTATATGTATGATGAAGGGTAAAGTTATTGCTGACTTTTTGTCCTTCTTGTAGGCAATCTTATTTCTTTTTTTTTTTCTTACGGTCTGTCTTTCTTGTGTTCTTTCGTTCTTTCTTTCTTTCCTTCTTTCTTTCTTTCTTTCTTTCTTTCTTTCTTTCTTTTCTTTCTTCTTTCTTTCTTTCTTACTTGTTTACTTTTTTGCTTGCAACCTTTCCTTGTTCTCCACAGTGTCTCCGTCCTATCTCCCCTCAAAATCCTCTTTCTTGTTTTCTGTACATTTTTCAATATTATAAATAAACAATAAACACGTGCATCAATACTGAGAAGCTGACTATCAGAGAATG
>CM065720.1:74934510-74947010 GCA_033310375.1 Conus canariensis | reverse complement strand
TGTTATTATCATTATTATTATTAATATTAGTAGTAATAGTAGTATTTTCACTTATATTATTATGAGTATATTATTAAGTATATATTACAAGTCTACAAACTTTTTTTTTAGATTTGCCTCCACACCGCACCTATGTCTATTCCGAGCATTCGCTTACGCGTTAAACGTTGATCTCTCTCTCTCTCTCTCTCTCTCTCTCTCTCTCTCTCTCTCTCTCTCTCTCTCTCTCTCTCTTGCCTATGAGTCGCAGGGGATGGGCAGAGAAAACAGGAAACAAGCAACTGATCTCAATGATCAATATATGAAGTCTATCGTGCACTACCGTTTCTAAGCACTCGATGAAGACGACAGCCTGACGCAGGATATAGCCCGAGGCCGGGGGGATAGGTTGCCAGGACGGAAACGTGCCCAGCTGATAGACATCTGATCTGGGAGGAAAAAAAAAAAGGAGAAGAAGAAAAAAAAAACGAAGACGAAAGGGACGGATATATGATGCCGTGCCTTCTCCTGATTTGTAAAAGATAATGGTGTCTTGAAGGGATTGGTTGTGGATGGGCAATAACAACACCAGCAAAAAACAACAACAATAATCTCTCTCTCTCTCTCTCTCTCTCTCTCTCTCTATATATATATATATATATATATATATATATATATGTATATATATTAATATATATATATATAATATAAACGAGGAAAGGTAAAGTCTTCTTCAGAGAACACGGAGAGTATGGCCGGTCCCTTCTTTCAAAAACAAAGGTTTGAGCTCACAACAGATGAAATAAGTTCTTGATCACTACCAATCCCGAGTGAATTTGCAGAATTCGGAAATCGGTTAGCTTGACATATATGCTTATAAATATGAATAGCATTAAACAGTATAATATATCAAACATCTTAGACTGTAATGCAACTTCTTTTCGTTCAAATTCCACATTTTTCCGAGGCAAATAAGTGTTCTCTGGAAAGGTTAGAGATCAGAAAAGCAATGCTTTCTACCAATATGTACCGCCATTTCTACCAATATGTACAGCCATTATATTTGTTCCATGCAGTATGGATAGTAACAACTTCTTGTCGGTTTTTGGAAGGCACAGTGAGGAAGGCAGGCTGGCAAACAAAGCAAAGCTTTCTTTGAATTGTACTTAATATAAAGTAATTTTTTAAAAGCTTATATAGTATGAATAAGCATAGCAAATGGTATGTTTTTGAAAAAACGAATATCTTTTTTCCTACTGACGGCAATATTGAATCACAGACTGTCGCTATGTCTGCAACAGTCTCTTTAGTTGCCACCTTCACAGTCACGAACAGCCTGTAAAGGTTTATGTGTTTGTTTGTTTTCAAATAAACAAACATCAAAATAAGTTTGCTGTTTCCTTTTTCTCTGTACACATATGAACATTTTTAGAGTGCCGTGAATGACTGTCTAAAATGTGAGCTGTGACAAACCACATTATTCCATTGTTACCAGCCCTCACTCCCATATTCTCCCTTTCACTCTGCAACTCACCCGTTTGCCACTTTCATTCCGCAAACTGTTACCTGTTTCCCATCCCCACACACCTTCAGTTTGTTATCATTCAGCGAACAGCATGGCAGAAAAACAGTTTTGACCCAGGCTGTCTAGTGCATATAATTATGAGTTGCAGCAATACCTTATTACATCATACATTTTTTTCACCATATTGCTTAATTCAATGTCTTTTTGTAGTTTTTTTTTTCTTTCTGAAGGAACTTGATGATGGTTTGACTATTCAGAACATCATAAAACATTGTCAGGTCTTCAGTATGTTGAAAATGATCATATTTCTACAGATTGTGTAATATATGTGGGTTATTTTTTGTTTGTTTGTTTGTTTGTTTTGCAATGATTACGTTTTCCCAGTTTTAGACAAAACGTTTCGTTGTGTTAACAGTCCCAGGTTCAGCGGTGTATAAACTCAAACATACACATCACCTGATGCTGTTTACCACGCCCTTTCCTTTCAGAAAATGTCTGTTGTCCTGTATATGAATCTGCTTTGAAACAATTTATCTTATATTTTTAAATGGTTTCAGAAATTTTCTCACAGAGATATTATTTTCAAATGTGTTTCCTTTTCGTACACACTTGGGGTTTTTAAATTCTCAGTTAGAAGCCCATCTTACTTTCTGTCCCCTGTCTTAAGCCAAGCAATACAATTAAGCGTCAGGAACATAATGTGCCGCTACAATTAATTTCATTTTTGTCGTCTTCATGCAATTCTGAATGGCCGTCCAGAGACTGAAGAAGATAAGACAATAGACATTTGCACCATATGTAAATTTACATGTTCATATTTGTGAAGAAGAAGAAGAAGAAGAAGAAGAAGAAGAAGAAGAAGAAGAAGAAGAAGAAGCCAATGTTTATGCACTTATTTGTTATCCGAAGATTTTAGAATTGTCGTTTTGTGTGCATTTACATGTTGTTAGTGAAATAATTAACGCACTGCTAATAACTGGAAAGCCGCCGTTTGTGTCGATTTATAACATTAATATCAGAAACATGTTTCCGGAACAGATTGATGTGTTCATATTACGCAGAAAGATTTGGGCCATATGTATGTAGGCTACTCTTGCTAGAAAGATCAGCCAGTGGTATTTCACACGATGTGTGCTTATAATTATAAAATCCTAAACGAAATATGCCTTCAGTGACTTCATGCATACTTTAGCATTTAATTCTCTCTCTCTCTCTCTCTCTCTCTCTCTCTCTCTCTCTCTCTCTCTCTCTCTCTCTCTCTCTCTCTCTACGAGAATTCCTCACATATGTAGCATTGCAAGTTTATCCATTCGGTGGCTCCAGAAAAGAACAATTAACTTTCTTTTAATTGATTGCTCTCTTCGTCAGGATGGTTCAGTAGGAGTATTCATGAATGTATCGATGTTGGTAGGATCCCACGTTGCAACATTTGTAGCCATTGCTAATATATAGAGGGAGAGATAGCTAGATAGCTAGCTAGCTAGATAGCTAGATAAATAGCTAGATAGATAACTAGATAGATGGACAAAGATAGATAGCTAGCTAGATAGATAGACAGATTAATAGATAAACATAGAGAAAAATCGATAATTAGATATAAATGTGTGTGTATGTATATATGTCTGTATGTATGTATGTATGTATTTATGTATGTATGTACGTACGTACGTATGTAGGCATGTATGTTTGTATGCACAGAGAGAGAAAGAGAGAGAGAGAGGGAGAGAGAGAGACAGAGAGAGAGAGAGAGAGACAGAGAAAGAGAGAGACAGAGAGAGAGAGAGAGACAGAGATCTTTTTATCCAAATATTCAAAAGTGTTCGAATTCCTTGTAAAGAACTGCGGGATGAAAGCTTATGTAGTCCTCTAGAATGGTAGCGAACCAGAAATGCTATGTTCTGCAGAGATTCCACACAGATTTTAGTTATGGCACATACTTCACTCTGCAATTCATATGAGTACCCATCTTCATAGCTTCATTTTGTTTCTTCTCATTTTCAGTGTTATTCCACACAAGTCTATCTCGAAAAAGGTACTCAACTATTTTAAGTGCACAAATGTGTTCATGCTGCTGTTTTAAGATGGCTTCGTGTCCTTTGCATGTTATAATATCCTGTTTCTTGGTGTTTTCTTTTTGTAAGCTTCATTCCTTCTGACAAATCGTCGGAGATTACTCGGCTGGAGACCAGAGCATAACAGACAAGAGCTGAAAAAAGACTATTTTTTCCTAAGACGTGCATGGGAAGTATTGTAAGGACAACGATGATTATAGAGAAATGTTTCTTGTGTGTGTGTGTGAGAGAGAGAGAGAGAGGAGAGAGAGAGAGAGAGAGAGAGAGAGAGAGAGAGAGAGGGAGGGAGGGAGACAGACAGACAGACAGACAGACAGATGACAGACAGACAGATAGACAGACAGGCGGACAGACAGACTGACAGAGAGACAGACAGACAGACAGAGATAGGGACACACAGAGACAGAGACAGCGAGGTAGAGAGAAAGAGAGACGGAGACAGACAGGGAAAATGAAAAAGAATATTTCACAACAGATGTTATTTGCCTCAGTAAGGTTTCTGAAGATGAAGAACAGAGGTTGGGTAAAGGCTTGCCTAAAAGGAAAGAAAATCTTCTGTTCCATGATCCTTTTCATTGTCTGCGGCTTAGAATTCGCCGTAAAGCGTTTACTTTTTTTCCCTGAGGAAGACTAACTTGAAATCAAATGTTCATTTCTGTTCGGGATACGATTAAGATCTTTTTTCTAAATCGTGAAGAGATGGAATATTTGATCGTTTCAGTAGTTTTCTTTTTAGGAAAAAAAAGTGGTCAAACCATTCTTACATTTTATTGTCTCAATCGCATGGGAGGTTTTTTGGTTTTGGTTTTTGCTTTCCTTGCTTGATTTTGAAGTGAAAATGATTTCAAATGCTTCACTTTGCATTACCCAAGTATGAGGGTTTACCGCGATGCCACTGAGAGAATACGTGATGGAGAATAATGATTTTGCTCGTGTGGCTCATCAGCGAGAGACGGGCACGTTTTGTCGACACGTCTGTCTCACTCTTCTAATCTTCTGCAGCAGTTTATTGTCCGTTGCATTAAAAACAAACAGGATGATGCTGAGTGGCTCAGCCAACAAACAGGATGATGCTGAGTGGCTCAGCCACAGTGAGTGGTGCCAGGAGGAGAACGCGGCGCGGTGAAAGGGGGCGAGGGTGGGAATAGGGCCACGGAGGATGCATGCACACAGGCCGTGAGAAAAGAGGTGCTGACATGGCATATTCCTGACATGGTCAGACAAATCCATAGGAGCGCTTCACACATCAACTGATGGAGGTGATTTATTATGAAGACAGACTCCGGCGGGTATCATCACCATTGTCTGGTGGAAAACGACGTGGCAGTCCATTTCTCTCTCCTGGAATCTTTCTAATCATGTCTTTTTTCTTACTCTTTGACGCATGGGAAGTATGAAAATAAAGATCTCCGAACATAGTCATTCATATACTGAAAATATTCCTCCAACCAGCCGCCGTGGCGAAGTGGTTAGCGTCGCGGACTCCCGGCTGGGAAGTCGTGGGTTCGAATCCCATCAGAGTCATGTGGGTTTTTCTGCCCAACCGGCTCCTGCCCAGAGTTGAGTTTGCTGCGGACTCAGTTGGGAAGACTGGGACCACACAGTCGAGTTTCATCCACTTAATGGATGCGTTTCTGAGAGTGTTGCTCAAATTTCCTGACCAACATTGCAGGTGCCTGTATCTCTCGGGCCTGGTTGACGCCGGGATATATTATGAAAGGAAGCGTAGAGAACAGCCCTGTCATGTAGTCTCAGACCGAAATGGAAATCCGTAGCATCATCTTAATCATCCTCATTCTCATCGATCAGCATAAAGAAAATTGTCTCAAATTCTGTGGCCCTTCATGCCCTGCTCTCATGATGACCTCAGTTTCGATGTCCTCTCCACGTCTGTGGCCTTGGTTTGGTTCCGTCGGGGTCACCGGTATCGGCGAGTCCATGGGGGCTGTCGTTGGACGGACGTGGTGGTGCCCTCCGGGGGGAGAGCTCACTCACGCCGGCTCCTCGACTAAGCAATTATTGTCGTCAGTAGGGGGGCTTAGTAGGTGGTGTCCTGCGTATGTTAGATCAGAACAGGCGCCATGAAAACACCACCGAAGTGACTCGGCAGCAGTGCAGTGTCTCCTCCGGTGGGTTACCTCTTGACGGCTTGACATTGGCTGCTCCCTGTGGATTGCCGGTGCCGGGGCTGCGGCGGGGCCGACCGGGCTGTGGCTGTGGACAGGGTGTCGGAATGAGCGGCGTGGGTGCACTGCCTCTGAGGTGGCGCAGAGGTGGGACAGCATTTAAAAAAAAAAAAAGAAAAGAAAATACTCCTCCAAATCGCCCATACCTACGCATATTTTCGCTCTCTCTCTCTCTCTCTCTCTCTCTCTCTCTCTCTCTCTCTCTTCTCTCTCTCTGGGTAGATAATAGATAGATAGATAGATAGATAGATAGATAGATAGGTAAGGATGGTTGGATGCATGGATGGATGGATAAATGGATGGACGAATAGATAGATTGGCGCACAGAGAGAGAGAGAGAGAGAGAGAGAGAGAGAGAGAGAGAGAGAGAGAGAGAGAGAGAGAGAGAGAGTTTCATATATCATATATGGAGAGGCAAGGGCAGATTGCGTACATGCAGACCAGTATCAGAATTAATGATCAGGAATTGCTGCTCGTCGTTTCTGACGAAGAGCTTTTTGGTTGGTTGGCTGGTTGATTGGTTGGCTGTATTGGTTGGTTGATAGTTGGTCAGTTGGTTGCTTATTCGTTCGTTCGTTTGTTTGTTTGTTTGTTTTAGCTATTTGTTTAGCAGTCGTTATGGCCTTTCAAAATGAATGTGAAAACTAAAGAGGGTACGATTCATGTTATAAGGGGTGTCGGAAAGATTGTAAACTGATTGTGCAGAAATCTTTCTTTTTTTCTTTCTTTTTTTTTTTTTTTTTTTGAGAGAGAGAGAGAAAGAGAGAGAGAGAGAAGAGAGAGAGAGAGAGAGAGAGAGAGAGAGAGAGAGAGACTGAGACAGAGACAAAAACAGGGACAGGGACAGAGGCAGGGACAGAGACACAGACACAGAGAGAGAGGGTGAGAGAGAGAGAGAGAGAGAGAGAGAGAGAGAGAGAGAGAGAGAGAGAGAGAGGCAGAGACGGGAACATAGAAAAAGAGACAGAGAAACAAAGGACAGAAAGACAGACAGACAAAGAGACACAGAAAGAGAGACAGAGACAAAGACAGACAGACGAACAAACAGACAGACAGACAGGCATACAACCAAAACAGAAAGAACCTAATGGGACGGGTAAAAAGGATAATTCGTAAGGCCATTATGTTTTGAAGTTTAGGGACCCTGAGGATGAAGATTAGAACGGAAAAAAGCGCTCGCCCAAGAGGGTTCATGTACCTTGCCTTTGTCTCTGGTTCACAATTTCACTACGGGGGGTTTTCTTAGGAAAGAATGGAACCAGAAATCAAATGTTCATTTCAGCTTTTTTCTTATTTGAAATTGACATCTTCGTGTAAATCTAGAACAGATGGAGTGTTTAATGATAATGTATAAAGAATCAAGCAGTGAATTTGGGAAAATGTGGTCCAACCAATCTTTCAGTCTTCGTCTACATTATATTGTTAATCACATGTTTGTGCACGTGCTCTACATAAATGTACGTTGAATATGACCGACTGGTCTTGATCTTCTGGTGAGATTTCATAGAAATGTTACGAATGGTAGATGTTCATGCTATTTTCGTCATTTACATATGAAAGAGGTTTCATCAATGGTTAACTAAAGCAGACGACGGGAAGGAAATAGATAAGGTTAAGTAGTGTGACTCCCTGCCTTACATTATGTTATAATTGCTGCAACTTGAAAAACTTTAAAATGCCTTAAGGCAAAGCATTAATGGTATTGGTAATCGTGGATGCTTGGACATTAAAGAAACGAATTAATTTTTAATTTTTATTAGTCGTACGAAGATTTCCTGTGATCATAATAATATAGAAATATACGTTTCAAACATTTTGTGTTTATCCTCGATTAGCACGATGGTTTAAGTATTGATAATCCCACGATGGAGACAGTTTTTGACGATCCTGCGATTCCTTTCAGGTGAATAGAGGATATTAGATGTGTCGATTTTGAAACATTATCATTTTCAATTAAAATGGCTGCAGCAGACTGCATAGCAGATTTAAGATTATGTGACATCATATCACGGGGACCGTACTTTGTTTTTACATTGCACATGGTAATATTTTCTTTAAACTTACCTTTGGTGACAATAATCATTAGAAATGCTCTAGTTGATGACCTATATCCTGCTTCTTATAGGTAAATCAACGAGCAGAAAGCAAGTATTCACCGAACTTCTCTCTCTCTCTCTCCTCTCTCTCTCTCTCTCTCTCTCTGGCCTTAATATCTTCGTGTGGGTCATACTATACCGTACCCTTTATGGAGAGATTCGTGCTCTGATAAATTCAAAGTAAAGAGGGAGAGAATCGTAGCGGCCAGGACCTGAGAGCGGCGAAGGGACCACACGGTGGACCAATAAAGATACACAGACAACCGCATGGTAAAAGATGTTCAGTAAAGCACATTAATAATGTGGAAGGCGAACTGATAGGCGCCTTTTTTATGCAAAGATGTTGTAGACACACAGTTTTCTCAGGAAAATGAATTGTCTTTTTTCTATTCAAGTGGTGGTCTGTCTGTAGGGTGTGAGTGTTAGTAAGATAGAAGTGCTTCGTTAAAATCTTTTCGCAGTCTCTTTTTCCTGATATTGTCAAAGCTTTAATCTGTCTCCTCTAATTTGACATTCAAGACATGAGGTCACCCATATGAGAGTACTGCCTTTTTCCGCTCTTCATTTGAATACTGTAGCCTCTCGTATGACCAGTGGTTGTTGATGTAGCCCGCAGAAACCATAGCAACCCTAGGAGGTCATCGTCTCAATGAGGAATCTTTACTGTATGTGTTTATTTTCATCAGACCCATTAACGCACCTAATCTGAGCTTTCACGAACACGATATTCACGCAGACAAGATCATTAATGGCAGCGAATGGTTCCCATATATCTCCGCTGGATCAACCAGTTGAGGTCACAGAAAATCAACAGTGCTGTCATTCAAAGTTATTGCTGAATGATTGTGCCACCCGTCATAAAGAAATGGGTCAAAGTAATGGACAGGTGATGAGGAGGGGAGTCAAAGAAGTATTCTTGATTGAGGACAGATCGGAGTAGCAGTTCTAAATAATGACGGTAGAAAATGTGGCAGCATATTTTACGCAGAAAGGAAACTCTCTTCATCGGTCCTTTCGTTCTGTCTATTTGTTGAAGAGATCAGTATACTGTTTGTTTTTTTCATGCAGATTTCTCCATATGATCCACCACACACAAATGACAGTCATGGAATGTGTTTATCAAAAATCGTAAGATAGATTTCCTTTAGGGTTTAAGTGATTCCATGCAAATCATCAAAAGATCAACCCTTTTCTTTTTTTTTACATGGAAAAACATTTCATATTCTTTACTTTGCATCACCCAAATCTGATCGGTTATATTAATCTCATTAAGACTACGCTGGGATGAAGAATAATGATTCCCAATACTTGCTTCTTCAACATGAGTTGGGTACATTTTGTTGACGTGTCTGTCTCAGTCTCTTTATTTTCTGAAGAGCACTTTATCCTCCAGTGAATTTGAAGCAAACCGAAAAAAAGAAGAGATCTGTCTTCGTATGGGTGGGGGTGGAGAGTTTTATGGGCGGGGGGCGGAAATATGAGGTTGGCAGAGGGGAATGAAAGTGTGTGTGTGTGTGTGGGGGGGGGGGGGGGGCGATGTTGAAACAGGGAACACATGCACACAAGCTGCCAGAAAAGGGGTCCCCACAAAGCCTATCACTGACATGGAGAGGCAAATCCATATGAGCGCTTTAGGCATCAAATGAAGGAGACGGGATATGATTACCGGGGAAGGAGATCTCACCATTGTGCGATTCCAGAGGATGCCATCTCCATTGTCTGGTGGGATATGACGTGAAACTGGTTTTCTGTCCCCAGGACCCCAGCTTAATCATGTCTTTTTGAAATCTGTTTAACGCATGGGAAAGACTAAGATGCATGTCTTTTACCGTTTCTGTTTCCTTGATCATTTGTAAAAAAAAAATCATTAAAACCTCTCTCTCTCTCTCTCTCTCTCTTCGCCTCCAACCACCCTCTGTCTTTCCTTTCTCTTCTTATCTGTATGCCTCTTTTCCTCTCCCTGATCTTATCTTTGATCTTCTCCTCTCTTCTCTCTCTCTCTCTTTCTCTCTCTCATTGTATGTCACTCTGTCCATTCGTCTGTCCGCCTGACCGTATGTGTATGTTTCTCTCTCTCTCTCTCTCTCTCTCTCTCTCTCTCTCTCTCTCTCTCTGTCCATTCGTCTGTCCGCCTGACTCTATGTACGTATGCATCTCTGTCTCTCTCTCCATTCTTATCCATGTGGCCTCCGGTGGGTTTGGAGTAAACAGGGGAACGTGAGCCGACCTCAGAGGAAAGGGCCGATGATCGACACAGGCCCACAGAAAAATGGATCCAGGGTAAACCCTATCAGTAGACGTGAAGGGCAAATCCATGACAGCGATTCATGCCATGGGAGGCAGCAGGCAAGCTATCACTCCTGGCTTTTAAATGACAGCATTACCAGATGATCGTTCCGGTAGCGTATCAGACTCATTCTAATGTGGGATATGGGCGCTATGGTCTGGCATCTAGGTGAAATGGGCAGGGAGGTGACACCCCACCTCCCACCCCCTACACCACTTTTTTTTCTCCCCCAGCCTTCTTCATCACCTTATTCCTTTGCTCGTTTGCTCTATTGTACTTTCGGGCGTGGTTTGAGGAGAATGTTGTCTGTGTTATTGTCTATGTTGTTTTATTGTCTGTTTCAAACATTATATCTGTCTGTCTGTCTCTCTCTCCTAGACACACACCACAACACACACACACACACACACACACGCACACACCACATACACACACATGAATTATCACACACACACACACACACACATAAATATATATACATACATATATATATATATATATATATAATATATATTTGTGTGTGTGTGTGTGTGTGTGTGTGTGTGTTGTGTGTGTGTGTGTGTGTGTGTGTGTGTGAGAGAGAGAGAGAGAGAGAGTGTGTGTGTGTGTGTGTGTGTGTGTGTGTGTGTGGTGGTGTGTGTGTGGTGATGTGTGTGTGTGCGTGCGTGCGTGCGTGCGTGCGTGGGTGCTGTGTGCGTGTGTGTGTGTGTGTGGTGTGTGTGTTTGAGTGTGTGTGCGTGTGTGCGTGCGTGCCTCTGTGTGTGTGTGTGTGTGTGTGTGTGTGTGTGTGTGTGTGTGTGTGTGTGTGTGTGTGAATGAGTTCGTGTATTAAATTTGCTTGTGTAAATGGACAGCGCAGTGTAGCGGACCACATTTAGCACTAATGATCGGGAAATCTCGAGGGACTCGTATGGTGAGGATCTGTTTATGTTATCATATTTTATTGGGAACCAGTCGGTTAGCAGTCATTATGGGCCACTGGAATCTATGTAGGCATGAATCCGCGATAACTACTCGGCCAGAGACCACGGCATAAAACAATGAGAGGAGAAAATCCCATCTTCATGATGGTTGTCGAAGTGTCTGAGGGATTGTAAAGATAATGATGATTATATAGAAAAGGGATTCGGAAAGAGAGAGAGAGAGAGAGAGAGAGAGAGAGAGAGAGAGAGAGAGAGACGAGACAGACGAGAGAGAGAGAGAGAGAGAGAGAGAGAGAGAGAGAGAGAGAGAGGAATCAATGATATTTCGCAACAGCGTCATATTTCCATAATAGGATCACTGAAGATGAACAGAAGTGGTGGCAAGTGTTTGCCCAAAAGGAATGAAAATCTTTTCGGTTCGTTATTGTTATTCTTGTTGGTGGCTTATGATTTCACCATCCTGGGGGAGACTGATACTGAAATCAATTGAGGTTATTTTTGTTCACTAAATCAAGATCAAAATACGTGTCAAATTTTGCTAAGACATGGGAAATTTGATGAAAGAAATCAAGAACATGTCATGTGAAAATGTGGTCGAACCATTCTTTCATCGTACGCTAACACTTCCCCTGTTGATCAGGAGTGATAGATATTAGCAATGTTCTCTTCGTTTTGCAAATGAAAGGTTTCATTGTCAGTGTTAAAGCAATCAAGAAGTCGAGAAGGACATATGTGAAATTACCTTTTACCATTCCCTGGTTTGAAATACTCTGTGATCATTGTAACTTGGAAAACAGGAAAATGATGCAAAGGTAATCCCTAATGATCCCACTGCTTGTACTGGATCCCTGGACACTTAGGAAAAAGAATCCATATTTTAGAGACGTAAAAGCAGGCTTTCATATTCTTTCCATGGCATGACAGATTTGCGCTGTTCATGGACAAGAAGGAATTAAGCGTTTGAAATTTTCCTCCGAAATGCATACGTAGTTACATTCTAAACGGCCCATTCCTGGGCATACACATTTCAATATTCAATAAATGTATAGGCGTCATCACTCAGTAAATCATCTTGTGTTTATTTTAGAGGGATTCAACGGCAGTGTCTTTTCTGTACAGTTCTGTTCCATACTTTTCTGCACCGTGAGCTTTTTGTTGTTGTTGTTGTTAGGTGTGTGTGTGAGTCCATGTCGGTGAGAGAGAGAGAGAGAGAGAGAGAGAGAGAGAGAGAGAGAGAGAGAGAGAGAGAGGGTCTGTATGTGGTGTGCATGGTGCGTGTGGTGTGTGTGTGTGTGTGCGTGTGTGCGTGGTGTGTTGTGTGTGTGTGTGTGTTGACCTTTCATGTCGCATCAATAGCGTTATTCCCGTGCTGTGTAACAAGGCTCCCCAACCACAGCCACACCACCGTTAATGGCCTGCCACAGGCTCCCAA
>CM065720.1:74892010-74932010 GCA_033310375.1 Conus canariensis | reverse complement strand
TCTTTTCACTTTCAAAGTTGTAACTTCCCCACTCACAGATCATTTACTAAAAGACCATTACTCATGTGAATCTTCAAATAAAGGTTTATAATGAATCCAGTTGTTTTCGAGTTTTTGAAGTTCAGAGTTCACTGTTGCTACGTATCTTTCTATTTGATACCGTGCCTTGAGTATTTTAATGAATACTGAAGTGAGGATCTGGCACTTTGTTATCTTGCATCTGTATATATAATTTTTAGCCAAAAGAATTATCAGATCAACCACAGTATCGCTGTTGAAGTTAAAGTCTGTACCAAATAGTACTATACTTTCTGTGAAATATAAGTTATCTACATTTGAACATTTCTCTTTCAGCAGATTTTCTAGTGTTTTCCAAAATTCATGAACATATTTGCATCTCCAGAAGACATGCTCTATAGTATCTTTCTCATTACTGCAGAAATTGCAGTTTTGATTTTGTACAACTCCTATTTCTTTCAACACCACATTAGTTCCTATTATTCTATGTACTATTCTTATCTGTAACCATTTAAGTTTTATATCTTTAATCTGCTGAATCTTTGAGAAACAACGTTTCCAAGGTATGTCTTGGTTGAGCTTTTCAGACCATTTTGTGATGCATTTTGGTTTCCGGTTATCCTTGATTAATGTTTTATAATATGTCTGGGTGCCTTTTGATATAGAGCATATCCTTCCCAAAGCTGCGTTGTGCTCTGCCATATTGCGATCTTGAATAGTAAGTCCAACTTTTCTTAAATAATTCTTTATTGATGCTATACATCCCATGTATGATAGAAAGTTAATCTGTATGTTGTATCTTGATCTGAATTCATTAAATGTGAGTATTTCTCCATTATTCTTTATTAAATCAGAAATTCTGTTTACTTTTTTTTCATGCCACCCTTTAAACTTAACAGTTTTATTCCCTATTCTAATGTTATCATTATAAAGAATTGGTTCGGCTAGTACTTCCTGAGTGGTTTCTGGTTTTACTTTATAAAAAAAATTGTCTATAGGAGGTGAATACATGTTGCCAAAACATATTTTCATTATTTCTTATACACAGATAGTTTGGAGAGTACTCTTCAATGTGTTCAATAAACGAGCAATTATGCACCAACAATTCTTTCCATCTGTGTGTAGTATTTTTAATTCGTCTTACCCATGTTAGTTTTAGTGATGTGATAAATGCTTGTACATCTGGTATGTTCAGTCCTCCATCTCTTATATCCTTTACAGTTGTTTTACGGCTAATCTTGTCTTGCTTCTTGTTCCACACAAACCAAAAACATAGTCTTTGTAATTCTTTTATATATGCATCCGGAGGGTTTGGCAAAAGAAGCCAGAGATGTGTTAATTTGGACAAGATTAGCGATTTGAGTACTGCGATTCTCCCGAGAGGGGTGATAATTCTTTTTAGCCAGGTTTTGAATAATGCTTTCACTTCAATCATCTTTTCTTTGTAGTTTCTTTTTTCTATGTCTTTTAGATCATTAGTAAACCATATTCCTAGTATTTTGAATTCTTTAGGATTCCATATCATGTTTAGGTGTTGCATATATTTTATTGTGCTATTTTTATTACTCCCCAACCATATGATCTGCGTTTTTTCTTTATTCAGAAACAGTCCAGACGTTTTACCAAACTTTTCTAAAATTTGAGTTGACTTTTCAAAGGATATTCTGTCTCCACTATTCATTAGTTGAGTGTCATCTGCAAACTGTGATATTTTATATTCACTCTCACCTATTGGATTCCTTTTATGTTTTTTTCTTCTTTGATCATAATAGATAATATTTCTGCACATAGTACAAAAATGTATGGTGACATTGGGTCGCCTTGACGACACCCTCTCTCTATATAAAACCATGGTGTGCTTTGTCCATTGGCAAAAACTATTGATTTAATATTTTTTATAAAAAACACTAATCCATCTGCACATATCCTTGCCAAGTCCAAAGGCTTTTAATACTTTGAACATAAAATTCCAATCTAATGAGTCAAACGCTTTTTCAAAATCTAGATTTATCAACATTCCTGGTTTGTGTTGTGTGTTCAGTTGATTGATTATATCATAAATGAGTTTGATATTGTTTCCCATGTATCTGTTTGGAATAAATCCGGTCTGATCTTCGCTAATTACAGTTGGGAGTATTCTTTTTAATCTATTTGCTATGCATGTTGATCCTATTTTATAGATAACATTTAGCAAGGAAATAGGTCTCCAGTTCTTAATGTGTTCTTTGGGTTTACCTGGTTTTGGTATACAGATAATTATACCTTCTTTCTGTACATTAGAAAGCTCTCCCTCTTTAAAACTCTCATTCAAGGCTCTTACCAACTAGAAAGCCAATCTGTTTCCAAAGAACTTAAAAAACTCAGCTCCAAACCCATCTGTTCCTGGGCTTTTTCCATCCTTCATGTTTTTCAATGCCGTGCCTGCTTCCTCCAGTGTTATTTTACCTTCTAAAGATCTACTTTCTTCCATTGTTATTTTTGGTACCTCTTTAACTAAATCTTCAATATTGAGTTGTTCCAAATCTCTTTTTTAATATAATTTTTCATAGAAGTCTTTAACTTCTTCTTTTATTCCATCTGTATGTTCTATTATTTTCCCTTGACTGTTTATCAGTTTTGTTATTTGCTTGCTAACAAAGTTACGTTTTTCAAGATTACAGAAATACTTTGTAATTTTTTCTCCTTCTGCTACCCATCTTGCTTTAGATCTTAGTAGTACCCCATTCATGATTTTTTCTCTTAACAAAGTCAACTCCTGATTGTATTCTTCAAGTACCTTCCTGTCTTGTTCTGTTTTGTGTTCTTTTTTCTCAATTTCTTTTATGTCATGTGTCAATTTTTCTTCTTTCTGCTTTGATTCTCTTTTTTTCATTGTTGCATATGAAATTGTTTTTGTTCTAATTTTCATCAGCAAAAAGTCCAGAAAGGTCCTATCAGATACTTTAAATTTTATTTCTGAGTTACCTTCATCTTTAGTTTGGTTGGGTTCTTCCTGGGTTTCTGTATATTCTTTTATTACGTTTTGTATTTCTTCATTAATTTCATCAACATATTTATCTTTAAGTAGGGAGGTATTAAACTTCCAAAAAGTATTTTGTTTGACATCTTTTCCAAATTTAAGTTTTAGAGTTGTTAATGAATGATCAGTTCTATAGCCTGGAATTATATCTGTATCATCAAAGTACCATATCAGGTAATCCGATAGTAGAAAGAAATCTATTCTACTTTGCTGAAAGGGGGTTGGTCTTCTCTATGTATATCTCCTACTGTCTGGATTGTTCTCTCTCCATATATCTGTTAAAACAAGCTCTGACATCATTTCTTCTACTGCTTTCTTAGCTTTGGGGTTATTAACATGTTTATAGTTAAAACAATCTATTTCCTGTTCTAAGGCAATATTAAAGTCTCCAACTATTATAACATTGTTGTTTTTGTATCTTTTTATTCTCTGTATTAGATCTTCATAAAACATAGGGTCATCTTTATTGGGACCATATACACTTACTAATAATAGTTCTTTTTCCATAGCTGTAAAGGATATAATAATGAAATTACCATTTATATCTGATTCAACTTTATTGATCTTAAATTCAAGGTTATTATTAAATAGCACTGCTATTCCCCTGGCATTTGAAGTAAGTGAAGAAAAGACACAAGTATATCCCCATTCTGATTGTATATAGTTTTCCATTTGTTTTTCAAAATGTGTGTCTTGTAGACAGTAGATAGAATAATTTTTTTTCCTCAAATAGTGAAAGACATCTCTCCTTTTCTGTTTATTTCCAAGCCCCTGACAGTTTAATGAAGAAATTGTTATTATATTGTTACTACTTGTTTTTTGTTCCATTATGTTGTATTGTTAGTCTGCTTACTAATCAAATGTTCCTTTAGACTCGCTAAGAACATTTTAAACTTCTGGCTATTTTCATTATATTTAAGAACTGAACATTCATAACAGTGTAACACCCATGTTGGTCTCTTATAACATCATGTATCTTATACTCAAAGCTATTATTAAGAAGAACAGCCACACCATTTTTGATAGTTTCCGTACCACACAGCCATACATTATATCCCCAGCTGGCTCGGGTAAAATTCTCAGAGCCTTCAGAAGCTACCTCAGCCTCAACCTTCCAATGTAATAATAAGCAAGTTTTCACACCCATCATTAATATCAACATCTTATAAATGCACAAATAAAGTGTACATGACCCAGTTACAATCTCACTCTCACACACACACCCACCACCTTGATATGAAGAAAATGAAAAGGTAATGTACAACATAAAGACCAACTTACAAAGCAATGACATAAAACTAAACACACACACACACCACCAACCTGTTATATAAGGGTCCACCACCCTACTCCAAACGAGCATGGAAGCCTACTACTACTACAACTACAATATCTAGCGCGATGGGGGAAAAAAAAAAAAAAAAACAAACAAAAAAAAAAAAACCGCCGTCGAACAACATGTTATAGTCATCTTGTATGACTAACACGTGATCAAATACTTACTATCCCGTGATCAAATACTTACTATCCCTTCGTACAATCACATTATCTGTGAGCAAAGACCTAATACTAACATATGGAAGGAAAGAAAACAAAAACAAAAACAACAAAAAAAGTACCACAAGACTGCGTTTTCTTTCCTTACTTTTGCCCCCCAACTACCCTTAACGCAAGGACTGCTCCCCCGACTTGCCAATCTCAAAAGACCTTCACCCCCAGATGTAAACAAACAAAGTCAAGTGGGGGAAAAACAAAACAAAACAAAAAACCGCCAAGGTCATTACAAGAAAGGCTCACAGATACAGAAATTACATCAAGTGGCTTCTAAATTACAAACCTTTAAGAATTCTCAACCCTTCACACTTACGATTTTGAACAGAAAACAATCGCACGCTGGTTAAATTAATTTGGTCTACTTACAGTTCGAGCAGGCGACACAATGACAAAGCAAAGGTGAAAGTGACGGCGTGACACACAAAAGAAGAAAGAAACAAATCTAACGCAGTTCCTAAATTCGGCAAGAGATTTCACAGTCGAGATTCGTCCGGTCACCGTCTTCACCACCACTGCACCGTTCTTCGTCCACGCCTGCTGGCAAATGTCCCTCTCGTTCCGCACTGAACATAGCAGCTGATAGGCGCGTGGGGTCAGATCTTCCACCATAGTGACCCCGGTTCCTTTCAACTTCTTGCGCGCGTAGAGCACGGAGTCCCTAACCCGACGGGAGACAAAACGAACAATAATCCCGCGGCAAGAGTTTTTGGAAGCACTGGAACCCTGTTTGGAGCCGACTCTATGCACTGCCTCAAAGTCTTCTCTCTTCACCTCGACGTTCAGTTTCCGGTTGAACAGAGAAAGCACCTTCTCCTCGCACTGTACCCCCGTCTCGACGGCCCCGCTCTCCCCTTCCTGCACCCCGTAGATGCGCAGGTTGTTCCTCCGTACGTATGCGGAAACGTCCTCGGAACGACGATCGGCCAGCTCTGCAAGGTGCCGTATTTCAGCTAGCTGGGTGGCCGTCTGCTGCTCTCGCTTCCGGGCGTCGGTCAGCTCTCGACGAAGCTTATCGTTCTCAGTCTGGACTGAGAACAGGGCAGCCTTCAGTTCCTCCACCGTCAGAGCCAGCTTGGCAAGTTCAGCCCCGTTGGCGCAGAGTTTTGCCATCAGATCGGCATTCGTACATTGTTGGGGTTCTTCTTGCCGGTGAGAATCGCGAGTTGGGGAGAAAACAACGTCCAACTCGTTTGACTGGTTTGGGAGTGAGTCGTTCCCCTTGTCCTCCATTTTGTTCTCTCGCGGTTGAAAAACAAATTTCGAAAGAGTCTCTTTCACTGGCCCGGACAGTGGTGTACTAGTTTCCACCTTCTGTTTTTTCGGGGTGTCTTTGCTACTGTTAACACTCGAGTTGTTGGAGGAACTAGAGCCTGAAACTGCACCAGCTTGCGTACGCTGCTTTCTCCTCTTATGGCGGGCCATAACACTGCACACTGTCAACAACACTGACAGTCATTTCAGCGCCGATTTCTCCACATCACGCTCACCAAAAGTTCCAAAAACTCGGATGGAGGTGGGCAGTAGATACGCTGTTAACTTCGTGGCATTCTTGGTGTCCGATCGTTAGTTTAATTAACTAAAATAAGTTAATCAAGTGCATAGCTGTCAAAAAGACGTCCGACACATCCGGTTAACAGTGTTCACCCCTGTTCTAATCATTTTGATTGGTAATAACATGTGACGGTGAACGTTCTGATAATTTTGATTGGTAATAACATGTGACGTGAATGTTCTGATGATTTTGATGGTAATAACATGTGACGGTGAATGTTCTGATTGATTTTCATTGACTTAGCATGTGTAGGGGCTTGATCCTTCTACGAGTTCATGTTTTTTTGATTGGCTGTGCTACGTCATAATTTTCGAATTTCTGGCATATCCGCGATTAGAAATGATTGTCCGCGATGTGTTTTTGCACATTTAATTTGATGATCTATCAAAAATAAAGCATAAATGCGTGAAATTTGGAGAGAGAGAGAGAGAGAGAGAGAGAGAGAGAGAGAGAGAGAGAGAGAGAACTGAAACTGAAATGAGTTTGAAAAAGACTTTTTTTTTAATATTTGGGACCGTTGTGACGTTCATTGAGTACTGCTTTGTGAAACGTTTACTGTAATTAGAGACTTTAGGTTTGTTTCCAGAGCCGGCCTTTTCTTTGTCTGGATCAATTCGTCACGAGATCAGAACCAACTCTTGTTTAGCCTTCTTCCCGTCACTCAGTGTCCAGCTGTTTGAAGCGATGCAACAAGGGACAGGAACTTAATTCTTCTTGTTCATAACACTGATCAATGCAAATGAGGATGATGGCCATTCTGGTCTGAGACTACATGACATGGCTGTACTCAACGGTTACTTTCATAATATTTCCCGATGTCATCCGGATCGAGAGACACAGACACCTGCACTGTTGATCAGAAAAGTCCAGCAACACTGTTAGGGATGCATCCGTTAAGTGGATCAAACTCGACCGTGTGGTTCCAGTCTTCCTTTTGCAAATAATACACTGGGTAGGAACCAGTCGGAATCAGAAAATCCCTCCAATAAATGGTGTGATCGGAATCAAACGACAATCTCCTTGCCCAGAATCAGCGATGCTATCCACTGCGCCACGGTGGCTGATCTCCGCTCTTTTTCGTTGTTGTTGCTGTTGTTGTCATTGTTGTTGTAATTGTTGTTGTTCACACTAAAAGAGAGACAGAGGTGAGAGAAGATGAGGAAGGAAGGGGAAGAATTCACAGGGGGGAAGAAAAGGTTAAAACGAGATTGACATGAACTTTTTTTTTTTAATAACCTTTTTTGAAGCTGTAATGAGAAATGAAACAATGCAATCCTTCTCTAATTCTGGTTTTATTTCTGCTTATTCTTACTGCTTCAAGCAGATTTCTTTTTCAAAATAAAGAGGGTTTGAAATTCTGAAATAAACTCGTGAAATCTATTACACGTACCATTTGGACAGCATGGACACAGCCAAGATCACTGATGAGGACGAATAATCTACAGTTTCCTATATGCAGCGTGCCAGCATTGAAAGCAAATGTCTCAGAAGCGTGGGGAGCCAGGAAAAAACACGCCATGTAATCATCAAAAAAGCGATGAGCCAGCACAGACAGGGTAGGGATTATTAAGTTTATCCTAATCAGGCATAGGGCACGGGTGTAATGAATTTGCTTTAAATAGTACTATTTCGTTTTGCCACATCTTTTTTGTTTGTCTGTTAGCTTGTTTGTTTTTCGTTTTTCCTCTTTTTTTTAAAATCATTTTTCAAACAATACATTACAAATGAATATCATAACATTTCAAAAAGAAAAAAAAAGGGGGGGGGGGGGGGGGAGGGGGCACACAAACACACACACACAAAAAGAAAGAAAAAAAAGGCCATTGAACAATCAAACATCCTTGTACACAAAAGAAAAGGGGGACCGGGTCGGGGGGGGGGGGGGGGGGGGGGTTGGGGCTGAGGGTAAGGGACAGGGGAGGTCCATTGACATTTTCATATCAAACACAAATCAAACTTGATTATATACAAATATTCAACCATTTTTGAAAACATACAGCTGAAGTAGATCTTGCTGAATGTAGTGGTTTACAGATAAAATACATATATTTTATTTTGAATTCTAACGTTCAATCTAATCGAGAACTGAATTGTACAGAAACCAAGTTTGTTTAAACTTGCACAAGTTATATTTGTAATTGCCATGTAATGCTCTAAGTAATATCTGTCACTCAGTGATATAACAAAGGTATGTACATGTAGCTGTGCATTTGGCATTTATATGTAGATGTAAAATTTTGCAAATGAAGTGATAGATTCAAAAAGAGCGTCTGTCTGTGTATTCTGCTTAACATCAAACAATACAAGTTCCTTGTCAATCATAAAATCATGACAATGTGAATATTTTCAAGTCAGCAACTGCTGGACATTCGTCCAAAATCGGTACATATTAGTATGACAGTTAAACAGCATATTGAAAAATGTCTGCTCTTCTTGCTCACAAAATTTATATAAAAAGTACAAGATGATGCAGAGACAAGAATCTCTGGGTTGCACACTCGATGAAATTGTGTTAGCTTGTTTGTTTGTTTGCATGTTTGGATGCTTATTTGCTTGTGTAACGAAAACGATCTACTGTTCATAAACCAATTGTATTTATGCCATTGCGGATAATTTAAATGTAAGTATCTTTCTTGGGTCTCAAGCAACTTAACTTTTATATTCTAACAAGTTATTGGCTGGATTTGCGAGCTCATTTCTGGAAATCCTTTTCAGATTTTGGATTTGTGATACTAATTGTGAGCGTTCAAGCGTCACGCTCACTCACAACTTTGAAGTTACAGTCTGGCAATTTTGCTGAATGTGAAAGATTACAAACATTTTTATCTTCAGTCTGTAAGTGGCTGATCATAGGATTTTTGTCTTTACGGTCTGGTGCCCCTTTTGGTCTTCTACACACTGATTTTTTTACATTGTTGATAATCATGTAGGCTATATATATTTTTTGTCGTTGTAGTTATTGAAAAATAAGTAGCTTTTGTTGCTAGGTACCCGTTTTAAATCTTCCACCACATTCTGTTCTCCCTGCTTTTCTCTTCTCTTCTGCCAATTCATATTTTTGCTGATGTTTTTAATTAATGTTTGCAAACCATTCTTTGAATATAATTATAATCATGACATGGTCGACACCACAATGTAATTGACATTATATGTGATATGTTACAAGTTTAAAAGCAGCCATGTTCATACGTTCTCTGTTTAGGAGATTCATTCTCTCTCTCTCTCTCTCTCTCTCTCTCTCCTCTCTCTCTCTCTCTCTCTCTCTCTCTCCGATTTTCAAGCCCTCCTCTGGATTGATGCATCTCCCTTCCACATCCATTTTTCATCTTCACATGAGAAGACCCACGTAACAAGAGACCAGAAGATTAATGACGGTGATTATGATGGCGATGATGAATGGTATGATAAAGACAATGTGGATAAGAATGACGAAGATGTCCACAGCGATGGTGCCGTTGACGGCACCAACCAAATCACGTTGTTAAACCGTGGATTGTTTCGTTTATTCATTCATTTAGTCGTTCTTTCTTTCATTCCGTCAAAGTTTTTGCGCTTCTCCGCTTGTTTATGGGCGTTTTTTGTGAGAGGGAAACTGCAAATTAGCGCTGTGTAAGATGATGTATTATCAACCTGAAATATGCAAACCGTGTCAGTATAATTATGAAACAGATTACCTGAACCCGATATGCATCCATCACACCGATAATATGGATGTCTCTCTCTCTCTTCTCTCTCTCTCTCTCTCTCTCTCTCTCTCTCTTCTCTCTCTCTCTCAATATTGTAATTCTAGTCTGCTCTGTTTACTTTTTATGCTTGTTTTTACTTTTGCAACCGGTTATTAACTCGTGTAATGCAGTTCATTACCTTATCAGTGGCTCCTTTCATTTCTTTTTTTTTTCTTTTCCTTCAGAAAATGGACACATCAAAAGAAATGTTACCCCGAAAGGACGTGGAGAAAGACCTTGACCTTCATTCAACAACCATTTTGCGCCGGATATGAGAAGAGAAGTGGCTGCTCGTTCTTCGCTTTCTTTGTCTTAAATGTTGTGAGTTTTGCGCCTGAAGAAGACCCAAGAGGTCGAAATGCATCGTGTTTTTGACCTGCAATTTGTTTGTCTGCATAGTCTGCGGAAATAATACCTGTTCTTTTTGAAAACTTTTTTCTTTTTTCTTTTTTCTTTTTTTTTTTCGGGGGGGGGGGGGGGGTCTTTTTGAAAACATGACCTTCTGGTTAATGTTCCAGTGTTTCCGACATGTGCCGCAGGCTGAGCCATCAGCAGATGAAGAAGTAGAGAACGGTGAAGAAGACAAACAAGAAAAAAAATGCAGAACAGGGAGACATTTAAAAAATGTGACACAGCCCTAGTCACACGGAGAAAGAGCAAGCAAGAAAAACGATAAGAAAAATGAGCAAGGAGAAGCAGAGGGTGGGGTGGGGTAAGTGAGTTAAAAACGAACGAGGAACTAAAAAAAAAAGGTGAAGGAAAAGAGGAGAAGGAACAAGAAAAAGCCAAGGCGTAGGGAAAGAAAGGAAGAATGGCAACAGCAACAATAACAAGGACAACAAAAGAGAAACAATCAAACAACACCAGAAACAATAATGTTCATGATTTCGTTATCCCTCGACATGCACTCTCTATAAACATGACACAGACAGACAACCATAACCGGAGGGTGTGCGGCTTCATGTCTAATGAAGGATTCCGGATAAAAGGGAGGGGGTGGAGGGGGGGGGGGAGGACGAGAAAAAGAAGGCAAAGGATTAGGTTTGGAAGATGTGAGTGGGGAGGCGGCAGGAAGAGGATGGGGAAGGAAGAAAGGGGGGGGGGGGGGACCAAAGCCAGACATATAAGCAAAGCAGTAACAACATTGTAAAATGACAAGGGCGAATTACTGAGTCTATTTTGTTTGCAAGTAACAGGGTTTGTTCTCAATAGCAAAGGAACGTTGGCTTCTTTTCTTCCTTTTCTTTGGTAGTTCAGTTAGCATAAACCCATTTTATGTCCAGTGTCAATCACGACAACTTTCAGAGGGACATGCAAATCAAACAAACAGCATTACCGTGCATGTTCATGTAAAAGGAAAACAAACAAACGGCACACGTGTAAGTAAACAGCACACAAAAGAAACATGAACTCCATTACCATATTCATCAGGAACAAAACTTATCAAATTCACAAATGCTCTTCAAACATCATTGTCCAACCATTGTTTAGCGTTCTTTGTTCGAATTCAATGTGCCTTATCCTGATTATCTTCCCGACATATAAATCAATACAATTTCATGTTCCGTTCATCAATATTTGCTCCCTCACTCTCAAATATTTATAAATCTATCCGGGGGGGGGGGGGGGGGGGGTAGGGGGGTGTTTGTTTGTTTGTTGTCTCTCTTACTTCCCCTACTTCTAATACTCCCCGGGTTTCTATCGTCTACCCCTCCATCCTCTCTCTCTCTCTCCCTCTCTCTCTCATGCACTGAGGACATAACAGCCCTTTACTATCAGCATGTCTGTATCTATTGTGATGAACAGCTATTTCTCAGAGAGAGAGAGAGAGAGAGAGAGGTCAATTTTTACTCATGGTTGATCTTTGTGCCCGAGTTACTGGCCTCCATAAGCCGTATCTTGGATAGTTCCACTACCTGATATTTTTCTGACAAATTTTCGTATCATTTCATTCAAATTCACTGCGTGCTCCTATTTGTTTCTCGGACACACTTTTGTTGATACGGAAAAAGCCTCATATGCGTACGTGACGGGAATCTAGTGTCAAGCCTTGCGATTCCTCCACAGACGAAAACAATTGTCGTGTGGTGGTCCTCCTGGCATTCGTTTTAGACGGGGAATAAAACAAACGAAACAATCGATGGAGAAAGATTCTTTTCGTGCTCCCTTTCCCTTCTACACAAGTCTCTCTATTAAAGAAAATAATGCACTTTCTTGATTTTGATGTTTGCTCTATGCTCTGAGCGGAAATTAAAAGCACCAGCGTCATGTTTTACAATCTAATATGTATGGGCTGGAGTTCTTTTCCGTGCCCCCTTCCATTGAAATGCAGGCCTCTCTGGTAAACTGATATGTTGTTTGGGGGATGGTTTTTGGCTTTACGTTACCTTTTAATGGAAGAGGAATACATGAGAGCCAGGATTTGCTGTCGGTTTTAATCGTGTATGTCTTGCATCAATCTTAAAACTAAGCATTTAATTAAAGGTTATACACAAAGTAAATTAAAGTTTACACACACACACACACACACACACACTATTATATATATATATATATTATAGAGAGAGAGAGAGAGAGAGAGAGAGAGAGAGAGAGAGAGAGAGAGAGAGAGGAGTCAACTTTAGAAGAAGAGTACAAGCAATGACGCAAACGATGATCAAGATCATGATGATGATAAAGATAAAGATGAAAATGAAGATGATGATGATGATGACGATAATGATGATGATGATGATGATGATGATGATGATGATGATGACGGTGAGAGTGTTGAGCTCCGCATTCTTGCTTTCTTCGGAGTCTTCTTTCTTTCTTTCTTTTGTCTCCATCTACATTTTCAGAAGACACGGGACATATCATTCTTTTTCTTTTTTTTTTTTTTTTCTGACTTGTCTTTATGCTTGTGAAGATTGAAATCTGAATTCAAGGGCCTGCTTGTGAAGAGGATTCGAAAATATTTCATATGAAATCTACAATTCATCAGTCATTCGATGGGCATGAATCATCACCGCTCACATACTCTCCCTCTCTCCGCTTCTATCCGTCTGTCTGTTCGTCTGTCTGCCCAGTACACCCACCCACGTCACGCCCTTTGTCCGCTCCTTCTGCCTAAATACGCCCACCCACGTCACGCCCTTTGTCCGCTCCTTCTGCCCAGTACACCCACCCACGTCACGCCCTTTGTCCGCTCCTTCTGCCCAGTACACCCACCCACGTCACGCCCTTTGTCCACTTCTTCTGCCTAATACGCCCACCCACGTCGTGCAATCCATCCGCTTTCTCTGCCCCAATACGCCCACCCACGTCGCGCAATCCGTCCGCTTTCTCTCCCCCAATACGCCCACCCACGTCGCGCAATCCATTCGCTTTCTCTGCCCCAATACGCCCACCCACGTCGCGCAATCCATCCGCTTTCTCTGCCCCAATACGCCCACCCACGTCGCGCAATCCATCCGCTTTCTCTGCCCCAATACGCCCACCCACGTCGCGCAATCCATCGCTTTCTCTGCCCAATACGCCCACCCACGTCGCGCCATTCATCCGCTCCCTCTGCACCAATATGCACATCCACGTCACACCCTTCATCCGCGCCACCCCCTCCTCCCTGCCATAGCGCCATCCATGTCACGCCTGGCACTGACGCACCCAACCCCTTCCCTGTACTACAACCTATATGATCTGAAATCCGCGCCCCCTACGCCCGTCCAGTGAAGCCCCAAAATCTGCAGTCCCTGCATTCCACCAGTTCTCACCCTGCATCTGTGCCCCTGCATGCCCATCTATGTTATGCTCTGCATCCGCAACCCTGCTCCCCCTCCCCCATTTACTGCCATGTATTCGCACCTCCTATCCCAGTCCCCCCACCATGCCATGCCCTGCATCCGTGATCATCCTACCACAACCTATCCCAGTCCCCCCACCCATGCCATGCCCTGCATCCGTGATCATCCTACCACAACCGAAGTCATATGCTGTGTGTGTATGTGTGGGTGTGTGCGTGTGTGTGTACAGGTGTATGTGTGAGGGGTGGGGAGGGGTGTGTGAGTGTTGATGTATATACAAATACATATACTAACACAGGCTTTAATGTAACGATTTATAATGTCTCTTTGTAAGGTCCTATGTGCTTGCGAAATGATGTGGAGCAGAAGAAAAATTTCCGATGGACAAAAATGTTGATTGAATTGAATTGAATTGAATCGAATCATAAATCACTATCATTGGAGGGAATCATAAATCACTATCATTGGAGGGAATCATGAATCACTATCACTGATTCGTTTTCATTCGATTCAATTGAATTGAATTGAATCCTCGTCTTCCATACTCCTCACCATGTTGTGCACTGTATGTGCGATCCTCCTACCCCTGTCCATGTCACACCCTGCGTTCACCACGCCGTACCCCTGCCATCCCTTGCATCCACGTCCCCCGTACCCTCACATTCATATCCTGCAGTTGCTTGCCCCCCGCCCCCCCCCCCCCCCTCCCACCCACTCTGTTTGCCCATCCATGGCACATCATGCATTCATGGTCCCCCACCTCTTTCCGCCTCCTCGTACACCCACCTATGTCACGCCCTGCGCACACGCTTCCCCAACCCATTATGCCCACCCATGAGCATCCACGTTTCAATTCTCCTACCCCTACCCCCGCCTTCCTTACGCCCATCCATGTCACGGACTGCGTCCATCCCCTTCCCCCTTCCATCTAGTTCGCCCACCCATGTCACGCCCTGCATCTGCGCCCACCCTCCTCTCCCACCCTTGTCACATTGAATCTGCGCCCCCTCCTCCCCAAAACGCCCACCCATGTCAGCTTTGCATCAGCGCCCCCCTGTCACAATACACCCACCATGTCAAGCCCTTCGTCCGCGCCCCTGTTACCCCGATAAGACACCCACATTATGCCCTTCATTCGCGCTCCTGTTGCCTAGGAAAGACACCCACATTATGCCCTTCATTTGCGCCCCTGTTGCCCAGGTAAGACACCCACATTATGCCCTTCATTCGCGCTCCTGTTGCCAGGTAAGACACCCACATTATGCCCTTCATTCGCGCCCCTGTTGCCCAGGTAAGACACCCACATTATGCCCTTCATTTGCGCCCCTGTTGCCCAGGTAAGACACCCACATTATGCCCTTCATTTGCGCCCCTGTTGCCCAGGTAAGACACCCACATTATGCCTTCATTCGCGCTCCTGTTGCCCAGGTAAGACACCCACATTATGCCCTTCATTCGCGCTCCTGTTGCCCAGGTAAGACACCCACATTATGCCCTTCATTCGCGCTCCTGTTGCCTAGGAAAGACACCCACATTACGCCCTTCATTCGCGCCCCTGTTGCCCAGGTAAGACACCCACATTATGCCCTTCATTCGCGCTCCTGTTGCCTAGGAAAGACACCCACATTACGCCCTTCATTCGCGCTCCTGTTGCCCAGGTAAGACACCCACATTACGCCCTTCATTCGCGCTCCTGTTGCCCAGGTAAGACACCCACATTACGCCCTTCATTCGCGCTCCTGTTGCCCAGGTTGTCCTCTGCACCAGTGCATCCACCATGTCACGCCCTTCATCTGGCCTCCCTCTACCCAATACGCCCACCATGTCACGCCCTTCATATGGCCTCCCTCTACCCAATACGTCCACCATGTTACGCCCTTCATCTGTGTCCCCTCTGCACCAGTGCATCCACCATGTCACACCCTTCATCTGGCCTCCCTCTACCCAATACGCCCACCATGTCACGCCCTTCATATGGCCTCCCTCTACCCAATACGTCCACCATGTTACGCCCTTCATCTGTGTCCCCTCTGCACCAGTGCATCCACCATGTCACGCCCTTCATCTGCACCTCTTCTGCGCCAATGAATCCGTGCTCCCCACCCCCCTGCGCTTCCCCCTTGTTTCGCCCTGCATACACGCTCACTGCCCTCCTCCTCCCCCTCCCCCCATCTACTCTAATAAGACACCCATGTTACGCCTTGCGTACATGCCTCTTTCCTCCTCCTTACCCTCCCCCACCCTCCCTACTGCTCACCCATCCATTTTACATCGTGCATCTGCACTTCTCTTCCCTCTCCCCCTATACACCCACCCATGTCACGCCCTGCATACATGCTCACTCCTCCCTCCCTCTTCTCCAATATGACACCCACGTCACGCCCTGCATACATGCTCACTCCTCCCTCCCTCTTCTCCAATATGACACCCACGTCACGCCCTTCATCGGCTCCTCAGTCCCAACAAGTGCACCATGTCACGCCCTTCATCTGTGCTCCTTTTGCCCCAATACGGCCACCACGTCACTTCCTTTATCCGTGCTTCTTTTGCCCCAGTACACCCACAATGTCACGCCTTTCACCCGCGTCCTCTCTGCCCCAACACGCCCACCATGTCACGTCCTCTATCCGTGCTCCTTAATGACGGACTGACCGAATGAATGACCGAACGACCGAGAGAAAGAATGAATGACTGAACGACGGACTGACCGACTGATGAAAGAATGACTGAACGATCGATCGACCGAAAGAACAAATAAATAACTAAACGATCGACTGACCGACTGAACGAATGACTGACCGACTGAAAGAAAGAATGACTGAACGAACGACTGATTGATGTCTGAACGAATGACGGAGTGAACGACCACCTGACAGACTGAACAAATGAATGAATGACCGACTGAACGAATGAATGACTGAAGGACCAACTGATCGACTGAACGAATGTATGTCTAAGTGACCGATTGACTGACTGAACGAATGAATGACTGACTGAACGAGTGACCGAGCGACCGACAAACTGAATAAACGCACGAAACACAAAATGAATTATACGAACGAACAAATAAACGAATGTGCGAAAGAAACGAACAAAGAAAGTATACCAAAGAATGAAAAAAGCATAAATGATTCAAAAACAAACTCGTCTAAAACATAGCGGGGAATGAGTAGGGAGTTTGGGGTGGGGGTGGGGGGGGGGAACTGTTGTTGCAACTCTTTGTGCCATTGCTTTTAATGCAACAAATTTACATTCTAAAAGCAGAAAACTCTCTCTCTCTCTCTCTCTCTCTCTCTCTCTCTCTCTTTCTATATATATATATAGAGAGAGAGAGAGAGAGAGAGAGAGAGAGAGAGAGAGAGAGAGAAGGAGAGAGAGAAGGAGAGAGAGATAAGAAGATAGAGAGGTAGAGATACAGACAGACAGACAGATAGATAGATATACCTCAAAATATTGCTTGACGTTAAAATAGATGAATGAATGAATCAATCAGTTAATCAAAATATAAAAAAAGAATAATGAAATAATAAATCCATTACTTACTATACTAAGTTACAACTAAACTATACTGCTCAAAACAATTTAAGAGCCATCTGCATTTTTCATATGGTTTAGATAATAATAATAATAATGAATACTTATATAGCGCCTATTCTCGGCTAGAGACCAAGCTCTAAGCGCTTTTCAATCAACACTCGTTTACACAACGGGCTGCCTACCTGGGTAGTGCCGACTGAAGAGCTGCCAGCTGGCGCTTCACTCAGTCGTTTCCCGTGTCATCCAGTCAGTATCGTTCAATATCGATCACTCATTTTCCTTACTTCATTCTTTCCATTTCTCACGCAGGGTGCATACTATGTGTAACGTGTCATCCATACCAACGGCCAAACTGGCCTACTCTTCCGAAAGTTGGTGATGGGATTTTACGTGTGTGCAAGATGGTATGCGTGCGTTCACACACGGAACCTCGGTTTATAGTCTCATTCGAAGGACTATGGGAAATGGAGTCAGAACCAATGTTAACTCCGAGGGAAAAATCCCCCTGTACCGAAACGCCCCGGCGGAGGTTCGAACCCGCAACCCCAGGATCACCAAGATTACGAGGCCGGCGCTTTACCAACTGAGCTATTCCGGCTCCCCATAACGCATGGTAGTGTATAGAATTCAAAGCTTTTGTCCAACTTTTGCACTGAAAGTGTGACAACTGCTTCAATGCAAAACTGGTTTTGGCATGTGTTTAGTTGAATGTGAGTCTAGTGGGTTGAACGAGTTCACAAAAGAAACACCGAAATCACGAAAACATGGTCGCAGTTTGCGAGCGCATAGATGAGGCAGCAGAGTTGGGCTGACTGAAAACCGCATTGCACGTGCAAGTCGTGCTTTTACTGAACACATGGCAACCAGTTTTGCTGACCAGTGGGAAAAAAAGCTTTTGGGGTGTTTTTAACCATGCCACCAAGACAGAGATTAAATGACATTGACCGGAGAAGGGCTATTCCTTGGCTTCAAGAAGTTGTAGGCATCAGAGAAGTTGGTCGTCACCTTCAAGTATTATATTGGGTATTTATATAGCGCCTATCCTCGGTCACAGACCAAGCTCCAAGCGCTTTACAATAAACACACTACCTCACTCACTCAACGGGCTGCCTACCCAGGTAGAGCCGGCCGAAGAGCAGCCTACTGGCGCTCATTCAGTCGTTTCCCGTACTATTCAAATATCAGTCACTCATTTTCTTTTTTCTTTTTTTTTGCTGTCCCAACCTCTGCGCCACCTCAGAGGCAGTGCACACACGCCGCTCATTCCGACACCCCGTCCACAGCCACAGCCCGGTCAGCCCCCGCCGCAGCCCTGGCACTGACAATCCACAGGGAGCAGTCAATGTCAAGTCGTCAAGAGGCAACCCACCGGAGAAGACACTGCACTGCTGCCGAGTCACTTCGGTGGTGTTCAGTGGCGCCTGTTCTGATCTAACATACGCAGGACACCACCTACTAAGCTCCCTACTGACGACAATAATTGCTTAGTCGCGGAGCCGGCGTGAGTGAGCTCTCCCTCCGGAGGGCGCCACCACGTCCGTCCAACGACAGCCCCCATGGACTCGCCGATACCCGTGACCCCGACGGAACCAAACCAAGGCCACAGACGTGGAGAGGACATCGAAACTGAGGTCACCATGAGAGCAGGGCATGAAGGGCCACAGAATTTGAGACATTTTTTTTTTTAATGCTGATCGATGAGAATGAGGATGATTAAGATGATGCTATGGATTTCCATTTCGGTCTGAGACTACATGACAGGGCTGTACTCTACGCTTCCTTTCACAATATATCCCGGCGTCAACCAGGCCCGAGAGATACAGGCACCTGCAGTGTTGGTCAGGAAATTTGAGCAACACTCTCAGAAACGCATCCATTAAGTGGATGAAACTCGACTGTGTGGTCCCAGTCTTCCCAACTGAGTCCGCAGCAAACTCAACTCTGGGTAGGAGCCGGTCGGGGCAGAAAAACCCACATGACTCTGATGGGATTCGAACCCACGACCTCCCAGCCGGGAGTCCGCGACGTTAACCACTTCGCCACGGCGGCTGGTCAGTCACTCATTTTCATTTATCTCATTTATTCCTCCAGTTTCTCACATAGGATGCATACGATGTTTTATACGTGTCCTCCATTTCCACCGGTACACGATGGCACACAACAGTAAGTGACAATTTTTGTGGCTTGGTAAGAAATACCAGGTGGCTATCTTTACTTTACATCAATTTTTCCAGGGCAGCGGGGAACCCCCCTGCTCTTTTCGATTTTCAACTGCCGTGGGTTCTTTAACGTGTGCAGGGGCCAGGAAGGCACATGTGTCCGACTCGCTTATAGTCCCCATCCGATGGACTTGACGATCAGTTCGATTTGTCATTCAAACTGGGAAAGAAAGGGCGAGAAAGGCAGGGCTCGAACCCATGCACTTCTCACACGTTGGATTGGCAGGCGAACGTCTTAACCACTCTGCCACCTTTCGCATCATGCTGACATCCAAAGACTTTGTGACCGCTTCAACGCCACTGGTAGTACTGCTGAACGAAGATGGTCTGGCCGGCCTTGGTCCACCACCAGACAGCAGGACAGACTGCTGGCTCTGACGGCGCTGAGACAAAGAACTGCTACTGCAAACAACCTTAGGCGACAACTGCGTGCTACAGCGAACATCAAAATTTCCGACCAAAGTGTTCGGAACCGCCTGAGAGAAGTTGACCTCTGAGCAGGACAGATAGTTATAAAGGACAAGCCCTTTCCACCATAAAGAGGTGATATCAGAGCTATACACTGAGGGTCATTACGTGACTTGAGTTATACAAACACATATGCAATCTGCAACCTTAAAATGTAGAAAACAACAACTAAATCTTATAAAACATGTTCACATCTCTTAAAAACTGAAATATCAAGATACTTGCACAATTCTAAAAAGCTCACTAAGTGACATTTTATCAAAATATTTTCCTCTGATCTCACCGAGATCATCACACTCAGTCAACACATGCTTAAGAGTGTATACACAATCGCATGCAAAACAATGGGGTCGATCTTCTCCCTTTAAGGAAAGAATGAGTAACATAACTATGTCCAATATGCAGTCTACTTAAAACACATTCTTCTTTCCTGTTTTTGCAAACCGAAGGTAACCATTCAGACAAGTCTGGCATTATCTCATGAAGTTTGTTTTCCGATTCCAAATTCCAATCATCTTGCCAACGTTTCTTTACAAACTTATTTATTAGCTGTTTAAGATCCGGATATGGTAACCGATGGGATCGCTTGACAGGATCATTTAACGCTTTCTTTGTTTGTCTGTCCGCTATCTCATTGCCCGTAATACCGCAGTGGCTAGGGACCCACCAAAACACAACATCTTTATCTACAGGGAGTTCGGTTAAAAGTTCTAAAATGGATATTAACTTAGGATGGTCACAAGTTGACGATTTAAGAGCTTGTAAAGCTGAGAGAGAGTCAACTACTATAACAAAAGACTTTCGAGTTGAACTTTGCACAGTCTTTAAAGCTAAGTATAGTGCTTCTAATTCTGCAGTAAAAATAGAAGAATGATCTTTCAGACGAAAAGAATGAGAATGGCCCGAGGCAGATGTCGATGCTGCAGCAACTTTCTCTTCCAATTTGGAACCATCCGTATAGAGAAATGTTCGATGTTTATGTTTCTCTTTCTTTTCTAAAAACAAATGTTTATAAATCTCTGGACTTGTTGTTTCTTTCTTATAAGCAGAGAGAGAGAAATCTATTTGTGGAGTTACCAGTCTCCATGGCGGGACACCGGCAACAGTAAGGTCATCAACATCCACTAAATTTATGTTAGCCTCTTCAAAATAGTCCTTTACTCTCTGGCCAAAAGGAGGGTCAACGTAGATGCCTCAAACAGGCTGGCAGGTGGAGGCTCAAAAACACAAGAGTAGGTTGATTCTCTGGGGAAGCCTTCAACTTTAAATAATAATTCATACTGAGTTTAGTACGACGGAGGTTTAAAGATGGTTCATGAGCCTCCGCATACAAACTAGAGATTGGCGATGTTCTAAAAGCACCAAGAGCTATCCGTAGACCTTGATGATGAACTGTGTCCAATAGCTTCAAGGAAGACTTTGCAGCTGACCCGTACACCTGGCAACCGTAATCGAGCTTTGATCTCACTAGAGCTCGATAAAGGTTTAACAGAGTAAATTTGTCCGCGCCCCAATCGGAGCGACCAACCACCTTTAATATATCTAAAGTTTTAAAACACCTTGCCCTCAAATCTCTAATGTGAGGTAAAAACGTGAGCTTCTCATCAAAAATCACGCCTAAAAATCTGGCTTCATGCACAACTTTGATCGATTCACCAGAAATCTTAATGTCCGGCTCTCCAAAAGGGCCTCAAGTTTCGTAAAATGCATACACACAGTCTTGGACTGTGAAAATTTAAAACCATTCTCTTCAACCCACTCTTGGATGTTCTTGACACATAGCTGAAGCTGACGTTCTACTGAAGGTAAAAACTTCCCTCTAATCGCAAGGGAGAAGTCATCTACAAACAAAGAAGCATCGGCACCTTTTACAACAGACTCAACGATATTGTTAATTTTGATACAAAACAACAAGGGAGATAAAATGCTTCCCTGGGGCACTCCCTGTTCTTGAACAAAGAAGTCTGACAGAACTGATCCTGAACGCACACGGAAACAACGATCCTGTAAAAAATGTTCAATAAAAACGGGGAGCCTGCCTCTAAACTCCATGTTGAAAAGGTCTCTCAGAATGCCGTACCTCCAGGTGGTGTCATATGCTTTCTCCAAGTCAAAATATATAGAGATAACATGCTGTTTGCGAGCGAAGGCTTCTCGCACAAAAGATTCCAAACGTACAAGATGGTCTATAGTACACCTTTTCTTACGAAAGCCACATTGAATATTGGCCAATAAACCCTTATCCTCTAGCGTCCACAAGAGACGCGCCGAGACCATCCTTTCCATAGTTTTACAAAGACAACTTGTCAACGCTATAGGACGGTAGTTATTCGGATCCGAGTTGTCCTTACCTGGTTTAGGGATGGGTACAATAATAGCTTCCTTCCATTTTTCGGGAAAACTTCCCGATTCCCAAATACGTTATAAATCTGAAGAGAATAGAACAACTTTCCGCTGGAAGATGACGAAGCATTTCATAATGAACCTCATCTGGGCCAACTGCTGAATTGTTAGACTTGTGGATGGATTGGTCTAATTCCCACTGTGAAAATAGAACATTATAGTCCTCCGAATTGTCAGATAAAAATTGAGGATGGTGTTTCTCTGATTCTACTTTAATTTTTTGAAATTTACTGGAATAATGGTTAGAAGATGAATTTTGAGAGATGGAAGAGGCCAAGAGGTTTGCTATGTCTTTTCTATCCAAAATTGGTTTCCCATTGATTTTCAGGTGTCTCAAACCAGAAGATCTTTTCCCTTTGATTCTTTTGATGGATTTCCATACTCGGGCAGATGATGTAGAATTTAAGGAGGAACAAAAGTTACACCACGAGTTCTTTTTACATCTTTTGATAATATACTTCGCTTTAGCTTTTAGTCTTTTATACTCAATTCGATTTTCTTCCGTCGGATGTTTTCGGAATTTTCTAAGCGCTTTCCTGCGATTTCTAATAGCTTCTTTGCACTCATTATTAAACCAAGGCACTTTAGGAGGTTTTTTTTATCTATCACAGATTTAGGAATACAATCAGACGCTATGTCCATCAGGATAGAAGTAAAGGTGTCCATAGGATCTGACTGAGAAAGAATGACTGTAGTTATTTTGGTCTTGCACTGAAGTTCAAACAAGGCCCAATTAGCATGTTTCAAATTCCAACATTTTGATGTCTCATCATCAGATGTAGCCAAACTTTCTAATAAAATGGGGAAATGGTCACTGCCGCATAAATCTTCATGAGGTTCCCATTTGTAATCTAGAAGTAGAGAGGGAGAACAGAGAGATAAGTCAATAGCTGAGGAAGTTCCATACGTAGCATGAACAAAGGTTGGTTGATCGTTATTCAAAATACATATTGATGTTCGGAAATGAGGCTCTCAATCGTCTGTCCTCTATTATCCGAACGCGGATCACCCCAAACGGGAGAATGGGCATTACAGTCTCCGAGGAGAAGGAGCGGTGATGGTAATTGCTCAATAAGGTTCTCAAGGTCTTGTTTGGAAACATTTTCAGAAGGAGGAAGATAAATGGAACATACAGAAAAAGTGTTATTACCAGAAACAGTTGCTGCCACAGCTTGTAAAGAAGTGTTCAATGGAATTTCTGCTGCAGGGAGAGAATTATGGATATAAAGGCATACACCACCTGAGTTTGAATTAGGATATTTAGATAAACAAGCATAGTTTCTAATGGGAATCGGCTGCTGAATCTGATGCTCTTGCAAAGCAATAATATTGGGAGAAAAACTTTTACATAATAGGAGCAAATCATCATAATTACTACCTCTGCCGGCCTAGGTCCACCACCAGACAGCAGGACAGACTGCTGGTTCTGACGGCGCTGAGACAAAGAACTGCTACTGCAAACAACCTTAGGCGACAACTGCGTGCTACAGCGAACATCAAAATTTCCGACCAAAGTGTTCGGAACCGCCTGAGAGAAGTTGACCTCTGAGCAGGACAGCCAGCTGTTCAACCTGTGCTGACGGCAGCTCACCGTCTCACCGTCGGGCGCGACTGACCTGGTGCCGAGCTCATGTGGCCTGGACGAGGCAGCATTGGGCCCGGGTGATGTTTTCTGACGAGTCGCGTTTTGCTTGGCTCTCCTATGATGGTCGCATACATGGCTGGAGGCGGACGGGGGAACGCTACCAAGAAGCCAACGTAATCGAACGGGACCGGTATGGCGGGGGGTCTATCATGGTGTGGGGTGGCATAGGAAGGAACTTCAGAACCCCCCTGTACCGAGTTGAAGGCAACCTAACTGGTGTGGGGTACACGGACAATATTCTTCAGCCTCTGGTCCTGCCTGCCCTGCAAGCCCTGGGCCCTGACGCCATGCTCCAGGACGACAACACCTGTCCCCACCATGCCAGGGTGGTAAACGTCTTCTTGGAGGAGCAGCAGTTAACCGCCTCGACCGGCCAGCGTTCTTGCCCGACCTTAACCCGATCAAGCACGCCTGGGACATCCTGAGGCGCCTGCTTCAGGAGAACCACCCTCCAGCAGTGAACCTGGGCCAGCTCTTCGACTTCTTGCAGCAGGAGTGGAACAACATCCCCCAGCGACTCTCAGGAGGCTTGTGGACTCTATGAGACAGAGATGTCTAGCTTGTATTCGCGCTAATGGCGGCGATACCGAGTATTGACATTGATTGTCATTTGATTTGACTGCTGATTTCTGAAGTGAAGGTGTTCATCAATTAAGCCCATGAAGTTGTTTTTGAGCAGCTGTTATTCGTTTATTTCTGATGTCATTGTATCGTTCCATACATGAATGTTTCAATTAAATTGTTTGAAGAAGTTATTTCGTGTTTCGGTTGAATTATGTGTGAATGTTTTCAACTGGCTCTTAAATTGTTTTGAGCAGTATAGATATAGAAACTGATAAGGAAGTGAAGGAATGAATAATACCTCTGCTGTCTGTCCATCTGTCTGTCTATCTATAGATCCAACGTTTATGTGTATTTCCTTGCATAATCAAAGCCATCTATTCTACGTATCTACTTCATGGACATTTTAATTTACTCACCTTTTTCTGTCATCATTTTTTTCCTGAAATGTGCAGGTTTTAACAAAATCATGTTTCTGCAATGATACGTCTCTCTCTCTCTCTCTCTCTCTCTCTCTCTCTCTCTCTCTCTCTCTCTCTCTCTCTCTCTCTCTCACACACACACACACACACACACACACACACACACACATGAATGATTTGGTCACCTTATTGTTTTCATGACGAGAAGTCAAACTCAGTATTAATTTAAACTGTCTAGTTGTATCAAAAACTGGGATGTAGTAATGTGTTCACTGCTTCCTTTAATGATAGACCGATAATGGGGGTGTGTGTGTGTGTGTGTGTGTGTGTGTGTGTGTGTGTGTGAACTTTAATGATAGACCGATAAATGTGTGTGTGTGTGTGTGTGGTGTGTGTGTGTGCTGCTGTCTGTCTGTCTGTCTCTGTCTGTCCGTGTGTCTGTGTGTGACTGTGTGTGTATGTACGTGTGTCTGTGTGTGTGTCTGCGTTTGTGGTGCGTGCATGCGTGCGGCCTACGTGAGAGCACACGTGCATTTCCCTGGGTCGTGTGTGTGTGTGTGTGTCTGTTGTCCTGTCTGTCTGTCTGTCTGTTGTTGTTTGTCTGCGCGCGCGAGTGCGTGCGCATGCTTGTGTGTGTGCGTGTGTGTGTGTGCGTGTACGTGTGTGCGTGCGTGCGTGTGTGTGTGTGTGTGTGTGAGTGGTGTGTGGTGGTGAGTGAGTGAGTGAGTGAGTGAGTGAGTGAGTGAGTGAGTGTGTGTGTTTTTCTGTCTGTGTCTGTCTGTGCGCGAGCGATGTGTGTGTGTGCTTGCTTGCTTGCTTGTGTGTTTGCGGTGTGGTGTGTGTGTGTGTGTGTGTGTGTGTGTGTGGTGTGTGTGTGTGCGTGCGTGCGTGCGTGCGTGCGTGCGTGCGTGCGTGCGTGCGTGCGTGCGCACGCGCGGCGTGTTTACGTGTGCGAGCGCGCGCATGTGTGTGTGTGTGTGTGTGTGTGTGTGTGTGTGTGTGTGTGTGTGTGTGTGTGTGTGTGCGTGTGTGTGCGTGTGCGCCGCGCGCGCGCGAGCGAGTGTGTGTGTGCGAGTGTGTGTGTGTGTGTGTGGGTGTGTGTGTGTGGTGTGGGTGTGTGTATGGGTTCGCGAGTGCCATATGTGTGTGTGTGTGTGTGTGTGTGTGTGTGTGTGTGTGTGTGTGTGTGTGTGTGTGTGTCTGTCTGTCTGTCTGTCTGCGTCTGTGTGTGGGGTGTGTGTGTGTGTGCGCGCGCGCGCGCGCGCGCAAGCGGAGAGAGAGAGAGAGAGAGAGAGAGAGAGAGAGAGAAATCAGGAGGAGGAGGAGAAGGAAGAGGAGCAGGAGCAGGAGTAGGAGCAGGTGGAGGCGGAACGATACTGTGATGACGACACATTGAGAATGATAAATGACAGACGAGATGTCATGAGCGGAACGTGAGATGGGTGAACGACAAGACAGGAACGGATGTGCAAAACCTAAAACCGATGAACGGTAGACTCGAGAAAAAGAAGAAAACGTAATGAACAATGACGATCGAGAGGAGACGATGACGACGTGAGACGAACGATAGACTGGATGGAAAGAAGAGAACGCCAGAACAATAAATGGGCCTGGGCCAAAAAGAAAATATCGTGAAACTGATGACTGATGGAGAGAATGACGAATGACTAACAGCAGAACTTTAAGCAAGACAAATCGCGTACGGAATGAACATAGAAGAATCTGGTGACTGTGAATAGCAGACAGGATAGAAAAAGGACAACCCAAGTGTGATGAGTTATGAGGAGGACTGGGGAGTGGAAATGTGATGAAAATGAATGACGGATGAAATGAGGGGAGAAGAGCATGCTGATGGCGAATGTTATACGGGACGAAACTAAGAGCGTGAGAACTTTGAGAAACACCTGGACGACAACCACACAAATGCCTTTACATCTGAGAACAATTGATCCATGCAAATTGAAGCCAGCACCACTCAGGACAGAGACGTTAATTGTCTCATACAGAAAAAAGAACATCATTAGAAGATAGAATAACTTTGCTTTGAGCTCTGCAACAAAGAGAGCATGCGAACAGTTCAGTATTCATACACTCTTTCGAAGAAATCGTAGTAGCAATGAAGTCGCTGAAGCATGGAAAGGCTGCAAGCATTGACAACATCCCTCAGATCACGTGAAGATGGCAGAAAGGCAATAACTGATAAATTAACTGCCATCCGCAACAAAATCTCGCATACTAGCGAGTGGCTAACGTCAAAGAGACTCGATCACTAATCGTAACATTTCCAAAGAGAAAAATCTTCAACACTGCCAGAACAACCCCAAGATCAGTTAGATCACAATGTAAGCAACATAATGTTCGAAACCATTCTGAATAAATTACAGTTGCAGACAGACACCGCTGTATCTGAAAGGCTGAAGTATCAATGGACAAATCTTTAACTCTTCAACAAAAACACCGGCAACACCAGAAGGAGTTCTGTTATGTCTTCATAGACTTCACAAGGCGTTTGACAGTCTGTCCACTGGTGCTGTAGGCTGTTATAAAGAAATTTTATCTAGGGACAAATTTAATCAACAATATCCAGCAAGTATACGCCAATGTGACCAGTGCAGTACTCACAAAGGGCGCGACTGGAAAGTGCTCCCATATATCAGTTAGGATTCGTCAGGGCCTCCTTACTCTCCAATATTTTTCAACATAACCCTGGAATGTATGGTGAACGATTCACTTGACGATCATGTCAACACAATCAGCACTGCGAGAACATCTATCACGAACCTTCACTTTGCAGATAACTTCGGTGGCCTGGCGGGCACTAAACAAGAACTCGTGAGCTCGTTAAAACACTGGATGAAATATCTACAATACAAAGCATGGTTACCAACACCGAAAAGACCACGCTAATGGCCAGCCCCCCCCCCCCCCCCCCCCCCCAGTAGTGAAACAGTTCATATTCTGGGATTTATTTCAGCTAGGAACTGTTAAACAGTTCATATATCTGGGATTATTTCAGCTAGGAACTGTTAAATACAGTTTCATTATATCTGGGATGTATTTTCAGCGATGGGGGAATTCAAATCAGATATTCTATCAGCACCAAAGACATCAGTTCTGTACAGACTGAACCCTGTATGGAAAGACAATAATATCTCAGCGAAATGCAAATCTGCCTCCTGCATGCACAGACAGTGGCTTCTTCCTAATACTGACGCGAACATTGACCAGAAGAAAGAATCCAATCATATAGGTACATGAGAAGTCATTGCAAAATACTATACATCAGGTATACTGATCATATCACTATTGAACAAGATGGCGGAAACATCATACGCATACTGGGCATATAAAACATTTCTGACACAGCAAAGCCAAGGAACTAAGCTGACGTTGTCATGAAGATCACGGCCCCGCTAAATAATCATCCAGAATGTGAGGACGAGATCAAGGAAGACAGAAACAATGGACTGACAACATTGCAGAATGGACAGGGAAACATCTGTAGAGACCAGAGAGAAGACAGAAACACATGGACTGACAACATTGCAGAATGGACAGGGAAACATCTGTAGAGACCAGAGAGAAGACAGAAACACATGGACTGACAACATTGCAGAATGGACAGGGAAACATCTGTAGAGACCAAGGCCTCGGAACACAACCGACAGAACTGGAGGAGTCTGGTGAACAGTTCTTCGGTGCGATGACCCAGTGACTTCACACGGACCTAGGAAAAAGAAGTTGGATATTAGTGATACCAAGCCAAACTTATTTCTGTATTTCAAAATGACTTTTTTTTTCAATCCAGAACGTGATTGAGCCATCCGTTAACTTTAAAAAATGGATATACGGCTTTAATATACTGTTCAAAAAAGTATAGGACCAACATTGAGAATGCACAAAAACTTTTAAAAATTCACAAAAATTCAATTGTACCGCCTTTGTGGTCCACACAAATTGAACCACACGCGCAAATTGATAGTGAATGCGGCAACTGCAATTTTGTGGCACACATTTCTCACGCGCCTTGAAAAACACGTGTCGCGACTTGTCATTTTTGGAACAAATTGGGGTGAATTTCTGATGTGTTTGGGATCCGAGGAGCATGTGCTGAATCAAAATCATGTGAAGCACGAGCTAAATCAGGCTGTAGGTCAAAGTATGCTCAACCAAATGTCTTTAAAAGCCACTGTACTGGCGAAAAATGCAATGCAACAGCATGCCTCCACGTCGAAGACTGAACGAGCTGGATCGAGGAAGAGCAATAGGATGGCTCCAAGGAGGAGTTGCAGTCCGGGAAGTGGCACGGAGACTTGGGGTATCACACTCTGTTGTTATCAGACTCAGACAACGCTTTCAAGACACAGGAAGAGTGCAAGAACGACCACTCTCTGGTCGACCCAGAATAACACCACCACGAGAGGACCGATACATTGAAAGGCAGGCCACACAAGAAAGAACAAGTGCAAACAACATCAGACATCGCCTTAGAGATGCCACCAACACTGCTGTCAGTGATCAGACCATACGAAACCGCCTACACACCGCTAACCTCCGTGCTCGACGACCAGCCATAAGACCTCGTTTGACTGATGCCCACAGAGCAGCACGCCGAAGTATGGTAGTATGGTGCACGCAGCACGTGAGATGGACACATGAACAGTGGGCTAACGTGATGTTTACAGACGAGTGGCGGTTCTGCCTGGATCCCACCGATAGACGGAACAGGGTCTGGAGACGCCGTGGGGAGCGTTTTGCAGAAGCTGTCCTGGAAAGGAACCGCTATGGTGGGGGATCTGTTATGATTTGGGGCGGCATAAGCACACGCTACAGAACGGTTCTCTACAGTGTGACAGGGAACTTGAATGGTGTTCGCTACCAAACAGAGATTTTGCAACCCCTGGTGCTGCCAGCCCTTCACCAGCTTGGACCTCAGGCAGTCTTTCAAGACGACAATGCACGGCCCCATCGCACCAGAGCAGTAAACACGTTTCTCCAAGCTGCTGGTGTCAACAGAATGCAGTGGCCCGCAAACAGCCCAGACCTGAACCCCATCGAACATCTTTGGGATGAGCTGGGCCGGAGACTGCAGCAGCGTCGTCCTCCTCCTGCTAACCTGGGTCAGCTGTTTGAGTCACTCCAGCAGGAGTGGGCTGCTGTCCCCCAGGCCTTTCTGCGCACACTGGTGAACTCCATGCGACAACGCTGCCTTGAATGCCTTGCCAATAACGGGGGACACACACGTTATTGACCATGATATTGAACAAACACTCCTCCTGCGACTTTCAAATTTGGGGGTGGGGGTGTTTGTACTGCGCTCGACTCTAGTTTGTTGATTCCTCGGACTTGTCATTATCTTTACACACTTTTCACATATTCAATAAATCCATGTTACACGTTGAGATTGATCACTTCCCAATTTTCTTTTTTATAAGTCAGTGAAATGTTGGTCCTTAACTTTTTTTTGAACAGTATATGATCACGAGTGTCAGAAAATAAAATGTGCACCTTATCATCTTTGTCATATGCTTAAACGTTAATGTTTTAACCTGTCGTCAGTGAAACAATTATTGTCAAATTTGACCTATCGGTCTCTTAGTGAGGCACGACAGGCACTGTTGGACCTGATGAAACGGATGAAAGAACAAAATTGCGTTTTTTGTATGATTCATTTGTATAATTTCTAACTGGCTGGGGAGAGACAGCTTGTGTCCAGCTGTTTTCTGATATCCGTTGCCAGAGTCTAAGAATACTTTCTTTGCTTCTGAATTCTAGACAAAATAGAGTTGGAATCAAAACGCCCATCTTGCGCCGAATTCAAGAAGATAAGTGATGGCTCGCTTTTCGTTTTCATTGTCCTGAATGTTGTTTATCTTGCCTGAAGAAGACAAGAGATAAAAACGCGTCGAGTTCTGTCTTGTAATGTGTTTGTCCCTGTAACCTGGCGGATTAACTCTAGAATTACTTTTTTTTTCAAATTTGTTTCAATTTCCGCCTGGAGTCACCTCACTTTGAAACTAAACACGATTAGGTTTTGACAGCTTACCTTGTTCTGAAAGAGACAGTAAGCCAGCTCCATGGTATGAATTCAATATATTTCTGTGTGCGAGATTGCTAAGAGCTAATTCAAAAGCCTTACTGTCTCTAGATTATACAAATCTGTTTTGATCGGACGAGGCTGGTGACCGTGGTAACAGAGGTCTACTGTTGTTTGTATCTTCATCAAGCATCAATTGCTATCAAAAACTTTCACCTTTTCCTTGCCGTAATTATCAAATTCTCAGTATGAAATTGCCAATGTAATAACTAGTCAAATAAGTACCTCAAAATTTCGTCTTGTGAATGTTGTAAAGCTTTCCCATCCAATACTTGATGTTGTAGCAAGGATGGACTCTCCCCGTTAAAAAGTCGTGATTAGTGTTTTCTCTCCGGAATATACACGCACATTTCATTCCATGTACATGTTTAATATCTGTCTCCAGTTCGTTAATATTTTGTACATGATCTATTGCCCTCATCCTCTTAGATTTGCATCTGTCTAGACGGAAACATCGTCTGAAGATTATACCATTTGCACCTTAAATAGGTCAGAAGTAGGTGTAGCAACACAGCACAAGTAATAATGACACATTGAAAGGTATAGATATTCTGAAAAGATAATAAGACTTTGCCGACTCCCACATATTCAGATTCGCCAGATTGAAAAATATTGCTGATACAAGATTTCGCTTATTCTACTAATTTTCACACTTTAGAGCTGTTTTGCAAGTCATTTGTTAGCGTAAGCTTTCAATGATTAATATGGCAATGTATTTTTATGATACAATAGAAAATAGTAAAAGCAAGCTATATGGCCTTCACGGCCAATATCATAAAACATCAAATGATCAATGAAGAAGAATGGTAAGCACAAGAGAAAAGGGTATAAGTACAGAGAGAGAGAGAGAGAGAGAGAGAGAGAGAGAGAGAGAGAGAGAGAGAGAGAGAGAGAGACGCCGCCATTAACACCAAGTTGTATTCCCAGTATTTTGCACCCAAAAATGAATAACAATAATAATAATAACAATATAATAACAGTAATAATAATAATAACAATAAACGAACAAAATGTCATTAAGCCATGTTAGATGAAATCATCCCAAAGAGTACCATTCGTCAAAACACATATTTATCATTTTAAAAAAAAAACTTACATACACATACTGTCCCCGTCCTCTTTCCCCAACACCTCTCCATCCCCTTCTTGTCCTCTGTCCTGTCGCTACTCCACGAACACATCAGTTTACATGGTTGCGTGACAATGCCCGTTCATGCCACCCCTCCTTCCCCACTCCCCCGAACACACACACACACACACCACACACACACACACACACACACACCGCGCGGGCGCACACACACACACACACACACACACACACACACACACACACACACACACACACACACACACTAATGCACGCGCACACTTATACACTTACGCTCTCGCGCGCGCTCGCGCGCGCGCGCACATACACGTGCACGTATGCAACTATCCGCGAGCACACGCATTAATATATACAAATAGAAAACCACGTGCGCGCGCACGCAAAACAAGAACAAGATGGGCAGAAGAGAACATGAGCATAACTGAGAGATGGAACAGGAACTGGGGGACGTGAGAAGGAGGAACGATGGACGAGTGAAGAAAAGCAGAAGGCGATCAATGGATGTGAGGAGAAGACAACGTGAAACTGATGAATGATGCTCCGGAGGAGGAAAAGAGTTTTAAGGCATAAATGATGCATGGGAGAAGAACATAAGAATGATATATGACGGGCGGGATAGGAAGGGGAGAACTGGGTAGAGTTGAATACGGTACGTCCATCCTACTGTTCAATACTGCAGACAGAAAAGTAAAGGGGTAACGATGGAAATGACTACCGTAAGTTCGTAGCAATGCAGTAGAATGGCCAGCAGTGTATAAAAGGAACTGTTCATGGCAGAGAAGAATGAAAGGGAGGGAGGGGTAGAGACCGTAAAGGTGGGAGGGGTAGAGACCGTAAAGGTGGGAGGTGTAGTTGGAAAAGATCAAATATAACAAGAAAATGGGGATTATGGAAACATGAAAAATATATATACCACTGGGTATGGGCGGTAACAGAACGGCTACAGAATGAAAGGAAGGGGGGGGGAGGACTGAAGGGACTAAGGTTCAAATCCATGAATATTCAAAGAAAACAACTGCAGTGGAAAAGCGAGAAATTGCTACTGGGCGGAGATGGAAACTGATGATGGTTATGTCATCTCCTTTCAGCATGTCCACAATATGTTTATACGACAAAGTGGAAGGTCTCTGGAGATCATCAAGGGAGTGAACTTGAAAAGTAGGGAGTGGAGAGAAAACTGGACTGAAAAGAGCAATACACTGGTGAGAAAGTATGCGAATGAGACCCACAGGTAAGTAAGTAAAAACAAAAAGGTGTTGTGATAAGCATTAGAAAATCCTACGTAAGTGGAAATAGGGGCAAATGCTGGTTATTTATAAAGACTTATGAGCGGAATCTATCAAACTGATGTATTTTGAGTGGATCAGACATAAACCATATCTGGACCGTAAGCATTTATAAAGAAAAACGTGCCAGTTAATATCAAGACCGAGACTCAAAACTCGCATGGATCAAAATAATTAATGGCAGGATTTCTCTAATCAATGTGATGCAACGTAGTTGCAACGTAGTAAGCTCAGGGTAAAGCACCCAGGCCGTTGTAAGACAAGTTCAAGGGCTTGAAGTATTGGTGCTCTGATGGTACTGGTGTAGCACTGCATAAACCCTCTACCACTCCTCCCTTCCACCCATTCCCCACCCCTTCAAACCGGCCTACCTGTTGCGGTTATCACGTCTGCCCTACCGGCTATGTGACTTACCTTAGTATAACCTCACCCCAACCTGGCTCGGGTGTTACTTCTCTGCACAGAGTCTATACTGAACCAGCTTTAATACTAGTTTGACGGATGCATAAGATATCTCGGCAACGAAACGTTGTTGAATACTACCAGCGGTATCACACAAGAAATCGCAGCAATGAAAACCTGTTGAAAACTAGGAGCGGTCTCATAATTGAAGCGTTTAACGTAGCGGCAAAGAAATAACATTGAACTGCACCTTGGCTACACTCAGAAAGAATGAACACAAAAAAAATAAAATAATGAACAGTACAAAGCCTGGAGAACTCAGAAACAAACGCCAATTCAACCAGGCGCAGAAACTTGGTCACAAAAAAACCCGTACGGTGTTGACCACCTCCAGAAAAGAAACGTTTATCTGAGGGCACTTCTACGGCAGCCTGTCTCTTGACCCATGGGTCAGAGGGCACTTCTACGGGGCCGCCTTGTCCCTTGACCCCATGGTCAGTAGGGCACTTCTAGGCAGCCTGTCTCTTGACCCATGGTCAGGACACCTGTTACATGTAGGAACCTACACGGAGTTAACCCTTTAAGCGTAAATGTCATGCAAGAAGTGAACATAACAGGTGAAACGTAAAACGGAGAAAACGGTCTGGACACCCTGAGTGCGTGCGTGCGTGCGTAATGTGCGTGCATGCATGTGTGTGTGTGTGTGTGTGTGTGTGTGTGTGTGTGTGTGTGTGTGTGTGTGTGTGTGCGTGCGTTGTGGTACGCGCGCGCATGGTTTGTGCGTGCGTGTGTATGTGTTTGTGGCGCGCGCGCGCGTGTGTGTGTGTGTGTGAGGTGTGTGTTGTGTGTGTTGTGTGGTGTGTGGTGTGTGTGTGTGTGGTGACGCGCAGCATCCGTCACGCATCCGTGTTTCAAAAATTTCAGTTTACGAGGAAACTGGATGCAAAGGAAGGCCTCGTTGGACAATACTCGTCCGGATTTGTAGCAAAAAACAACAGCCTTGACATGCTGGCTCCACAATTAGCAAGCGAAAGTCCAGATTTGTGGCATAAAACAACAAAGTCTTGACATGCTGGCTCCACAATCAGCAAGCGAAGAATGTTAATGCTTTGAGGAGACATAAATTAGGCATTATCAGAAACAAAGCTGAAATAGCAGTATCGGAGAATGTCGAGCATAACGTCTGTTTCAGTACAGAGAGCATTTCCATGGCTGTCAACACTTACCGAAAAACAAACAGAGCACAAGCAAACAAACAAACAAAACGGAAACAAACAAACAAACAAATAACAAAACCAAGAATCAATTCCTGTCAAGGGAAAACTCAGATTTACATACGGCTTACAGGTACACCTCTTCATAACATTTCCATACTGCAGTCCTTCATTCGGATAAAACTAAGCCATGTTAAGTGCAACGACTACTCAGATAATTTCCCTCAGATTTTTCTTTCAAAACCGATACAAACATTATTTTGAGGTAACTCCAATGCAACAAAGGTACATGAAAATGCCTAATTAATCAACAGCACCTCAGAATGGACAGCATGTGCCTGTTCCGGAGGATGAACTCTCACTATCTAGTCACCAGATTACAAGAAAGAACTTGCATCTTACAAAATTTATCAAGACAACAAAAAAAAGAAAATGCTTTCCACACAACAGGAACACGAACAGACCGCAAACACAGAAAAGCGTTTGGCAACAGTACAGAGGGGAAAAATTAAAAGAGAGCAAAGTCAAAGAGAGTCACTCAAATGAAGGAATCACTAACACCGGATTTCTCGAAGACAGGGGCAAAAGTTACACTGGAAGATCCTCACCTCCCCCTCTCCCCCCCCTCCCCCCTCCCCCCCTTGCATTCCTATGGGGTGAATTAAAAAGAAAAGTATGCAGAGATTTCAAAACACAGATTAAAGAATGGGCCACAGAGGCCAAAAAAAAAGAGAGTGAAGAAGCAGAGACGAAAAAGAAATAAAGATAAAAGAGCGAAAGAAAACAAAAGGAAATAACGAGCACAATATTGCAAGAAGACTAGAAACAGTTTAAACTAGGACAGCCCTACCCCCACCCCACCTACCCACCCCTTCTTTTGGCATAGGGTTTCCACCGTACAAGGTGAGTTGTAGGCGAGATGTGTGCTGTAGACTGGCACAGAGGAGGCCAAAGACGACGGAGGTGAAAAATAAACACACCAAAGGGACGGTCAAGCAGGTTCTGGAAAAGTATCACACAGAAAATCCTTACAGAAGAACTGTGTTTACATGTTGGCAACACTGGAAAGTTGCTTCAGAGTCCTCGGCTAATGTAAGCTAGTACAGGAATGAGTTTCGTGGGACCTCTAAATAAATGTCCTTTCCTGTAAGATGTGAACTCCCGTTTCACTCACAGAAAGACAGGAAGCGGGGATGCATCAGTGAATGAGGAGCCATGATGGCACTGAGGGGAGGGGGGGGGGGGGGAGACGTTCGGAAGGTATTAAGCGGCATCTTAGATAATATGAGATAAACGCTAGTAGCATCAGGAAAACAATAGGTAGAACGAAGACGAAAGACGTTTGACACGACAGAACAAAGTGATCAGGAAGAAATGATACAACATGGATATTTATAACAATGACCTGTAAGAACTGAAAGATACCTGGCTTCGTGAAAAAAATCGACAATTCTTTAATTGGCTTACAGCATAGCCGCTTGCACATTACAGACTGACAACCATTGCCGCTTGTGTTGTCAAACAACAGGAGTGCCCGCGCGGTCTGTGCGCGTACGCGCGTGCGCGTGTGTGTGTGCGCGCGCGCGCGGGCGAGAGAAGAGAGAGAGAGAGAGAGAGAGAGCCAGCGTGCATGTGTGTGAGGAGTTGGGAAGGGGGGGGGGTTAAGATGATGCGGGGGAGCACAAAGGGAAGAAAGCCACGTGACATCTCCTATTTCTGAAAAGCCAAGGAGGGTAGAAGGGGAAGAGGGTGGGGTGGAAAGTTAAGGAGTGGGAGAGGCCGGTCGAGGTGTTGGCAGATGTCTCCGATAAAATATGTATCATAATTACAATCACATCGCCTACTGGCGCTACGGACATAAGTGTACTTTACTACTACTACTACTACTACTACTACTACTACTAGTAGTAGTAGTAGTAGTAGTATTGATATTATCATAATCAACAGTAGCAATAATAATAGTAGTAGAAGTAGTCGCAATTTCTTATAGTAATTTTTTTTCATCCATCCATTGCCCTTTGACGCCATCCTAGACTGATTCCTTATTCCCAGTCGACTGTGCAACAGTTAAAAAGAATATGCTGAGGAAATGGGGTATTCACTTTTTTTGTAAGAAAATACGAACCCGATGGTTCGATCATATGTAGGACTGGTGGTCGTGAGATCGTGGCTCGACGTGGCTTTCGTAAGAAGACCTAAGAGGTCGAAACGCGTCGTGTTTTGTCTTGTGATTCGCTTGTCCACTTTTTTTTTTTTTTTTTTTTTTTTGGACGATGCGCTAACATTAATACTTAAAATGTATTTAAATTTCCGCCTGCAGACGTCTCACTTTGCAGTTGGTGGCTTTCGTAGTCTGACTAAAATAAGGCAACAACGGTCAAGAATTTTCGACCATACGACTTGCACTCTACACACGTTTACACCTTGAAAGAAACTTTTGAATCAATTAGTTATCTCCCATCCCACCCATCGCACCACCCCACCCCCCAACCTCGCCCCCTTCCATCCTCGGTGAAGCCGAAAAATCGTTTGTCGCCAACACGGACCTTTTCTCACGCAGCGGATAAGTACTACAGATAAGCATAGGGTATAAAAAAAAAAAAAAAAAAAAATTAAAACTCAGTGCCACTTGCGCATAAACGATCAATGTGTTCAAATTCAAAAGAACCTCTGACGCAGGGGACGGGGCAAGAGGTTGGGAGGAAGGCGGGGGGGGGGGGGGGGTGAAGATGGAGTTGCTTTATTGCTATATTTAGTAGTAACAGACCACATGAAGTGGAGCGTGGGAGGGGAAGCAAGCTAGCGGAGAAAAGAAATGTTTCCGGAGGGGGGGGGGGGGGTGAAGATGGAGTTGCTTCATAGCTATATTTAGTAGTAACATACAGACTACATGAAGTGGAGCTAGCGGAGAAAAATGTTTCCGGGAGGGGGCGGGGGATGAGGGGGGGAGATGGAAATGCTTCATAGCTATATTTAGTAGTAACATACAGACTGCATGAAGTGGAGCGTGGGAGGGGAAGCAAGCTAGCGGAGAAAAAAAAATGTTTCGCCTGATTCACCGTCGCAAATGTAGGTCCTGTATTTTTATCTCTGTGTGTGTGGTGTGTGTGTGTGTGTGTGTGTGTGTGTGTGTGTGTGTGTGTGTGTGTGTGTGCATGCATACCTATGTACATGTACTCACAGATTCTATTTCAGACCCACGAGACTTTCTCCCCAGTTATTCTCCGATCCACCTTCAACACCCTCATCCTCCCTTTGAGACAGATTCCAACAAAACAACCCCCCTTGACAGACGACCCCCGAACCCCAGCACCACAGATCACCTCCCCCCGCCTAACCCTACCCGCCATCAAACAGCAGTTCCGCCGAGCCGCCCTCTCCGGGTTCTTTGGCTCCCCCTTCATCTCGGGACCAACACAGGGTGCTAGCTCTCCAAGGTTCTAGAAGTCCGTGACCCGACCCGAGTTGGTGATGGCCATCTGACCCACATGCGTAATGTTATAGTATATAGTAACATGAACCTTGTCCGCGTAACAGGGCATTCCGAAGTCATTATGCGTATGTAATACCATCTGACTGCGCCATTGGCCGTGTTAGCTGCCCCCCCCCCCCCCCCCCCCCCCCCTTAATTCGATGATTAATTCACTTTTCTTAGTCCACTTAACAGGGTATTCACGAGTCATTAGGCGTATTTAATACCATCTGACTGCGCTACTGGTCCTGTTAGCTGGGTTTTAACCCCTGAATTGAATGATAGCATTAACCTTTTTAAGTCCACGTAACAGGGCATTCGCGAGTCATTAGGCGTATTTAATACCATCTGACTGCGCCATTGGCCTTGTTAGCAGCGAAGTTTTTTTTCCCATCTTCATTTAATAATTACATTAACTTTTTCTTCCACGTAATGCAGTGGGGCACTTACGACTCATTTGGTACATTTTATACCATGTGACAGCGCCATTGGCTCTGCTAGCTGTATAGCCTCACTCTCCTACCCTCGGGCCCTCTCCCTCCCTCCCTCGTTCCTTTTATTAACTGATGATATCAACTTTTTTTTTAATCTACCTAACAGAGCATTCACGAGTCATTAGGCGTATTTGATGCCATCTGACTGCGCCATTGGCCCTGCTAGCTGTATAGTCTCCCCAGCCCCAAACCCCCTCTTTTATTTCTTCTTTATTCGATGATAATATCAACTGTTTTTAGTCCACCTAACAGGGCATTCACGAGTCATTAGGCGTATTTAATACCATCTGACTGCGCCAGTGGCCCTGCTAGCTGTGGAGTTTTTTCTCCCGTCATTCGTTGATCACGTTAACCTTTTTTTAAAGTCCACATAACAGGGCGTTCACGAGTCATTAGGCGTATTTAATACCATCTGACTGCGCCAGTGGCCCTGCTAGCTGTGGAGGTTTTCTCCCTTCATTCGATGATCACGTTAACCTTTTTTTCAAGTCTACTTTAACGGAGCGTCAGCGAGTTCATTCAGTCATTAGGCGTTATTTAATACCATCTGACTGCGTCATTGGCCTTGTTAGCTGTGCGGATTTCCGCCCCCCCCCCCCCACCCCCCCTCCCTGTTTTCATAATTACCTCAACTTTTTTTAAGTACACCTAACTGAGCATTCACGAGTCATTAGGCGTATTTAATACCATCTGACTGCGCCATTGGCCCCGTTAGGGTAGAGTCCCCCCTCCTCCCACCTCATCGCCCTTTATTCGACGATAACATTAACTTTTTTAGTCCAAGTAACAAGGTCTTCAAGGTATTTATCCATAGTTAATACCACCTGACTAAATTGTTGGCCCTGTTTGCTGTAGAGGATTTGTGTGCTTTCTTTTCTTTCTTTCTTTATTTTTTTTTGCACCTCTGACCTAGGACATTCTTTCGTGGGCGGAGCATCACTTTTGTCTAGAACCAAGAAGATGGCACCCTCTATTGATCCAGCAGTCTAATGTCGAAAGAAGGGGGACATTATGGAGGG